>JBCNYH010000024.1:6122848-6152619 GCA_039654325.1 Tandanus tandanus
AAACACCACACCAGGGAGGCGTTCGGGAGGCATTCTAATCAGATGCCCGAGCCACCTCAACTGGCTCCTCTCAACGATATATATAAACTATATATATACATATATATATTGATATATCCTATCAATATATATATATATAACTAGCCAATGGATTGGTGCATCTTTAACACATGGCTCGTTATTATAACAGAGGCGTACACATATAAAACTATTTGATTGTCGCGCACTGCTGCGTAGCTGACACTTGGTCACTTGTGGACATTGAAGGTATCCAGCTTGTATATTTTTTATTAAGACAACGATATTCTTCAATCCCATTGGCAGTTAGCCTAACTTGGTACCCGCCCACTTTGCATCAGTTATTTCATTCGCCATCGTTCCAAAACGCCAATATTTACTGACATCCCATGGTCTCCAGTCAACACATTGGCTGTTGAGTGTACGCCCTTCCAGCCTCTATTTAAACAAGCACTCACTGAGTAAACTGCGGCTTTACTACAGGTATGAAATCAAAGCTGTTGTCAGCAAAAGCCATCAATCAGTTCGAGGGAAGAAGAAAGAAAAGGGCGTGTACAAATGATTAACTGTCAGTATGCCAATCCGTGAGTAATCTACAGTGTCAGAGGTTTCTTTTTTTTCCTGTAAGGGTATTTTCACACTCAAGCCTGGACCTCAGATTGATTCTAGGCTTGTCTGAGGAAAGGCATCATCACAGGGTGCAGAGGTTGTGTTTACACACATCAAATGCACAGCTAGTGGCTTGGAATTGACAGACGACCAAACTGGTAGAAAAATGAAGGTTTAAAAAAAAAAAAAAGAAAGAAAGAAAGGAAAGAGGCTAGAAGCCTTAACCATTCAAAGAACCTTTGAAGAACCTTTAAATAGAAGAGTGAACATAATAAAGTCAGGTGAAGAAAAACAGCTGGAAGCAATTTAAACTGCCAATCCAGAGCTGGTGAAACCGGTAAACACACACAATCCTTTCTTTAAAAAACAAAAAAAAACAAAAGGGCAATCGATCACGAAATTCAGAAAATTATCGATTCAATTGATTGAATTGAAATTGAACGAAAAGGAAAACCCAGGTGTGTCTATAAAACTTGAGTACCTTTAATCATCCACATTGACAATATTTATAATTAACTATATTAGCATTTCCTTATAAGGACCAATCGAAAGACGCACGCACGTCCTTCACCATATATGGAAGGGGCCTATTCTCTTGTCACATGTTGTACCACACGTGCAATGTGCGATGGTACATAGGAAAGCCTGCATTGGTACTTCGCTCTTGTTAGTGCTGCGATCAACTAAAAGCATGCTTTGGTGTGTGTTCAGAGCTCATGCAAGTTTAAAGCAACTGATTTCCTTTAAATTGAGTGTATGATACTGATATAATTAGTGCTAAACTGATTTTTATAAATAATGCTAACATTTTGCATTTAAAAAAGTCTTTCAGTGATGAATATTTGATTTTTTTATATACTTGTGTATATTAATTTTTATTTACAAATTGTAAATATTAATAGTGTTAGGTTTTACCTTTTGTTTTGTTTTTTTCAGTTCAGGGAATATTAAGAGATTACATTGCAATTCAAACATGAGCTACATGAAGTTCACACAAGATCGGCTAGTTAGAGTGTCATCAGAAGAGGCGTGGCTAGTTACAATACATTCATTCTTTGCAGGGTCTCGAATTTGTACATGTGCTCCTTGGTTTACAGAAATAAAACAAATAATGAGTGCGTGCCCACTTTTACCTAACAAATAAAGAAAATATCCAACTATATTGCTGGGATCATTTTGTTACAAAACTAAATATAAACTGACAAATTTAGAAACACCTTTGAGAATTGTGATATCATCGTCCCATCACTCAGAAACTTCTATTTTACCAAACTGATGAAGTGATAACCCGATAAAGCAATAACCTGAATGCTCAGCATCCGTTTTAGACAACGTAGAGCAGTGATAATAAATACTATAATGCGCTCATCAGTTTTGCATCAAATTCAGAATCCAGACAGCAACGTGTCTGGAATGAGGCGTCACTGCTGTTCATCTGATGGAGCCGATGCAAAAAAAATTAACTGCAGCAGATGCAAAAAAATAAACAGAAAAACAAGTAAAAGTTCCTGTACTATAAGTAAACGATATTGTACTTTAAAGTGAGCCGCTCGATATCATAAAATAAACCCGACATCGGGATCGCGACCCTGATTCGCATCAGACAGGTTCTGCATCACCATTAGGGGGTTCATTTCGTGATAATGACCAGCTCGCTGTATATTATAAAAAAATAATTGAATGAGGTGAAGTATGAAGAATGGAGAACTATTCAGAGTGAGGGGGTGTTATCAGCTGTTTTATTGTTCATTCAAGATACTTTCAGTCCGGAGGAAAGTGCATCGCGGCTGGTGTGAGTCAGCTGGAAGTACTACATGCTATTCCCCGCTAACGCAACTAACCTGAAAATACGGAACAAAATATCGCAAAGTATATAATGGTAAGGACAAATTTGTTTCTTTTTAAGAATGAAACCTTTTAGTTCCACCAGACACGGCTTTATCGGCTTGTGAGAAGCATGCCTCCAGTCTTAAGAGCAGGCAGCCATTTTCTTGCTAGCTTTTTCTGGGAGGGGGTGGAGGGGAGGAACATAGATAGCAAGTCATATAGATAGGCTACACCCTACTGACAGCGGGTTGTTGCTACACACTCTCAGATATGGTTTACAACAGCAAACAGAGTACGAAAATGAGCTCAGGGTCGCAGTGCTTCATTGTGAATTGTACTAACTAACTACCCAATATGACGGACAGGCAGGCGGAGCCGTCGACCGAGAGGCGTAGCCTATCTATCTTGAATGATAGATATGAGGTGGAACACTGGCGCCTACCAATCATGCAATATTCATTTAACATATCTGATGTCAATGATGGATAAATAATCAACTTGTAGGAGAATACCAAGAAATCGCTGGTGGCTTTCCACCAATCAGAAACAAGAAAACATTTTGAATGAATAATAATCTAATTTATTACATGACTACTTAGGACATACTGATTTAAAAATTATTTCCATAGCACAGATATACAGTTCGAGAACCATTTATTAGCAAACTAGCCAGTGTATTATTCTGAACGGTATTCGAGGAAAATAACCAATAACAGGGTGGTGTGCTGGGATTCGATGCCAAACGGTTACTTTTATCACTCTTGCTAGTAATTCACCAGATCAACAAGTCTATGCTACTGCAACTACTGTAAGAGCTTCCATTATAGACAACTAATCAACAACCTTGATACCATACCAGCATGAACCCATCACCTCTCGCTTAGAGTGTTTCTATAAGCCAGAAAATCCATCCTTGTGTCAGCCTTCGTTCTTTTTTTCTTCTATTCTGTGCAATTTTGTGTCCTCTCTGATGTGTATAAATGATTATAGCCCGACAAACCCTCAGTAATCCTCAGCATCTCTCGGGAATGTCCATCAACAGAATGGGCTGCTGTACTACTGCATTGAGATGTGACATACAGGAGTTGGATATCAAGCAGCAGCTTGGTGCGGAGTGCTCTCACCATGGAGCAAGGGTCTGCACGACAGCGTAGGCGACTGGGGTGATTATGATCAGGAAGAAGATGACGCTTGCAACCATTACACTCACAAAGCCCAATTCTTGGATTCTAGTTCATGATATTCATTGCATGGAACTGCAATCCTCCAATTCCTAATGCAAGTAGACAGGAAGTGATGTATGATGTGTGGTGTATGTGTGAAAATCTGCTGCCGTGGAGCAAAGCTTCATTTACACGTGACAACAAGGAGCGAGTGAAAATCAACCTGAGAGCAATTTCGATCTAATCAAACCTCGTGCACAAGTTCCAGGTTTAGATGAGAGTGTCAGGGTGTAGAGGGAGATCATTCACGCTACCTGGAATTCATTCGACAAGATGCTCTGAAATTTTGGCGTCACCTGACTGGAAGAAATATATAAACACTGCCTGTGTTTTAGCTCTTATACAGCTATTTATCATTTCTTGCCTTCAAGCCAATCAGTGCAATGAGAAGTTATGAATAAAAAACTAAGTAGGGATTTGTCTTCACTCTATTTGAAGGATCTTGAATGTGCTCTACACATGGCGTCTATTTTAGTATTTGAGGCTACATATATGTAAAGAGTAGTTTTAATGGCCTTTTTACAAGGTATTGCAATCACCAGCGTTTGCTAGGAATAAAATCCTGACCACACACGTGCATGGTTTTTCCCCAAACTTGGTGGGTACACTACCCTACCAGAGTCCCAGAGATTACTTCATTTTGAAAGGTCAAGATCAAAGGTGAAGGTCAGGGCAAGGTCACAACATTTTGGACATGACACTGTAGACATGTCGTTACTACAAGAGAAAACCATAATTGAACTTTCAAATGCCTAAGGTCAAACCCCAGTCATCTTGTAAACCCTTCAAACAAGACGCTAATTTGGGCACGTCACCATGCGACAGAACAGCTCGTAAGACGAGCACATTGGTAATTAAACCAGTAAATATAGCAGGCCTATTTGCTACATGGCGGAGCTACACTATGAGTGCCCCTATAGTTTAACAGTATTTTCTCTTCCCTATCACTCGACAGCTTCCAACAAGGGAGGGCACAGGTCACCACATGCTTCCTCCAAAACAACTGATGTCAGTTGGAGCCTTTTGGGATCCATCGGGATTCATAGTTCTGATCTCCAGATGATGGAGTGAATACCTTTTTACAGCACCACTGTTTATCCACTCCCTCATTCATTTGCCGAAAGGCTTAAGCCTATTAGGGTCCCAGGAACCCTCAGCCGACATTGGGCAAAGGTGGGGTACACCCTGAACAGCTCGCCAGACTATTACAGGGCAACACACAAAAACAAATGTTCACACTTAAATCCACACCTAGGGGCAATTTGAAACAGCCAATTAGCCTAACGTGTGTGTATTTGGACTGTGGGAGGATTCATACAAGCAGGTAGAACATGTGAACTCCACGCAGAAACGCCCTTGTCCAGTCCAAGACTAGAACCCAGGATGTCCTTGCTAACGTGCTAACCACTAGCAACCCCACTGTCCCACCCTTATGTTTATCCATATAATCATAATACACTGTATATGAAAAACATGTCAAACTGTCAATAACTACAATAACTAACTATAACTACATATATTCTGCCATATATGGAAAACGGCAATAATATGCGGGCCGCAAAATATATTTACAATATCCTGTTAATACACTACCCATCCAGTCTGCTTTGATATAACTGACCACACAGTCAGTTTTCTCTCTAAATGATTCAGACCCTTTTTGATCGAACTGCTTTCTTCCAACCAAATCTTCATCCCTTCCAAATCAAACACACTTTCAGTCCACACTTCATGAAGAAAGAAGCCGAGGAGCACAAAGGAGGCAGTAATATGAGTCAGGTAATGAAAGCCCGGAGACCTCCAGAGTGGTGGCTGCCCTCCAAATGGCAAGCGGTCCGTCACAATGCAGCACAAACTGCGCACTTACCCGATCCTCATTTAGCAGCACAGATAGTGATCAAGAGTTAGGAAGTAAGCAGAGAGCATGAAGTCAGCCTGAGAGACTGTGCTACAGATTAACGCAGCTGATGCAAGAGGACACGGTAAATGACCAAGTGCAGGGTTTTTAAATGCTAGTGCAGCAGTGTAGAGATGTGCATCCTGTCTTTACTTACCTACTACAAAAAAAAAGCACAATAATGAAGATCTACAATTAATAAATGAATACTGAGAGCACTGGAAAAAAATATAGAAATATAGTGTAAACAACTTTATAATGCATTTAACGCATTACGATCGCGATATAAAACGCTTCGGTCTATCAAATCAGATAAACAGTTCATCAAATACCCCCTCATCTCTAATAAAAAGGCTCTACACATCAATCCTACTGCTAATATAATTGCAGCTCTCAGGTGAAGAAATGGACAAATTCATTAACTACCCCACTGGGCAGGTTAAAGCTATAGCGTAGGGCTGTGAGATATGATGAGAGGAGGGTACTTCAAAACGTTCTCTACTTCATCTTTAAAAAATTTTCTCTCGATTTTTTTCCCCATTTTCTCCCCTAATTTTAGTCCCGCCCTTCAAGCATTGCCTTCCCTATCACACGACCACCACCAACCAGGGTGGGGTGTAAGCATGCACATGCCCCCTCCGTGACATGCAATGATACCACCTGCCTCTTTTTGAACTGTTGCGCATGTGTAATTGGGGGCAGTCTAACACACTCGGAGGGAAAGCGCTATCCGGTCAATTAGCCCTCAATTATGGACTCCTGGTCATGGATGGCTGTGGCATCAACCCAGATTCGAACTTGCGATCTCCGGGATGAAAGTTGCGCACCTTATCGATGCGTCACACGGAAGCCTCTCAGCCTCATCTTAAATCACCACCAGAGAAAGATTATTTTTCGGTGTATCGCTCGGTCCAACAATGTTCAACCTTCTACATCACTTTATGGAAGGTAAACATTCTTGAAGCTCCAGATACTCCTCAATAGCATGGGTTATTTTATCATCACTCTGAAATGGCGACGACATAAGTAGGATCTAGGAGCAGTTTGGGAAACAGATAGAAGTCAGACGATGTGGGCTCCCAAGTGGTGCATCGATAAGGTGCGCTATAATCACCCTGAAGATTGAGAGTTTTAATCCGGGATGAAGGTGGCAGCACCACGTATCACACAGCTCTTCTCCAGAGTGTTGCTGATCAGTGGTAGCTAACATGAACCTGAGATTAAAAAAAGGCTGATGGACAGTTTACGAGTCAGAAACAAAGATGGACTGATACATGTATTTCACACTACCTAACTTTCTGCACTGACTCCACTGTTCCAGCTCAGATGGTCTATTGTTACCCAAATAACAAGCCGTGGGTGACTAAAGACATCAAAGTCCTCCTTAGCTACAAGAAGAGGGCATTCAGGGCTGGCAGCAGAGAGGAGGTGAGAACGATCCAAAGTTTACTGAGAGTCAAGTTCAGGGAGGCTAAGGACAATTACAGGAGAAAGCTGGAGTGGAAACTCCAACATAACAACATGAGAGAGGTTTGGAGTGGTATGAAGACCATCACTGGCTTCAGGCCATCCAACAGCAGAGGAGCTGAGGGCGGTGAGGACAGGGCCAACGAGCTGAATATGTTTTTAACAGATTCGACACTGCGGCTACTGCTCAGCCCCCTTCTAACTCGTCAGGAGCAAGCCTGGAGCACCCTGCCACACACATCTCCCTCCCTCTCCTTATTGCACCTCTGCCTCCTGTGATAGACCGGACACCCCTCCACCACATGTCAACTTCACCTATGATCAGATTCTGCGACAGCTGAAAAGACTCCACTCAGGCAAGCAGCAGGACCGGATGGGGTGAGGCTCCGTGTCCTTAAAGCCTGTGCCCCCAGCTCTGTGGAGTCTTACATTACATCTTCATGATAAGTCTGAGTCTACAGAGGGTCCCAGTACAGTGGAAGACGTCATGCCTCGTTCCTGTACCAAAGACACCACATCCCAGTAGCCCCCAGGATTACATACCCATGGCACTGAGTCGAGAGACTCATCCTGGATTAGCTCCGACACATAGTTAGTCCACATATGGACCCCCTTCAGGTTGTTTACCAGCCTTGCCTCGGAGTTGAGCATGCCATAATCTACCTGCTTAACCGTGTCTACACCCACCTGGACTAGCCAGCGACCAATGTGAGGGTCATATTTTTTACTTTTCCAGTGGATTCAATACTATTAGGCCGACCCTCCTGGGTGAGAAGCTGACAGCGATGCAGGTGGATGCCTTTCTTGCTTCCTGGATTGTGGGCTACCTGCCCGGAAGACCACAGTATGTGCGCCTGAAGCACTGCATGTCAGACACGGTGGTCAGCAACACCGGAGCACCACAAGGGACCGTCCTCTCCCCTTTTCTCTTCACCATCTACACAAGTGACTTCAGCTACTGCACAGAGACCTGCCGCCTTCAGAAGTTTTCTGATGACTCTGCTGAAGTTGGATGTATCAGTGGAGGTGATGAGACAGAATATCGGGCTGCTGTGAACTCCTTCATCACATGGTGTAAGCAGAATCATCTGCAGCTTAATGCGACAAAGACCAAGACACTGATTGTGGATTTCACCAGCGACCCCTGTTTCCATCCAGGGCGTCAATGTGGAAATGGTGGAGGATTACAAATACCTCGCAGTTCATACTGACAATAAACTGGACTGGGTTAAGAACACTACCGCACTTTACCAGAAGGGCCAGAGCCGTCACTATTTTTTGAGGCGGCTAAGGTCGTTTAACATCTGCCGGACGATGCTCGGAATGTTCTATGAGTCTGTTGTGGCCAGCGCCATCCTCTACGCTGTTCCATGCTGGGGCAGCAGGCTGAAGGATGCAGATGCAAAACAGACTGAACAAACTGATCCGCAAGGCCAGTAACGTTGTGGGGATGGAGCTGGATTCTCTGACGGTGGTGTCGGAGAGAATGTTTTCTGAGATAAGGACAATACCTCCCACCCGCTTCACAACCTGCTGATCAGTCACAGGAGCACGTTCAGTGAGAGACTGATACCACCATATAGCTGACAGGATTCATTCTGTACCTTTATATAGATTCTAATTTTACACTTACACACAGACATATATAGATATATCGATAGAGAGATATTTGTAATTTTCTTATATTGAGACGTTATCTTACTCTTTACTTGGCATGGAGCGACTGTGTTCACACAGTTTCCTCCGAGATAAATAAAGGATTCTGATTCTGATGTCGGAGCTTTTGATAGAACATCAAGAAGTTGTTGGCCAACAATCCGTCTCTGAGCTCTTACATTCGATCTTCACAGGGCACATTAAAGATAATACTGAAACCTGACTAGCATCTTTACTTTGCCTTGATCCTGTGATACTCTAGCAGCAGAGATCCTTTTCACCAGTGTTTCCACACAACCTGAATGTTTCTCATTCTGAAAAAAAAAGAAGAACAAGAAGAAGAAAAAAAAAAGGAAAAAAAAGAGAGAGATCACGTAGTCTGTCCAGGCCAATTACTACTACCAGCCAGACGCTTTTTTTTTTTTTTTTTTTTAAGGTGGATTCAAAACAAGGGCTTTTTTTTTTGTTGATCCTGCCTAATGAAATTAAACTCACAGGCTGGACATGAAACCGGCCCAAACTACTTATTTATCCACATCTGTATCAGGTGCGTCTCGTTTGTGAATTACTGCTCTGTCGTTCTCATGTCACACTGGATTGCAAAATTGGAGTTTTGAAATCACGCAGCAGAACAATTCACTTACACGTTTCATTCATGTACCAAACCCCAGCATCCAGACACACTTCACATTGGCCTTATATTACTGAACGAGCAAACAGGAATTCTTCACAGCTTCATAACCCTCGCAGCTGAATTCGAACACCGTCATGGTTCTGAATAATGCTATTTTTTTTTTGTAATGGATTCTGTCTTCCCTCTGGGCTCCAGCGCCTCAGACAAATGCCACAATCAGGCACGGCATCCTTTCACTTTCTCATTAAATGAGAGCAGAAGGAATAATATTGGGAGAGGGGGAACAGTTTAATATGTTGTTTCATCTTCTGTGTCTGATAGCACACCAGAGTAGGATTCATTTTACTAGCAATTACTGGTTTCCTCACTTTGGAGCCTTTATTGCTCTCACGACTCGGCCTCATGTAATGGCAGGGGCAGTAGTGTGTGTGTGTGAGAGTGTGTGTGTGTGGTTGTTATAGTGTCACGATTTCACAGTGTATGATGGTATTGTGGCTTTTTATCTTGCAGTGTACATTTCCTAAAAAGGTCGAAGTTGTGTAAAGATAACTCACGATTAAAAAAAAAAAAAAAGCAACTGAGCGTATGAACTTGAAATTGCAAGATAAACCTGTTAATCATTTCTCACTCATTTACGTAATCTTACTAGGGTCGCAGGGAGCCTGGTGCCTATCTCAGCCGACACTGGGCGAGGTGGGGTACATACCCCTACGCACACTTCTAAAAGGAATTACTGCCCCCCGCACATATTCCTGCTTGATACGAGTAGGCTACAGGGTCAGTCATGATCCAAGACCTCTAAAAAGGGTCAAGGGTCAAGAGTGTTGCTCAAGGGTCCAACAGTAACAGTTCGGCAGCCAGTGAGCACCACTCAGCGACGAATGCCTGTGAGGAAACATTATGCAATGCTTTACCTCCAATAAAATGACCTTTTACCCCATTGTTTCCTTCCAAAAATATACAGGGCTGTCCATATTTATCCCTTCTAGATCAATTTCTATAGAAATACTTCTGGATGCTAACATGTTCTCTCAGGGGGTGTGTCCTGCCCTAATGTGGGAGTGTCCTGTATAAGATGGGTGTATCTATTCATCTGTGAGACTGCAGCAGACCATATTATTCTCACTCACCCATTCGCCAAGCCACTTAATCCTACCAGGGTCGCAGGACGGCTGGTGCCTACCTCAGCCGACAGTGGGCGAAGGCGGGGTACACCCTGAACAGCTCACCACACCATCGCAGGGTCGACACACACAACCATTAACACTCACACATAGGGTCAATCTGGAACAGCCAATTAGACTAATATTCATGTCTTTGGATTGTGGGAAAAAAACAGAGTACCCGGAGGAAACTCACACAAGCAAGTAAGGGGAGAACATGCAAACTCGACACAGAAACACCCAAGTCCGGGAATCGAACCCAGGACCTCCTTGCAGTGAGGCGGACATGCTAAACACTACACCACAGCGTCTTACGAACATATTATAACTATCCTATTTCTCCTAATGCTCATTCTGATATCCAGAACAGTCGTGGTTCGCCTCACAGCAGGAAGGTCCTGGGTTCGATTCCCGGGCTCGGGGCTTTTCTGTGTCTAGTTTGCATGTTTTCCCAGCGCTTGGGTGGGTTTCCTCCGGGTACTCCGGTTTCCTTCCCATGGTTCTAAAACACACACAAGAGACTAACTGGCTGTTCCAAATTGCCCCTAGGTGTAAGTGTGTGTGTGTGAATGGCTGTATGTGTGTTGGTCCTGCAATGGCCTGGCGAGCTGTTCAGGATGTACCCCGCCTTCACCCAGAGTCAGCTGAGATGGTCACCAGCCCCCCCACCCCCACCCCCAACCCAAATAAGGATTAAGCGGCTTAGAAAATGAATGAATGAATGAATGAGTTTATTCACCTTTACCCATAAATCCCGGTGTGTGTAGGCCATTTCCAACTTCACCAAACCAAAGACTCTATTATCATTTCTGAACCGCAGTAATATTCAGATAAGTTGATACTGTGAAGGATCCTGATGTAGTATCACACCATCCCCAGCTCTATTCACACAAACGTTCTCACAGCACGAACACCTTTAAAAAGGAGAGAAAATAATCAGGAAGTGTGCCAACACGGGACATCTGTCGGAAGAGTAACGGGTCTGGGTGGTGTGTGAGAAAGCCTTTTATCACATTTGGTTAAAGTGTCCATAAAATCAAGACAGGTGTTTTAGTGTCTCTTCATTCTGAGGACACAAATAAGCCCGAAAAACTTTTGATTTACCCGGCACTCATTTACCTTTAATCCACGTTAGCCGCTAGCACACATGAGCAGTGTGTGTAGAGTTTGGCTGTGTACCTTCGCAACATATCCCCTGTGTGGTGAAATTATGGTTGGCGTTTGTTTGCGCTCGCTCCACATTTTAAAGTCTTGATCTCGGCGCAAACGTGTATGACTTCACTCCAGAAACATTGCTGGTTACACCGTTGTCCAAGCATCTCGTCTCCATGACTACGTGCTGTTAGAATACAGCTAAAGTGTGTACGAGATGGCATTTCGAGATATCGAGGCACTCTAGAGGGCGTGTGTGTGTGTGTGTGTGTGTGTGTGAGTGTGATTAAGCGTGCGCTGGCCAGAGAGCCAGTTTATGGACACGGTTTTATTTTACTGCCTCATGTTAAACCTTCTCTACAGGGAGCCCAACACTCTCACGGCTGCCAATCAGGCTGGAAAGCGTCGCAAACACATCGCAATGAATAAAACTGCAGTGAGAAATCTTACACTGAAGAAAACACGCTCGCATTAAACTCACCACTACTTTTTGGACTACGCGGTTTTGGAATGAGTTTTCACTGATCAGAAAACACGGCGTTATGTTTGACACTACTGGCTGCTAGAGATACGTTTTCTCCCAGACTTCCTGTTTTAAAAGGAAATACATCAAGACACGAAGTAAGTTCATAGACACACCATGACTGTGTTTGTACATGTTTTTGTCTCCTCACAAGGACAGGAATATCAATGGAAGGTCCTCACATGGACAGTAATGCGAGTGAATATAAGTGTGTTGACACAGCTGGTGAACCGTGGCGGTGATACTTCTGCAGCTTGTCAGCAGAGGAGATTATGATCATAATCGTATTAAGATTCAGAACAAAGTGTGCTGCAAACACAACAACGCCGCAGCAATACAGCAGAGCAGAACAACATTTCCCTCACAACTCACCTATTTATAAGGTATTTAAAGGGATGGGAATCATGGTCCGAACTGCTAATTGTTGCGATGTAAATGGAAAACATTTGCTGTGGAAAGAAAATCCACCTGCACAACTGACACCCTTCATGTTTTCACTTTGAAACAAAATGGCTGTACGATGTGGGCGCCGCTGCGCCGCTGTGGTGTAGTGGTTAGCACTGCTGCCTCACAACAAGGTTTCTGGTTCAAACCTCGCCGCCAACCAATGACCTTTCTATGAAGAGTTTGAATGTTCTCCTCGTCCCTGCATGGGTTTCCTTTCGAGTGCTTAGGTTTCTACTCCTACAGTCCAAAGACTGAATGTAAATTAGGTCAACTAGCTATGCTAAGCTGCCCATGGGTGTGAATGCAAGGGTGAACCCCACCCAATATCATGGTAGATAAGCGGTACAGGCAATGGATGGATGGATAGCTATGAGACGTACCTACTTCATAAATAAAACCGCATTGGGATCTTGAACTCTTTATTTATATAACTACTGGTAACACTCAAAAGTTTTCTTAAATGACTGCTTCCCCACCTTCCAATAAAAAACTGGTGTGTGTGCACACTAGGCGACCTATTTGGCTTCCTCCTCCCGTTTATGATTTTTCTGCTCTCTGTGCCTATCTGTGCTGATTGGTCAGCTTTCTGAAGTGAGTTATCTTTCCTTTCAGTGTGCTGGGAGGCAGACCAGGATGTCTGGGAAAAAACAATGTTAAAGATACCGTGGGCTGGGGCATCTAACCAGAAGGCCCAACAGGCTGTGATGATCTAGTGTGTTAAAAAAAAAACGCCAAAAAAAACTGTGAAACCCCTGTGAGCCTAGATGGAAAACTTAAACATGTGCTCGCCTAACACGGCTATTGAACACTGTAACACCATTGGAGCATTTTGGAACAGCCAGTTAGCCTAATGTGCATGTCTTTGGATAGTGAGAGGAAACCGGAGTACCCGGAGGAAACCCACATAAACACAGGGAGAACATGCAACTCACTAAGCCAGGGACTTTAACCCAGGACCGCATGCCCACAGCATGAAATTGTGATAGAAAAATGTGTCCGAAGTACGCACAGCGAATACAACATGATTTTTTTTTTAACTATATGACGTTCTTGTTCATGCTCGTTTTTTATGCTCGTTTCAAGTCACAGCTGTCAGTAGTAAAGGATGATTGAAGGATGTAGGTTCGTCCACAGTTTAGTGGCTGATTGACTTGTCACAGGGTGCCTTCTTGTCAGTCATCCGTCTGGTTCTCTCTTTTTAGTCCTGCTGTAATAGTCAGTCATGCCAGAGTCCCTGCTTGCACTTAGCACTAATAAACCCTCTTCTTTAATCATTACACTGTTATGAGCATTCCTAACAACCTCTCTCTCTTTCAGTGTTTTTGTTGAGGTACACATGCTACTTCCGAGATACTAGTGATCCTGATCCCTTCTGTACTCTGAGTCCTGTGATCCATCCTGATGTGCTACTACTGGTTGGAGTTCTGATCTTAGAAGCCCCTCGATCCTGCTGATGATGATCCATATGGTCCTAAATATACACTCAGAAACTGTGAAGATGACTTTTCACTGCCGGTGATATAAACGCTCTTACTAAAATGGTTTAGAACTACAATTCCCATTACAGTTATATGATAACCAAATACTCTTCGTGTTAAACTCGAGTGAAGTTTCTGCTACATGGTTTGTATTTTTATCTGGTTTCACCCAAATGAGGACGGGTTTCCCCTTTTGAGTCTGGTTCCTCTCAAGGTTTCCTCCTCATGTCGTCTGAGGGAGTTTTTTCCTTTGCTCATCGGGGATGTGTAGGTTTTAAAGAGAAATGTTTAAATTCTTTATCAGGTTTTGTTTTTACTATGTAAAGCTGCTTTGCGACAATGTCAGCTGTAAAAAGCGCTACACAAATAAAACTGAACTGAATGTAACAGTGATATTCATCTCAAGAAGGTTGAAACCTGTTTAATCAGGTTTTATTTTTGATCCCTAGAGAAGAATACGAACACAAAGAGTATTTGATGACCTGTGTCATTTTAACAAACAGTACTACTGTTTCATCTGTCCACAATGGTGACAAAATACGCTTCCAGGGTTGCAAACTGAGCTCCGATAGTGTAAACACGTGATTTGGACAAGCGTAGGGGCTTCCTCTCTTTAGCTATAACGAAGCCAAGCGCCCTACTGCATGTGGCCTGAGCTAAAGATTACACACAGCATTGCTGACTGTGCACAGCACGCATTTACCAGAAAGGTTAAAAAGCAAAAAACACACACACACACACACACACACACACACACACACACAGAGAGAGAGAAAACACTGAGAGCCATGCATTTAGATATGCTTTCAAAACCTGGGATCATATTTAAAAGGAACAAAATCCCAATCTAAAAGGCTTTCTAAACAAACCCTGCACCTCATACCTGCGCTAAAGTGTGCCATTGTAATCTGAGTAAACCAAAAACACGTTCTTCTCTCCGACACACCATTTAAGTGTCAAGAGAGGGAGAGAGAGCGAGTTAAAGGAAGGGAGAGATGGTGAAAATGAGGACAAGGCCAGGAGCACAAGTGAAAGTGGAGCAGGCAATTAAGAGCTTCATGGCCCTAAATGCCGTCCGTCTCTCTCTCTCCCTCTCTCTCTCTCTCTCTCTCTCTCGCGTACAAATCTCTCATGGCATCCTCCTCTCCTAATAAAAGCCTCTGTGTGAATGCGTGTGTGAATGGTGTGGCTGTGTGACAGTGTGAACCGCTTAATGTCTCTGGGTGTCTGGATGGATTTCTTCTGCTACACCTGTTGAATGATCATAGATCGTTTGGCTTTTGGTTGAATAATTCACACACACCAACACGTACAAGTGCCACACACTAGCGGTAGTGAGCAGCACCCACCACCACCACCACCACCACCACCACCACCATCCTCACAGCTGAAGTGCCTTTGAGCAAGGTACCAAACCACCAACTACTCTCCAGGTGCCGCACTGCTACGATTGTGTGTGTGTGAGTGTGTGCTCACTTTGGATGAGTTAACTACAGAGCCCACTTTCCCTTGCGGGATTAAAACAGAAAATTTAAATAAAAAAAGTCTAAATGTCACACTAAAAATATTTTCTAGAAATGGAATTTGAAAAATGTGTTACACTAAGGTTACACATGGCAGGGACTACCATAGCCATTCCAGAGGAGGCACTTAAATATGGGTGAAGGAAAAACACAAAGCTCAGAGTAGCCGGTTAAAAAAAAAAAAAAAAAAATTCCATGGTGGTTAAATCGTTCTTGTGTTTGACCCACGGCAATTTTCAACAGAACCAAACTTTCCGGGAATGAAAGCCACACCCTTCCAGTTCTCAAAGCAGCTCCCAGCTTTCAATTATTTCGAGGCACGTGTCCAGAATGCTTACAGGATAGTATTGGTTGACCCCCAATAGGCAAAAATAAATTAAAAAAATAAATAAATCATCTACTGTTGACTATCATGAAGTAATTCCAGCTATATGTGACTAAGGTGTTAAAGGGTACCTGTGGTGAATTTGTATTACTAGCCCTTTAAAACGATCACATATGACATCAGCAGTTCCGTCAGGCAACATCAGTCCTTGCTTCTTGTTAAATACGTGCGAGTGCTGCCACACTACTACTACTACTACTACTACTACTAGGCATGCGCAGCACCATTTTGCCTTCTTCGTTGGCTGTTCCAGCCCTGGTAAAGATGTGAATTCGTTGTTTTGTCCTATTGGCTGGGCTGCGTGCTAAGATAACACATTATTGGCCAGTGCTGAGCTGCGTCGCCAGGAAAATGGCGGAGTGCACAGCGTACGGCTGCACAAACAACAAGCGCAGAAAACATAACATCACATCGGCACAGGCCGCACTCTGAAAACGTTTCCTGTCGGACGCAATTCGGTAGTCTCCGAAGACCACTTCAAGCCGACCTGCTATCGGCGTGACCTCCAGGCAGAACTACCCTGCCACTGCTGCACTGCCACTACCCACCACCCACCAGCACCACCGTGACCCCCCATCACTTTTTCAAATAAGAAAATACACACTCACAAAAATGATACAAGTGTTTCCTCTTATAAGCAGTATTTCATATTCTTAGTCTGCACCGCTGGCAAAGTGCATTAGTGCATTGGAAAAGTGCATTAGTAAATTAGAAAGGGGAAAAAATACTCTTTACAAAGGGGATGAATGGATTTGGATTGGATTGTACTCCTGAGAAAATATGCTACCGTGTAAGAAATGAATCCAAAGCATTTACTAAAGCTTTTATAGTTATAGATCGCTTACCCTTGATTAAATCGGAAAAGCCCAAGATCGTTCCCCTTTTCCTCTGCATCGGACAGCGAGAATAACATTCTCAAATATTTCATTATTGGAAAATATATAGATAGGCGTTCTTCTTCTAAATCTTCTAAACCAAATGTCGTGAAATATTTCATAATAAATCAGCATAAGGGTCACATTATGGTGAGGAGATGTAGGATGTGGAACAATCTATGGATATATGTATTTAGTATATACTACATCCATCACCTGGGGATTTAAAAACATTATCCCGAGAGGATAATACTTGAATCAAAACAACAGAACTTCACGGCCTGTCACGATCACCTAAACAAGAGGCATCATTACGCTTTAAAATGGAATAATAAACCATAAAAATATTGTTTTAGTTTGTTTTTTTCTTGTGTTTCCATGTAGTATACACACTAAATTCTGAAGGAGTAGGCTAGACGCTCTTAGCTACATCGCATTTACTTCGGCTCGAGTGCACAGCTCACCTGACCTGTCTCTGTCATGGTTAAAATACGTAAATTATATATAAAAATCTCTTTTTAGTTTGATTTTCTCTGTTTCTGTGTAGTATATACTAAACTTAAAGGCGAAGCAATAACACAGTCCTATGCTTGCATGTGCGCTCAGAGCTCACGTGTGTCTGTCTTGAATTAAAATTAGAATAAACGAATACATTAAACGAAATAACATTTTAGTGTGCTTTTTTTTTTGCACATGTTCCCATGTAGTATATATTAAAAGAATTATGTTCATCGGGTCAGTGGATGAAACGGAATTGAATAGTTCCCAGGACGGAGCCGTGTATAATTGTTAATTATCCTGAGTGGATAATTCTTGAATCAAAATGACACACACTCACGGTTTGTCACGGTCACTTGAGGCAGTCATCACTGCCACGCTTTAGTACATACATATTTATAATTAGTACTTATATTCTGTGTTAAAAGCGGTTATGTGTAGCCCCAGAAGGGACACTGGAGGAAAAGGGAAAAAAAAAAAATGTAATTAGTAGGTCTGCGAGATCGTGACAAAAAATATCTTTACTTTTATGAGATGTTGCAAAAGGTTTATGGGGTCCGTACAATAACACGCTGCTTGTGTGCACACCGGGTTAATTTCCTGCCCCGAGTGGTTTTTGGGTTTATTTTCAGTTCTAACATTTCACTATGGTTCGGCACGATGGCGCAGTGTTAGCACGTACGCCTCACAGCAAGAAGCTCCTGGGTTCGAGTTCTGGGCAGTGCTTGTGTGGGTTTCCTCAGAGTGTTCCGGTTTCCTCCAACAGTCCAAAGACATGCTCATTAGGCTATTTTTAAATTGGCTGGTGTGAGTGTGAATGGTTGTACATTACCCTGTGATGGTCTGGCAAGCTTATCAGGGTGTACCCCACCTTCGCCCAGTGTCGGCTGAGGTAGGCTCCAGCCTCCCTGCGACCCTAATAGTAGAATTAAGTGGAAGTTCAAATGAGTGAGTGAGAGATGATAAGAGTATTTCTTTATTGTCGATGAAGACTTAAAAACATTCATTTAAGAAGCTTCCATAATCCTGTTCAGCTCAACCTGCCAAACTAATGAAAATAAAGGCGGTGAGGCCATTTGAATGTGTGCGATAGTTCACCCAGACAGAAGCACGAACGAGCAGCGCACGAATGTCTCTGAGCGGTGTGTTGAGCTGCTTCGTGGCAGTGTGTGGGTGGCATGCTGGAGAGATGCAGCAATAACCAACACCGCCAACAGGGAAGACTGCTACAGTTGTGGGAACTGACTAATGACTAATACTGAGAAGGGGGAAAAAACAGGTACAATGTAGAAAACATTCTCTACATAAAATACAGCCCAAAAGAAAATCTACAGCATAAACAAGCAAAAGGAGAAATTCACAAAGCTCGGGGAAGATCACAGAGAGCAAGAGGAGAAACTAAAGCACAAGATCAAATCTTTTTCTTCATCAGGGCAGCGGCTCCTCCTCATGGGATGCACATTCTGTTTATACAGACTGACATTAAGGTCAAACATTCCCATTTTTATTTACATCAGAAACAATCATGATATTTATGTACAATAATAATCTTACATTACCACAGCTTAGGGCCAATCACCTCCATGAACACAGAATGCTTAGAGTTACCTGAACACCCCGTACACCCCTGTGTACATGTACGCACGTATGGACAGACGAACACAACGTTCGCGACACAAAAAATCATATCCATGCTGTACCAATTTCTCTTAAGTAGGGTGTTCCGTTTGCGCGGCGCGTCCCGCTATAACAGCCTGAGAATCACACGGCACATTTTTCTGTCATTAAAAAAAAAAAACATCATCATCGATGTGAACTGCTCTTAAACGGAGTCTGTCTGGGTTTCCTGAGAGCATCGGCAATCAACTCAAGTCCGATATTATTGGTGTAATTGGTATTTAATGGCTCAGAGCAGGGAAACAGATGAATGGCAGGACCCTGAGAGGTAATGGGTCCATAGTCAAAAGTGAAATCCACTCTGAACAAAACGGCATCTGGGGGGTGAGAAGGTTATCTGTCTGCCGGTAATACATAGTTAAGCGATGATTAGTGTCTCTGAGTGCCATTTATAATAAAGTTTTTAACACATTTATAAAACGCTTGTCCAGACAACAATCAAACTAACACATCTTATAAGGGCGGCATGGTGGTGTAGTGGTTAGCGCGCCTGCCTCACAGCAAGAAGGCCCTGGGTTCGAGTCCTGGGATTGGCGAAGGCGTTTTTGTGTGGTTGTGCATGTTCTCACCGTGCTTGCATGGGGTTCCCTTCAGGTACCCCAAGCATGCACATTAGGCAAACTGGCTGTTCCAAATTGCCCCTAGGTGTGAGTGTGAATGTGAATGGTTGAGTGTGTGTTGGTACTGCGATGGCCTGGCGAGCAGTTCAGGGTGTACCCTGCCTTCACCCATTGTTGGCTGACATAGGCTTCAGCCTCCCCTGAGAGGCAGAGCCTGCTCAGGATTAGGCAGGACATCATGACAAAAAAAAACAAAAAAAAAACAGAGGGACATGGAGTCTGGCCCTCCTGCTGAGGGGGGTGGGACTTACCATTAAAGATTTCCTCCAGGTACTCCAGTTTTCTCCCACAGTCCAAAAGATATGCACATTAGGCTAATTGGCTGTTCCATATTGCCTCTTGGTGAGAGTGTGAGGGTGAATGGTTGTCCAGCCTCCCCGCAACCCCAGTAGTGAGGATTAAGCGGTTCGGCAAATGAGAGCGCGAGTGAGAGAAATTCATTCATTTTCTGATCCGCTTCATCCCCATTAGGGTCGCAGGGAGGCTGGCGCCCATCTCAGCCGACTTTGGGCGAGGGCAGAGTACACCCTGGACAGCTCCCCAGGCCATCGCAGGGCAGAAACACGCTGATGGCAACCCAATGGCCTACTCTACTAGTTTGCTTGTTCTCCCTGTGCTTGCGTAGGTTTCCTCCGGGTACTCCGGTTTCCTCCCACAGTCCACAAACATGAACAGTAGGCTGACTGGCTGTTCCAAATTGCCCCTAGGTGTGAGTGTGAGTGTGAATGGTTGTGTGTGTGGGCCCTGCAATGACCTGGTGAGCGGTTCAGGGTGCAGTTGGCCGAGATGGGCACCAGCCTCCCCGCGACCCTAATTAGGATTAGGCGGCTTAGAAAATGAATGAATGAATTATTGAAATGCTATATTTCTCACAGTCCTGTGGATGTGGATATAATAAGAAGCGATTCCACTCCATCTCGTCACACACGGCTGATATCGGGTCATGAACGTGATTTAGTGGAATGGCTCTTAGTTATACCACATGAGTGGACGGTTGAAGGCTCCACGATGTTGCCGTCTCCTGTGTTTTGCGTTTGCAGCATGAGGAGCACGTACTCTACCTGAGCGCATTAATAATTTATAGGGAGTGTAACAACATTCCTTATTCTCCCTTAGACTCAGTTAGCATTTCGGCTACAAACAGCGTTTTTACTTCTCTCATTACACATAATATATATATATATATATCTAGTCTGGCCATGTTTTTATTTTTACTCCACATGGTCCTGTCGGAGGATTATGACAGCGCCGCGCTGCACTGGTTGGTATATAGACAGTGTCATAACTGTTAAAATAAATAAACAAAACACATTCACTTATCTCACTCACTCATTTGTCAAACCACTTAATCCTATTATGGTTGTCGGGAGGCTGGAGTCTATCTCAGCCAACACTGGGTAAAGGTGGGGTACATCCTGAACAGCTCGCCAGACCATCGCAGGCCCACACACACAATCATTTACACTCACATCCACACCGAGGGGCAATTTGAAACAATTAGCCAAATGTGCATGTTTTTTTTTTGTTTGTTTGTTTGTTTGTTTTTTTACTGTGGGAGGAAACCGGACTACCCGGAGGAAACCCACGCACACATGTCGAGATATTCAACCGGAATTTATGAGAAGTCCCACCATGCTCCACCGAGGGCCAGAGTCCATGTCCTGCTGTCTCTTTGTTTCTCTGGGATTTTTTTTTACTTGATGTCCTGCCAGTGTGTCACATGATCTACACACTCTGACATCACCTACTGATGGACAAGCACACTCTGTGATGTCACAGAGAGGGGTGCTATTACCCACAGAGCTTTACGCACTGCTTCTATTAAAAATGATTTTTATCCAGAATGCATCCTTGGTGTGGCGGCACGGTTCGAGTCCCGGGCACGGCGAGGGCGTTTCTATGTGACCCTAATAAGATTAAGCGGGTTGCCGAATGAGTGATGACCGTATCCTTGGTTGATTTGTGTAGTTTAGCAGGGGATTTAACTCAGGAACTGGTAGTGTACTGCTAAGAGACTTCATAATGCATAATGCAGCTTCGTGGATGTTGACGTGACGTCATTATAACGTTCTCTGTTTGTAGTATGAGAGTATGAGAGCACTAGTGATGACATCAGCAGGAGCCTATCCAATCAACGTGTCGTGTACGAATGGCATCCAGCCTCGTGATTCTGTCCGCTCCTGTACCTATCATTATATCCGCCATTTTAATCAGGTTGAAGGGTTGCACTTGGATGATTTCATGCAATCTGAGTGTACATGCTCCATCACTAAATATGATATGTAACTTTACGCCAAAACAAGCGCCAGGTCAGAAAGCAATACTCAGGTATGTGCCCAGACAGGACTAAAATCATTAAACTCCTGCAGACAATCATACCATAGATGCTAACTTTCTCAGGGAAGGAGAAAATAAAAGAAAACATCATCAACAAAAAAAACACACCGACTTTGGTTGGACGTCAAATCACAGAGCAGCACCTGCGAATGATGCGAACGGAATCTCATCGAAATAACGATTAACACAAACAAAGCGAGTGGAGCTCCGATGTGGGCGACATGGTAGCGTTGTGGTTAGCGCGTCAGCCTCACAGCAAGAAAGTCCTGGGTTCGATTCCTGGGCGTTTCTGTGTGGAGTATGCACGTTCTCCCCGCGACCTCCCTGCGGTCAACCTCCCCGCGACCCTAGGAGTAGGATTAAGCTGTTCATAAATTGAGTGAGTGATTGAGCTCCGATGTGACACTTCCTGAATCACTTTTACCCAAAATTCCAATCTGTATAATCCGCTTCTGCCATCTGATGAGTTAACCGATTCAAACCAAACCAAGCAGACCGCCGATTATCAGTGAGAAAATAACGATGCGTGCACATGCGTATGTGGAAGAGGTAGATTGAGAAGGCTACCAGACAACTGCTTGGCAAGGCCTGTCCAAGTTACCGTGACTCCTGGCTCGCAGGTTGCCATGACGGCAGTGTCCTAGCACCAAGCTGAGAGCCGCCTCGTCAGCTCGGCAATAGATTTATGGGGGAGATTACCATGTGCAGGCATAAGTAGAGCGCTGGGATACACACAAACACACACAGAAACCATGGCCCCTGCTGAGTGGCAGGTCCTCAAGGGCATCAGTCAACCATCAAACTGGAATCTCACATTATGGTTTATGCATGATTTAATAAACTGCACTGATCCTGCTGCCTGACGAGGAAAGAACAGGGTTACTTTCATACCATAATCCGGGATGGTTAACCTACAAAACCATCAAGTGCATGTTATAAAAATACCGCAGGGCCCGGTGACAAGGAACGATTGCTTTAGCGAGATGATAAACACACTGACTCACGAATCGATACCAAGACCAAGTGACTCGATGATCATTTTGCCACACAGCTTCTCATGTTCATGCAAAACTGCTGCCTCAGTTCATTACAAGGCAATAACCGAGAAGGGACAACAAGCTGGTTGCTATTTACGTAACAGAAACAAAAGCAAGTACGTCAAGGAGAAATGAGTTTTATCCTCCACGGTGTGTTTGAACATCGTGCATGTGATACGGATGAACAAATAACAGGGTTGATGGAAAACTTTATAACAAACGGGTTTCCTTATGAACGTTTTTCGGCACGTGACGAGGTCTTTCGACAGTTTACACAAAAACGCTGTTAAAGTGTGGAGTCTGATTGCTGTAATCCAAACCAGTAGTCTATAAGGTCACAAATTGAATGAAAAGGATGCCTCGAGGGTGGCACGGTGGCACAGTGCTTAGCTCATTCGCCTCACAGCAAGATTCCCAGGTTCGGGCATTTCTGAGTGGAGTTTGCATGTTCTCCCCGTGCTTGTGTGGGTTTCCTCTGGGTACTCCGGTTTCCTCCCACAGTCCAAAAACATACACAGTAGACTAACTGGCTGTTCCAAATCACCCCTAGGTGTGAGTCTGAATGGTTGTGTGTGTGCTGCCCTGTGATGGCCTGGCGAACTGTCCAGGGTGTACCCCACCCTCGCCCAGAGTCGGCTGAGATGGGCGCACCCTCCTCGTGACCCTAATTAGGATTAAGCGGCTTAGAAAATGAATGAATGAATAAGTGACTGTTTCCCTATAAGGAAAAATTGAAAGTCCTTTACCTTATATGGAAGAGAGCCTGATCTCAGGTGGGTGGGTGGAGTTACATGGGGCACCACGCGTATGCAATGTGCGATTTCTGCGGACCTAGGGAAGTCCATGTAGGTGCATCACTCTGGTATGTGCGTGCTGCGGACTGATTTCCTATAAGTTTGACTGATTACCTCCAACAAGCGGGGGGTTATGAGATTAGTCATGTGTGGTGTGTGTGTGTGACCACGATAACTTGTTAACCAATGGACGGATCCAGGATGGTATTGAAAGATTTTTTTAACATTGCGCAGTAGGGCAAGGAGGCAGAAATCACCCAGAATGTGCCGGGAGAAAAAAATACGAAGCTTAAATGTAATTGTGGAACAGGCCACAAGGGAGCAGCATAATTCTACATCTGCCACTACAACCCACGTAAAGATGAGATTGCATCGCCTTGGGGTAGGTCTGCACTCTCTGAGAGCATTTCTAGTTCCAATCTTCTTTATTAAAAGACTCATTCACTGGAGCATTTGCACCGATCAGCCAAAACATTAAAAACATTATGAGCACCGACATAACATTGATGATCGCGTTACAGTGACACCTGCCTAGGAGTGGGTTATATTAGGCAGAAAGGGAACAGTCAGTTCAGGAAGTTGATGTGCTGGAAGCAGGAAACATGAGTGACTTTGAATAGGGCCACACTGTCATGGCTAAACGACTGGGTCTATCCATGTCCAAAACAGCAGGTCTTGTGGGGTGTTCCTGGTGTGCAGTGTTATGTACCTACCAATAGGGGTCCAAGGAAGGACAACCAAATGTACTGGCAAGCGCGTCATGGGTTCCCAAGGCTCAGTGATGTGCATGGGGAGCGAATGCCAGTACGTCTGGTCTGATCCCACAGAAGAGCTTCTGTAGCACAAACTGCTGCAACTATTCATAACACACAGTGCATTGATGCTTGTTGTGTTTGTGGCTGTCTAGCTGCAGACCAATCAGGTGGTGTTAATGTTATGGCTGATCAGTGTATCAGGGGGGCTGGTTAGGGTGCTAGGCTTATGATCAAGAGGTTGTGGGTTTGATTCCCTGTGAAATCCCCACTGTGCTAGGACCCCTGGGGAAGGTCCTAACCACAAGGGTGCCTCTGTCCACCCAGCGGGATAAATGGGTACCAGTATAAATACTGGAAAGGAAACCTGTGATGGACTAGCGTCCCATAGAGGAGGAGTTAAACTCCAAGTCACTTCATGCTACAGAAACCGGGCTACGCTCCGGCTGTTATGAGCCAGTAGTCCCGGGTGTAAAAAGCCCAACAGACTGATCGGTGTATATGAGTAGACCTACATGGCCTAAGACTAATAACGTTAATGGTTCTGTTTAAGAAAAACGTCACCTATTCAACATTTAGGAAAGGAGTCTCCAGTCTCAGAGGTTTATTTTCCACCATGGGAAAGTCGCTCTCCAGTTTTTTTTCTAATTCCTTATTATTTACTCTGAGAGGCCGATGTGAGAAAAAAAAAAACAGCTGCTCTAACATAAGTGATAACATGTCCTGGAAACATTCTAAAACACTAAAGTAAACTCTAAACAGATAAACCTATCATGTTTCATTCGGCGCAATGGTGTCGTGGTTAGCACATCCGCCTCACAGCAAGAAGGTCCTGGGTACATGTCCATGGCTCGGTGAGGGCGTTACCATGTGGGGTACCATGTATTCCATGTGCTTGCATGGGCTTCCTCTGGGTACCCAGGTTTTCTCCCACAGTCCAAAGACATGCACATTGGGATGTGTGTATTTGTAGGCCACAAATACAAGTTAGAAGGCGAGTCCTATCTCTCGTCCGTGTGGGTGTGCTCGTACAAAGGTGTCGCTCACATTAAGTGTTAACCATAATTTATATATTTATAATTATTACTATTATTCATCCATTCTCTAAGCTCCTTAATCCTAATTAGGGTGGTGGGGAGGCTGGCGCCCATCTGGGCGAGAGCTGGGTACACCCTGCACAGCTCGCCAGGCCATCGCAGGGCAACACCCATACAACCAATCACACTCACTCTCACACCTAGGGACGATTTGGAACAGCCAATTAGCCAACTGTGCATGTTTTTGGACTGTGGGAGGAAACCGGAGTACCCGGAGGAAACCCACGCAAGCATGGAGAGAACATGCAAACTCCACACAGAAACTCCCAAGCCTGGGAATCAAACCCAGGACCTTCTTGCTTATTATTATTATTATTATTATTATTATTATTGTTATTATAATTGAGCTCTAGGCGGCACGGTGCTGTAGTGCTTAGCATGTCCACCTCACAGCAAGAAGGTCCTGGGTTTGATTCCCAGGCTTGGGTGTTTCTGTGTGGGTTTCCTCTGGGTACTCTGGTTTCCTCCGACATTCCAATGGCATGCACATCGGGATAACTGGCTGTGCTTAAGGTGTGAACGTGAGTGGTTGCATGTGTGTTGCCCTGCAATGGACTGGCGAGCTGTTGGGAGTGTACCCCACCTTCGCCCGGAGTCAGCTGACGGGCTCCAGGACCCCCCTGCAAAACTAATATTCAGCAAATGAATGAACGAACGAATGTGTGCGGGTGTAAGAGGAATAAAACAGCTTCCTGCACCAAATATCCGATGAGCGATACTAAATATCGTGCTGCGTGTTGTGTATGGTGAAGTATCACGGTATAATGTTTTCCACCATATCGACTCAGGCTGGGATAAATAAAGATGCTACCGGAAGTGTTCGTCTGCTGTTATTCATATGACATATGAGTGAAGTAAAGAGTAAACATGACACACCAGCTCACACCGAGCGGAAGCACCAGCATGTCATGGCTGTGTGGTTGATTTCCCAGCAGCAGCGGTGATGCATGACGTTTTGCAAACATGCACCAACTAACTTCACACGATCAGATTCTCTCTCTGGGCTCCATATGAACAACACACAGGTGCGTCTCGTTGCTCAGGTTACCGGTCTTTAAGATACATCCATAGATCAAAGGAAAGAACAAAGGAAAGAAAGTAACTCACGTGCCGAGGACCTCTTTGAACTCAAACAGTTGTTTGATGTTGTCCACTTGCTTCTTCCACGCGTCCCTGGCGGTCTCTCCGTTCTCCTGCGCCATGGCGGAAACCGGGAAAGAGCGCAGATACGCGTCCGCTACAGCAGCCGGCCGTGACTCGGAGAGATCCCCGGAGAAAACCCTGCGTTTCCCACGCTTCGCTTTACACGTACGTCTGTCGATCACTAGCACGCGCATGCAAGAAACCCGTCAGTGTCTCTCTCTCTCTCTCTCTCTCCTCCCTTCTTCCTGGGGTGCGTGTCCGCTGGCTGTCACGCTTAGTGCAACCCGAGTCTTTTCACCTCCGCTCCGTATATGCGTGTGCGTGTGTGTGCGCGCGCGTGCAAGAATAGAAGATGAGAAGATGAGAAGACAGACAGACAGAAGCGCGAGCGCGTCTCCCCCTCGTTCACGTGCCTCTCCTTGCTGCACCTGCAGCCGCTTAAACGCTTTGACGTAATTCTAATTCAAGCGAGAGGCACGCGCAGCTTTTAACGCTCTGTGTGTGTGTGAGAGAGAGAGAGAGACTGTCTTAACAAAACGGAAAAAAGACAGGACGGGTTTTGAGCAAATGGTTCACGCGACTGCGCGCGCTGACGGTGTACCAGCGGTTGTTATGGCGATGAGGGAGGTTCAGGCACACCGGTGTGTGTGTGTGTGTGTGTGTGTGTGTGAGAGAGAGAGAGAGAGCGTGGGACTGATAATTCGCATTGCGCCAAAACGCTAACAAGTGCACGCGGGCATCACACCAGCACGAGCCACCGACACACAAACCACAAAACACCTGTCACAACCGTCACGTGACCTTTAATCGCAATCTATATACTCTACCAAATGGCATGGTGACGTACCAGGGCCTGGTGCACTGCAGGTATTCTGTACCTGTGCAGCATCGAAGTGGATTGTGGGATTGCTTGAGTGCGTTCATTCATATGCCGAACCTATCTATCCTGTCGCAGGGGAGGCCGGAGCCTATCTCAGCCGACTCTAGGTGAAGGCAGGGTACACCCCGATCAGCTCGCCAGACCATCACAGGGCCAACACACATACGGCTTATTCGTCCAGCCCAATGTGCATGCCTTTGGACTGTAGGAGGAAACCCACACAGGCGATCATGCAAACTCCACAAACTCCACATTGAGCCTGGGACTCGAACCCATGACCTTCTTGCTGTGAAGTGGACGTGCTAATTACTTACATCACCGCGTTTATCCATTCACTTTATTCTGGACATTGGATCCACAGATCATACACTGGGATAAAGTGAGAAGGCAACCTGAATAGATCAGTGACACACACACACACACACACACTACTAGGGGCATTTTCAGTCATCAGAGACGAAAAGGAACCTGGAAAACCCACATAGACAATACAGGAAACTTCTCGCTGATGTCAGCTCAATGTCAGGCCACGATGCTCCCAGCTGCACCACAATACCCAATCTTAGATATCCATCCATCCATTTACTAAACTGGTCATGGGCAGGCTAAAGCCTATCTCAGCCATCTCTGGGTGAAGACAGAGTACACCCAGAACAGCTTGCCAATCTCTTGCGGGGCAACACACACACACAAGCATTCATATTCACACTCACACCTAGGGGCAATTTGGAACAGACAGTTAGCCTAATGTGCATGATTTTGGACTGTAGGAGGAAACCGGAGTACCTGGAGAAAAGCCACACAAGTACGGGGAATCTCCACACAGAAACGCCCGAGCTTGAACCCATCACCTTCTTGCTGTGAGGTAGACGTCCTAACCACTACACCACCCCAATATTAGATAAATAAAGTGTAATCACAGCTGAGTAATCTCATCAACCACTTCACGATCCATATTTATCTCCGGCTGATTTAAATCATATTTGCCTCGGAGAGCTCCAGCACTGTGTTTATTCTTCTGCACCTTTATAATCCTGCTATCTGACAACCTTCCCTTATGAGACCCTTTTTCTTTCTCGTGTCATCTCCAGGAGCCACTCTCAGATCTGGGTTGCTCATTAGAGATTTAAATAGCAAAGTGGTTATCACCTCCATTCACAGCAAGACGGTCCTGGGGTTAAGCCCCGTGCCATGCAAATTGTATGTGGAATTTGCATGGTCTCTCCATGCTTGTATGGGTTTCCTCTGGGTGCTCTGGTTTCCTCCCACAGTCCGAAATCATCCCCATTAGGCTAATCGGATATTCTTAGTTGCCCCATGTGTGGCTGTGAGTGCGATTGGTTATATGTCTGTGTTGCCCTCTGATAGACTGGCGAGGTGTTCAGGGTCGCCCCTAGTAGTCGGCTGGGATGGGCTCCAGGCTTCCCGTGACCCTAATAAGGGATAAAGTGGCTCAGAAAATGAGATGAGATGAGATTTCCATCAGTAGATCGGTGACAGTGTGTAAAGTCGGAATCACTTTGCAAATATTATTGAGTTGTTATTACGTGACCATCCATTCAGCATTAAGAAACAAACCAGATCCTTCATCACTCCTTAATATGTGATCTTGTTCCCTTTTACCACTTGGGTCCAAATCCCTGAATTTTATGGTTCTGATGGATTACTCTGAGATCACCGAGAGACCCAAGACAAAATGAAAGGCTTTAGCTACATCTGCTGGATAAAAAAATAAATAAAAGTGGCTTTGATTCTGAAAAGGGATGCCCTGCAAACAAAACAAGGTCATGGTGGGGCTGCAAAGGACACGTTTAGCTTTCAAGCCTGTTTTCATACCTGCCACCCGCCACCTGCCACAAGGCCTCCTGCAGGGTACTCTGTGATCTATACTCTGTATGTGTCGGGGGGTGGGGATGTGTGCGTGGTCTAGGTATTCATCACAACACAGGGGTTAAGGTCACAGTTAAGGTTAAGTTAAGGGTTAAGATTAAGGTTAGGGTTAAGGTTACAGTTACAGTTACGGTTAAGGTTAAAATTAGGGTTTAGGTTACGGTTAAGG
>JBCNYH010000024.1:6424908-6440125 GCA_039654325.1 Tandanus tandanus
ATGCCTCTCACCATAGACAGTGAGAGACATGGCCGGCATTTGATAACCCAGTTAGCTGCACTGGGGGACAGCAGTGATATCCCATTGATAATGAGGCTTGAACCCCCGACCTTGGGATCAGTAATCCAGCACCCTACCACCGGTCCACCACTGCCCCCCTGTTGAATTAAATTAATTTAAAAAAATTATATATATATATTTTCCAAAGAATCGAATCAATAAAGTGACTCATTGTGTCGGTTACTGTCACTGCTCTTAATGAGAGTTTGTGGTGTGAAGAGCGTGATCATGCGCACCATGAAGATGTTCACCTTAATGTTGAGGCGCACCGCCATCTTGTGGACAAACTGCGGAAGTGCAGGCTATTAGTGCTGCTTCGATATAGTGTTTTTTTCTGGCTTCAGCCACACGGTGGCGACAAAGTAATAAAAAAAAGCTGCCTTGCAAAAAAAAGCTGTATTGCATGCATGTCATATTGCAGAAGTGTAAGTGTTAATTAAACTCAGAATCTTTTTTATGCCAAACATTTATTTTAAGTTTTGAGCTTCTTTGGTGATATAAACACAGTAGGATTAATAGAATGATTACCAGTGCTCGTGTTATAACAAATTGAAAACAGTTAGCCTAGTGAGTTAGTTAGTTAGTTAGTTTCATTACAAGCAAATGTATCCTGAGGTTGCTTGAAAACTTAATACACAGTTGAGTTTGAAACCAAAAGAAAGAGAAGATTAAGAAAGCTATAGCAATAAGACTTTCAATCTGTACCCTCACTCACCCACTCACTCACTCATTTCCCGAACCGCTTAATCCTTCCAGGGTCACAGGGAGACTGGAGCCTATCTCAGCCACACAGCACTGGGCAAAGTCAGAGTACGCTCTGAACAGCTCGCCAGACTATCACAGGGCAACACAAACACAACCATTCACACTCACTCTTAGGGTGGCAGTGGTGGCTCAGTGGTTAAGGTTCTGAATTTCTCATCAGGTCAGGGGTTCAAGCCCCGGTACCACCAAGGTGCCACTGTTGGGTCCCTGAGTAAGGCCCTTAATCGCTCAGTTGATTCCCCCCCCATAATACAACTTATTGCAGTCGTCTGTACTAATATGCCATTTACCATCAGGAACCAATGTTTCCCTCCACACATCCACACTTTTATATAAAGTTGTTACTCCTTCAGCAGATTTGCATATGTTACCATCACATACTGTTATGCAAATCTCCTTAATTTCTTCAGAGTCAGCAAGAAGGGTTTTGTATTATTTCTTTCTGCTGACATTTCAGAAAACAATGTAAAACAGGAAACAACTTCTTTACATAATGTAAAAAAAAAAACATGAACTGCACGGCAACTTCTTTCCATCCTCCCAGTCACGCGATGGAAAAAGCCGGTAATTATTCAGTACTTAATAAAGTCTGTCAGGTTTATTAAAAGAGCAAAGACACACAAATATGACACCAAAATATGAAAAGGGGGAATGGGTTCACCTTTACTGATTTAATTAATGCTAATCATAATAAATAACATATGCTTTAGCCACTCTTTACTTATTCTGTTAGAGTGACACAATGTGTATTATGTGAGCAATAAAACCTGACAGAGTGTACTGTTATAGGAAAGTAATCACGACGGGTTGGGGTGATGCTGCCGTACATGAAGCAGAAGCACCGTTACCAAGCTAACATTGACTATTTTCAAAAACAGCTCATCCTGGCACAGTGCGCTGGTGTAGTGCTTGGCACGTCCGCCTCACAAATCCTGGGCTCAGCTCGGGCGTTTGTGTGGGGTTTGCATGTTCTCCCCGTCTTTGTGTGGGTTTCCTCTTGGTACTATGGTTTCCTCCCACAGTCCAAAAAACATGTACATTAGTATAATTGTCTGGTCTAAATTGTCCTTAGGAATGCTTGTGTGTGTGTGTGTGTGTTTGTTGGCCCTGTGATGGCCTGGTGAGCTGTTTAGGGTGTACCCCGCCTTCACCCAGTGTCAGCTGAGACCGACTCCAGCCTCCCCATGACTGTAATAGGATCTCGTTGGTTGATCTATTTAAGTCAGCCTGATCCAGAGATCCCCATCCATCCACCATCACGGTGAAGCGTGTATCTGTTTTCATGGCTGCTTGTCTTGGCTTTCATTTATGTAGTTTGTTCTAGTGCAAGCATAAGAAGAGGTCGGGGAGCCTTTTGTTTTCAGTTTTTTGCTCTGTTTATAATCAACCCGATTGTCCATAACTCCTGCATCTGCATCATCTCCTACACCCAGCAAAAAGAAACATCACCGCTAATACAACATGTAAACAACTACACACATTGTTGTTTGTCCATTATAAAATTAAGTACCTGTTTTAGTCATAAATATGAAATCAATAATTTATTGCATTTGAAGCATTTATTATAATTTTTTACTATTTTTTAAATTATTACTATTATTATTATTATTATGGGATGGCATGGTGGCATAGTGGCCATCCCGTTCACCTCACAGCAACAAGGCACTGGGTTTGAGTCCTGGGCTTAGTGAGGGCGTTTCTGTGTGGAGTTTGCGTGTTCTCCCCGTGCTTACATGGGTTTCCTCCAGGTATTCCTGTTTCCTTCTACAGTCCAAAGACATGCACATGCACATTAGGTTTTCTGGCTTTTCTGGAATGCTCCTAGTGTGAGTATGACTGTGAGTATGAATGGTTGTGTGTTGGTTGGCCTCGCGTTGGGCTGGTGAGCTGCTCAGGGAGTACCCCACCTTCACCCAGAGTCGAATCGAGACCCTAGCAGGATTAGATGGCTCGAAAAATCAATGAATGGATTATTATTATTATTATCAGTAGTAGTATTAGTAGTAGAATTAGTATTAATATTCATCCTTCATGATGAAGAAGAACAGTGTAAGATACAGATACACACAGTTTGTGATTTGCATGATTTATTAATAAAACGTATGTGAACATATTATCACCATTCTCTAGTCTTATTAAATTATTCCTAAAAGGTTTTAAAATTTTACCTCTTAAAAAAACGCAACACATTTGTACATCATGGCAATCATAGAGTATGTGTGTGTGTGTGTGTGTGTGTGTGTGTGTGTGTGTGTGTGTGTGTGTGTGTGAGCAGGAACATGAGATACATTTGAACATGTGGATATGTTGTGTCTTGCATAATGATTCTCATTCCCTGGTTTCCATAGTAACAGATGTGTGTGGGATTGTTTTTAAATTCCATGCCGGACAACTTCCGAAGGAATTCTAAACAAATCTCTCCCACTCCAGCAGATATTTGCTAATAAGAACACTTGGTTGTGCTTTGCTTTCCAAAACCTTAACGCATCAGTAATTTAATCCACAGTGATAAAGAGTTTAAATGGCGCGGCCCGATGCGAAGTGGCTTTACTGATACCACCCTAAGGATGTTGATTCTTCTACCACAGCACATCCTGAAAAGTGTTTCATTATTCATATACAAATACAGCTTACTTATACCTCTGCTAATGTTTTTGTTTAAGGATAATGTGCCATATTTTCATTTTATCTTGTACACAGTTAGATTTAATGTCGACAGACAAGTCGGCTCCTGTTATCAGTTACATAAGCGAAGCTTTAAACAATCTCACCCGCCTCTTTCACATCAGTGGGAAACTGCAAAGTCCTGAACCCTTCTTCATACAGTAAAAGTTACTGACTCTTACAAGGTTACTGACAGTGTGAAATGTGAAATAAACATTTCCTTACAAAAAACATCACCATTAGAATAAAACACTTAAATCTGAGGTTGGTAAAATTTTGCTCTATACACAAAAGCTATTATATTAGTTGAAACGGTTGTTACACCCCGACAGCGATCAATAACAGAAGATATCTCAAAAAGGTCTGAAAAAATCTGTCGTCCGAGGCTGCTGTAATCCTATAAAAAATGCTTACCAATCACTGCCTCACGGTCCTCTTGGAAATATCCAATCAGATGCTCCCATGTCTCCCTGCTCGTGCACCAATCTGAAGTGAGTGTACATGTGGAGGGGGCGTGGCTTTGGAACTGCCTCCGAGGGCAGGAGAGGGTTCTGCTGGAGCCCTGAAGGGATGCTACCTTCACATTTTGCTACCAAGGTTTAAAGTTTTATTTCTTAGGTTATATCCACACTAAGATGGGGAAATCTAAAAACACAGATTTTGTAAAAACATTTGTTGTACACGTTATTGTTTTTGTACTGTGTGTTGAATGTTCTAGATCCATAACAAAACACTGAATCTTGGCATGAAAGCCACAGTTACAGTGAGGGCATCTGAGGGTTGTATATGGCCTTGCAGGTATCTTTGCTTTTCTATGTGATCATCTCTCCTCAGCCTATGTTTAATATTAAATTTTCATATCTTTTCATATTTCGTAATAACACTATTTCACGCCAATCATCACAGTCTTGATATGCCTCTTCCCAGGCGTCAAGAGCAATATTGAAGAGTTTTAAATTCTCTCTATTGTTGTCTTTGTACCGCTTTTTGAGAACACCACGTGAACGCTGTCCGTCATGTAGCTCACCATAAAACAGCTGTTTTGGGAGTTGTGAGTCAGGCATGCGGACCAGGTGACCAGCAAAGCGAAGCTGAATCTTCTTCAATAAAGCATACATAGTGAACATATTGGACTTTCCAACAAGGTCACAGGAAAACAGGAGCCAATCCAAGTTGATTTTTTGTTTGGCGGGGTCACCCTGAACAGGTAATCTGTCTATTATAGGACTAACAGAGTAGAATTCTATCATGAGACATTCTGTACTTATAAATCTCCTCATTTTCACTCACTAATAAGATTTTTACTTGCGCCCTGTCCTCCATATTGTTTTTTTTTTTTCCCTTGTTTGCCTTGTTTGTTCAAGCTGTGATCTGATTGGACAAGAGTACATGACGTATCTAAACCTTTTAAAAGCACTCCACAAAGAAGAGAAATGATAGTCCAGTGAAGGTTTTTACATTAATTTCTTTTTACTTTCTTAAGAATGACCATGTGAAAGCAGTCCTGGAGTTAACAGAGTGCTAGCAAAACATGGATGCCTCCATGGTCATTTTTTTTTTTTTAGCTAAAATCTTTAAGAAATAAAGAAGTGTTAGTGTATTTTTGTTGCTATGAATGTCATGTTGATTTGTCCTCACATGCTGTACTCCAGGAACTCCCAGACCTTCCCAGTAGGAAATCTGAGTTGAGGGGGAATGTCATGTTTTTGGTTATCATGAACACAGCATCACTGCACTCCTCCAAGTATGTTCAGCTTTCTCATTCATTCATTCATTCATTCATTCATTCATTCATTCACCAAACTGCTTAATATTACTAGGGTCAAGTGGAGGCTGGGGTACACCCCGAACATCTCGCCAATCCATCGCAGTGCCAACACACAAAACCACACACAAAGCCAATTAGCCTAATGTGCATGTCTATGGAATGTGGGAAGAAACCAGAGTACCTAGAAGAAATATATGCAAGCACGGTGAGAACATGCAAACTCCACACAGAAACACCCGAGCCCAGGGGTCAAACCCAGCACCTTAATAATGATAATAATAATAATAATAATAATAATAATCTGAGAATTGCTTCACCTGCAAGAAATGACTGTTTCCTTCATATGACTAGCACAGGCACAGTGGCGAAATGGTTAACACATCCACCTCACAGCAAGAAGATATTTGGTTCGAGTTCTGGGCTCAGCGAAGGCATTTCAGTGTGAAGTTTGCTTGTTCTCCCCATGCCTGGGTGGGTTTCCTCCCATATTCCAAAGACATGCACTAGGCATTAGGCTAATTGGCCGTTCCAAATTGCCCCTAGGTGTGGCTGTGAGTGTGAATGGTTGTGTGTGTGTGTGTGTGTGTGTGTGTGTGTTGGCCCTGTTGGTGAGCTGTTCAGGGTGTACTCCGCCTGCGCAACGTGTTGGCTGAGATAGGCTCAAATGAGTGAAAGAATCAATTCTGTACCTTGACATTCACTTCACTGCACATTTTGCTGTTTTTCCGGCTCCAAACTCACCTGGTTAACAAGTCATTGGGTGAATTGAAGGAAGGGAAGAGAAAGAAAGTTGAGAGTATAAGTACTCCACACTTACATGAGCAAAAAGATGACGTGGCTGGTTTCAGAGGTCTCATTCCTCCAGGTTAGTCACATTTCAAGCTAGTAGATATTGTAAATAAACTGAGAGGAAGTAGGGTAAAAATCCATGTATTGCATGTAGAGAACAGTGTTACAACTCAGAGTAATCGTCTTTAAACACATTTATAATCTGAACCAATTTCAATGATGAACATGATGTGTAAGAATCCCAGTGACCTTACTGATATACTGTACTGTATCTTGACACACATATAGAGCAATTTTATACAAAATATTCACCAGTTAGCAGAAAATAATCTTCTCTTATTCAACCCAAAACCCACACAACCTCCCTCATGATACATTCATAAAGTTAAAGCTAACATTCCTTAAATTTAACACTTCATATGCCACAGAAATGGATGTGATATGACTTCAAGCTGTGTAAATGTCATGGCTACAACGAGAGCTGTTTTGTGCTTTCTACCATGTGCACAGCATGTAAATGCTACTAATATGCATTTTTTTATATACTGTATAATCAAAATGTTTCAAACAATAGTCCAATTCTGTTTATATATCAAACCCCTTAAAGTCTCAGAACGGCTTTCCTTACGATTATAACTATACATGTTTCCTACTAGCCTTAGTCGCTATAGGTGGTGAAGTAAGGATTTTTTTATTTCTGTTTAAAAATGTGACCCGCTCCAGCATAATACGGATTAAGTAGGAAATTTGACATATTGAGATATTGATGTATTTGGAAAGAGAATTGAATCTGCTTCAAAATGAGGTATAATACATGATTATAGATGAAAATGAACTGAGGTACATCACTTTGTATGTCGCTAATCAGGAAATTATACTTTAGAGGAAATAGTAATTACAGTTACAGAACCAGTTTCTGAACGTCCGCATCTGAAACCCCCAAACATCCCTACACTAAATAAATCCGGCTTTCCACCAATCAGCGCCATCGTTCTAGCGTCCTCCTAGTAATAGATGAGTTCTATTTACACTGAGTCATGTCTGTTTTGAGGCTTCTCATTGGTTTAGCGTTATATAATTCGGGGGAATCCTTCTGGGATTCTGTAAGTAGGGAGAGGATTCTGGTAGTGAATTTGGATAATAAGGAAATACCCTGAGCAACCACAAAAGAGGATGAAAATCAGTAAAATTAGTGGATATTTCTATTGTTTTACAACAACGTGGACATGGAACCCTTTCTTAAACAAGTATTTTATCATGGATAGATTGTGTTTATGGATATTTGAACTTGGTCATGTTGAAGATTATGCTCTGAAGGATGTATTTTTGCGATATCACATTTTCGTTCAGGTACGCCATTTTCATCGTACTTTGGTTCTTACTCAAAACACCACCTTGCGATTTAATCCGTATTATGCTGGAGTGGGTCACATATGAAAAAAGTATTTTATTCCTCTTATACCACAGGAATCAGTCAACATGAACACTTTTTTATAAAAATTTTTTAAAAATTTGTAGGTTTTTATATTGATTCCTACTGATGTGTCATGTTGTGGAGTGACATTATTAGTGGAACGTCATTACACTGTTAAAGTCATCAGGGCTTAATAGCTAAAAATAGAGATAATGTGACTGAATCTTGTCGGACGAAATAAGACTTTGTGGGTAAAAGAAATGAAATATAAAGAAAGTTATAGAATAAAAAAAACATTGGAGATGATCTGTATAGTTTATCAACGGCGTTAATGCAGTGATGGATGGCATTTTCACGGATTGTGAGATGAAAAGAAAACGTCAGAGGAGAATGACTGAACGGATGTGATGTTGCATTCTGGTACATGAAGTCTTCATGCTATGCAGCCATATTGCTAGACACAAAACATTCCCTGCTGTGGTCCTAAAAACTTATTTATAGTTTTTGTAACGTTTTATAGTCTACTATTTCTTTTTAATGATGCCTTCATGTGCAGCGTTAAACTGTACAAACAGAAAGATACCAGGATGCGGGACATCATTCCATGTGTAAGTAGCGTTTTAAGTATCTTTGTAGAATTTATTCACACGTGTACTTATGTTTATTATTTTGTTACTGTGTTAATATAAACATTTAGATTTAGATACTATTATTTTAAACTATCTGGATATTGAAACAAATGTTCATGTACCATGTACAGTATGTGTAATTAAGTGTAAAAATACTATATGTAGTAAATTCTACATCAGATACTGTAAGTTTATGCACACAAACAATAATTATGTTCTTTCTTACTAAATTACATTAGTAAATTACCTGTAGACCTATTATATAGAGAGAATTTATGTACATGTATGATATTTGTAATCTGAATGACCTATTATATCGAGAAATGTTGTATATATGTATTTGTAAATTTATATTCCATATTTCCAAATTTCTTTGTAGGCCTCCTATATAGAGATGTTATATGTGTGAATATTCTATATTATCTTAAAAACTAAATTAAGTAATTATCTTGGCAATATGTATACATTAACCATTCTTTGTACTTTGTTTTGCTAAATTTTAATTCAAGGCACTAAATAAATTGATATATATTCAATATATATAATATATTTTTAAACTACGTTAGACGTGTTGTGTAAGAATGGTTTTGTAAGATATTCTCAGTATATAAAACTTTTAATACAGTGCTGTATATGTGACATTTTGTCCCTCACTATGCATATATATAGGCCTAAGTCTATATATAATAGTAGTTAATTACTTCTTACAGCTTAAAATTTCTCATAAGAAGCAAGACAGTAAAATATTAGATAATTCCATTATCAAGTATTTATAAAAAGATCCATCTTGAAAACTTTTTTTAGTATCATGCTTATGGAGAGGTCCACATAATAGACATGGTTGTAATGTTTTGGGACTAGTAATATGGCGGCTGGCCTGAGTTGGCTGGCTTCACTTCTGAGCGGGCTGATAGGCCGACTGCTTAATCCAGTTATTTTTAGATCAGTGTTTCCAACCTACTCTTCTTCCGTTCCACTCTGTAGTCACCAGGCTTGTATCAACTATAAACATCCTACCTTCCACATATCACGAGTTTGAATCTCAGTGGTTGAATAATGTATTATAAGAGTAATAACTAAATATTAAGCTAAACCACTTAGGTGGTAACCTTTATTAAGGTTGTGGGAAGGCTGGCGGCCATCTCAGCCGACTCTGGGCAAAAGTGGGGTACACCCTGAACAGCTCGCCAGACCATTGCAGGGCCAACACACATACAACCATTCACACTCACACTCACACATGGGGCAATTTAATCAAACCTAGGACCTTATTGCTGTGAAGCGGACGTGCCAACCACTACGCCACTATGTCACAAGCTGGAACTTTAAGGGGTTAAAATAGACGTAATTGTTTTTTTTTTTGGTATTCAGAAAAGTGAAAGGTTGTTTCTTTTAATCCTATTTCAGCCAGGAGAGAAAAGCAATCAGGACAACCAAATGTAAAACATTTCTATACAACATAAACATAAGGAAAAAAGTAACATCATTTTTTCTCTAAAGTTTACAATATAAAATTCAAGTGCAATTAAAGTCCCAAATATTTGTTACAAAACGAACGTGTAACTCTATAGTAACCCAATGTTACCAGCAGGTAGTCTTTATCTTGTTATATCTGGATTTTAATCATCTATTCCTCTTTGTTTAAATACTGTGGTTCACCTTAAGTCCATGGTCATAAACTAATTCCGTTCTCCATACTGAAATTATTTTGTTTTTTGTTATGTTTTTTTAAAAAAAGGAGAAAAAAAAGAAAGAAAGAAATTAAGTGCACACCAGTCATTATTAAACGCAATCTTGTGCATGTCTGGGGCTTGAACTCATTTTTTTCACACTAATAATATATATCTATGTGTGCATGAATGTTACCTGCAGGGCACATACATAACACACATACTTATATACATGCATACGTACATACATATACAAATATATGGATATTAAACATCCGGGGGGGAAATTGGGTCTCTGTAAGTTGTAGCACATATAAATATTCAAAGCATTAAAAAAAAAATCCCAAAGCAAAATATAAACAATGGAACACAAACAAAGACTCAGAAAGGAAATAGAAAAGGGAGACTCCAGAGAAAAGAGGTAGGAGGAAGACCAGACCTCCAGTTTGTGTTGCAGTGAGGCATTCTGGGATATAACTAGCGAGTGGAAACGCTCCGGAGAGACGCAGACAGAGAAAAGCAGCCGAGTGGAGGGGGATCAGAGGCGCGTGAAAGGAGACGAGAAGAAGAGGGAAGGAATGAGCAACGCTGTAGGTTTCTATTTGTAAGGTCGTAGAAACCTGGTGACTTTGGAGCGTAACAGCTTAATGAAGGAACGCGGGAACATCTCTTTGGACTCCTGAACCGTGTACTTGAAATAATTATGAGGATAAGCCAGGACGTCAAACAGAGCCTTAATCAACTTCTTATCCTGAAAAACAAAGAAGAAAAAACTTCAAACCCAAATCCTTTAAAAGCAAGTGTATGCTTCTCAAATCAGATTGAACAGAAGATGGTTTGCTGGAGGTACTGTAATCACCGGCGTTTGTTTATTGTTGAACAAAATCCTGACCACACCCATGCACAGATTTTCACCACACTTGGTGGGGAGACAACCCTACCCGAGTCAACGTCAAAGGTGAAGGTCAGAGCAAGGTCACAACCTTTTTTTAGAAATAGCACTTATAACTTTAAGTGCTAATGGATATACCGTATTTAAGAATCATTACTAGGAAACCATATTTGTACTTTTATATAAGACATTTACCTTTGACATTGAGTGACCTTCAGAGGTCAAACCCCAGCTATTTCAAAAAACCTTCAAATGATAGAGGGATTTTTGCTAATTTGGTCACATCAATGTACTATTAAATATATGGTAAGAAGAACACATGATTAAAACCAGCCTATTTGCTACATTATCCATGCTGTGTGGTGGAGGAAACTACATTTACAGCAATTGGCAGATGCCCTTATCCAGAGCAACTTGCATTTTTGTCCCATTTACACAACTGAGATGGTTGAGGGCCTTGCTCAAGGGCCCAAAAGTGGCAGCTTGGTGGTACTGGTGTTTGAACCCCCCCGACCTACTGATCAGTAACCAAGAGCCTTAATCGCTGAGCCACCACCACCATATGAAATTCTACCATAAACAAAAAGTAGGAATTGTTGGCAAATTGCTGTAGTGTACGATAAATAAAACCATTAAGGATGTGCTGCTACAGAAAAATAATCAGCTTTGTGGTAACAGTAACCCTGTTTTAACACTCCACACCACAGTTCTTTATTTTCCTAAAGCATAACGCATTCCAAGTATTTTATTCTGCACTTAATCCCTCTGTTTCTGCAGTGATTACAGTTCACATTAGAGATTATATATATATATATATATATATATATATAATATTATATATATGTGTGTGTAATAACTTATGTTACAGTCAAAACATACATAATGATAATTTAAAAATCTGAGTTCTTACTTTTAATATCTCCTGGTGATTCTCTGATGCGTAGAGTCGACCATCTCGAACAATGTCCTCAATGAGCTGCTGGTAATCCTCTGCCATACAAACAGAACATAAACATGTCAAAAGAAAGCACAGGTATATTTGGCTGCCTGATGAACGCTCTTAACTTTCATAGGTTTTCCTTAACAAAATAAATCATCCCCATAAAAACTGTTTTAGAAGGCGGCACGGTGGCGCCATAGTTAACACGTCCACCTCAAGAATGCCTGGGCTCGGGCGTTTCTGTCTGGAGTTTGCATGTTCTCCCTGTGCTTGCATGGGTTTCCTCCAGGTACTCTAGTTTCCTCACACAGTCCAAAGACATGCTTCATCCTCATAGTCTTCATCTTCTCCTGCTTGATCCGGGGTCGGATTGCAGTGAGGTTCAAACGTCTCTCTCCCCAGCCAATTCCTCCAGCTCTTCCGTGGGGGAAACCGAGGCGTTCCCAGACCAGCCAAAAGACATAGTCCCTCCAGGGTGTGGTCTCTACCCGGTTAGACATGCCCAAAACACTACACCAGGGAGGCTCGGGAGGCATTATAAAAACATGCACAGGAACTGGCTGTTCCAAATTGCCCCTAGGTGTGAGAGTGAGTGTGAATGGTTGTATATGTGTTGGCCCAGCAGTGGTCTGGTGAGTTGTTTAGGGTGTACCCCACCTTCACCCAGAGTCGGCTGAGATGGGCGCCAGCCTCCCCACGACCCTAGTTAGGATTAAGCGGCTTTTAATTATAGTTTTCTCTTCGAGCCATAATTATTGATGTGCCCAAATAATATTTTATTCACTCACTCACTCACTCACTCATTTGCCGAACCGCTTAATCCTACTATTAGGGTCGCGGGGAGACTGGGGCCTATCTCAGCCAACACTGGGCGAAGGTGGAGTACACCCTGAACAATTCGCCAAAACATTGCAGGACAACAAACGCACAACCATTCACACTGACACATGGGGCGATTTGGAACAGCCAATTGCCCTAATGTGTATGTTTTTTATTGTGGGAGGAAACCGGAAAACCCAGAGGAAACCCACGCAAGCACAAGGAGAACATGCAAACGCCTGTTCTAACAGGATGTGCTAACCACTACACCACCATGCCACAAAATAATATTTCAAATAAACACAAATTATTTAAAATTGCTCTCAGTTTCTGATGAGCTCTTTTTTTCCTGAAGAATGATCTGTGCAAATATACACATTGGCTGTACACATGGGGATTAGTAAGGAAAGATCCTTTTCTAACTATAATCTGAAAAAACACTGGGAGTGTAATAACAATAGTGATATTAGTGACATAGAGAGGTGAAGTCTGACCATCATACGTGACATAGGGAACTTGAAATCCTTTGCCGCTGTTGCCCTCATTCGACTTGAACTGGATCCAGAGTTTGCGGGAGCGCGAGGTGAATGCGATTGGCCTCTCGTATGTCTGACATGTCTCATAGGTGGTTATGGATGTGGGCTGGGCTAATAAAGAACAGGGAAGTCAAAGAGTCACTGAGGACCAATAAACTGAGAGAGCTGACTGCTTAGATGACCTAATATGCATGATATAAATACAAACTAGTAAATGAATACTAAATAATAATTAGCACATTATTTACATAAATACAACATAACATTAAAATAATAAATGTTAAGTAATATAAACTATACATAACAGTAAATATTAAATAGATAATAAATATCAAACAGTAAATAATAATAATAAATTATAATAAATAATAAATAATAGTAAATAAATTAATAAATATGAAAATATCAAGTACCTGAGCCCCTAGGAGCACAGGGACAAAAAAATTAAAATATAACACACACACACAATTTTTCTCCCACTAATTTAGCCGTATCCAATTACCACCCATCAAGTATTTCCTTCCTTATCATATGACCACCACCAACCTGGAAGGGATGAGCATGCAGGATAAGCATGCACAAGCCCCTTTGTGAGATGCAATGCTGCCACGAACTGCTGCGCATGTGTATTTGGGGGGCGGTCTAACACACTCAGAGGGAAAGCGCTTTCCGCCCCCCCTCAAACAAATGAGCTCTCAGACACCCATGATTGGCTGGTGATCGCTGTGAGTGACAGGAAAGTGAGCGTATGCCATCCCTCCCTCCCATGAGAGCTCAGTTAAAAGTGACTCGACCCCCAGGTAGATTTTGATGCTGCTGCAGCTCAGGATGGAGAATGTCTGCATGTAGAAGTGAATCTGAAGTTTCTTCTTTACAAAATGAAAACAAAAACAAAAAAAAAACCAAACCCTGATGACTACCAATAGTCTCGCGTGCTAGACATTTGTACGTGCACACACTGTGTAGATCTCTGGATTCGAAATGGCGGCTGGCCACAGCGACATTTCCGATGGGCAAATAGGCATGCGCAGATGTACATGATGTAGTTACAATAGCTGCCATAAGAGGGCGACGAAAGGACCGGCTTGGGGCAAAAAATGTTCCGGTTTTAAAATTCATTGCAAACTTGGCAAGTTAAGTCCGTCAGGAATAAAAAAGACTTTTTTTTTTTTTTTTTTTTAGAAATCCCCAATATTAACATAAAAGTGTCCGCAAAACAAGGAATTAAAAAATAATACCAGAAATAAATATTAAATAAAAACCCTAATAATATTTAATTCTACTCAAATATAACAAATGACACAATAATAAATATAGAAATAGCATAAATGATACATAAGCCCTTATGACAACTGATATAACCCTACTGTACATAAAGACATAGGGGTACAGTAGTGTTCTGACTGGTTTTCAAATGTTATGACACCTTAGTTCTGGTAGATCAGAGTCACAACATAGTGATAATGAGATGTGGTAATTAACAGGATTATGTTATAACATGATTCTGAACAAGCCTTTATAAATGTTTATGTATGATTATGTCATTTGTAAGTTTATATACCATAAGGCTTATAAACAAGTGTTACAACTCGTAAAAAAAAAAAACTCAAATGCAAGCGTACAGCTTTTCCTCATGACCAGCACATCCCCACATTCATCCTCGATAGGAAGGAAGATCTCAGGCACCACGATGAGGATCCGCCTCTTGTTGGGAGGGTTGATGGTCCACACGCAGTCCACATTTGACGGATAATCACCAGGGTAATTAGGGGACTCGATGTAGCCCATGACATCCCCCACTTCACCCCCACACATTTGATCTATAGAGAGGAAATCAGTCCAGTCATGTATATACATGATAAATTCACAGCCCCCAAAACAAAAAAAGTCAAAATTAAAAATACTAACACCCATCAGTAGAATGCAGAGATTCGACTGAATACAATGAATATTTAGAATATCTGCACATTTAAAAAAAAAATAATAATATTTTGTTTATTTTTTAAGCAAAATGTTCAACCTCCCAAAAAATCTCTAAAATATCATTCATAAATTGCTCTCAGTCTATAGAAACTTTTTTTCTTTTCTTTATGGTTTAATTGAGCAGTGAATAAGCAGCTAAGAACATAAACTCTTTTTGTCTAAGTCAACCACAATGTGGACAACAAAAAAAAATTTCAATAAAACTAATAATAAATTGTGCTCATAGAGGTCTTGTGAACCGCGTTTAGTCTGGACCTTCACCTAGGACCTGTTTGCCTTGGGTGACCC
>JBCNYH010000024.1:6445194-6459211 GCA_039654325.1 Tandanus tandanus
ACACACACACACACACACACACACACACACACACACACACACACACACACACACACACACACACACGCACACACACCTGAGGCCTCCTCCTTCATTTCCATCTCAAACTCAGCAGTGATGTGCGAAACCTCTTTAGTTGTAGACTTTCGCCCACGTCGGCGCTTTTTAGAAGACTCACACTTTAGATTTACAAACGTCACCTGGCAGTCATCTGTGCAAGGAAAGTGGGCTCCTGTGGAGAGGAAAGGAAAAACAGAAGAGAGGTGAAGAGAGACTTTCAGGTTTCAAGTATCAAATTTTATTGTCATAAACAGATAACAACTGAACATTTTTACTGGCAATGAAATTCTTGGATTCAGAGCCCTCACTATATTGCACATAAAGGAACATTTACATAATAGAAATAGAAATAGGGATAAAGGGAAAAAGGAAGTAGAAAAGCAAGAAAACAAAAGGATGAAAAAGGAAATGGAAATAATAGAGAACAAAAGGAAAGAAATCAAGTAGAACAGAAAAGAGAAAAGCAGAAAGGAAAGGACAGGAAAGGAATGTGGAGGAGGAAATGGAAAACAAAAATAAAAGAAAAGTGTAAACAGGATAGAAAGCATAGAAAGAGAGATATGGAAATATTGTAGAGAAAAAAAGAAAGCAAATAATGGGGCAAAAAAAGATGAGAATGAAAATGAAAAGAAATAGTAAAAAAGGAAATGAATAGAATGGAGAAGAAAGAAGAAAAGATAATAATAGAAAGGAAAGGAATATAAAAGATAGAAAAAAAAGAAAGAACGGGTTAGAACCGATAGAACTGGATTCGCAAATATTGGAGAGGAAAGAAAGCAAAGGAAATGAAAATAGTGGTGAGTTTGAAGAAGATCAAAAAAATGAAAGAAAAGAAAAAAAACCCACTCTTACTCACTTACCTAATCCTATCAGGGGCCGGTGGTGTAGTAGTTAGGGTGCTGGGCTCATGATTGAGAGTTGTAAGTTTGAATCCCTGTTAGAACCCCACCGTGCTAAGACACCTGGGTAAGGTCTTAACCACAAGCGTGCTTGGACTAGCATCCAATCCAGGAGGAGTTAAACTCCTAGTTGCTTCATGCTATGGAAGCCTGGCCAGTAGGCTTTGGTGTAAAAATCCCAACAGGCTCACCATTTACCTTTTTAATCCTATTATATGCTGAACGGTTCACCAGACCAACAAACACAACCATTTACACTCACATCCACAACTAGGGGCAATTTGGAACAGTCAATTCACCTAATGTGCATGTCTTTGGACTGTGGGAGGAAACCAGATGAAACCCACACAAGCACAGGGAGAACATAAAAACTCCACACAGAAACACCCTCACCAAGCCTGGGACTCGAACCCAGGACCTTCTTGCTGTGAGGCGGACGTGCTAACCACTACACCACCGTGCCACCCAGAAAAAAAAACTGAAATGAAATGAAAGGGTTGGTATTTTTGATCCTTCATCCAGTGAGGTGTATGAAAATGAAAAGTGTGTTGTGTTATTTGGACGTCCCACCTTGCAGGCCCTGCTTGGCTCCATCTCGATGCTTCTCTTTGTTGCGTGGTCTCAGGTGGCACTTTGCATCCTTGATCTTGAAGCGTGCTTTCTGTTTAACAGGTTGAGCCTGTGCCTCTGTACGAGAGGAAAAACACACATCTTACACACCCATCCCTACATCCCACTGTCTCAAACAAACTATGAAATCATTCAGAGGGCAGGCTCTTTAAGACAGGAGCACACACAAAACACAACACACACACATAGAGGGAGAGAGAGTGGTGTGAACTCTGAGGGAACTGCGTGGGACACCTGGGGTCAAAACCAGGCTGTATATTTCATATCTGTCAGAGGAGAGACAGCAGCCACAATAGTGTCATCCAACATTAAGTGTGTGTGTGTGTGTGTGTGTGTGTGTGTGTGTGTGCATCTGTTTGTCTGAACACCATGTCCAAAAAGTACAAAACACACCCCAAGGGAAATGTGAAATTTGAGCAAACAGGGAAACAGAAGGTTCTAGAACAGCTTGTAAGAGTTCAAACTTGTAATTGAAGATTTTAGGATTTTTTTTTTCTATTACTTTTTTTATTTTAGGAAAAAGTTAAGCACTCACTCATTCATCATCACTCATTTGCTGTAGGATTGCTTAACCGCTTAATCCTACTATGTGGGGGAGGCTGGTGCCTCTCTCAGCCTACACTGGGTGAAAGCGGGGTACACCCTGAACAGCTCTCCAGGCCATCACAGGGTAAAACACACACAACCATTCATACCATGGGACAATTTGAAACAGCCAAGTAGCCTAATGATGTGCATGTCTTTGGACTGTGAGAGTAAACCGGAGTACCCGAAGGAAACCCATGCAAGCACAGGGAGAACATGCAAACTCCACACAGAAATGACCGAGCACGGGAATCCAGGACCTTCTTGCTGTGAGGCGGTAACCACTATGCCACCATGCCACCCAAAAGTTGAACAACTGAACAAATTTCTGGTGCCTAACAATCTATTTTTCTTTATTCTTACATTTACATTTACATTTACAGCATTTAGCAGACGCTTCTTCAAATTAATCTGCCTAAATAAATATCTATTTTAGCTTGCTCAACGTCAATACAACATTTGGGGCAGTTGATCACATGATCCTTAAAGAGTACAGGTATTGGTCATCCTTACAGCATAATTTGTGTGTATGTAATACGTTTAAGTGATACAGATGCTTATTTTAACATAAATGACCGTAAAAAGCATGAATCTGGTTGACATCTCAAATGGAGACAGTGAAACTTACATTCTAGTGACTCTGAGGACGAGAACGCTGCCAGAGATGAGCGTGAGGGTAAATCCAAAATGGCTTATGCAGCTAACATTTTGCCAACTTGGCTATCCTGTCGTCAATTGGTTTAGGAACAAAAAGAAATGTTTTCCGCGATTTCTGCGCTTGTTGTTTGTGCAGCTCAGCACTAGTTAATAATGTGTTATGATGCACGGGTCAGTGACGTAGCCCAGCCAGTCAGAAAGTCAGCATGTCTCTGAGCATGCTTAGAGATGTAACATTCGCGCGCGCTCTGAAATCGGGCATGGACAGATGATGCCGTTATCGTTTTAAATAGCTAGTAACACTAATTTACCACAGGTACCCTTCAAGCCTCTTTCTCACATAGCCAGAATGACTTCATGGTAGATCTTCTTTTGCCTTCTGGGGGTCAACCTGCATTATACCATAGGAGTTCCATGCACCTCTGTTGTAATATCTGTGAGTTGGGGATCTACCTTGAGAACCAGTAGGGTGTGGCTTACATTCCCAAAAAGTTTAGTCATGGTGAAATTTGCTGTGGGTCAAGTTTTGGATCAATTCAACCGTTACAACCATGAAGGCATTTGTGAAGCCTACATGGCTTACCATAGCTTTCAGATGGTACCAGTAGACATGACAGCTACGACGTATACATTGCAGTTGCTCACGTTTCTCAGGCAAGTGTATATTTCCGCCTCAAAAATCTGCTGGAATGGTCATGGAATGGTTAATCTCAGCCAAGGTTCTCACATACAAATCGGTTATATGAGACCTTAGCTTTATCCATTTTCATAAAAATGTACTAGTTCTCTAGGACAGATTTAGATTTAGATTCAGATTTAGGCTCCACCCACCAAATATCTATCCTGGCAAGACAGTGGTGCACATCCTGGATTGCAAGGCATTGCTGTCACATAAGTATAAAATAATGCCAAGACGGATCAAATACACTAGGATGTTAACTGTAGAAATGGAAAGCTAGAAGGGAAGAATAACGAAAGGATGAAATAGTGAATGAAGGGATCAGTTACCAGTGCAGCTCGGGAGTGTGGAGGTGCTGGAAGATGTGGTGATGTTCCTTGGTACTGCTTTGCCTGGTTGAACCGGTACCCCACAGCTCAGGGTGTAACTGTTCTCCGAGTCTATGCAAAAAGAATACACAAATGCATTAGATTAAAAGCTTCACAACATTCCGAGAGTTCATCCTTTATAATGTCACAGTAATCTCTGGCACAGAAATCATAACTGGCTCTGTGAGACTGAAGGATGGAAGAAAGGAAATGAAAAAGTAAGCAAAAAAGGAAAGAGGAAGAGAAAGGCAAATATAGAAAGAAATACAGTACTGCGGGAAAGTCCTGGACACCTTATTTTGTTTAGTATAAACTTTCAGAAATTGAAATCTCAATTTCATTTCAAAATTTCAGATTTCCAAAAACAATTTTTACAGCAGGAAATTAAACATTATGGAAAAATGATTGCATGTCAGGAAAGAAAGCAGGAAATAACATAAGAGACCACTTTTCACACAAAAACATAATGAAGGCTGCTGGGCACTGCTGCAAAAATAAGAAGCAAGCGGAACAGTCAAAAGCTCCAGAAGAACCAGGGCTGGTTCTGCACGATGCTCAGTAAAACCTCCAGTATATTTTCTTCTACGACTACACACATTCTACCTGAAACTAATATAGAGATTGAGGCACTGCTTAAAAGCGGTGCTCCCATATGATTTCCCTTACTTGACAAGTTTTGGTGGGAACTCTCATACCCCGTACACGTATCCTACGTATATCAAGATTAATTCATTTTAATAACTTGTTTATAGAAGGGGATAAAAATGAGGGAACCAAACACGCAATCTTAGTCTCAGCTAGTGCCTGTCTCAGCCGACACTGGACGAAATCAGGGTATACCCTGAACAGCTTGTCAGACCATCACAGGGACAACACACACACACACAAAACCATTCACACTCACATCCACATCAAAGAGCAATTTGGAACAGCCAATCAGCCTAATGTGCATGTACCCAGAGGAAACCTACACAAGCATAGGAAGAACATGCAAACTCCATGCAGAAATGAGTTCGCCGAGCCCAGGACTTGGACACAGGACCTTCTGGTTACATTTATATGGCCTTAAAAACTCCACATTTAAGAAAATAATAATAATTTAGTCTGTACATTTAAACAGAATACTTATATTAAGCAGAATTTGCAAAAACAAATTCAGCAAGTACTGTAATAAAAATTGTGTGTGTGTGTGTGTGTGTGTGTGTGTGTGTGTGTGCGTGTGTGTGTGTATCAGTAAGTGTTGGCTATCAGAGCATCAGAGTCCTGTGAGCTTGTGCAAGCAGCCAGGAGCCTGTGGTTAGCCTGGCCGCAAATCATCCAATGGCAGCAGGAGTATTTCTTTTGGCTTAACTCTACACAGTCGGGATTAAAGCAGGTTTTATCCGCCTCATGTGCTCACCATATGAAGCCAAAGAGACAATTAACACACGCTTCCAGTCTTAACACACATGCATAGGCAGAGCATTTCCTATACCTGTTCTGAAAGAAGCTCTACACACACACACACACACACACACACACACACACACACACACACACACACACAGATAAGGAATGAAAATGAGTTTCACTCACTACATAAAGACAATGGTAACTCAGTGGCTGTGCTTCTAAAAGCCTCCCTGCTCTCACCTTCTCTATCTCCAGAATGAAATAAAAACAAATATTTCACGTTGTTTTCAAGAGCTGTCCATCAGCCTAGCATGAGCCTCGGCCAACCCAAATGCAGCAGGCGTTTATTTAAAACACAGAGGACACACAGCCGGAACAGCACCGTGTTTCAGAAAGTAATTGCTCCTGGGCTTTGGATCCCACTTCAGTTCTGTAAAAACAAGAACCACGTCCCACAATGCTACCTTTCAGCACGAAGTCAGTCAATCTGACCCACTTTGAAACAAATACACATTCCGACATGCTTTCACATGAAATTACTATTTTCTCAGAGAACACTTTTTTATTGTTTTCGATTACTGCAAAAATACCTGGATCTGGATTCGCTAAAACTATCCACAAACTTGATACGATGTCTTCCGAGGACTGCACATTTCAAATGAATAATATATCTGATCTGTTTTGCACATTTGCCTTAAAGTGAAATGAAAGGCAGCCTTCCAAACTCTCCTGTTATACATAAACATGTGTATATTTTCATTATCAGGTGGTTTTTGCTTACATTTTCGAAGTTGCAATCTGCTAAAACCCGTCTGATAGTTTGCATTAGCCAGGTTAAAAAGGGTGCTGTTTAACTCTAGTGAGTGTGCGAAATCACAAGAATAGGACATGAACCCCCCAGTTCATATTATGCAAATCAATGGCAATAATAACAGTATTCAGATATTAAACTAACAAATCAGATATAAACTAGTGAACTTCTGAATAAAATAAAACCAGGCACAAATACAAGTCAAGTGCGCTTTTGTTTGCCAAGAGTCCAATCGTACATATGAAAGAAAACACCAGTGAGCGATGTATTCATACACTACAGTCAAAAGTTTACAGACAGATTCTTGTAAGAACGAGGGCCGTCACTATACCAGAACTCACATACTGAAATCACTGAACACCAAAAATTACAAATTATTTCAGTTATTTTTTATTTTATGAACACACATACTTAAAAAGTGTTATTTATAAATGTATGTTATTTTATATCTATACATGTAGCATTCAATTTATATTAATACCACTTTGTTGGCCTCAGCCGAGCCAATACTGGCTATACAATGCAATAATGGAAACTTGGTGGGTCGCAGCTCCTCAAGCAAGATTTGCACGATGGCCGATGGCTCACTTGGAGCTCATCCGTCCATTGACAGGTCTTGTTTTTCGTCCTACTGGGTGTCGTGCCACCCTCCTCACCAGCTCATAGCTGGTTTAGTTTAATTATTATAGATGGGTTTAAATCAGTGGAATAACATCAGACAAGTTGGATGTAGCCCCAGTAACTGATTTCCTATATTCCAAGTTGAATGACGGTCCCACTTCACTCTCATCACAACTTTGACTGCAGAAGTTTTTCCAAGTTATGGGTACAGTGGATTGCAGCATAACTTCAGGAGAAGAAAAAAACTATTTTTTATAACAGATGCTATAACATACAGTACCGGTCAAAGGTCTGGACACGCCTACTCATTCTAACCGAAATAGAAGGTGTGTCCAAACCTTTGACTGGTATTGTATGCAAATTAGCTCCTTATTACAAGAGAAACCACGTGGTGATCACATGACTTTTTGCTACTTTTCACATTACACTGATGCCCCTCTGTGTGCACAGTTATTGCAGGTTTTTTACTTTCTACATGTAAAAAGGTTCATTGCGTTTTAATAGAAACAGACATAAATTTGGGTTTAATTTCTTTTCAATAAATATCCGATTTCTCCCCATTGAGGTGTTTATGCAAATATAAATTTTCATTAAAATTTTCATTCAGACACTACTGCAGGTGATTTCTGTAAAACTCATATGTCGCCACCTATTGGTAGCTTTTAGACAAGCATTGTGGCAGCAGTTCTTACAACCATGGGGCTATTTTCATGCTACTTGATTTTCAATGTTGGATCAAAAATCATAAAATATTCATAAAATATAATCCTGGTTTAAGAAAACAAATTGCAAAAAAGCAAAAAACTGATGTCATGCCTTGTAGAAGGAGGTTATAACGCACAGATATTTGGTTTCGACGTCCTGCTAATCCTCAGATATGTCTTCGGACTGAAAAGAGGTTACTACTGAGAGTACTCTGAGTACAGTCAATCACAGAGTGGGTGCTTGTACAATGTGATGACTAGTGAATGCCACCAGATGCCAGCAGAGAACTGAGATTATGTAGCATGCAGTCTCTGTCTTGTGCTATACTTCATGTTTCAGTTAATACTAATGTACAGTACAATAACAAAAATCTTCAAACCAAATAATTAAATATCAAAGAAAGAGAAAAGGGAGCCTGGTCTCACATAATGGACTATATGACCAAAAGTATGTTGACACCTGCTCAGAACAGCCGTATAAATGTGGGTGGGTGCATTCCACCCTTTTCCGGCTGAGAACCATGGCCTCGGACTTGGACGTGCTGATTCTCATCCCGGCCGCTTCACACTCAGTTGCGAATTGCTCCAACGAGAGTTGGAGGTCGCGGCTTGATGAAGCCAAAAGGACAGCGTCATTCGCAAAAAGCAGAGACGAGATCTTATGACTATCAAACCAGAACCCCTCAACACCCTGGCTGTGCCTAGAAATTCTATCCATAAATATTATGAACAGAACCGGTGACAAAGTACAGCCTTGGCGGAGTCCAACCCCACCTGGAAATGAATTCGACATGTTGTTACCAATGCGGACGAAGCTCTGGCTCCGGCAATACAAAGACCGAACGGCCCTTAGCCACAGGTCCAGTATACCATATTCCCGGAGCACACCCCACAAGATAGCCCGAGGGACACGATCGAAAGCCTTCCCCAAGTCCACAAAGCACATGTGGACAGGTTGGGCAAACTTCCATGCAACCTTCAGGATCGTGTAGAGTGTGTAGAGCTAGTCAAGAGGACTGTGGCCGGGACGAAAATCACATTGTTCCTCCTGAATCCGAGGTTCAACCATCGGCCAGATCCTCCTCTCCAGTACTCTGTAATAGACTTTCCCGGGTAGGCTGAGGAGTGTGATTCCACAATAGTTGGAACACTCTCTCTGGTCCCCTTTTTTAAAAAGAGGAACTACCACACCAGTTTGCCAATCCAGAGGTACAGCCCCCGATGACCATGCGATGTTGCAGAGACGTGTCAACCAAGACAGTCCTACAACATCCAGAGCCTTGAGGTATTCAGGGCGGATCTAGTCCACCCCCGGAGCCCGGCCACCAAGGAGCTTTTTAACTCTTCGAGGCCAACCGGCCAACAGTCTATTTCTAGGCCCTCACTGAACTCCTCCCACACCCGAGATTTTGCATCGGCGATAGCCCGGGCTGCAGCACGTTTTGCCAGTCGGTACCCGTCCGCTGCCTCGGGCCCACAGGCCAAAAGGACCTGATAGGCCTCCTTCTTTAGCTTGACGGCCCCCCTCACCGCAGGTGTCCACCACCTAGTTCATGGGTTGACCCCACAACAGGCACCGATGACCTTCTGGCCACAGCTCCAGGCTGCCGCCTCAATAATGGAGACACGGAACATGGCCCATTCAGACTCTATATCCTCAGCCTCCATTGGGATGTGGTTGTAATTCTGCCGGAGATGGGAGTTGAAAGCCCTTCTGACAGGAGACTTCGCCAAATGTTCCCAGGAGACCCTAACAACACGCTTGGGTCTCCCTGGTCTGGAGGGCGATCGGTTGACAGCTCAGAAACACGACTACAAAGTCGATCACCGAACTGCCTCATAGGGTGTTTTGGTGCCAAGTGCACTTATGGACACCCTTATGTTCGAACATGGTGTTCGTGATGGACAAATCGTGATGACCACAGAAGTCCAACAAAGAAACACCATTCGGGTTCAGATCAGAGAGGCCGTACCTACCAATCACACCCTGCCAGGTCACACTGTCATTCCCCAAATGGGCGTTGAAGTCTCCCAGGACGAGGGAGTCCCCAGGGGGTGCGCCCTCTAGAACACCCGCTAGGGACTCCAAAAAGGGTGGGTATTCTGAACTGTTATTTGGTGCATAAGCACAAAAATAAAAAAATATTTTTGCTTGCTGTATTTTTTCTCATGGCACATTCTAAGTAATTTCCACTTCCTTGCACTATTAAAAAATCCTTCAAAACCTTCCTGGATCCCGATCCGGATCATGCCCAAAATTTAATTAGGTCTTCATTGGCCCAAGACCCACTCTCTCTCTCTCTCTCTCTCTCTCTCCCTCTCTCTCTCTCTCTCTCTCTCTCTCTCTCTCACACACACACACACACACACACACACACACACACACACACACACACACACACCTGAGTTCCTTTATCTCCTTTCAGTCCTGTTTCTCCAGACAGTCCCGGTAATCCCTAAACACAACATAAACTTATTTCATTATAAAATTAAACCCTTCATCATTAATATTATATTTATTATAGGAACAAGAGGGATAAGAACACATTTAGCTCATGCACTCACTGGTGCCCCCTGCTGTCCCACAGTCCCTCGAGGACCAGTGACCCCAATGTGACCCTGAAACACAGATGCACATGACATCTCTCTCTCTCTCTCTCTCTCTCTCTCTCTCTCTCTCTCTCTCTCTCTGTGTGTGTGTAATAAACACAAGATTGAAAAAGAAAAGAAATGAACCTGGGATTAAATTTATCCTGGGATAAACCTGGACATGTCGCTTACTTACCTGATAGCCGGTATCTCCTGGGTCTCCCCTGTCCCCTCGCTCACCTGGACGACCCTGTCCAATCACACACACACACACACACACACACACACACACACACACACACACACACACACACACACATTTGTTGACTTGCTAACCAACGTTCAGCGTGTTTTGGTTGCTACCATTTCAACCTACGTGGTAAAAAAAAAAAACTTTATTCGATGACATCACAGATGCCATGGTGATCAAATTTGGTCATGTGATCATTCTCTAACGTTTGCGTAGTAAGATAAACAGGAAGTGATGGTGTGATGATGAGAGGAGGTGTTAAGGAGATCTAGACCTACTGGTTCACCTAAGGGCCCCGGCGGTCCTTGAACCGTGCTATCCTCTCCTGGATAACCCTGACACAACACACACACACACACACACACACACACACACAGATACACTACAGTCACAAAGTAGTGCTAACAGTAGCACATGCACACATTTCTGTTAAAGAAATAACATGCGCAGATCCGTACAATGCTAATTACCTTTTCACCTTTAGGTCCAGGGGGTCCAGGCGGGCCGGGTTTACCAACATGACCCTAAAGAGAGAGATTTACATCACACAAAACTTCAGCTAACGTTCAGTACCCTACGTCTGACATGTAATATTGATTTATAATTATAGATAAATGCTAACATCGTGTGATGTTTACTAGCTAGCTAAAAACATGCTGGCTAATCTTATATTATTTAATTCCTGAAACTGTTTTTTCAGACTTTTTAGCATCTAATTAATTAATAAGAGAACACCCAGAGGTTCTTCGTGAACCTTTATGATCATTGCTAATGATGTGTGACGTGTTTTAGCTAGTGCAAACTTGCAAACTCACCCAATTACATCATAGCAAAAGCTAGGTTTACTGCACTCGCTAACGACTAGCGTGTGAAACGGCTTCGGAAAAGTGACATACGTTATACATATAAACTGACTTTCATAAAGTTTTTTATCCCAGATAGAACTTGTCTGTATTAACGGAACAGATGTTTATAAATGCTAACTATAGCTCTATACAGATTTAAAATAATAATAATAATAATAATAATAATGATAACACTTGCACTATTGTGCTGCACTGTGTTGTGTTTCCTGGTTTGATCTGCTGTTTCTCAGCAGGGTGAAGGTGAAGAACAGATTTGGAGGAATGTTCTCACCAATCAGAAGAACATTCCTGTGTACTTCAGCCGTTGTCTGACCTTCAGCATTGAATTTAAACCAGTTGAGGATCGCGTCAGTGTAAAAGGAATGAATGTTCGTAATTACCAGAGGCCTGAACTCCGAACGTCCATGTTCTTTACAAGCAGGGATCTCCCTCGGCTTCACAACCAGATACTGTGGTGTGGTCAGGCCCACATTAACCGGCCATGGTGCTGAAAGTTTTTTGTAGCCCCCCCCCTTTCCTTTGTAGAATTGTCACGCAGTAAACATCCACCATTTCAACCATATCGTAGAGTTACAGCGCACCCGCCGAGCCTTCCTCTCCAGTTATATGCTGCCGTTCGGCGGGATCATCCCACACCTGGTCCCTCTGCCCCTTCAGGTGAGAGAGGTAAGGGTCCTGTGATCTCTCCATCTCTGGTCAGTTCTGCACCGTGCAGCCGGTTTTTAGCCCCTCCAGCTCTGTCAGGTAACGGTCCCGCTCCCGCTTCACTCTGCTCGTTTATTTATCACGGTTGCACTTAATAAGCCTCCGTTTACAGGTTTGAAAAAATCCTGCTAGCTTTGGATTTATTAGCATTTCCCTTTCATTCTTTTCTTTCTGCTGTAAGTTTTCATGTGCTCTCTTTTCTTGAAGACGATTCGGAACGGAGTCTGTTTCTAGACACGTTTCTGTTCAGTAGTGTTATCTTTACACTCTTTAACAACAAAATGATACAAACTATGGGCAAAAGTATGTGCACCCCGACCTTTACACTCATGTATGGTTCGCCTTCAAAAGGCTGGAAGTGAAGAATGTTGTTGGCGCTATAGCATTGGAATTTCCCGACTTTGCTAGAACTCAGAGAACCAGACTTGTTCTAGTATGACATCTGAGCTCCACGTGTAGGAGAACCTGAGAGTCCTGGCCTCAACCACATCTTAGGGATGAACTGGAACACTGACTGCACCCCAGACCTCCTCCTAGACATCACAACATCAGTGCCTGACCTCGACACTAATGGTCTAGTAGCCGAATGAGCACAAATCCATAAAACCACACCCCAAATTCCCAACAACCACGCCCTAAAAACCCAACAGCCACACCCTAAATCACAACACCTACGCCCCAAAACTCCCAACAGCCATGCCATAAAATCCCAACAGCCACGCCCCAAAATTGCAACAGTCACACCCTAAAATCCCAACAGCCATGCCCTAAAATTGCAACAGTCACACCCTAAAATCCCAACAGCCATGCCCTAAAATCCCAACAGTCACACCCTAAAATCCCAACAGTCACACCCTAAAATCCCAACAGTCACACCCTAAAATCCCAACAGCCACGCCCCAAAATTGCAACAGTCACACCCCAAAATCCCAACAGCTACGCCCCAAATTGCAGCGGCCACAACCTAAAATCCCAACAGCCACGCCCCAAACTACAACTGTCAAGCCATAAAAACCCAACAGCCACGCCCAAAAATTGCAACAGCCACACCCCAAAATCGATTGAAGAGACTTTCCAGAAGAATGGAGATTATTACAATAGAAACTCAGGGGAATAAACCTGCAATAGGATGTTTAGTAAACACATACAGGCGTCATGATGTCATAAGGGGTGTACATACTTTTGCTCATGTCACTTGTTGGTTCAGATGGAGATCCAGTAAAATTACCTGGCGTCATTTTTGTTAGGTAACGTCTAGAAGGTAATATATAATATACTGTGTAAACATTCCAGACGTCCGTCGAATATTCAGTCTGTAAAATATCACTGGGGTGACGGATCTGGACACGAGTGAATCCGATTTTATCCACATCCACATGGAAAACTCATCCAGGATCATAAGGGCTTTTTGTACGAATAGCAACCATGATAAAAATAAATAATAAATAAATCACACAAAGCTCACAGAACGTTGTAAAACTTCCAGAACAGTCTATTTAAAAGACTCGCATAGAGGTTTAACGTTAATGGTAAACGTTTCTAAACAATAACATTACGGAAAACTGAAAGGGTACCGAGATACCGGAATAGACAGAAGGAATGTTCTGCAAGTCTGCGATTGAATCCCAGTCATTTCCGCCGTCGTCTGAGCCGTGTGCGATGTGGATCTAATACACTTGGGAATGATGTCGTGTTTAAAGTGTGTAGACTGTACGATGATGAAACGTACTGGATCGTCGTCCATGACTTTCGTAATTTTTCATCAGCCTAAAATCACGACGTGTATACCAGGCATTACGTGCAGTCGTTACATGAGAACTGTGGCTGGGATTACCGTGGCCATTCCAGGGCCGTTACGGCGGATTTTGGAGGTGGCCTGTTACAAAAATATGAGAAATTATGCACCTGCCTGATAAACATGAGCATCCGTCACGTGTACCAGAGGTAACTGCAACCGGTGAACTTTCCGTGAATGGAAGCCATGCCCTCCTGGTTCTCTTGGTAGTTCATTGGCGCTCACCGGAAAGTGAACTAACACTTGTGGTATCACGGCAGTCGACCCCCGAAAGGCAAAAATTGTCTACCATGAAGTCATTCCAGCTTTGTGAATCCGAGGCCCTGGTGTGGAACTGTGTGTGTGTGTGTGTGTGTGTGTGTGTGTGTGTGTGTGTGTGTGTGTGTGTGTGTGTGTGTGTGTGTGT
>JBCNYH010000024.1:6473814-6497480 GCA_039654325.1 Tandanus tandanus
GGCCATTATACATCTGTCCAAGTATGGGTAAGTTGTTACTGACTTACCCATACTTGGACAGATGTATAATGGCCAGTGTAAACTTCTATAAAGATCTGGTCAAAACACAAAGAAGAGATGCAAAGTCTAATATAATTTGCCCAGGCAAAGAGCCAAATCTTATGCCTCCGGAATTTCATGCTGGTGTGTGCCTGTGAAGCAAACATGGGAAGCATGGGAGTGTATATTCGGTAACTACAGGATAAGACCTCACCAACCAAAAAATGGATGAGTTCCAGGATCGGTTGGCTGAAGAGGTCTGCAAACTATACGTGAACATGTCAACATATCTGCAGATTTGCAGACGGAGAAGTATATTTCAGTCAAATGCCAAAAGTCTCAGAGACAGGAGTATCTTGCTTGCATTGCAGATAAGCCTCAAACTTGGAAGTGCTTAGCATGTTGAGTAACGGACTCATTAAAAACGGAGATAACCTTGTTCACTGCCAGAACATATAAAGTAAACAACATTAGCATGGATGAAATAACCTATTTATAGAAGTGTGCAGAGATTCCTGCAGTTCAACCCTCTTTGGGTTACATCATGTAAACGTAGTTCTGAAGTTCTGTACATTAGCTCAACAAGTCCACCTCACAATGCCCCCTCAGTGACATGCAATGCTTCCACCTGCATCTTTACAAACATGCGTATTTGGGGGGGACCTAACATCCACCCCCTCGTATGAATGAGCTCATTGACGCCCATGACTGGCTGATGATCGCTGTGAGTGACAGGGAAGCGAGTATGCCATCCCTCCCTCCCGTGAGAGCTCGGCCAATTAGCTCCCATGGACTCCCGGTCACGGATGGTTGCGGCATCAACCTGGATTCGAATCAGTGATATCCAGGTTGATAGTCTCGCACCTTGCTGATGTGCCACTCGGGAACCAAAACACAAAGCTTTCGATTTACCGGTCCATCTGCATCCACAATGGTCAAAAGATTTGGGTGGTGACAGAAAGAATAAGATCGCGGATACAAGCGGCAGAAATGAGTTTCCTTTTGTGTGTCTGGGCTCAGCTTTGGAGTTAGGGTAAGGAGTTCAGATATTCAGGGGACAGCTCGGGGCAGAGCCGCTGATCCTCCACATCGAAAGGAATCAGCTGAGTTGGTTCAGGCAATTGAATAAAATGCCTGCTGGTTACTTCCCTTTACTCTTCAGGTATACTTTTGCTGAAAGTGTTTCTGCTTAATTCTTCATTATAGCTAGTACTCAGGTTGATCATGTTAAAGAGGCTTACTTTAGGCTGTGGCCTACACTGTCCTAGACTGTGGACAACTATTAGTTTTCTTCAGCATAAAATAGATGGAGAAACAAAAAAGTCACCTTATGCATTTAGCATCCTCACGTGCATTCCCATGGTATCAGTTTAACTAATTAGTGCCACAGGAAAAAAAGCTATTAGAAGGGCATGCATGGGCATTTGAATCCTTCTACAGGACTTCAGGACTACAGGACAGCGGTTCAATCCCCACTATCACCACTGTTGGGCCCTCGAGCAAAGCCTTTAACCCTCAATTGTTCAGTTGTATAAAAATGATAATTGTGTCACTCTGGATAAGAGCGTCTGCCAAATGCTGTGAATGTAAATGTAAATGACTTGCTCAGATAACCACTGTAGCTCAAGGTCCACATACAGCCACTGAACAACCACTCTCCTGAATCATTAAGCCTAGGCTTACAATCCTTGGCTTGAGATTCTTGAGAAACCAATTCCAACATCATTGTAACAGTACTTTAATAGCAATGGTGTGATTCACCTGATAGTGAATCTTCATGCTTACATTTTATGTACATTTTATGCTGTTGCTGTAAATGTACATAATTTCTCTGCTTTCTGTTTCTCTGCTTTCCAAGAATACAAATTCCTGAACTTCACTTTGTTTTGGTGATTTCATCAAGTGTCATTAACCTGCACTGAAACTCCTATTAGCAACATGCATGAAAATGAATGCTTATGCAGATGAGTTATGCATTTAGTTTTCCATTAGTCACGATGGACACTCTTCTGGAATGTGTCAGACTTGAGACTGAATTGAGGAAACTCCTTCTTTAGGTCCTCTCTCTAGCACAAGATAGTTTTCTTTGTCCAGATATGGCTACATGGCTTGCATCTGGACCCTGTGAAACACAAACGTATCATGTACATAGTACTCTTGATGTCATGGAAACAGCGCTTTTTGTCATTGTGCCCCTGGGGTCAGTTCCTCCCCAAAGAAAGGTGGTTACATCTGAGACTTCCTGTTCGGGTTTGGTAGCAAAATTAAATCCACAACAGATGAAAGTCCTGAAGAAAACTCTGGTCTGATTTGTTGGTCAGATAGTGCTTCAGTTTTTGGCTTGTTTTTTTTTTTTTAATTACCAAGGAGTAAGAAGACTCTCGGCTCCTTTCACCTTGTCAACCATCTGCTGATGTGCTTCATCTTGCTCAAATTTGCTGACCTGTCTGGGTTATGCAAAAATATAAAGAATGCTGACTTGCACCCAAGATATGGTTGGTCTGTTGCCAATACAACATTGTTCCAGTCCTCCATAGAGACCTGGTTGCCTTACCACTGGAGCCCTTAACACAGCTATGAAGAATCAAACAACTGTCCCAACTGGCACCCAAATCCAAACTTCCTTCAGCTAAGGTGATTGACACTGGGCCAGAACCACAGTGGGTGAACTACTCACCCACTCATTTGCTGAACCGCTTAATCCTATGATACTCATGGAGAAGCTGGAGCCTATCTCAGCTGACACTGGGCTAAGGCAAGGGACACCCTGAACAGTTTTCCAGACAATTGCAGGGCAAACACACCCCTTGGGGCAATTTGGAACAGCCAGTTAGCCTAATGTGCATGTCTTTGGACTGTTGTAGGAAACTGGGGCACCCAGAAACCCACGCAAGCATGGGAAGAACATGCAAACAGAAAAACCTGAGCCCAGCACTTGAACCCAGGACCTTTTTGCGGTGAAGCGAACATGCTAACTACTATGCCACCATGCTGCCTATGGGTGAACTACCGTCCTATTTTCTATGCTAGCATTCTATCAATGTAGGCTATGTACATTTCCACATCTGCAGTAACACCCAGTAAAATGTTTGGTCCCTCTGAGGTCCCAATGGATAGACTCCAGTAATGCTGATATACTCCTAAAGTTTATAGCTGTTCTATATGAGTTTGGGAAGGGATAATCCTTTGGACATTGTGTAGTGTTGCCAAATTACGGCTGGTCCCCAGTTGGATCCTTGTCAGTTTCCTCCAGTCTATCCAGTTTCCTTCTACCTCCCACGCCAGTAAGTAGAATAGCTGTCTTAACTGCCCTGAGGCATAAATGAGTGGGTGAATATATTTGCACATGGTGTCCTACAATAAACTAGCATCCCATCCAGGGAGTAATTTGACCTGAATTATGTAGATTACAGATTCAACACAACACTGAGCAGGATAAAGGAGTTAAAGGAGAAGAAATGAATAAGCCCTATATACACACACAGTAATCAATGCTCTCCTAATAGCTATTTACAACAGTTTCTTTGTTTCTTTTTGATGATTTAGTTGGTATTTGTCATATGTGTTTATTATATGGGTATGATTGGACTTGCAAAAGTAGTTGTGGCAAAAAACAAATGTTGACCATATGGTATGTCACCATGATATAATTTAATATTACTAGTTGGACTACTGTGTTTTGTTGCGATATCACAGTGTTTGTACAGGTACATGAAGAGTATCCACTGTGTTTTGTACTATCTACAGCAGAATCTATAGAGTCCCCCAGTTCCCAAAGTACTTTTGTAATGTAAGTCTTAGAATAAAGTGTTTCTTCTAGCATCCTTAAAGGTTCTTCGGGTTGTTCCACTAGAGGAATTATTGGATGGGCTGTGTAGAACCCTTCAACAGAGTGACTTCCTTTCAGAAACAGTTCCAAGTAGAACCCATTGTCTGAGGGTGGGGTGCATGTAATTGTACCCATCAGGCGACCTTAAACACATTCATGTACTAATGGGTTTATGTTTTAGCATTTAAAGGGCACCTTCTCTTTAAATGTAAATACAAGCCTATTATCTGCCATTAGACCTGATATGGAATCACTTCTGAAAAAAAAAAGACAAAGATGTTATGACACATTGTTTAAATAAGGCAAAGGTTGAAGCATTCTCTTTTCTTCTTATCTCAGGTAACTGTGGACAAAAGGTGATGTTCAAGCTGAAAAAAAGACACAGCAAAAGGTAAAAGACGAAGCAAAGGGGTTAATTCCAAACAAGTCTTGTTGTAGCTGGTTAAAGAGACTTGTGGTATGTTTGATGAATGTATGGTCAAAATTACTTCAACCATATTTTAAAAAACATTTTTTTATGTTACCATATCCTAAATTGTAAACTAGCAGGCTTTGTCTAGATGATCAGTTTCACAGGTTGGTATAATGTACTGGAAACATGCCGTGCCGTATCCATAATTACAGTCTTAAAAAAAAAACGGTTTCATCTAGCACACTTAAGGGTTCTTCAGTATGTGTTTAATCCTCAGACTGTACATTATATTGTACCAGTAAGTTTGTAAAACCACAAAATCATAACCTAATCTGATTTTACAAACGTGTATTTTACCTCAAGTAATTTTTTACCCATCTGAGAATAACCACCAGTTCTTTTTCGGTAACATTGAAATGCTTGATATAGTGAGATGGTTTCTCTTTATGGAACCATTCCCTTTAAGACTCCTATAGAAAGGTAGTAAAAACATAAATCCTTTAACCATTCAATAAACCCCTAAGGAAGTTTTGTGAAATCCTCTTTTTACATTTATGGGATTTGGCAGAAGGGCTTACATTTTCCCTTTAATTTATAAAACTGTGCAGAAAAGGGTTAAGGGTCTTGCTCAAGGGCCCAACAGTGGCACATTGATGTGACTGGGGCTTGAACCCCAACCTTTGTATCAGTATGCCAGAGCCTTAACCAGTGACCCATCATACAGCCGTATGGTGGCTCACTGATCTACAACCATAACTGTTTTGCTATATCTGTAGTGGGGTTGCTATATCTGCAGAGTGGTTTGGTACATCTGTCATATAGAAAAATTCATACTCCATTTACACCAGGAGTGTACTACTGCATAGTACAAGCTGCTTCGATTAAGTGAAAAATGTGTCCTAAGCTTCCTTTTTAATAATTTATAGTAAAATGTCCTGGTATGAATAATATACTATAAAGTGAACCCATTCAGTTATCGGTGACGTGAATATTCTCACTCACTCATTTGCCAAACCACTTAATCCTATTAGGGTTGCAGGAAGGCTGGAGTGTATCTCCCCCGACACTAGACGAAGGCAGGGTACACCCTGAGCGTCACAGGACCAACACACAAATAATAATTCCCACTCACATTCATACCTATGAGCTATTTGGAAATTTTTGGATGAGGAGGTGACCTACCTTACTCTGGGTTTACACTGGGGCACGATGTCCACGATCTCCATGATTTGAGAGAATCGTGATGAATGTGGGAGGGTTGTGGGATCAAATTGTCATGATCATGGGGGAACTTGGTGGATTTGTGATGATTGTGCTGATCGTGGCAAAATTTTTGACTGTCAAAAATGTATTACGATGTATTATGATTTAACACCAATTGTCATAGAACATGGTAAGTGCAGAAGAGCAACCTTGCTACAGTCCATTGTACTGCATGCAGTCTGTAACAGTTGGACGCACATATTCAAGGAATCTAACTGTTCACAGGGTAAATTCACACACAGACACACACAGAATCAATCGGTTATGAGAACACAAATATTGGACCTCTTGAAATATTTGTTAAATCTGGTAGGCTGAATAACCTGCAGTGTGTTGCACCTATGACTATTTTACCCATGGTATGCTGTACTCTACATGATATAAGATAAACATAACAGTTATTCGCTGAATGCATTGTGGATGTCACTGTATATTTATCTCAGTCTTTTCAATTCAGTGACTCGACAAAGCTGACCTGCATGGGAGGTATGCCAGGAAAATGTATTTGCTCTGCAGCAAACAAAAACAAAACAAAACACTAGAACAAGACTACAGGTTGCCAATGAACATACCTTTTAGAATAATGTGCTAGGGACTGAATCAAAGACAGAGTTCCTTGCGGTTACATTACACATGTGAAAAGAAGAAAAACTTCATACAATCTGTGAATGTCAGCTTTGTCCATCATTGAATTTAATAGACTGAGATAAATATTCAGTGACATCCACAATGCATTCAGTGAATACAATACAGTGCGCATGTGTTAACAGGCGTGCAGCCTTTTCAGTTACGCAATTTCCTCCGGGATCAATAAAGTATTCTGATTCTGAAGCATGGAGGTAGAAATGTTATGGTTTGGAGTTGATTCAGTGCTTCAGGGACTGGGCAGTTTGCAGTCATTGATTCAAGTGTGAATTCTCAAGGAATGCTTGAAAGTAACATGAATCAGTCTCAGCAAGAAAACCCCTTAAACATCCTGCAACAGAAGGAAAAGCGGTCAAAACTCTGGTGGACAACTATACAAAATGCCTACAAGGAGCTCATTCATTCAGTCATTCATTCATTCATTGGCCAAACCATTTAATCCTACTATTAGGGTCACTGGGAACCTGGAGCCTATCTCAGCCAACACTGGTACACCCTGAACAGCTCTCCAAATCATTGCAGGGCAATACACACTCACATCTACACCTATGGGAAATTTGGAACGGCCAAATAACCTAATCACCATGTCTTTGGACTGTGGGAGGAAACCACAGTACCCAAAGGAAACCAACGCAAGCACAGAGAGTACATGCAAATTTCACACAGAAACCCTCAAACCCAGGACCTTCTTGATGTGAGGCGGACATGCTAACCACTACGCCACTGTGCCACTCATTACAAGAAGTTATTTCTTTTAAAGTGGGCAATACTATCTTCTGTGGGTCCCACAAGAATATCACATCAATTTATACACTGACCGGCCAAAAATAAAAAAGGCGGCCACTGTAATATTTTCATGGAATGCATTTAGCCTTGATCACAGCAATTAATCTTCATGGCATTGTTGCTCCAGTTGGTCACGTCGAGGCTCAGCAACATTAATGTGGCAATAAAATGAAGTCAGCTGATGAGCTGAATGTAGTGAATGAGCAGGTTATCACATCAATGGACTTTTTCTTCCCTGATGGCACGGATATAAAATGGGGACTCGAATAATGAGCGAGTGGTTCAGGGAGCATGAGGAATCATTTTCACATATGTATTGGCCCCCCAGAGTCCTGACCTTAACCCTATTGAAAGTTTTGGGGATGTGCTGGAGAAGACTTTATGGAGCGGTTCCGTTTTTCCCTCATTAATTCAAGACGTCGGTGAGAAATTAACTGATGAACTCATGAACTCATACCATTGTTTCAACAATGGTATGACAATCATGTGCTGTAAGCATGGCTAAAGGTGGAACAACAACATATTCATGTGTGCGACTTGACTTGGACAGGCAGTGTATATTTTTGCTAAATTAATGACTGAAAAAGCAAATTTTCCTTGTAGTTTTATTCACCTTTATCTGTAGGCACTGTATTAAAGAGGGGGAGAGGTGTGCTTCAAATATATCCATGTGATGTACCTATTTGTTAAGATGGTTGTATGTTGTAAAATAAAATAAAAATAAATTTGAATCCTGTCATTACAGAACTTTCATAATGATTCAGTAAATAACTAACAGATTATTCGTTCATCATTTTCAGTCTTATAATGACATAGTAGTCTTTTTTCCTCCAGATATTGTTCTTTTTGCTGTTAATCCAACTCAAATAATCAGATTAATCCAAAACACTTCACCAAAACAAGAAGGAAACTATAACAAAGCGCACCATCTACCTTAATGAACAATGAATTTGCTGTCACTGCCTTCTCACCCACTGTCTTCTATCTGTCAGCACTTTAATATGACTGCAGAGAAGAAGACTTTTCCACTGACGCTAAGTTTCCAGTTTAATTTGCCAGGATTGGTCGCATCCTGATGCTGCTGGCCACGGCTGTGACAGCAGAATAAACTGAAACGGGAATGCGGAGTGTCAAATCTAACACAAACCTGAGGAACAACATTGCTACACACACACACACACACACACACACACACACACACACACACACACACACACAGTCTCTCTCACACATACAAAAGCCGTCCTAGCACGCAGCATATTTGTGTAATAAAGTCATAATACCCAAGAAATAAAATGAAAGGGTACAAAAGTGATGAAACCACTATAACCCACTTGATGATCCCTTTTTGATGATTGTATGAGCTGGTTTTGATTAGCAGTGCCAACTTAGCTTCTCTCCAAAAATCCCTGCTAAGTACCATTAGGCCAATAATCACGAGTAAAAATATGAGACGGTGTGTAGTAAGTATAAAGAAGTTGGCATTTCTTGCTCATGATGAAGTTTCAGAATGTGGCTCAGGCTAAGGGGACTTCTAAGAGGTTTGGCAAGAGTAGAGAGCAATTTACATTTGAAGTGGGTAAATCAGACCCTTCCAACTTGGACATGGGTATTATACGTATATCAGCAGCCAAGTTCAGCAGAGGTGCCTTAAATAAAAGAGACTCTTTCAACAAAACTGAGAAATGCATTTGTCAGATTCATTCAGTACACTCGTTATGAACGGCCTGGAAGTACGATATAATCTATCCATTGAATAAAAAAAGAGTTATTTGCTTCTGTTCACCACCTCAAAGTTCCTCTTCAGCAATATCCACTGAGTCTGAAGCGAATAATTGGTATGGTACATACTAGATAGGAAAATTAGAAAGAAAATGAGATTTTTATGTTTAATTTTTCATGCAGGCATGACAATGGTCATGCACGCTCCATTACTTCAGGCAAGCTGTCCGAGGGATCATCTCTGCCGTCCAGCCCTCCGTGGGGTTTTTTTTTTTTTTTTTTTGATGCCAAAATGGCTCTGGGTTTCTTTCTATCAAGCACACAGTACACCGGCTTTATACAAGCTTTTTTTCACGGCTCAAGGCATTTTTATGGACTGTTGGCCGAATTTCTCCAGACTTGCTTAATACTTTTAAAAACGAGTTTTTTGCTTTATTGCCTTCAGTAAATTCTGACCTGCCAATGATAAGAAAGTGGCTTGTTGTTTGGTTCATCTCTTAAGAAAGGAACAATGTATACGAGGTTTGCTTTGCTGTAGTAGCCTCCCCTGTGGCTTTTTGCAAAAAGATTTCCTGAGATGCTCACTGAACTTATATTTCTGTGGATGGCATGATGGCATAGTGGCTATCATATCTGCTTCACATCAGGAAGGTGCTGGGTTCAAGTCCCAGGCTCGGCAAGGGTGCTTCTGTGTAGAGTTTGGATGTTCTCCCCGTACTTGCATGGGTTTCCTCCGGGTACTAGTGTTTCCTCCCACAGTCCAAAGACATGCACATTAGGCTAACTGGGTGTTCCAAATTGCCGCTAGGTGTGAGAATGAACAGTCATGTGTGTGTGTGTGTGTGTGTGTGTGTGTGTGTGTGTGTGTGTGTGTGTGTGTGATGATCTGGTGAGCTGTATAGGGTGGTACCCTCCTTCGCCCAGATTCGGCTGAGATAGGTTCCAGCCTAACCGTGACCATAATGGGATTGACCGGTTCAGCAAATGAGTGAGCAAATAAGTGTGAGAGAGTCATATTTCTGTTCAAAATTCATCTTGCTGTAAAAGCCACTCTAAAGTAAACAGCAAATTATAGCATTTAAGTTTTGACAGAAATGTACTTAGTTTACAACTCGGAGCAGTTTCTTCCCACTGGTATCTTTAGAAACTCATTCACAGTTTGAAAAAAAAAGGTACTTTTACCTTTAAAAATGTGAAGACCATATTGTGTAGCTTTCTTTATGTTTTTGGGATGGTGTTTTGATGAATTTCTAGGAGTTCACAATCAATAACTACGCCAAATTATGACTTTTTGTCCATCACTTTGCTTCAGGCATTATCCCGGGTTTAGCCCCTAAGTGTGGATGTGAATATGACTGATTGTGTGTGTTGGCCCTGCAATGGTCTGGCAAGCTGTTCAGGGTGTACCCCACCTTCACCTAGTGTCAGCTGAGATCGGCTGAGCAACCTTGGTAGGATTAAACGGTTCAAGCAAATAACTGTGTGAGAATGAATGAGGTGTAGTATCATATAGAGAATTATTCGGTTGATGGGTTGGTATTATAATAATAATAATAATAATAATAATAATAATAATAATAATAATAATAATAATAATAATAAGGTGGTATGGTGCTGGCTTACTGATCCGAAGGTCGGGGGTTCAAGCCCCACTATCACCGAGTTGTCACTACTGTCCCCCAGTGCAGCTAACTGGGTTATTAAAGGCCAGTCATGTCTCTCACTGTCTATGATGAGAGGCATATAAAAGACCCATTGCTGAAGAGTAGGCCATTGGGTTGCCGTCAGCATGTTTCTGCCCTGCGATGGTCTGGTGAGCTGTCCAGGGTGTACTCTGCCCTCGCCCAGAGTTGGCTGAGATGGGCGCCAGGCTCCCTGTGACCCAAATTTGATTGGTTGATTAATATTTATTTAACTACACATTGCTTCTACAGTAACCATTAATGTACAGGGATGTGTTTGGTCAGAGAGTAGGTTTGGTGTAGGTAAAGCTGTTTCTTTATATTTTGCCCAAAGTACTATCTATGCATTCAAAGGTTTATTTCTTTTGTCATTGATTCATTCAGTTTTTTGTCCTTCTTATTTTATATATAAATTTCTTATTAACCCTTATTAACTGCTTTCATATATCATTTATTAAACACTGAAATTTCTTTAAGCATTTTTAACCAGTTGAAATCATTTAAATACAAACTTAAAGAAAAAAGAGCAAAAAAAAATATGTAACTGTAAAAGTAGAGAGCAGAGAGTTTCAAGCACTGGTCCTTGAAAGATACCTGTTTTAATAATAAATGGCAAAGTTATATACAAAGATGAAAGTAATTTCAGTCTGTTTGGCCTCAAAGGAAAGAAAGGTGGTTATTGCTTCATCTGTCTTCTAAAGGGGAAGAAAGCATGTGACACATTAATGTGTAATATGAAGAGAAAGATAAGTAATAAAAGGGAAAGAGACAGACGAAAAACACTGTGGTCCTGATTCACTTCTTCGATGTGTCTTTGTGTAGTTTCATATTTTTTATTATAGACTAAAACATTTTCTAGTTTAAATTTTATTCTAAATATCAACTGAGAGAACAGGTGCATTGAAGTTTAAGTGTTTGGTGTCTTGTAGACCATGAATAGATGCCTAAACATCACAATGTGTATGTAATGCAAAGTAAATATACTGCAGGGAAATAAAGACCCAGTAGACATGGGTGAAAGTTGACAAGGACACCCAGCACTCATAATTAAATTAATTATATTGCCTAATCGTTTTACTGTAGTTACTAAATAACTCATAGTGGTTAATGATAAATGCGTGGAAGCCTGGGAAAGCCCACTGGATATCTCAGCAGCTACTTACTTTAAATCATTTACTTTGAAATGTATACGTCCGTACTGCTACTTAAAGAGAAATTAATTACATTTTACCAAACCTTGTGAAACTGGTTTTATTTACTTTTAAAACTGGCCTTTTATATATTTTATAAAAAATAGTTATATAAAGAAAACATATACATTGATATTGGTGGCATGGTGGTGTAGTGGTTAGCATGTCTGCTTCACAGCAAGAAGGTCCTGGGTTCGAGTCCCTGGCTCGGCGAGGGCGTTTCTGTGTGGAGTTTGCATGTCCTCCCTGTGCTTGTATGGGTTTCCTCCGGGTACTGTTGTTTCTTCCAGCAGTCCAAAGAAGTGTGTTAGGCTAATTGGCTGTTCCAAATTGCTCAGGTGTGAGTATGAGTGCAAATATTTGTTTGTGCGTTGGCCCTGCTGTGGTCTGGCAAGCTGTTTAAGGTGTACCCCGCCTGCGCCCAGTGTTGGCTGAGAGAGGCTCCAGCACGCCTGTAACCCTAGTAGGATTAAACGGTACAGCAAATGAGTGAGTAATTTGTCCAAGCCTGGTTTGGTGAGCTGTTCAGGGTGCCTTCTCCCAATGTCGGTTTAGTTCCTCCCTGCCACTCTAGTAGGATTAAGTGGTTTGGCAAATGAGTGAGAGTGAGAGTAATTTGTTTAATTTTCCTTTTTTAACTTACAAACACAAATTAAATGTGAAGTGTTGGGTGACGCAACGGCAAGGTACGTCACTATCATCCGAGAGTTCATAAGCCCGAGCAAACACAGGTTGATGCACACAGATCTGTGGCTGGGAACACATGAAAGCTAATTGGCTTTCAGGAAAGAAGGGATGATATACACGTATTTCCCTATCACTTAAGTGATCACTAGCCAATCATGGGTGTCTGTAAGCTCATGCATACGTGGGATGGATACCGCTTTCCTTCACAATGTGTTATGCTGATTCTGAATATGTAGCAGCTTAAAGGAACAAGTGGTCAGCTGGCATACCGTGGAGGAAGCACGGGTTTGCCCTCGCCCTGCATGGTTGATGGTAATTGGGTGTGACAGGAAAGAATATTTAACAGGTCGAAATTGGCAATGACTATATTGGGCTGTATGTTGTGAGTTATTTTTCTATAACAAAAGAAATGTACTGTAATTTTAAAGCTATAAATCATGTAAAATTTTCCAATTTCAGCATGTGAAGGGGTGTCCCAGGCTGCCACACATATCTGCTGTAAATGATCAAGTGAGTAATATAATTAAAAGGGTTAATGAAAGGGTTAAAGCAACCCCATAGTAGTTTCTGAAATGCCATTCCGAGTGTTAATGCTTTAAACTTGGACTGCCTCTGTAATCTCATCTCAGACAGTGGAGCTTTACAGTAGTGGTAGTCTGGCCTTAGTCATAGATAACACTGAAATACAGCAGGTCAGAAGGCTATTTATCAGTTTTAAGAGCTTTTACATTCAGAGCATAAATTGAATAATTGGATGACATACTGTACATTGGAAAGTTTAGACTCTTTTTTTTTTTTTAAAGGAAGTGCATTTCTGTGTTCAAAGAATTGGGTGAAAACAAATGTACACCACAAGTTATTTCTGTTTTTTGTTAAGGTCTTAAAATTAACAGGAATGGCATGGGAGCTGTTAGAAACAACAGGATTTAAAATAAATAAATAAAATAAACAAATAAATAAATACATAAACTTTCATTACTTTTCCTACGCAAGGGAATAAAGTGGGGTTGGGAGCAGGCTTGGGAAAATTTAGAAGGAACCTTGTCATGTTTAGAGGGTCTATTCTCAGGCTTTTCTGAGACAGAAACAACCAGAAACTTTCAAGAATGGTGGTGGTTGGGGAGGGGTTTGGAGAACAACTCGAACAAAACAAATCAAAGGACAGAAAAAAAGTAAAGGGTAGAAGAGGAAATAAGCACAAGCGCCATGGCAACACATAGAAAGTGGAAGAAAGGAGTTACCCATAAGTAGACGCCGTTTCACCCGCTTGTCCACATCAGCTACTGACGTGGTATTGAACTCAGAGCTCTCAATTGCAGCCTCATCTTTCTCTAAAACACAAGTGACAGAGGACAAACAGGGAGCAGTAGGTTAATTAGAAGCCCAATGTCCATTGCCCCGCATAGACAGCCCTGCCATAGACCAGCCAGTCTCAGGCGTCCAGCTCGCAGGCCTCCTGAAGTGCAGGTTAGACTGATCCCATGTCAGTTTGTCCCAGCGTACAAACCAGGACAGGCAGACAGGCTAACAGGCAGTCCTGCTCCCAGTGGCCGCGGCTCGTGCACCCAGACTAACACTGCCTGACCCTCTTGGCGTTTGAGCACAAACCAAAGCCAAGAAGCAAAAAGCTGCGGAAATAAAGCGGTAATAAACCCTGTTAGAGTGTTAATGAAATTAATGAATATATAAATAAAGACGATCAAGTCAAACTCTCGAAAAATTAAAAAAGAGATCAGCCTTTGGAAGTTGTCATGAAAAATGAGAAGGAGAGACACACATGAGAGGTAAATAAAATTGGGGGATTTGAGGGATAAAAAAAGAAGGAATTGTCTCGTTGACATTGACAATTTGATGCTGCCGTTGGAGTCTTCCATATCAAACGGCCACTCAATAACCGCAGTGACAGAGAGAAGAAGTGGAGAAAGATGAAAGAAGGTGGAATGATAGAAACTACATTCCAGAGAGGAGGACAACTAGACCAGACTGACTTTACATGAAGAGTGTAGTAAGGAAAAGATGAAGAAGGGATGATGACATGGAAAGGAACCGAGAGGAGTGCCGTCTCATGGTTGAATAGCATGAGAGGAACCTGCAGTGGGAGGAAGGATGGAGAGACATGCAGATAGGAGAGGTGGGGAGGAGGTGGTGGATGAAGTCTGGGGGCAGCACTGGTTGCCTGTTTGTCTATGGAACACATCACAACTGGCTTTGACAATCAAGGCAATGCAGGAAAACTTGTTTGACTTTACTACTGTATGGATGGTTAATGGGCATGCAGATGCACCAGCACATGACTGGGCTATATTTCACCGCATAAAATGGGCCAATCAACAAAACAAAGGTCTGCCTTAATGCTGAGGGATCTGAAATTCTGTCCAGCCTCCAGTATGCCTTTTGTATTTCTTCGCTGACAGACTCACAGGAAAGAAGAGAGGAATACAAGGGATTTCCAAGATTGGGACTGGTCTACGATCAGTCCATAAAAAGGGACAACCAAAAAATAGGGTTTGGGAGCAAGCACTAAATAACAGGAACTAAAAACAGAGGATAAAATAATTAATTAATACACTACTGCTTTAACATAGCAGAGGCACTACTGTAGTGAGATCAGGGGTTACTAATACTGATGGTACCAATATATAAGGGAAGACATGACTAAATAAAAAAAAGTAGAGAAAGGATATTTACACACATGTTCATGCAGACGGATGAGTTATTAGGAAGAACAGCAGGAAGGGATGGAGGAAGCAGACAGTATGAGGGAAGACAGAGGACATGCAATTGGCATGACGAGGAAGCAGGAAGTAGAAGATGAGTTTGTGGTGCAGTGGAGCATTTTTGCATCGTTTAGTCATGTTACTATTCTTTCGATGGAGGCTACAGTGAGGCATGCTTAATGGAAAGGTTGAGGATCAGGGCAGGCCATTGGCTAGGTGCTTTAAGGAAGGGCGGGCAAGGGGTGGAGCTAGTTTGTTGATTGGCTACTTTTCTGACCATGATGCAGGCTGCAATTGAGGTATCTGTTCTCAAAGGTCCCGTGAGACATTATTCGCCTTTCAGCAGTAATTCCTGCTAATACCTTTTTGCAGACAAGACAGGCAATCAGGAACTTTCACCAGAGAAGGCAGGAGGAAACAAAAGGAGCAAAGGAGCCTGTGAGGAAACAATACTAGCGGAAGGGAGAATCTAAAGAAGCAATGCTTATAGACAGGGAAAGGATTCAACCCACGCGGCACACAACCCACAACGAGGGTCTGGTGAGACAGTGAGACAGGTAAATTGATAGAAAGATAGAGATAGAGATGGGAGGGATCAGTCTCTACACTCCTCTTCTGGTCTCTGTCGCCATTTGCGTGGTCCTTGACAGATGCTGAAAGAGAAGACTGCGATTAATACAGCAGGCATCAGGACAGGGGGGGCAGGTGGATGGTCTCCGCTGGGCTCTGCACAGCCACATGGAGAGACATCAGCCCAGTGTGGAGTAATCAGCAGAATCAGAGAACAGTTGAGTCACATTACAAAACATCGACATTGAGAAGTTAGAAATCATAAAACCTCACGAAAATGAAATGCAATTTTATTTTCCAGTGTAGCAAATGTGACATCAGATGGACCTCGGTAAGGCGCTGGGATTCAGCACCTAATAATTTACTCTGACTGTGGATTTGTCTGGGATATGTACTGTGCCATGGCTGAATGTGTCCAAAAATGCCCTGAGGCACTGTGTTAATCTGTTCAGAATACTCTAGAATGTTATAGCACAAACAGTTTCAATCCAAAACTGCTTTTTAACCCTTATTCCATTCAGCCATGCCATCTCTCTGGAATATTCTACAGTACACTCACACACATCCTAACGATGACAAATGGCCAATTTAAGTATTTTTAAAAATCACACAGGAGCAGGAAGAGATTTTGGATGGCCCTGTCACATTATATCTGGCCTCAGATTTAACAAAGTTCAATACAGAAACAGGAGGAACATGACAGAAACTAATGCCTACACCAAGAAAGCAGATATTCTGTGCAGAATGTTCTGGAAGAGGAGATTTTAATATGAAAAGACTCAGCCATCCAAACCAAACATGGAACAAGGCATAAGGGTGAAAAATCGACTTACCTGCAACAGTCCATTAGTTTAGCAAAATTTCAAAAAAGGACAGATGCATAAAAAACAGCTTTCCTCCTGTTTTTAGAGGCATCACGGGTGAATATGGTTATACCCACACGGTGTATAAAGTTTTCCCATTTCGGTGGATATGGCAGAACTCCAATGGACGCCTGGCTGCATTTCTCGCCATTATGAGGATGATGAATGTGTTTTGCACTTTCAGTGATGATGAAGTTTCCTTCACCTAGCACATCTTCCCCAAACCACCTCCTGTCCCTTATCCAAACTTCATCTTTCTTTCCACATCTCTCTCTCTCTCTCTCTCTCTCTCTCTCTCTCTCTCTCTCTCTCTCCTGCTCTCTCACTCTCTCAGCCTAAGTTCAGAGCAAAGGCAACTAATACTCTAGAGTTTCCTTTAATAATTGTGTGTGTAAAATTTGTACATTAGCATCTGTTTGCTAGTATCTGTTGCTTAATATCCCTGAAAATAAAGTGTTTATTGTTTAGTGCTAAACAAATGACTAAAAATGGCCTCCATTGCTATAAAATTAGCATGATCTATGAACAAACAATACAGTCTTATACAATTTGGACATGTTTTGTCTATATGCTTTATCAAAAATAACTATCTAATTAAAGGCGAGTAAATACGTTTTCATTTAGCTCCGGTAGACACAAGATGGATTTTAATATTTGCACCATTATATTCTCACATTATATTCAATTTATTTGTTTACCGCTAATATTACCTTAGTTAGCAAACAATTAAGTGAGCTGCGTATTTATTATGCACGTAATTAGCTAATCATCTAGTTAAAGACTAGTTACCAAGCACACATCTCACAGGTAGTTACAGGTATTATTACATTACATATTACATTTATTAAATTTGATGCTTGATTTACATTATATCTGCCCTGGTGAGAAAGGACTTACTAAGTCAAATTTTGTCCAAACATCTCTAAGAATCATTTTCGGACTTAATAGGCTTTACCCCTTGATTATCTACAGTATCACTGTGCAAAACTGCAAATATCTATTAGTCACTCACTTAGATACTTCTGCTAAAGAAAAAACCTAGCAAGAGCCTCCATTATTAGCACTTAGCACTTAGCAGTCATGGGGAAAGTTGGAGCCAATCCCAGCTGACTTCGCTTGAGAGGGGAGGTACACCCTGAACAGGTCACCAGTCTATCGCAGGGCTAACACAGTCCCAAACAACCAATCACACCTACTGGCAATTTGCAGTAGCCAGTTGACCTAATATGCATGTCTTCTGACTGTGGGAGGAAACAGGGGTACCTAAAGGAAACCCATGCAAGCAGAAGTAGAACATGCAAACTCTACATGTTCCCTTGTTGGCTGCAAGGCACAAACCCAGAACCTTCTTGCTGTGCTAACCACTGAGCCACCGTGCTACCACCTGGCAACTCTTACAAGCCAATCAGGTTCAGATATATTTCTTTCACAATTATGTAGCATTTTTTTGAAATTAGTAGAGAATCCTCTCCAGATGTATAGGCCTACCCTGCTGAAAAATCCAGCTTGGTTTGAGCCGCTAGCAGATGTCCAGAACACAGCTTAAATGCTGGTAGATGGAAATAATTTCTAAATTAGTGCTACTAATGCAACACTGTAAACAAACACTTGTTGACCAGTTTATTCAAGTAATCAGGAAGTTGAAAAAGAATTTTACTAATCAGATCAGGCTGACTTTTGGAGGTCAGTTTAAACTGGATTTTTCAGAAGGGTGGTCAACAGATGTCTGGGGGGGGGGGTGGGGTGGTTTCTCCTTGTCCTGTTGCTGTGTACGTTTCCTCAAAAATATTTTTTAATAATATCGCATTAGGAGTGGTAATTCAAAAAATTTGGAAAGCTGGTCAAACCTAGCTGGATTTTTCAGCAGGTTACCCAGAGTATATCATTGTACAGTGAGCTGTTTACCTCTCCAAACTGAGTAAATATTTGCTACATGTATTAAATATTTTATTATTTCATAAATATCTTAAATTACAACAAACTTGGTAGGTTTTTGTTGTTAAAAGTTTGAACACTCCCAGAAACTTCAGACAGTTAAACCTAGTAAATCCCCCTGTATACAAATAAATTATGAAAAGAACATTTTTATATATGTCTTACAAAGTACCTTGCATTAACTAGATAATCATGCATGAATATCAATCATTTAGTATAATGAAACTTTATCTTAGGTTTGATTTTTTTTTTTTTAACTGTATATATTTATCTAATCAACAAACTAACTTAGGGCAGCACCGGGGCATAGTGGTTAGCATGTCTGCATCACAGCAAGAAGGTCCTGGGTTCGAGTACCGGGCTCGGTGAGGGCGTTTCTATGTTTGCATTTTCTCCATGTGCTTGCTTGGGTTTCCTCTGGGTACTCCGACTTCCTCCCACGATTTAAAGGCATGCACATTTGGCCCATAGGTGTGAGTGTTCATTGTTGTGTTTGTTTTGTTCCTGTGATGGTCTGGTGAGCTTTTCAGGGTATACCCCACCTTCACCCAATGTCAGCTGACATAGGCTCCAGCCTCCCCACGACCATAGTAGGGTTAAGCTGTTCGGCAACTGAGTGAGTGAGAGATCAAGCTAACTTTGTTACATATTTTATCTTGTTATAAATGTTCTTGTACTGTCTAATCCTCATTTTACAGAATGTGTTCACTCATTACTAATATTAGTTAAATTAACCAGGGATTATTTAACCTGTTATTCTGTATACAGCTAAATTCTACTTCTCAAGCACATTTCCAAGCCAGTTGAAATATTCAGCCTATTTTGTTTATCATTAATTAACTAGTAAGAAATAGTTTTGTTTATCACACAGACTATTGAACCAGGTTTCCTCGGGGAGCCCCTTTAGGAGAGACCATATTATTATTATTATTATAATTATAATGATTTTTATTATGATTATTATTATTATTATTATTACTCACTGTTAACCATTTTAAATCAAACACCAAAATATTTAATAAAAATTACTCATCCGAGAAGAGTTAGCTATTTAAACACCATATTTTTGAGTGCTGAAGTAATTTAATAATTTTGTATGACTCACCGATGCAGGTCTTGCTATCAGAGTGCAGGGCGTATTTCTGGTGGCAGCCACACACCGGTCCCGTATCAGTGTCTTCACACGTGTGTTGGCAGCCGCCATTTCCATAGTTACACGTCACTGGCAATGCACAATGACTGTGAGAGAGGCTTAAAGCACTGGGACACACACATACAAACACATACACACACACAGCATCGCATCTCTCATCCACTCCATCTCTCTCTTGATGTGTCCTGATTAATAACTACTTTATATTAACAAGGTGAGTGAATCCTATTTATAGGTAATTGAGTGCAAACGTCTGTACCCCTTTTATTTTAAAATCTCCATCAGAATTCGAGGGTGTAAAAATGAAATGTGTGTATATCCTGAGCACTCAAGACAACTCCAAACCCAGAGTATTTTTTCCCCTCACACACTCGCTCCAGATTTTAGCACTAAGCTCTATGCAACTCGCATGAATGAAATCATATATTTAAAACACATTACAAAATGCTACATCATGCTAGACTCCTGGGTTGATTTCTGTCCAAAAATTGTCTGAGACTAGCACATGTTGTATGATTAAATCTTCTTATGGGAATTCTCACATACTCGTCTAAAAGGCTTTTCCATCAATCCCATATACGCTCGTAAAACTGCCATCACTCTTCAAACATCCGTTTGTTTTATATGTCGAGTGAACTGTACAGAAATGTGCGTGTGTGAATTTGAAATGTGAGTGTAAAATGTTCGGGACAAATGCCCTCACTCGTATGCTCTCACACGGACACACAATCGAAATATACCCCAGCTCCTCTTTAATCACAGATATTAAAACATTTCACAATATTTTATTCTTGAAACTTGTCTGGAACAGGATGTGTTGTCAAACGAAGTGTAACTAATAAAAAGCTGACGTTCACTAGCTCTCGCTCTCCCCCAGACTGCTGTCTAAAGGATGGGTCCATGTGGGAGTTCATGTGGTCATGAGAGCCACACTGCTTCATGACCCTATATTCTTCTCATCCTCTTCATATTTTCTTTATTTTTATGTTCTCGGCTGTAATATGTAAAAATGTTTTTGTCCTGCTCTAAAGCAAGGCCTATTTTTCCTGACTGATTCCCGTGTATTTTATTAGCAGAGATATTTTTAATGCAATATCATCACAGTCACTCATTTACCAAATAATTTTTATCTTATTAGGGTCACGGGCAGGCTGTAGCCTATCTCAGCCGACTGTGGGTGAAGGCGGTGTACACTCTGAACAGCCACCAGACCATCACAGGGCCAACATACTCACAACCATTCACACTCACGCTCGCACTTGTGGGCAATTTGGAACAGCTACTTAGCCTAATGTGCATGTTTTTGGACTGTGGAAGGAAACCTGAGTACCCAGAGGAAACCCACATAAGCACGAGAAGAACATGTAAATTTCACATAGAAATGCCCGGGACACAAACCAAAGACCTTCTTGCTGAGAGGCGGACGTGCTAACCACTACGCCACCATGGGTTTGAGTTCCAGGCTCGACAAGGGCGTTTCTGTGTGGAGTCTGCATGTTCTCCATATGGGATTCCTCTGGGTAATCCAGTTTCCTCCTACAGTCTAAAGACATGCACATTAGGCTTACTGGCTGTTCCAGATTGTGTAATCTGTTAGTGTAAATGTAAATGGTTGTGTGTGTGTTGGCACTGCGATGGAATGGCGAGCTGTTCAGAGTGTATCCTGCCTTTTGCTCAGTGTCGGCTGAGATAGGCTCCAGCCATGCCACTCTAATGCAATATCACGAGGTGAGCGATTTTAGGATTACACTGTACTTCTTACATGTCACACAGAAATTTCCGCAACACTTCTTTTGCCCTGGACATGAAATTGTTTGAACGCTTTGGATTCAAACGGTGTCCCAGTGGTGGGACATTGATTAAGGCTCTGGCTTACTAATCCAAAGGTCAGGGGTTCAAGCCCCAGCACCACCATGCAACCATGGGCCGTTGAGCAAGGCCTTTAGTCCTCAGTTGCTCACTTGGATTAAAATATATGTTGCTTTTAATAAGGGTGTCTGTCAAATGCCGTAAATGTAAATTAGAAATGGGTTTAAATTTAAAAATACATTTTAATATACGCTTACAGGCTGTAAAATGAACATGCAGTGTTTATTCATTCATATATTCATCCATTCATTCATTTTCTAAGCTGCTTCAGCCTAATTAGGGTTGGGGGAGGCTGGAGCCTATCTCAGCCGACTCTAAGTGAGGGTGGGGTACAGTGTTTATTATTTTATTTCAAAAAATTAAATTAATCCCACATACAGTGTCCATTTCCAGTTCATCCCAAATCACCCCCACTCATTCTTACAAAATACACTAGAGTTGCAAGGTTTCTCTTTTCCTGTTAGTAGTTAGTCACAGCTGTGTACAAATATTTTACACATTAACCCCTTAAATCTCAGGGTCTGTCAGCTTTACATGCGTATTGAGATCCTTTTTTTTTTTTTTTATTGAGATTGATTAAACATAACAGCATCTCCCAAAGTGTTTATTCCTCTTCTACCACAGGAATGAATACATTTTTTTCTGTTACAGCAGCAATAGACAGTCTCTTCACCAGCCTCTCCCTCTCCCTCTTTCTCTCTCTCTCTCTCTCTCTCTCTCTCTCTCTCTCTCTCAAGAAAGTAGACAAGAAAACTAGCTTTTCTTCCATTTTTCTGAGAAACCATAAACGTGCAACTTTCTTTTTACTGTCACTACGTTCTGGTACTGGAGACTCCTTCCAAATAAAATGTCTCATTACAGGAAACCTCACAATATCAAATTCAAACGTAACAGAATAGTACTGGTCGGCATGGTGGCGTAGTGGTTAGTACATCTGCCTCACAGCAAAAAGGTCCTGGGTTTGATCCAGAACCCTATAGCCCCTCCCACATGTGGTGGGTCCATGGGAGGGCGGACCTATGTCTTCACTGTAAGTCCCGTTTGGACTGGGCCCAGCCAAGCTCCATGGGCAAAAGCCTGACCACCAGGCGCTCGTCTTCGAGCCCCTCCCCCAGGCCTGTCTCCAGGGGGGGGACTCCAGTAACCCGCATCCGGGCAAGGGAAAATTACATTGTCCTTTTGGCTTCATCAAGCCGGGACCTCCAACTCTCACTGGAGCAATTCGCAGCTGAGTGTGAAGTGGCCGGGATGAGAATCAGCACCTCCAAGTCCGAGGCTATGGTTCTCAGCCAGAAAAGGGTGGAATGCACCCTCCGGGTCTGGAATGAGGTCCTGCCCCAAGTGGAGGAGTTCAAGTATATTGGGGTCTTGTTCACGAGTGAGGGAAGGATGGAGCGGGAGATCGACAGGCAGATCGGTGCAGCCTCTGCTGTAAAGCGGAGCTTGTACTGGTCCGCCGTGATGAAGAGGAAGCTGAGCCGGAAGGATAAGCACTCAAGCACTACCAGTCGATTTAGGTTCCTACCCTCACCTATGGTCACGAGCTTTGGGTAGTGACCGAAAGAACAAGATCGCGAATACCAGCGGCTGAAATGAGCTTCCTTCGCAGGGTGGCAGGGCTCTCCCTTAGAGATAGGGTGAGAAGTTCTGTCATCCAGGAGGAGCTCGGAGTAGAACCGCTGCTCCTCCGTGTTGAGAGGAGCCAGTTGAGGTGGCTCGGGCATCTGATTAGAATGCCTCCCGAACGCCTGGTGTTTCGGGCATGTGCAACTGGAAAGAGACCTCGGGGTCGACCCAGAACACGCTGGAGGGACTACGTCTCTCGGCTGGTCTGAGAACGCCTCGGTGCCCCCCCCCTGGAAGAGCGGAGGAAATGGCTGGGGAGAGGGACGTTTGGACCTCACTGCTTAGGCTGCTGCCCCCGAGATCCGACCCAGGAACAAGCGGAAGAAGATGAAGATGAAGACATTTCTAAAAATCATGCTAGAAGCTTGAGCTCTGAGCACAAGCACAGGCAGGTGCATAAGAACTGGGTAATGTCTCTTTAACTCTCTCTAAGAGTTTTAATACAAAAATATTACAAAGAAACACAAGAAAAACTAACTAAAACAAGATTTTTATGGCTTATATTTCCCCTGTGAGAGTGTGATAATAATGACACTGCCTGATCCAGGTGACCAGGACAAACTGCATCTGTCATTTTAAATCAAGCAATTATCCACCTGAAATCATTCATTCATTCATTTTCTGAACCGCTTAATCCTAATTAGGGTCATGGGGAGGCTGGCGCCCATCTCAGCCGAC
>JBCNYH010000024.1:6516146-6527017 GCA_039654325.1 Tandanus tandanus
TGTGTGTGTGTGTGTGTGTGTGTGTGTGTGTGTGTGTGTGTGTGTGTGTGTGTGTGTGCGTGTGTGCGTGTGTGTTTCATTCACTCATGCTGTCTGGAATGCGACTGTCTGACTGTAGATGTGTCTCATTTGTCATTTCTGACTGGCAGCAAAAGACCGAACATGCTGCTCAATACTCCACCAAACACACACACACACACACACACATACACACACACACACACACACACACACACACACACACACACACATATACACGCATGCGCACGCGCGCACAGGTCACAAGCCATGTGCTATGACCAGCCTTCACATTGTATACATGCTGCACAGGCATGTGACCTCCAAACCCAAGACAGAAAAAGCATTTCACTGGAATAAACCCTTTGACAATGACCCGAATCATGACCTTCATTACAGCACTGAGCACTGATGCACATTCTGACATTTTTGCATTTTTCTTTTTCATTTCTCATAATCCTACTTCTTCTAAGATGCCATGATAAAAAAGAATAAAAGTCCTGATTGAGAATAGTCTATACAAATATGTGTGTCTCATTCAGGTTGCTGTGAAAGAAACTGAATGTCTTTATACATTGGTAAAAGTCAATAACAGCAATAGCAGCATCTACATGTGCAGGAATGAAATTTATCATAGAACTCATAGAACTCAGATAGAACTAGAATCATTGCTACAAAAGGGGTCACCATACACAGATGATGCATACAGTGATCCATGGGTATCCATGGTGACTGGACTCTGTCCAATGTTTATTACTGTGGTACTAAACAACTGTGAACATCTGTAGGCTTGTGTATTTATAAGAGGGCTGATAGTGCTTTCCTCTATGTGTGCCTTGTGATGCAGCATGAACAGCAGTTTGAAACGATGGTGTTGGATGGCATTATATATCTTGTATGAAGCATATGTTAGCCTTCACTCTCCACCCTTGTATGATGGCATTAGGGACTCCCTCATCTATTTTTGGCAGTTTGCACTATCCAAATATAGCCTTGGGTGTATTAAGTGCCATTTTGCCAAAGAAGTGTCTTGAGTTTTTTTTTTTTAAATGCAGCAGGGGTGAACTGTTTTTGTATCCAAACAAACCAGGAAGTGATGATTTATAAATGTAGACGTACGGCATTTAAGCAAACATTTCAAGACGAAAAAGCAATCAGCTAATAATAAATACTAAGCAAATTTATTAATTAAATATAGTGATTTCACAAAGCAATATGATGGCCACTCAGGGAAACCCTTGACGTTAACCATGAGAAATTTGCTTTGAGGACCCCCAAATGCCCATGCCACAGATATAAAAGTAGTTCCGGAACATGGAGCTCCCACAACCCAAGGCATTATTTCAACAGAAATCGCCAAGGTATCCCAAGTGGTATGGTAGTGGGGAGCAGGTTGGTGGGTTGGAATTTTCAGAGGACCAAATTTGGGTGAAAATTTGGGTGTAAACACTTTGACTGGCCCACAAAATCACCCGATTTAAACCCATAGAAAATTTAAGCTATTTTTGGAAATAGCATATGAAACACAAAAACAGGTCTTATTAAATATTTCAGAAATGTGTACAGCCAGTGGAATACTAAGTACAAACCAACATGAACTGACTCATGTGAAGCTTATTCTTATGTGTGCAGTCTTAAATAAAGGTTAGGTATAAGAACACGTAGACCAGTCCACCAATACAAAATGTGATGAATTCATTGGTTGCATTAAAGCAAGGTTTAGGGACCCTCAGGGGTCTATAAAGAATAGTCCGGGTCTACATGAAGTTTTAAATGTTGTTAAAGTTATGAAATTTACAATCCACAGTTTAGTATTAAGTTGTGTTCGTTTGATTAGACACTTGAGTTAAATGGATGCAAGCCAAACCATCATAATTCAAGCTCATGCAGCCTATAAACAGTGTCACTTGGACCTGGCGTGTTCTGTCGGAGAAAAGCTCAGGAATAAAAAGCTCTATGATGCGAAATAAGCAGCAATAACAACTAGAATATTATTGTACTCTTAGCCATAATATTATTGTACACATTTGAATAATGAGCCTAAGAGTGAATCATTTAAATAATGAGTTTATTATCAGGCTAGTTCATGAAAGGGATCTGTGCAGAAGGGGTGTGCTGATTTTTAAAGGGTTGCTGGTCACAAAATGTTTAAGAACCCTTGCAGGAAAGTGCAAAGCTAAAGCTGAGAATGAAGCCAAGACTGGAAACAATCTCGTTTCAACTCTGGTGTATGCTGCGAAGTTTAGGGGCATGGTGGGCCATGTGTGCTTTCATGTGGCCATTTTGGGGTCAGTTTCTATTAATTTGGGTATAAGTAAATTATTCTATTTAAATGTTAACGCATTTTAATATGCAAGGAAAAATTAAGCTAATTTATGCAAAAGATCAACTGCCAACCAGCTGGAGTTCAAAAACAGCCGATTCTGAGGAAAAAACACCAACATGGTAATGCTGCAAATCTTGCTTACCTGCCGATGGTATAAACACTCAAAATGATTTTTTTATCCCAGGCTTTAAACCGCTTTCATAAATAATGGTTTCTCCTTTACTTCTCAAAACACTGTGTAAGAAACCAGGGTCTGTGTTGTTTAAGTCCAAAATTAATACATTAAGATGAAAGAGTAGGATCAAAGACACAGAGCTAGTCAAATAAACACACACACACACACACACAGTTTTAGGCAGACCTTCAGAGCGATGGATGCAGGTGTGTTGGTTGTCGCTCAGGAAGAAGCCCTCTTTGCACTGGCACTCGTAGCTGCCCATAGTGTTCACGCAGATCTGCTGGCATCCACCGTTGTTGTCCTGACACTCATCTACGTCTACCACACCAGACAGAAACACAAACAGTTATTAACATGTGCCCACACACACATACAAACACTCACACAAACGCAAACACACAGGGCCACCGTTTTGGGTTTTTATTTTTTTATTTATTTGTTTTTTTTACCCTATAATCAAAAGCCCACACAGGTATTTATGAAAGTGAATGCTTTTGTTTATTTGTGGTCCTCTTCATGATTTTCCTCCTCATGATTTGATGGAGCTGGGAAACACAGACGCAGAACAGGAATGTTCTGGCATTCATACAAGCATCCTCCATAACGGCAAACAAATAAACTCGGTGGCCAGAACACACACACGCACACAATCTCAGGTAGCCGGTAGACAGACAGACGGGTCAGTTAGAGAGCAGACAGGCCTGGAGTCCTCACGGAAATGAGATGTATGATTTAACAGGTCTTCTACCCTGGAGTTCAGGTTTTAAACAGTGTCTCAAGCTGTGTGTTGTTAACATTATCATGCAGGTCATGCTGTTTAATGCTGTTGTGTAAGTGTGTTCATGTTGTATAGGCAATGCCTTGCCTTTGACGGATCTATAAATGTATCAGTGTGTTGGCTGGCATCATATTTTACTTACACACTTGAGTGAGTTTTAGTTTGTAATGAAGCAAAATATGCTACTGAGACTGAACAGTTCTGTGAACTCACAACGACAAAGTGCAACAATCTTTAGAAAACTTGAAGTTTCATATCTGGCATTTACAAAGCACTAAAACCGGAGACTCCTTCAATAATCGCTAAATAAAGTCTCCTCACCAAAAAAACAACAATTATTGTTCGAGACGGAACATTAAAGTGAATAATTGTTTTAGTATATTCTTCTCAGGTGCCATGGTGACGTAGCATGTATGAACTCCATGGTTAGCACATCCACCTCTTGCATGGGCTTCATCTGAGTATGCCGGCTTCCAAAGACAAGCACTTTAGTCTAACCGTCTGTTCCAAATCACCCCGAGGTATGGAAGTGAGTGTGAATGGTTGTGTGTGTCGGCCCTGTGACAGTCTGGAGAGATGTTCAGGGTGTACCCCGCATGACCCCAGTGTCGGCTGTGATAGGCTACAGCCTCCCTGCGACCGCAATAGGGTTGAGCGGTTCGGCACATAAATGAATGAGTGAATGAATATATACTTCATGGGAAAATCCGATTTTTATAGCTTTTTACATTTTTAAAGCATGACAGTGCTCATGAGGTTTTATGGGACAGCATTTTATTGATTGTCTAGGATTTCAGAATCAGTGTCCATAACAAACCATGAGTTTTGCCAAAATATATGTTATCTACACAGGACTATCAGCTTGGCTTGAAGTGCAGATGTCACCTGACCTGTCTTTGTCATGGATAAATATGTAAAACCAAACTATAACAATCTCATTTTAGTTTGCTTTTCTTTAGGTTTACACATAGTATATATTACTAAAACTCTTAAAGGGGTTTAAAGAGATGCAATTACACAGATCTAAGGCTTTGTACCAGCTCACCTGCGTCTGTCATGATTAAATAAATAAATAAATAAACCACTAAAATCTAATTTTAGTGTGCTGTTTTTGCTTATGTTCTCATGTAATATATACCAAAATAATAATGCACCTCTGGCTCAGTTGAGTGTTGCCGAATTGAATAGTCCTCTATTCAGTGACATTCACTTCACCTTCAGCGTATAACTGTTAAACATATTTGACCAGAAAATTTGACCAGCCCTGCTGTGTTTACAGATGTTAGAGCATGCAAAGATCATAAAGTCCAATCAAAGTCCAAGTTATGCACACACTAATCAAAGGAAGAAATGAACATGTTCAAGACATGAAAACTGGGACACACAAATCGTAAAAACAAAGTTGTAGTGATCAGTTTGCATTGATCTTTTTTTTTTTTATTTGTCTTGTATCGTAACTGGTGCAATTCCTTTGGGGTCAATAAAATCTTACTGGTTCATTTTTGGATGCAAAGGGTTCGTCCTTTCAACTGTGCCATCTGTTTTATTTATCAGTTGATTATAATGGTGAATTATTTATTTATTTTTTGCCATTGCTATAAAACATAAAAGGTTTACAGTGCCATCTGATTTACTGTAGCACAGGTTGTAGGTAAAGAAAGATTAAATTAAAAAGTAAACACTAATTTTGTGATTACGAACAGCTTCCTGGATATCTATAACATCCTAATCTCCTGCTATTAGCGGTGAGTGGCTAGTGACAGACTGTGACTCAGTGTATAAACCAACCTGTTGCCAAGATACGTGTGTGTGTGTGTGTGTGTGTGTGTGTGTGTGTGTGTGTGTGTGTGTGTGTGTGTGTCATCTGTTGCCTGTATATATTCTCTCTGATAGATTATTTGAGTGTAGATAAGTTCTGAGGATGAGTGATTATTAAGAAGAGAGATGATGTGCAGATGAATAGCTTAACACACATTATTTAATTTATGCCACAGTGCTGTCGTGTTTTAGTTCTGACTGGAAAGAATGTGTTAATTAATTTTCTACACCATCTACAAGATAAATCACAGGTTTATACATATTTATATGTTATATCATATATATGTGCGTATTTCTATCTCTTTACATGGCTCATTGGAATACTCTATTATGATTGGTCAATTACAGTATTCAACAGTCTGTTATTTCTTTATTAAAGACTGTTGCTAAGTATAACACTGGATCACAGCAATAGTGGAAGCAATACAATCAGTTGTAAATCAGTGAAATACTTTTTTCATTAATATTTTGTAAGCAGATATGTAATAAACAGAATAATGTACAGTGAGCCAGTCTTTATTGCAAAATAAACTCCTGTAGGATGCTACAAAATTTATACGCTATGTGTCAGGGCTCTGATCCCCTCTCTGAGTTTATTCTGCCATAATGACCGTCTCACTGGCTTACCCCAGTGATGACGACCAATAATCCCAATGACTGGCTTTTCCCTTAACATCATACACATGGACTTAAATCTAATGAGAAATGGATTCTTTGCAAGGAGATATTTAACAAAGATTTTTTTTTCTGTAAAATTATGTTTATTTAAGATTTATGGGAGGAGTCTCCAGCATCAGCGTTTTGAAACAGTTGCTATATACAACTTAATACTACTATTCAGGTCACGGGGAGGCTGGATCCTGTCTCGAAGGCGGGGTATACCCTGAACAGCTCGCCAGACCATCCCAGGGCAACACACACTATCATTCACACTTACACTCACACCTAGGGGCAACTTAAAACAGCCAATTAGCCTAATGTGCATGTCTGGCTGAAAGGTGAAGGTGCGACTTCCACTACACCACCATACCATCCTTTAGGACATCCTGTTATAGGAAACCAATGAACAGTGGCATGGAAACATGAATGTAGGTTAAATACTTACAATTGCTTAATAATACAAAACAAATGTCATTACTATCATAATTCAATGTTTGACTTAATGCTTAAGTGTTATAACTGTGTTAAGTAATGTTTAATAATGTACTTTACTGTAGAAAGTACTCTGTTTATTTGATCCAGTACAAAGTACACAAACTTTTGCCCTCAAATTTATGGGTGGGGGTGTTTCTATGCAAGTGAATCTGTGTCTACTTAAGTAAGTATGCCGTGAGCCCCCTTCTGTTAAGAGTGCACTGAAAGGCAATGAGTTTTACGAGCTCTCTAGTGTTGGAGCTGCTCTTTATTTGTGTGTGTAAAGTGCTTTATGGCTGTTAGCACCTCCGGTACAGCAGCATAACAGCCACTGCAAGCTAACAAAGTGACACCAGTGCCAGGATTACGGTGCTGATGTTTTGTTCTGAACACAGATTATGGATAAACACCGGATTCCCATGTGGCGTCACACAGCAGTAGATGGGGCAAGCGCCACTGCAATTGGTCACAGTATTATCCGTCTCACTGGCATTCTCTCAAACCCACTCGGATACACAAACGCTCATAAAAAGGGTAATATGCAAACACCAGTTTACACACACATACACAGACTCCTAATTTGGTCACAGGGGTGTATTATGTGGCCCTTGGTTTTTACCTGGAGACATGATTCTTATTTTAGGCTCGGTAGGGCGGCTCGTTAACTCAGCCAAGACAGCAAGGCTTTTACTGTCCGAGCATGAGGTGGAACGGAGTTGGAAAAAGGAGAGAAGGCCTATCTTTATGCTGTGTTCCCCAGAGGTATCCCTGTCTCTCATACAGCCAAGCACATCTCATGTCTTGTACTGCAAATAAGATCTCATTCGAAACAGGGTGCAACTGCCTATCATAGAGCGGAAACAGAAATCACCATTTTATAAATGAACACAAACTTTACTACGATGAAGTATTGAAAGCATTTCCCAACATGCACTGCACTGAGTGGCCTCGGCTGATGCAGCTCTGACTGTCTAATGCACAAATGAATATGGAGTTCATACTGTAGTTAATGTGACATTTTGTCAAGTCGCGTAGTGGTTAGCACGTCAGCCTCACAGCAAGAAGATCTTGGGTTTGACTCCCAGGCTCAGGTGTTTCTGTGTGGAGCTCACATGTTCTGCTTGTGCTTGCATGGGTTTCTTCCGGTTACTCTGGTTGCTACCCCCAGCCCAAAGACAAGCACATTAGGCTAACTGGCTGTTCCAAATTGTCCAAATTGTTTGTGTGTGTTGCCCTGCGAGGGTCTGACAAGCGGTTCAGGGTGTACCCCGCTTTCTCCCAGTGTCGGCTGAGATAGGCACCAGCCTCCCCATGACCCTAGTCGGATTAAGTGTTTTGAGGGAAAAAAAATCTTTCAATTAAGGTTCATGCAGCCAAGAATTGAAACATCTGGCCTCTGAGACAGCAAGTTTAAACTGGACTGATTTTGTTTTGATTGATTGAACCTCTGTAAACTTCTGTAATTTGGAAAAGACACCGGGGACGATGTGACACAACGAAGGGAGACAGAAAGAATGCTGACGAAACACACAGCCAAGAGATTTTCTTCTTCTTCCGGCTGCTCCCATTAGGGGTCGCCACAGCGGATCATCCTTCTCCGTCTCGCTCTGTCCTTTGCATCCCACTTTCCATCACAGTAATCACCTGCATTTCCTCCCTTATCGCATCCATAAATCTCGTCCTTATCTTTCCTCTTCTCCTCCTACCAGGTAGTTCCATCCTCAACATTCTTCTACCAATATATCCTTCATCCCTCCTCTGCACATATCCAAACAATCCCAATCTGGCCTGTCTTACTTTATCACCAAACAATTCTACCTGTGCTGTCCCTCTAACATATTCATTTCTAATTCTGTCCATTGTTGTCACTTCCAGAGAAAATCGCTCCGTCTTTCAAACCTTTACCCACACTGTTAAGGATACCCTTCTATCACAAATCACTCCAGCCACTCTTCTCCATTTATATAATTTAGCTTATTGAGTAGAGAATACCCATAGCTGACTTTGGACTTTTGAAAGGACCATTTCATAATATGCCAATATAGAACAATCATAGCAAGTTTGAAAGCCCCAGCTTCAGCGCATGGCAAGTAGATGTATGGAAACCTAAAATACAGTTCTTCCTCTGTGACCTTGAAAAGTAGGTCAAGGTCACCCCACACACAAACTTATCCCAGCACTCATAGTAGTGAGCCAGCACACCAAGTTTAAAAGTTCCAGCTTCAACGCGTTGCAAGTAAATGTCAGGAAACTAAAGTGTGACGGATAGACGGACGGACAGACGGATGGATGGACATACGGAGGGATGGAACCCATTCCTATAGCTCCCGAGGGGTGGGCACTAATAATAATAATAATAATAATAACAATAATAATAATAATAATAGGCTATTTTTAATGATAATATAATCTAAAATAAATTAAAAGAATATAAGTTAATGAAAATAATAAAGCAATCACGGTAGTGGTTAGCACTCTCGTCTCACAGCAAGAGGGTGCCGGGTTCAAGCCCGATGGTTGGCAAGGGTGTCTGTCTGTGGAGTGTGCATATTCTCCACGTGTTTGCTTGGGTTTCCTCAGGGTAATCCAATTTCTTCTCACAATTTGGCTATTCCAAATTGCCCCTAGGCATGTAAATTTGTGTGTGTGTGTGTGTGTGTGTGTGTGTGTGTGTGTGTGTGTGTGTGTGTGTGTGTGTGCGCGTGTGTTGGCCCTGCAATGGACTGGTGAGCTGTTTAGGGAATATCCCGCATTTCACCCATTGTCAGGTGGGATTGACTTCCCCACACCCTTCAACAGGATAAGAGGTATGGATAATGAATGAATAAATGAGGTACATTCCATGGAAAATGGTCTGCTGTTGGTCAGAAGTTGCTGGGAGGGCCAGTTCTGGATTTATTGGCACTGGAAGTTATTTAAAATCAATGCCATTTGTAGATGATTTTGTTTACAGTGGAATCATCATTTCAAATATTTTAGAGATCTTTTTAAATTCCTCACCAAATTTATAGGCATCCACAGATTTTATTCTGAGGACATTAATGAACACTTTAGATCTTGGCGTAATGACACGCCACACTTCAACAGCAAAGAGAACACCAGACCCTAGATGTGAGGTTTAAATAAAACAGGTTCCACCTGCAGGAGGTTCCAATCAATGGCACCTAATCTGGAACACCTGACTCTATTTATATGGACTTGTAATGGAATACAAATGTAAGGGTGCACTTACTTTTTACTATGGGACTGATCTGGCTTTTTGTTTATTGAAATTAGTATATAAAATGACTATAAAATGTAATTTTTATGTCATTCAATTTTCAGAGTATATCAGCTTTCACTGTAGGCAGTGAATCAAAGAGGGTGAAATATTTGCTTATTCAAATACGTTGAAACAATCAACACTTTCCATGAAATGTACTTTTTTTTTCATATGTATTATGTGAAGAAGATTTCCCACTCACTCACACATTTGCTGTGATGGCCTGGTGCACCCTGTCCTCGCCCGTAGTTGGCTGAGATGGGCGCCAGCCTCCACGTAACCCTAATTAGGATTAGGACATTTGCCAAACTGCTTTATCCTATTAGAGTCGCGAGAAAGCTGGAGCCTATCTAAGCTGACACTGGGCGAGGGAGTGGTACACCCTGAACAGCTTGCCAGACCATCGCAGGGCCAACACACATAGCCATTCACATTCACTCTCACACCTAGGGACAATTTGGAGCAGCTAATTAGCCTAATGTGCATGTTTATGGACTGTGGGAGGAAACCGGAGTACCCTGAGGAAACCCACACAAGCACATGCAAGGGAAAACATGCAAACTCCACACAGAAACGCCCTCATCCAGGACTCGAGCCCAGGACCTTTTTGCTGTGAGGTGGACATGCTAACCACTACGCCACCATGTCACCCATACTTCCCTTTGAGCTCAAGAAATTTCACAACCAACTAAAATAGTTTAGCTTATACATTTTGTAGCTTATGAAGTACAGAATGTCATCGTGCACTTTGTTGTTAGGAAGGGAGTCAGGACTGTCTTTTAGTCACTTTTTTTTTTGAATGTAAAAGCAAACAATTTTAAAAAGTAATTTATCTCTCTTCTTTTTTTTTCAAATAAAACTAAAACAAATCTGAGCAGTCATTTGTTATCCATTCTTTTTGCTTTCTGACAGAAGTAAGAGAGTTGAGAAGATAAAAAAAAAAAGAGGCTAAAGATAAACAGTCAGGCAGATAAAAAAAAAAAAAAAGATAAGCCACAGCAGTGGCGCAGACGTTCATTAAAACAGGCAAATGATCAACACATTGAGTCCAGCTGCCGGCGCAGACAGGAAAAATAAATACGAATCGAAATGAAAAAAGACGGGGAGGAACTGCACCAGATTACCCTTTAATCAGCCTCTCCCATTAGCCAATCTTAAATCAATTAGAGCTGAAACTTGTTGACATGTGGTATCTGGGAGCCTGTGAAACTTCCGACATGAGCTCCAACACACAGTGAGACTGTTTCACCCCTGTGTGTGCTCTAACCTCTGCGCTGTGGATGTGGATGTGTGTGTGTGTGTGTGTGTGTGTGTGTGTGTGTGTGTGTGTGTGTGTGTGTGTGTGTGTGTGTGTGTG
>JBCNYH010000024.1:6529069-6546213 GCA_039654325.1 Tandanus tandanus
TGTGGGGGGGAGAGGGAGAGAGAGAGAGAGAGAGAGAGAGAGAGAGAGAGAGAAAGAGAGAGAGAGGGAGGGAGGGAAGGAGGAAGAGGAGAGAGAGGAAGAGAGAGAGGGAGGGAGGAAGGGGAGAGAGGGAGGGAGGGAGGAAGGGGAGAGAGAGAGAGAGAGAGGAAGAGAGAGAGAGAGGGAGGGAGGAAGGGGGGAGAGAGAGAGAGAGAGGAAGAGAGGGAGGGAGGGAGGGGGGGGGAGGATAATAAGAGCACGAACCTTAATAAGTTTACAGAGATAAAGATAAAGAGCAGAGACATTAGTTAGAGTAGACTAAGAGGCAAATAAAGAAGACTCCAGACTCAGTATACAGCAACACAATAAAAACAGAATGTTAAAATTGAGTCAGGGAAAGAAGTTCGACAAGGAGAAGCAGAATTAAAGACAGAGACATAGCAGACACATGAGATATAAGGTAGCTGGAACGGCAATGTGATGAAGGGCGATGTTGTGCCGTGCTGCTTGGATATTTATCATCATTAGTGAGTGCTAATATAAAACGATGAGGTCAGCATCCTGAAACTCAATCATGCGTCCAGCTCTTTTTTTTTTTGGATTCATCAAGAAGGGAGAAGAGGAGGAAAGACAGAGTCGTCCAAAGCTTGTCCTCCTTCGCCAAGCTACTCGTGTGCTGTCCTCCAACTCCTCATGCTCTCTATCACTCTCTTGGTAACTCGTGTGCACAGTGATGTTTTAAACAACACAAAGCCATGTCAGTAATGGTGTAGTTTTCTGCAAGTTGTAAAAAGACAACTATAGTGATCCTATATTACAAGATCTCACCGGTAATGTAAACACAGATATGTAGGGGTCATGTCAAATTTTATAATGAGGAGAAAGACTTACCCAACACAACATGGAACATCTCTGCATTGACTTGTAGCATGAATAAAAATGGTCGTTTGAAGATACGCCGCATGAAAAAGCCACACACATTTCACTTTTCAACAGATTCCTTAACCCCCGCAGCAAGCCCCCTAAAAACATTAAACTAGTCCTGCCTGTCAGAGTCGTGGAATTTCACATTCAAACCATTTAAATAAATATGCGATGGTGAGTTATTAATTTTCTCTGACTTTTCCCTCCATGAATCCATTTTTAACCACTAACATAAACATCCACTGTGCCAGTAGGATTCTGGGAAATGGATGCGATTGCGCCACTGGTGACACTTGAGGTGACATTTTAAAGAGAAGAAAATAACTGGGACGTTTTTTTTTTTTTTTTTGCCGGCCAACTCCTGTCAGCGGGAGTGGAATGAGGGAGCAGGCCTAGATGAGGCTGCACTTCCCAAAGCGCACAGAGGCGTGTTTGTTTACGCTTACGGAGGGGTCTTTGGAGAGGTCACTTGGCAATGAAAAGAGAAGAGAAAAACTCTTGAAGAGAAAGTGGACTAGAGACAGTTGAGCTGTGTGTTTGGTGGAGGCAGAGTTTTCTAGCATATGGGTGCAAGCTGAAATCATACAGGGCTGCAACACCACGGTATTATCTAGGGGAAAGTCTCAATATAATGGCAAGAAGAGCTGATGACTAATTAATTTCTTTATGATAATTGAAAGGGGAAAACTATCCTCTGCACTGTTAGCCGACTATAACGCCCCATGTCTGAGTGTTCTGAGTGCAGTTTATTGCCATGACACATTTCTAAACAGAATGTTGCATAAAATATACTTTACATAGTTCAAACTGTGTGCGTTAGGGTAGATACGTAGGCATTCTTCAGCCCTTAGCCTTCAAAAACCTGGAAGCAACAAGCATGCTAAAATGATTAACCCTGGATTTACACTGGGCCACAATGTCAGCGATCTCCACATTTGAGAGAATCGTGAGGCGCATAGGAGCATGATGATCTTGAGGGAACCTAGTGGATTCATGATGATCTTGAGGGAACTTGGTGGATTCATGTTGATCGCGTTGACTGTCAAAATATTTTTGCGGCGAATATTACAATGTATTACGATTTGACGCCAATCGTGATAGAGCATGGGAATCGTAGTAGAGCACAGTAGAGCTTAACAGACCTTACAGACATGGATACACGATTCCTTCAAGTTTCATCTCTTGGATGCACCCTGCCTCCTTTTTATACCCCAATCGTGCTCCAAGCACGCTTAAAATCATGGAGCTCCACGCTTTTTTAAATCGCAGAGATCGCGGACACTGTGTCCCAGTGTAAACCCAGGGTTACCAGCAAAAATTAGCAATAAATAAAACACTAATTTGAAGTGGCTATGTTCTGTTTCGAAGTGTTATTGCACAGTAACATTGTGCCACGTTTTCAACCTATTTGTTTATACAGGATTATTGTTATATGTAACATTTCTCCCAGTTAAAGATGCAGACCTGCTTCATGGGTGTAGACAATTTCAGTAAACTGGGACGTTTGGATGCTTCTATTCCCTGTCATTGTTAGTCCTTACCAAAATTCTAAATCATCTTAAATCATTTTAGGACATGAACATACTGCTCAGTCACCCCCACGCTGTCAATTGACTCCTTCTGCCCTCCAGACCTGCCTGACCTTTTCTGATACTATATAGTCCCTGTCCTATTATCATGCCGGGGCGAGCAGTATCTATCCAAGGGCTAACTAGAGGCTTGTACCCCGTGGTTTTAAGCCTCAAGAAAAAAAACACTTTGGCACTTCTACTATCACGCATTTTGTCCATTAGTTTTCATGTCCATAGCACGCTGCCTTGACGTAAACCCCACAAACCCCACCTAAGAAAGCATCAACATGATGCAAAATTATTATTTTAACTTGATGTATTCGTAATTTAGCTAAGCTAGCAGTTATATAAAAAATACAACTAAAACAATGCTAAATGTTTATCAGAGTGTCCAATGGACTGAAAGAGATAAACTCTGCCTTCCACCTTGATACTGCCTCACACTCGGGTTGGTTTGTCTGGTCCATGGGTTATCATCCAGCCAAAATCCTCAAGCATCTGGCCTCAAAATAGCTCCAAGGAGGCGCAATCAAGCCCCAGAAGTGCCAATAGAAACGATAATGGCCTTGGCTCCCCATAACCTGCTCAGCAATCACTCAATAGTGGAAAATTGGCTCCTATTGACTTGGAGCATCTGTCACGTGAGAATCATTCACTGCTGATGGCCTCATGTGGACAGTTTAAAGATTGCCATGAGATTGCTGTGGATTGTACCACATGGACAGCCTCAAGGTTGTTGTGAATGGTCTTACTTGAACAGATAGCACTTACAGTTTATAGTACGTTTGATTCATTACTAAGTATTTGAAACACTCACTGCTGAAAATACTCTATCTTATAGTACCAGAAGTGTGTTCCCTTTTCGATTTGGGTCCTCTCAAGGTTTCTTCATTATGTCGTTTTAGGTTTGTCCCATCACCACTGGCTTGCTTATTAAAGATCTATATCTTTATCCAGTTTTCTAGGAAGCTGCTTTATTACAGTAAATGCTATATACTGTAAGCAAAACTGAACTGAACCTGCACTTGCTTCTGGAGGTCGACCTGCACTTTTCTTACCTAGACAGTTATGTCCATCATCCGCCAGCATGAAGCCGTCATAGCATGTGCATCTGTAGTTACCAGGGATGTTGATGCAGTCATGCACACACCCTCCATTGTAGTCATTATCACACTCGTCCATATCTACAAGGCAGAACACAAAGGCAAAAAAAAAATTAGTTTTATGTGGAAAAGCTGAAGGTGCAGCAAGACACCCTTCTCAGCTAACTGCTTAGATTTAGCATGTTAACCACTAAGCCTAGCCTACTGGCTCTTTTGCTCATTCATTCATTTTCTAAGCCGCTTAATCCTATTATGGTTGCAGCGAGGCTGGCGCCCATCTCAACCAACTCTGGGCGAGGGTGGGGTACACCCTGAACAGCTTGCCAGACCACTGCAGGGCCAGCACACATACAACCATTCACGCTCACTCTCACACCTAGGGGCAATTTGGAACAGCCAGTCAGCCTACTCTGCATGTTTTTGGACGGTGGGAGGAAACCAGTGTACCAGGAGGAAACCCATACAAACACGGGAATCACATGCAAACTCCACACAGAAATGTCCCCGAATTGAAACCTGGGACCTTCTTGCTGTGAGGCGGACATGCTAACCACTGTGCCACCGTGCCACCCCTCTTTTGCCCGTGCTACAATTATTTAACACACATTCCCTCCAGCCCCCAAGAAGTAGACATTTTAATCATGACTTGTGAGGAACAGACTTCATGCCAGCTGGCTCCTCTATTAAGTATTTAAGAGTAAGAACGTATATATTTTTTATTCATTCGTTCATTTTCTGAACCGCTTAATCATGATTAGGGTCACGGGGAGGCTGGCGCCCATCTCAGCCAACTCTGGGCGAAGGCAGACTACACCCTGGACAGCTCGCCAGGCCATCACAGGGCAGAAACATGCTGACGGCTATGCAGCCTACTCTTTACAAAAATCAGCAATGGTTCTTTTACATGCCTCTCACCATAGACAGTGAGAGACATGGCCAGCTGCACTGGGAGGACAGCACTGACATCACGTTGATAGTGGGGCTTGAACCCCCAACCTTGGGATCAGTAATCCAACACCCTACCACTGGGCCACCACTGCCCCTATATTTTTTAATTTTCAAGAATTTGAATAAAATAATATAAATGCCCCCAGTGCAGCTAACTGGGTTATCAAATGCCGGCCATGTCTCTCACTGTCTGTGGTGAGAGGCATGTAAAAGAACCATTGCTGATTTTCGTCAAGAGTAGGCTGCATTGTTGTCTGCATGTTTCTGCCCTGCGATGGCCTGTGTGATTCTACATTTTAGAATTACATTCGATACACACATTCAAAATCCTTTATACCGATGCTGTTTATTTCTTTCTGCTTCCAAAAGTGCTAGTTTATGACTCTAAAAGCAAAAAAGTGCTGTCAGAATACACAAACTTATCAAACCTAGAGCCAGCTCATCCCTAAAGTATCTGTAAACAGGTTTTTGTTTTGTTTTGTTTTGTTTTTTGAGCTTGGCGTTTTGGTTTTGTGTGTTCAGATGAAATCTGTAGAACAAATCACAAGTGTATAAATTCTCAGAGGGAAAAAAAAATACGAATCTAAAGAGGGAAAGCAGTAGGATGTGTAAATGCACACATACAGAATGTCTCCAGATGTGTGTGTGTGTGTGTGCGTGTGTGTGTGTGTGTGTGTGTGTGTGTGTGTGTGTGTGTGTGTGTGTGTGTGTATGAGTGTTAGGGGCATGGTCATAGGCGTCAGGAGGGGTGGAGGTTATTAGCAGAGTGGACTTCCTGTCCATAAGCTGTTGTTGACTCCACGCTGCCTCTTTTATACACTGAAACAAGGACAAGTCCCTTTCATACATAAAAAAAAATTGTCCATCACCAGATTCATTTGCTGGCAGATGCTTGCTTTAACAGTGTTCACTTAAATAGGATAGATGTATAACTGAATGTTCATGGAGGCTATGCAATGCATAGAATGCAATTTGGGGTTTTTTTTTGTTGTTTTTTGGGGGGGGGGGGGTGTATTCTAGTTGCCTGATGGAAGCAGTTGCTGTGATTTCTCCATAGTTAATTTTTTCTTATAAAACATAAGAAGTGTTTATGAAGCATTTTAATTGATGTCACCCACTCAAGCACAGCGAACCCAGGAACTTTCTTGCTGTAAGGTGGAAAAATCAGAAGTTACACGGCCTTCCAAAGGAATGAAATACACAAAAAGAGTCACTAAACTGTATTTTTGGGGTGAGTCCCTGAAAATTTTAGCCCGTGTAGTAGTGTTGTACTTGTGGCATTTTTTCTTTCACTGAACATAATCTTAGTAGCTTGGGGTCATATCAGATAGACTTTGTACAAATTATTTTTGTACTCCCATTGCGAGGTACAGTATCTCAGCACTAATAACTTACAGCACAGAATTCTTACTACAGATCAGAAATGAATATCACGTGCCGTTATTCTTCAAGATTTGGATTGTGCCATACTCTCAGCTACGCCTAGCGCCATACTAGTATCCTTGACTAAACTGGAGACAGACAAAATCCTGTCCAGGCCAGAGGGGAGTCCTGCATGCAAAACTACATTTGGGACTCCCTCGGCTACTTTCTGTGGTTTCTGCTATTCGAAAAATATCTCAGGTGCATTGGGCGCCATATTGGAAATAGAGCCATCCGAAGTTTTTGAAGAAATTCGGCAGGTGACTTATTATTGGCTTCTTATTTCTTTTGCCATTTCATTTTAAGATGAAAAGGGAATCATGTTGTTGAGGTAGCTTAATACTAAACTAATTTAATAATTCATAAACAACAGTGATCCCAGGAATCAATATGGCGGCCACTCTGGAAACCCTCGGCAATAGCGGAAACTGTCGAGGGAGTAGATAAAAACCGCCGGAAATATCCGAGGAAGACCTGGATGCCCCTGCCCCAGATATAAAAGTAGAAAGGACTCCAACATACCCATGATGCAATGTCCAATAAGGTGTACCAACACTCAAGGCACATTTCAAAAGAAATTGCTGAGGTTTTCCAAAGTGGCAAAACTAAAGGCATGAGCAACTAGGTCACCTCTGATTGGCTAACATCTTTTAACTATCATTTACATGCATGGATTCTGGTAGCCAGTCAGAGGGACTGGCTATTTACATGCATCAATTTAAAGGTACAGTTGCCCTGCGATGGTCTGGCAAGCTGCTCAGGGTGTACCCCGCCTTCACCCAGTGTCGGCTCCAGGCTCCCTGCGACTGTGGTAGTAGGATTAATGGGTTCAGCAGATGAGTGAGGTTTATTCTGTAGGGTTTTTTTATACCATGCTAAAACCAAGGCATTCTATCAATTAAAAAAAAAAACTCTTAAAATTTTTTTTTAAAAAGCATCTCAGGGAATATTATAAAAGAATGTGCATGGCTCGAGCTTCAACAATCGCCTTCACTAAAGTAAAACAGTGGCAGTGGTGCTGATGATGGCTGATTAAAACTCAGCAGGACTCTGACACGTCACCAACACGAACTTTTTTCTTCTTCCTAACAGCACTCAGGTTTGATTCGTTTTGACTGGACGTGCTGTTTTCTCAGAGAAGAGAGCCCCAAGCACTTTCTCCTCCACATTTCTCTCAGGCCATCGCCTTGTCATATCCGAACTTCACACCTTCCTTCCATCCCCTCTGTCGCTCGTCTGTAGAACATCAAGGCTCGCTGTGAGGTGCCTCGTAAGATTTTTCTCGGCCACTGTCCTGGCCCCAGCCTCACAGGCCCAGCCTCTGCATAAAGTGGTTCTGTGAAGATAATTCTCTCTTCTATGTTAAAATGCATTTCTGCTCCATGGCAAAATTCAAGAGGGGGGTGTGATGCGTCCGGCTCGCTACCACTGCGCTGTGTGAATGTCTGGATAATGTGTGTGAGTGGGTATGAGTGGGAGAGTGAATGCATACAGGTGGGATTACTATTGTGGTGTTTGTATGTTTGTGTTTGTGAGTGTGTGTGTGTGTCTGTGTGTGTGTGTGTCTGTGTGTGTGTGTGTGTGTGTCTGTGTGTGTGTGTGTGTGTGTGTGTGTGGACTATATAAAGCAGCAGAGACAGCAGAGACAGAGAGTCTGACCTGCTCTGGGAAGGAAGGATTTTATAAATGAGTCAGCCACTCAGAGCAGCAGCAGCTCTGTGACGAACACACAGACACCAGGCAGACAATGGCCTACTAATAATCCCACACGCCTCTTTTTCTCTATCTGTATATCCTTCATTCCCCTTCATTCCTTTCTCTCTGACACACAGCAGGCAGGTTTCCATTATCAATGGAACAAAATAAAATCAATTTTAAGAAGCAAGTTGACAGAACACAACTGTGAATGGCCTGCATTTCCACTGAGTGATGTTATGCAATTAATTCTCCAATCGCTATAACAATTCTAATCAAACCTAAACACGAAAAACTGAATTTCGAATGACGCTTGATGTCAGGCCAGGTGACTTAAATGCATAAAAAGTGCTTCTATTTCAATTTTGCAAAATATCACTTTGTCAAATGTTCTGAAAATCTACCTCCTTAGTGTATGAACCTTTTTGCAATAGGAAAGAGGTTGGTAGTAACAGTAACTTTACTTACATACTATAATAATATCAGCTATATCAGCTATAACAATATGTATATACACCGATCAGCCATAACATTAAAACCACCTGACTATTATGGTGTGGGTCCTTCTTGTGTCACCAAAACAGCTCTAACCCATCAAGGCATGGACTCTACAAGACCACAGAGTTTAAGAACTCCTCCCTAATGCAATCCCAGTCCATGACAGATGCCAGTGTAAAGGGATAATCACTGTTATTCATATTACCGCTCAGTGGTTATAAAGTTGTGGCTGAACTTTAGTGTTTATATCTATATCTTAACAACAGTCTGAGTGCACCTTTTATTTTACAGATGATGCATTCATATTATTTCATGAATACTGAATAGATATGGTTGGCATGGTGGCATGGTGGATAGCCCATCTGCCTCATAGCGAGAAGGTACTGGGTTTGAGTCCCAGGCTTGACGAGGGTATTTCTGTTTACAGTTTGCATGTGCTCCCCGTGCTTGAGTGGGTTTCCTCCGGATACTCTGGTTGCCTTCTACAGCCGAAAGACATGCACATTCGGCTAACTGGCTGTTTCAAATTGAGCCTAGGTATGAGTGTGAATGGCTGTGTGTGTGTTGGCCCTGCGATGGACTGGTGAGCTGTTCAGGGTGTACCTTGCCTCTATGCGACCCTAGTAGGAGTAAGCAGTTGACACAGTAAACGTGTGTGGAAAGTCACGTGAATGCATGCATCTGCCTCCCTTTCTGAAGCTCACTTTTCTACATTGGGGAATGAGTCAACAGCTTGCTTCCCACAAAGGCTAAAGTAAAGTGACAGTTCAGACACAGAGCTGCAGGTCTGAAAGATGAGTTACCACACACAACCGAAAAGAATAATTCTTAATTACACACTAAAATAAACCTGAAGTGTAAAAAACATAAAATATTTGTAGTTCAAGGATGTAAATAAACTAAACATAATGCCCTGACAGTCAATCACTTTTAGTAATATCACCTTTATCACCAATGCTTGTCCCTGGGGTGATACTGTACAGTATGTCTCTGTGCATCTGGTATGTATTTTTCACTTATTTAACACACAGATATTTAAAAAATAATAATCATATTGCTAGGCAATTGGTCTGCCACTGTGACTTTGTATCAGTATCTGAGCCACAAACACCATTCTTTCAAAAGATTTGTCTCTCAGCTGGTCTTAGCCATCCAAAACCTGCCACTGGTGTTGAACTGGATTGAACTCTGGTAAGTGTGAAGATCACAGCATATGATTTACCAACCCTGTTCCTGGAGAACCCTGGAGAAACCTTCATGCATGCTTCATCTATTTTAATCAATGAACAACAACAAAGCAATGATTAGATGGTCAGGTGGGCATGATTAGAGTTGGAGCTAAAGTCTTCACAGAGGTAGATCTCCAGGAACAGGGTTCACTCATCTCACTTAATCTGCTTAATCCTGCTAAGGTCATGGGGAGGCTGCTGCCTGTCCCAGCCTCTCACAATGGGCAAAGAGAGGGTACACTCTGAACAGCTCTCCAGACCATCGCAGGGCCAACTAACACACAACCATCCACACTCACACCTCGGGTTAATTTGGAACAGTCAGTTAGACTAATGTCTTTGAACTGTTGGAGGAAATCAGAGTACCTGGAGGAAACCCACGCAAGCACGTGGAGAACAAGCAAACTCCACACAGAGACACCTGAGCCAAGAATGGAACTCAAACCCAGGACCGTCTTGCTGTGAGGCAGACTAACCACTGCAGTGCTAACCACTATGCCGCCAGGGAAACAGGGTTGGTGACCACTAATTTACCATCATTCTTGATTATTTTCATCCTCAATAATGAGCCATGTGGATGAGGGTGGGTCATTCTGGAAGAGACACCACCGACCAGGATAAAAAAGTTTTATCATCTGATAAGTGATCTGTCAGAATGCACCCATGCTTCTCTCTAAGGGCACAGCATAAGAGAACCACCAGTTTTTTCCTTTTTAACTCTCAACAAAAAACTTAACAATATATGGCACACCCTTGAAGATCATCTATACCTTTAAGAGTAAAGGGCCTGAAGCAGCACAGCTTAACACTCATTAACACTGAAAAGGAAGAAATCCTCCTGACCAGCTGACAACACTGGTGCGTTTTAAGACTCATTGTATATATGTGTCATTGCAACAGGTTGAGAAGACTGCGCTTGAGAGAGCAGAGTCATACCCATGTTTTAATCAATACTCAAGATCAATAACACAGTGCATTCTCTCCAACGTGGTCTCCAAGGCAACATAGTATCAATCCCAGCTGCAATATTTTATTCATACTCATATTTAATTTCAATACTAAAATATCAATTATTTTTTAGTGCAGTTTGGTGAAATAAATACCGGTTATTCTTATTTATACATACTCTAAGAGACATTCAGTTTTGCAAAGAGTTGGATGGGGTAGTGTTGGAGGTAGTTCATGATTTAGCACTCCTGAATTTACATCATTTGGCAGACGCTCTTATCCAATTATTTATAATTATCATTTTTTTTACAACTGAGCAACTGAGGGTTAAGGGCCTTGCTCAAGAGCCCAACATTGGTGTTAGTGGGGATTGAACCGCTGACCTTCGGATCAGTAACCCATTGACTTAAACACTAAGCCACCACTGCCCTAAACCTAGATAAAATAGAATAAAAGAGTAAAAGAATTGACTCATTATGTCCAGTAGTATTCAGTACATATACACACTACCTATTTAGTGTTGTATTCTTGGCACAGCTGTTACCAAAGCATCTGCTCCAACTGCACCAGTGCTGATTTGCATCTTTTTATACGTTATCTTATTATTTAATGCCTTCACACCCTGTGATCATTATAACGGCCATCAGAAGAAGCATTCAATGTACAAATTAAAACTGAAAACATTGTTTTATGTCTTAACTTTATTATTTATCATATAGTTAAAATTTTATTTCTCAATTTCATTTTACTTGAAGGTTTGCTCTGTATTGCTTGTGGTAATTTGTACATTTCTTATTTTGTAGCATGTTCTTATCTTTTTCTTTCTTTCCTTCCTTCCTTCTTATCTTTTCTAAGGGGGTGATCACACTAGAGGTGCAATAGAAAAGCAATAGGCTTTTCATGCTCAAATTTGTCGCATGACATTCGTGGCATCACATTTTGGTCGTCTGGTTCGTGAACTCATCGCAAAACATGTTTGAACATGAAATTTCCACAAATGTTGCAAAACGAGGCTCTGACACGGAGTAGTCTCATACTCTTCTCAAACATTCCACACATGTCGTGAGAAGTTGCTGGCATCCACCATATTCCGTATATATATTTATTCATCATTCACACACAAAATCAAAAGCAAACAAAACACGACTGATTTTTGCCAAACATCCGCACTCCAATCGCAAATTACTCGCGAATCAGTTGTAAATCAGTCGCAAATTGTATTACTTATTTATATACGTATTTAAGCCACAAAATTTTCGCTTTCATGTGGAGTCACAAAACATCTTGTCGTGAATTTCAAAATTGGCAAAAAAATCGCAAAAAAATTTTATTCGTGTCAGTCGCTTTTCTATCGCACCTCTCGTGTGATCACCCTCTTTCTGTTCTTATTTTAAAAGTTTGTTATTATAGACCTTTTCTTTAATCCTTTATAGACCAGTTTCCTATATATTCTTTTTTTATTGGGACATTTCTCTGGTATAATTTTATTATACATGTATTTTTACCTCCACCAAGGAGGTTATGTTTTACCCTCAGTTTGTGTATTTGTTTGTTTGCAGGATTACGCAAAATTTCAAATTGTATGAAGTTTCTATCAGAGGTGGAGGTTTGGACAAGAAAGACTCCACTAGATTTTGGAGAGTTTGAATACAGGATTTTTTTAACATTGTGAGATAGGGCAATTTTTTTGACATTTTGGTTCATTGGTGGGATTGCTGTGCTTGGCGAAGGTTTGCACTCTCTAAGTGCTTTTGCTCATGATGTAAAGCACATTGTGTCACCTAATTTGAACTACACTATACACACAAAAATATAGCTTACTTATTTGTTTATCTCTCTCACTCACTATCTAATTTGCTGAACCGAATAATCCTATTAGGGTTACGGGGAGGCTGGAGCCTATCTCAGGCTACACTGGATGAAGGTGGGATACACCCTAAACAGCTCCCCAGACCATTGCAGGGCCAAAACACACACAACCATTCATACTGCCACTCATACCTAGGGGCAATCTGGAACAGCTAATTAGCCTAATGAACATGTCTTTGGATTGTGGGAGGAAACTGGAGTCCCCAGAAGAAACCATACAGGGAGACGATGCAAGCTCCACACAGAAAGGCCCCAGTCAGCCATGAGGTTCAGACCCAGAAACTTCTTGCTTTGAGATAACAGTGCTAACCACTACACCACCATGCCACCTTTGCCAACACTAACTATATGTAATTTCTTGCAAAAATTACATCATACATTTGTGTTTATAGTAAGGGTTTCACCAGCTAATCCACCAGTCATCTAGTTTGTCATAAGTCATCTATCAACTACTTTTACTCAGCACTGTAGGCAACAGTCAAGTAGTCATGGACAAAATGGCCTTGGCGCAGTGAAAAGCTGCAGCTAAACAAGCCCGACATTCATATAGATGGAAGTACTTCACTGAAGATCCACCGCAAAGCCCACCGTAAAGTGTCGGCTGTGTACGGCTGACCTGAAGTACAACAAGAATACCTCTGCTATGCTCAACCATCTGAAGATGAAACACCTGCTGCCAACAGCTAGCGCTAGCAGTAATGCTAGCACCAGTGAGCTACCTACCTACCACACAGAGGCAGACTAGCAGTTTTTTCAAGCACCCAGTCATTAACAAACTCTTTTTGTGTCTTTTGTTGCTTAATGACTAGTCGACTGCTATTATGAAAAACTTGGCAACGTGTAAAATTGGTAGTTAATGAACCTTTATAGGTATATGGTTATAGGTATAGAGTTTATAGGTATATTTATGTTGTGTTATATTTATGTTTCAATAACATTATAGGAGAAATACCTATATGCTACAACTGCTATTAAAAACAATGCTATAAACAACCCTCAACCATTACTTCTTTCTCTCTACAAAAAAAAAACAAACAAGAAAAATACTTGGGAAAGCTGTGGAGAAGAAAAAGAAGAAGCAGGAAAAAAACCCACACAAAAACCATCAATGCCCAAGACCTTTTTTTTTTATTTTTATTTTTTTAGTAAAATTGCACAGTGTGCTTTAATTACACTTACTCCTTCTCACTCATTTGGGTCAAGGTCGCGGGAAGACTGGAGTACACTCTGGACAGATCGCCATCACAGGGCCAAAAAACACACAACCATTCACTCTCACATCCACACCTAGGGGCAATTTGGAACGGCTAATTAGCCTGCTGTGCATGTCTTTGCACTGTGGGGGGAAACCTGAGTACCTGAAAGAAATCCACGCAAACACAGGGAGAACACGCAAACTTCACAAAGAAACGCTCTTGTCAAGACCAGGACTTGAACCTCGACCTTCTTGCTGTGAGGCGGTTGTGCTAACCACTACACCGCCAATTTCAATCTGATTATTACTTACTTTAGACCAGGGATCTCCAACCATGTTTCCAGAGAGCTACTTTCCTAAAGACTTTGGCTCCAACCCTAATCATGCATACCCGACCATCTGATTATTGCCTAAAGAAGTTCTTAATCAATGTACTTCATCAGGCTGCTGAAGAAGGCTGGGCTTGGTCGTAACCCTCTAATGCTAGCCTACAGAGGACTCGTAGAAAGCATCCTCAGGGTACAATCTCAGACAGCACAGACCAGAGAGAATCCCCACTCACAGGGCCTGGTTCTTTCCTGCTGCTGTCAGACTGGTGTCTAGGGACATTGAGGAGGGTAGGACACACCCCACCCCCAGAACCACTGCATAATAAATGCAACACAATAAATGCTGTATGTGCAATAACCTAATACATGTGCAGTAACTATGCAATACATGTGTAAAACCCAATGTGCAATTTAGAATTTAGAATGTGAAACTTGCTGACAGGGTCCTAGCCCTGTATCTTACACATGTATATATTTTTTCTTTCTTGTCCTTATATTAAAATTTGTTTTATATTCATTTTTTCCTTGTTAATTCTTAATGTAATTGTTAACAAAACTTTGAACGCACACCAAGAAATCCAATGTATATGTGCTATTTTGTACATTTAAGCATCGTCCCTATGAAATACCTGACACTGGCCTGGCATTTTCAGCTGGCACTACTATCAGAGTTGCTGTTACTGAAAATGAATCTTCGTCTGACCAATCAGAATCACAATAAAAGTTTATTTACTATAAAATCCTTGTTTGTGAGTGCGCAAACATACTCGCCTGTTGCGAAAGTTATTAAACTATGTCGAACTTTTCACGATTGAATATTATACATTTCTTCCTTAGAAATCATCCATCAATAGCGCACCACAAAATACATAGTACAGACTCGGATAAAAGAGCGTAACATTTGGATCATCTCACTGCTGCAACTGGTGATATGAGCAAGTAAGTTTCACATTTTCCACATGCATAAGAAAAAGTCAGCAATGGAAAATAATTCAACACAAAGATTGTAATACAGAAGGAGGGGAGAGGCCACTCGTTCATCCACCAAATATATAAATGCACCACTTTTGACGAATACGAATATTTCGGGATTGATTAATTGATTAAAGTCATGATAAAGGTACTCAGTGACTTCAGTAATGCTATGGAGACTCTGTTTACTCATTCTAGAGTATTTATATAACTACGGTTATTTTTACTATAATAAAAGACAAAAGCTGTGGATGGTGGACATTAATGGCACAGTTCAATTAGTTCAACTGGGATCTTGCACCTTCACATTCCAATGAAGATCAGAGAAAAGAACAGTAAGTTCTTTCATTATTATTTTTTATATTTTCATAGATACTGTGGGCGGCACGGTGGCTTAGTGGTTAGCACGTTTGCATCACAGCAACACGGTTCTGGGTTTGAGTCCTGGTCTTGTTTGCTTCTGTGTGGAGTTTGCATGTTCTCCCCGTGCTTGTGTAGGTTTCCTCCGGGTATTCAAGTTTTCTCCAACACTCCAAAAGCATTCACATTAGGCTATCTGGCTGTCCCAAATTGACCCTAAGTGTGAGGGTGGATGTGAATTGTTGTGTGTTGCCCTGCAATGCTCTAGCAAGCTGTTCATGGTGTACCCCGATTTCGCCCGGAGTTGGCGATAGACACCAGCCTTCCTATGACCCTATTAGGAATAGCGGCTCAGCAAATGAGTGAGTGAGTAATAATGACTCAGATACATGTTATCAGTTCATGCTACACAGGAACTGTGCAATCTGATTGGTTCACTATCTTGGGATAATGGACATATTCACCTTGTAAATGCTTGAATCAAAATGGTGTACAAAAGTTTACAGTTTGCTACAGCCACTGATTCTGAAATACTAGAATCCCAAAATATACTACCATCCCAAAATATATTAAGAAAGCTACAGAATAAGACCCTCACGTTGTTCGAAATATTTTTTTTTTTAAACCGTGACTTTTAAAGGAGCACCCCCCACCCCCAAATTGGCATGCTTTAAATATGAAAAAATATATATATCGTTTTAGTTTGCTTTCATTATGTTTCCATATAATAGATATGGATAAATAAATATTCCAGAAATTCCAATAATTCAACAAAATGTTCCTGTGTAGTATATACTAAAACAATGATTTGCCTTAGGCTCAGTGGATATCGCTAATTAGTTCCATCAATGTTCCAACTCATGAACTATTTAGTGACATCCACCTTATCTTCGGCGAATAATTGTTAGTTATCAGATACCATTAGATACATGCTATAAAAAGTTACTCCAAATGCAGCCACTGTCAGCAAATAAAACTAGTAAAAATGAGATAGATGAACACATTATGAGTAGTTAAATGTGTGCTTCCTTGTATTCGGTGATGAAAAGAAAGAGTTCCAATGGCTAAAAAGTGGAATCACCCATGTAACTAGGCTAATCTAGTGCACAGGCTCATTGTCTGAAGTTGTCGCCAAAATGAGCCATAAATTGTCTGCAAGTTGTTTCTGTTTGCTTGCCAAAATCCAATGCCCAGCTCCGGGTCCACATCGGAAGCCTGTGTAGTATCACAGAGTCCCAGAGACACCACATGTTCGGCCACAAAAGCCGAAGTGTGCCATGACTTCCTACCACTAATCAACACCGCGGCGTCTCAGATCTCTTTACATTCAGATCTGAGGACATTACTGTGCAAGCAGGCGATATGACCGAGTAACAATCAGCCAGAGCATTCTCTTTACTTCTCTTCCAAACATGAAGGGCTTTAATTATAGATCTTGCTTTAGACCTCCTACCCACTATATACCAGAATGTGTATACGTCTAGCCATACAGAGCCAAAGAAAAAAAGGACAGCAAGACAAACAGAAGAGCAGAAATACTATCATACTCATACATCACACCGACTTGCGCTCACAGTGTAGCAAACCTATCAATCCTCCCACTTCAGTGGCACGCAGACTGTGGCTTGAAGGTGGGAGGAACTGGCTCCTGAAAGCTCGAAAACATTTTGTCTGTTTCCTTACAGGAAATAAGGAAATAAAAGATGGGTTGTTTCTAGACTCAGACATCAGCATCGGGAATCCTGTCCAGAGCACGGCCTGATTCAATTCCATTTCAAATTCTCCTAATTCATTAATGGAGCTAAAATGGGTTTCAGGTTCTGTAATAGATAGAAATTACATTTCCTCACTTCCTGAAACATTAGCGCTAAACATCTGGGTAAGGAAGGGGAATGGGTGAACGAATAATCCAGAATACACAGATTTCAAATGCTTATCGATGAGATCTTGACCTCCTATATATTGCTTTTTCTTTATTTTTCACTCTGAAAATTATGCAGTGAGGTCTGCTGTGTGTGTGTGTGTGTGTGTGTGTGTGTGTGTGTGTGTGTGTGTGTGTGTGTGTGTGTGTGTGTGTGTGT
>JBCNYH010000024.1:6564995-6591147 GCA_039654325.1 Tandanus tandanus
TCAGTAAACTTTGGATCGTTCTCACCTCCTCTCTGTTGCCAGCCCTGAATGCCCTCTTCTTGTCGTTAAGGAGGGCTCTGATGTCTTTAGTCACCCACGGCTTGTTACTTGGGTAACAAAAGACCGTCTGAGCTGGGACAATGGCATCGATGCAGAAATTTATATGGTGAAAAATACACTCAATGAGCCCATCAATGTCCTCACCGTGGGGCTCACAGAGTGCTTGCCAGTCTGTCACTTCAGAGGAGTCCTGTAATTTCTCCAAGGTCTCCTCCGACCATCTCCTAACAGTCCTTGTAGTCACAGGCTGCCTCTTAGCATGAAGAAAGATGAATTAAGTTGTGGTCTGATCTTCCCAGTGGGGGTGGGGGGAGGAACAGTAGGCATCCTTAGTATTTGCATACAGCATGTCTAAAGTTCTCTCCTCTCTGGTAGGACAGTCCACGTACTGCACAAAGTTTGACAGTGTAGTGTCCATGGTGACATGGTTGAAGTCACCCGAGATCACAATGAAAGCACTCAGGTGCTGAGTCTGTAAATTTGGTGTGTTTTTTGTGTGTGAGAATGATGTAGCATAAGTGGGCATGTATTGGTGTATATAAATATTGAGTTTTGGTGCTGATTCAATGAATGTTACTGTATTTTTCCGACTGCCTGCATTGTTGTATTAAGTAATATATAGCACAAGCACATCGATTCTGTAATATGAAACTACCATTCAGTCTTTACCCTTGTCTCCTTTAGTTCCCTCTGTGGATGACGGATCACACACTGAAGTGGGAGGGTGTGTGGCGGGAGCTAAACTGTCTCGCACGCAGCGCGTCATTTGCCGTGCGGGAAGAAAGCGGCCACACTCTCAAATCTGCTCTCTCGGTGGGTAACCTCAAGCTTGAGGCAGAAAAATCCTATAGAATCCTTTTTTTAAAATTTCATTTAATAAGCGAAAGGTCTTTGCTTTCATTCTGAAATTTCATTCTGTGTTATAATAACGAGACAGTGTTATATTTTGGTACCCTATGATTCAAGTGATATTATATACTACATCCCATTGGTTCTGCTTGGTAAAAAGGAAACATCATCTCTACAGTATACTTACACACAAAAAGAAATCCACAAGAGCACAAATCCCTGTCGAGCCATATGAAAAAAAAAAAGTCACAATTCGTCCTATATCACAATGTTAAAGATTCTTAAAAATATTCCTGGATCCTAAATTTTATCCAGATCATCCCCAAAATCGAATGGAGTCCTACTTGTCCAAAGCCCCACCTCGGGTACAAATTTCATAAAAATCTGCATGTAACTTTCTGTGTTATCCTGGTAACAAACAAATACACAAATCACAGGTAAAGCATAACCTCCTTGGCATTCACCATTATGTTTACCATTTTGTACTTTAGTAATATTCATTAAACATCATTGGAACAGTAATAATGTCCTCCGTTATTTGAATTTTTTTTTTTTTTACTGTCTTGCCTTCACTGATGTCACTCTAGCACACAATGATGATAGATACCCGGAACTCTGCCATCCTTCCAAGAAAAGGTGCCTTACTGCGGATCAACCAGGTGTGTTCAGGCAGTATAGTATTTTCACGTTAATCAATTTTTGTCTCCTTTGCACTCCATTTGGTTGCTTATAAGAATTCCTGCTGTGTTAATGAACTGAGTACACTGGCCGTGTTATTACAGGAGCTAGCGGGCTACACCGGCGGAGATACGAGCTTCCTGAAGGAAGACTTTGAGCTGCAGTTAAACAAACCATTCCTCTGGGGCTCTGTAAGTCTGTCTTTAGTAGAAGTAGCATTGTGCCGAACAGCATTTTTAATTGTTAACAGACTTAATATGTTTGTCATTCAGGTGCTCTCTGCATCTCTTTGGGGAGGAATGATTTTGCCTGTTGGGGGTCAACCCGTCTCCATTGCAGACAGGTAAGTTTACATGTCTTACACTACAGTATGTAGTGTACAGTTAAATACATTACCAGTGTTACTAACTTACTGGGGAGTTCATTAAAGAAAACTATCAGAGGGCTCCCGAGTGGCGCATCGACAAGGTGTGCGACTATCAACCAAGAGATCGCAAGTTCGAATCCGGATTGATGCCACAGCCATCCGTGACTGGGAGTCCATGGGAGCTAATTGGCCAAGCTCTCACGGGAGGGAGGGATGGCATACACTCAATTCCCTGTCACTCACAGTGATCACCAGCCAATCATGTTGGCTCTGTACGTTCAAGGGGCGGATAGCGCTTTCCCTCCGAGTGTATTAGGCTGCACCCAAATACACATGCACTGCAGTTCGAAAAGAGGTGGGTGGAGGCACCACATGTCACGGAGGGGGCACATGCACCCCTCCTTACACCCCTCCCTGGTTGGTGGTGGTTGTGTGATAGGGAAAGGCAATACTTGAAGGGTGGGAATTGGATATGACCAAAAAAATTAGGGGAGAAAAATGGGGAAATAATCAGGGCGGGTCAGTGTCAAAAAGCTACGTTAGTTTGGCTAAACAATATCCTTTAAATGACACATTAAACCACCACAGTGTATTGGCAGATCAGAGGAAACAACACTGAATATAATGTTGTACAAGCAAATTGAGGTTAAAGTTATGTAAATTTTCCTTCACAATTTGCGTTACTTTTAAGCAATTCTGTAGCTGTAATAAATATTCTCAGAAAGAGCGCTCGGAGTACATAAGCCTCACCAAACCGCAGTAAGTACTCAGCACCCCCCCTGCTGGGCCTGCTTTAATACCACAATTCCAAAAAAATCATTTTATTTCACAATGTTAAAGAATCATTTAAAAAATGTCTTGATCCACAATTTGATCTGGATCATCACCAAAATCTAATGTGGTCTTCCTTTTCCGAAGCCCCACCTCTGGTACAAATTTAATGAAAATACACACATAACATTTTGTGTAACCTGCTAACAAAGACATAAACACATCCTGCTAACAAGCACACAGACTTAACTGGAAACATAGTCCCCTTGGCGGAGATAAAGAACTGTCTACTCCACATTTGTGTAGCAAGAAAAAAACAAATGCATCAGTTCAAATTAGTTCTTCATTTTTTATTTTAAGTGGATAATATTAAACCCAACTTCACTGCATAAAAGAAGCATTGGAATTAATTTTAGAATGAATGATTCATGGACGAGTGTTGACGTGTGCTTTATTTCTGACCTTAGGTTCTACTTGGGTGGTCCAACCAGCGTGAGAGGATTTGGGATGTACTGCATTGGCCCACAGAGTGAAGGTCAGTTCTGCTTCACAGACATTACATTAAAAAATATATACAAAAAAAATCTCACTTCAAACCAAGAATTTTTTTTTTAAATTCCGTTTGCTTTTTTCAACTGTTCAGGTGACTACCTGGGTGGAGATGCATATTGGGCTGGAGGGCTCCACCTGTACACACCGCTCCCGTTCCGCACTACCCGGGGTGGCTTTGCTGATCTCTTCAGAACACACTTCTTCCTTAATGCGGGAAATCTCTGCAACCTCAACTACGGTCAGTATGTCATGGTTACCTGAAATTCAGATGAGTCATGTGAAATATTATTATTCATCCACTAGATGTGCTTGAACTACAGGTATTAAATTGTTTGTTAACATAGGCAGTATTGTATTTTTGCTAAGATTTAAATTTTTTGTAGCACATAGTAGAAGCAAAGACCATTTTTACATGTTTTCCTCCTCACATTATTTAGACAATTAATTTTATAAATCACCTCCAGCATGCCCTCTAACCATGTGTACATGTAATTAGACTGCAGTTCCAACTGTTTATTTGTGATCTTGTAAAGCAGGGTTTAAACAACAATATTGCTGTGCACTACTAAAAGTCAATTCTGGTATGTATTTCTTGTTTTGTTCAGGGGAAGGACCACACGCACATTTGCAGAAGTTAGCTGAATGTATCCGCTGGTCTTACGGTGCAGGCATTATCCTCCGATTGGGAAATATCGCAAGGCTAGAACTCAATTACTGCATACCCATGGGTGTTCAGAGCGGAGACAGGTACCAACCAACCTGCCCGTACAATACATTCCATTCAATAAGTACACACCCATTTTATTGGCCCTTATTCAGTTCAATTCACTTAAATTTTTACAGTAAACAGCTTAACAATGGAGTAGCAAGGCTCCCAAGTGGCCCAATCGACAAGGTGCGAGAGTATCAACATGGAGATCGTAGGTTCTAATCCAGGTTGATGCAATTGGCATGCTAATTGCTAATTGGAGCTAACTGGCCGAGCTCTCAGGCGAGTGATGGCATAGGCTCACCCCTGTCACCAGTCAATCATGGCTGTCCGTGAAAGCGGATAGCACTTTTCCTCTGAGTGTGTTACGCCCCTAAATATGCATGCACAGCAGTTTGCAAAAGATGCAGGTGGCACCATCGCAGGGGGCTTTTTTTTGTGAGCTTGGAAGTGGAGCATGAATTTGCAGCTGTCACCTAAGAGGAAACAAAGACATTTGAGAAGTTAGGAAAAGCTTAAGAGACAGTGATGCACCTTTGGACCTGTTTTGCTGGCTAAAAGGGTGACTTTATTACCACAAATTAAATAATAACTTTTCAGCTGATTTAAGCCATTCATTTGAGAAAAGGCTCTAATTTCATTCATTCATTCATTCATTCTTGCCGATGCCCCCAGGGCAACAGGATGACAAATGACACCAGTGATCTCTGTCCTCCATGCATCTCTTCAGTTCTTCCATTCTCCAGACCAGTCCCACAGGAGTGTGTCAACAAAGGTCATGATCAGTCTCCCTTTGCTTACTCTTCCAAACTGTGGATCCCCAGTTACTGTCATGTGTGTGGGGGATGATTTGTCTCTGCATACATGCCCAGCTAGTTTCATCCTGCGCCTCCATGATGGTATCTATTATTGTACTTGTCCTACCATAAAGTGCTCACGTTCATCATATGCTCACTTCATCCAACATTGTGTACCATGCGTAACATCCGTGTGTAAGTTCCATCCAGTGATTTCTCTTCCTGCTTGGTTAGTGACCATGTTGCGCAACCATAGAGCAGAATGGTTTCAGTTGTAGCTGTGAACAGTTGAAGTTTCCTTTCCCTGGTTAGGTCACTTCTCCAAACTTTCTTCATCTTGTGGAGGGATTTCCAAGCATGTGCCTTCTGAGCTGCAGTATTTCCTCTTTTTTCACACCACTTGCCAAGATATTTAAAGTCTTGCTCCTGTGTGTCCTCTGTGAGAGCTTGCTTAACCTCCTTCCCATCAGTGATGTATATGATCTGAGGTGAGAGATGAAAGAACGTTAATTTAATGACAAAACAAATCCAAGATCACTAACTATAAACTGCCATGAAACTGTTTAAATATCTACCTAATTCAGAAAATCCTTGTGACCATTTGAACTAGCAGTAGAATTTATAAGAGTGGCTCTCTGCTTGATGATTGCACTCTAGAATGAAACACTGACCCTTTTTTTTTAATACTGTATTAATTGCAGAAGGGAAACATTGACTTCTGCATTTAACCCATCCAAAGTGAGTACACACATACGTAAACAGTGAGCACACACACTCGGATCAGTGGGCTGCCACACATCGCGGCGCCCAGAGAGCAGTTACTAGGCAAATGGTCAGGAAAACCATCCTGAAACATCATGAACTCTCAGCCTCAAAAGGGAGCCCTTCTTCTGTGTTATTACAAATGATTTTGGCCTTCAGTGTATTTTTCCTTAGTGTTTTTGGTTTGTGTGCATGTTTAACTCAATTTTTTTCCTCCTATGAAGGATATGCGACGGCGTACAGTTTGGAGCTGGGATCCGTTTCCTGTGATCAGCTGCTGGCATAGACCTGAAGCCAGGAATTGTGGGATTAGTAAATGAGTGTTGTAATGTCAGAGTGGGATCCCTTCTGCATGTACAGTGTGAAGGGGCTCCATCTTCCAAGGAAAAACATGACTGAGCTTGTTTAACTTTTTGACACGTTTTGGTTTTGTTGTGAACTAGGACCTCTTCTTCTTGTGTAATACCAGGTGCTGTATTCAGGCTGAGTGAGGATGCTGTTGGGAGATGGGCTTCAGTTATTTATATTTGTGTACAAGTGCACAAGTGAAGTATCAGATGTGTTTTATTCTTTTGTTATCCTCCAGAATTGGTAGATATCAGAAAATTCCATAACTTGTGTTAAAATTCATATCATATCAGGTACTGAGTGATCAGAGGAAACATGCTTTTCAAATAAACCTAATGCAGTCGTATCTATGTACTAGTTATGTCAAGCACTTTTTTCCTTGGTTCTTTCAGTGAGATGGTTTGCTGTCTGATTCTGGATGTTAACTCCCTTATGTCAGACCACATGAATGATTTCAGTGAATTGATTATGTATTGGTTCCTTTCAATTCTGTAGCCTTTGTGAGTTCGAAGCCCTACTAAAGATCCACCAGCATTGCTCTTATTGTCAGGCCTTTTTTAATGTCTGTTATGATGTACACCAAGTACAAATAAATGACATTTGCCCCCATATTGCTATTTGAAACTGTGTAAGCCTTGTGTTTACTTATGTAGTTATTGATTTAAATTGACTGATCATGCTCAATTTTCCTTATATTAGTTTATTTCCAACTGCTTGTTTTTACTGTCAGAACAGTTGGAACTGAAAACTGAAACACTGAAATATAACTAGATGATCTGGAGTTAGAATAATTTATGTAATGATAGAAACACAACAGGGTGTATACTATTGGAGTACAATGTAGGGTGGTGTGGTATAGTGAGATGAGGCCCGACACAAATCTGAGTTTCTGTTTTCACCCTCAAGTTTATTTTCCAATATTAGTATGTCCCAAACTGTTGTATTGATATTTACATAATAGTAATTCACCATCATTACATTGTTTATTTCTTAAAGGGTTACATTTAAGGAATACTTTTTTGTCCATTTATAGTTTCATATTTCAGATTGTCCAACTCTCACAAAACATGTTGCTTCCTGTTATCAGTTACAGCAGCTAAAAATAGTCATTTCTCTCACCATTCTCTTGTTTTCCTCTATTTTCCTTACAGGACACTCAGTATGTTACCAAATAAATACAACTCAACTTGAAGTTGCAGTTTCACCTCTGACATATACTTGGGACACTGGAGATTCCTTGACAAATTTTAAATAAACATCTCACAGAAGAGTTTGTGGTATCCACAATTAAGCACTATTTAAGCTCTTTCTAACATTAAGATACCTTTATTAAGATAACTTTATACAGGGTGTCCCAACAGTTTGAATCAATTTAAAGTATTGATCATCCGTCTGTCCATCCATCCATCCATCCATTTTCTTCCGCTTTTCCATGGTCAGCTCACGGAGGCAATAGAGCTAGGATGGGAAATATATTCCCTCCAGCAAGTTCTGTGTGTTCTAGCCCGGTGCTTCCTCCCAATTGGACATGCCCGGTACACCTCTTAAGGGCAGGACCGAACCACCTCAACTACCCAAATCTCATATGTGTATTAAAATAATGTATGCTTGTATTAAAATGTATACCACCTGACTGGTCTGTTGCTTGGCAGATCCACCCACAGCAAGCTGCAAACTGGAGGGAAAAAAATAAACACCTCACCCATTGAATTTCATGACTGCACTAACACTGAGTTTTCTGGGCTGCAAACTGGTGCAGTGGTTAGCATGTCCGTCTCAAAGCAAGATGGCCTGGGTTGGATTCCCAGGCTTGAGGCGTTTCTGTGTCGAGTTTGCATGTTCTCCCTGTGCTTGTGTGGGTTTCCTCCAGGTACTCCGGGTTCCCTCACAGTTCAAAAAAACATGCACAGTAGTCTAATTGGCTGTTCCAGATCGCCCCTAGGTGTGAGTAAGTGCGAATGGTTGTGTGTGTTGGCACTGCGTTAGCCTGGCGATCTGTACCCAGCCCTCGCCCAGAGTCGGCTGAGATGGGAGCCAGCCTCTTGCAACCATAATTAGGATTAAGTGGCTAAGAAAATTCATGAAAGACTGAGTTTTCTTTTCACTGCCTTTCACTAGCTGATTTCCACATTAATTTGCATTACTGTCTGGTTAGTTTAGTTATCCGTTTAACTAGTTCATGTTCTCTGCTCCCATTAATGTTTATTGTTGTTTTGCTGAACAAATCTTTGTCTGTCTACCTCTTTTTTTGGGTTTTAGTTTTGTTATCAGCAGTTTAACAGTTTTTTTTAAATTATTGCTGCCTGTCATCATGCAGGTCAGTGATACATAACAGCCAATCAGTATCAACTCGGGGTTTGGAGCTTTGGGGGTACTCACTATATAGTAGTAGATACATATGCTCCATGCGATTGACCGCCTTTTTTTCAACCATTTAGAGTTTTCATCTGTGCCAGTATTTCTGTGATGTAGAGAAATGACCCCTATATATTTTTTTATATTTTACACAAGTTTTGAGTGGGTATTTCTACATGGTGCACACGTCAGTCTGCAGTAAACAAACACATGGTAAATGTAACAGGCAAGAGTGTTTGTTTAAAGAAGCATTATTGGATGAACACGGATGACTAACTGGCGTTGGGCCAATCACAAATCACATTGATTACTCTGTGCCCAGCTTAGACTCGCACACATTCATATCATAGTGACTCCCTAACTGAGGCTTATTTAGTAATTAGACGTCAGTGGACTAGAATGAGTGCCTTGTACATTTTTTTTTGTTAGATTAATAACTTTTATTGGCACAAACATTGTGAGTCAACTTCACAAACAAGCATAAAAGATCTACTTGTTCCTGAACATGCCACTATGTTGCTGAACAATGACATTAGTCCTATACTTATTCTTTAGGCTATATTGAAAATGATGTCTAATGTTGGGATTTATTATTGAATGACATTTGCATATTCTGTTTCTTTGTCAAATGACGGATTCAACAAATAGATCTAAAATAAATATAATTAACGTTTATTTTATTGTCCTATTTTTCAAACACATATTGTAGATTAGATATTCTACATTGTGGTTAGTATTTTTAATGTATTTTGCATAAGCACACGAAGAGGTTTGACCCCTATACAGAACCACACGTACATGTGGTTTACTCCTGTATATAGAACAGGTTGTAGATTGTTGACCACCCTTTGTTTGCCATGTTGGTAACCAAATGTAGAATTTTGACCCCCGTTTTTGTGTAAGCTTGTAGCTGTACGGGTTTTGTCTGAAATTCCTCCAGGGAGCATATGTGCACAAAATGAAGTACCCCCCACAGAGAGTCTTACTGGTTTTAATGTGGTGGGCATACACGGACATGGGACAACAGTCCAAGTCCTGTTCCATGTCGATGGTACTCCCCACTCAGGAGCTCTGCTATAAACAGTAGCTTATAAAATGCATAGATTGATTCCCAAAGTGTGGGTGGATTAACCTTTTTCCCTTTGAGAGTTTAACTTTACAGTTCAGCTGGATGGATTTGTTCAGTTGTTTAAGGTCATTGCATCAATCCTGATTCACACTAACGGTGTGGGGTTTTGACTGAATCATTTGAGGTGAGATGTAAATCCTCAGAGAGCTTTTAATAGATTATGAATAAAATGTTTTAGGCTATTATCATCACCATTTTCCTCCGCTTGGCCTGGGGTCGCAGGGGCAGCAGCCTAAGCAGTGATATGGGTTATTAATAGTAGTATATAGAAACAATTTGGTTATTAATTAAAACATTTTTGCATATCAGTCATCTGAGTCAAGCTATGGAACAGTATGAATGTGGAAATGTGAACAATGTCCAAACATTAATCAGTTTAAAATCAATATACCACGTGTAGTAGTAGTAGTAGTAGTAGTATGCTTTAAATACGCGGGGGCGCGCACGTTCACAGCAATGACGCGCACGCTCGAGGCTCGTCACAGAGGGCTGTGCGTGACGTTAGCCATCTGTCATATAAACTGGCTGCGGCGAGTCTGAGCTGCTCGTGCACGAAATACACACGCTCGTGGGCAGGTGTGTGTGGGGGTCCTCACTGTACTTAATTACCTCTCTGCACTTTTATTTTACATTTCCGCATTGTCACCATGTTGTGGACGGTCAGCAGTGTCGTTAGGAAATTTTCCACATCCTCTGTGAGTAGTAATTTTGCGCCTGTTTCACCTTCTTGTCGGCTTTGTTGCTGCTGTTAGCAATGAATGAACATTTGCAGTAAAGAGGGAGGCACAGTAGAGCAAACCTGAATTATATTCGAGATATTAAAGGGCAGTCAGTGTTGTGTTCTCAGTCTCTCATTCGGAGGGCTGTGTGTCACTCAGGAGGACAGGACAGTAGGTGCACGAGCTGATTTATTTACCATTATCTGCTTATAACAGTGCGCGTGACCGTGCATGTCTGTAGTGCCGCTGTCTGACTGCACACTTCCCTCTGGCCACGTTGCTGCCTATCTCTGTCCGTTTTCCTTGAAGAAAGACATGCACTGAGTTGCATCAGCAAGTGCCTGGGAAATATCACTTGACATGGGAAAGCCTTATTTATAAATAGGTTGTTTTTTTTATTCGATCAGTGCAGCACTGCCACTGAAACATCTACAAGTTGTTAAACGTCTGTTTCTGGTTTCCGCCTCTTAGCGTGGGCGTAATTTCGAGGTTATCAACCCAACAAACCTGCAGTTCCCTGATGCGTAATGACAGCCATAAAATAATCTTCTACAGCCACAAATAACTCCTCCATATAGACTAGATGCAGTGAAAACCATTAAATAACTAAATAACAGCCCATATATACTGCATAGTGCCACATATGAGCCTTTTCACAGTCTTCTAGAGCACTGGGGTTCATAATATGTGAATGAGGGTTATTGTTCCAAAATCTGTACATATTATGTAAAATTTCATATATGAATAAATACTCAGTAGTATGGAGAACCTTCAAATAAAAAAAATGAAGAAAAAGTGTCAGCTTGTCTTAAAATTATACACGGATGTTACATTTTTGGACATATTTGAGTTTCCTCACTTGAAAAATTCTCAGGATTCCAACTGAAATAATTTTCAAAGGTGGATGTATGTCATGAAAATTTTTCCATTCAAAATTAGATAAGTATATGTCGTTTAGCTAAATCATGCATTGGTGGCAATATCCCCGATTTGTGCTGCACAGGGCGGATCTGAGTACATGCGAGGAAGTGTCCGTCCAAAATGTCCACTCCGACTTTTCTACCTCTTGTGATAATAAGAAATTTATCTTTTTTTTTTTTTTTTTTTTATCAGATGCACTTTTTATAAAGTACATCTAGGTATGTAACTTTAGAGCAAATCATACCTGAACCAGATTCTGAAATGTTGATTACACAAGCATGTGAATATGTGTCCGTCCAAAAGTGTCCACTCCGAAATCTAGGTTTATGCCATCAGTAAATTAACACAAATGCTATTTCTACTAAAAAAAAAAGCTCAGAAAAAATATTCATTTGTTACATATTTTATATACTATTACATTTAGAATCTTACAGGCTGCTGATTTGGATACAAGCCCACACTGAAAGTGTGTCAAAAAGTGTGTCCACTCCGAACCCTTTTGTTACAAAACTTAAGGTGTCCTATATTTGTTGTCTTCCCTGAATTTGTAGATTTCTTTCTACTAGTAAAAAGTCACTGGTTATGTTATTCAACTTTCAAACTATTTCTAATAGACTCAAGTGATTTTGAAACCCAGATTATATATGTATAATATATAAGTATTGGTACACTGACTCAATGAACAAACAATTATTTAATTACTCACAGAATAAAATAGCAAAATTGCTTTATAATAACCTAATAACATAATTTGAAAATAATATTCAGTGACTAAAGTGTTTCAGGTTTGATATACACCAGCATTTTTCGGAGTGGACATTATTTGGTCATCTCACAGTGTTTGTGATATTTACAAGCATAATCTGGTATTCTTCCTACAAAAGAAGTAGACTTTATCTCCCATGTTTGGTCATTATTTACAAAATTTTCTTATTAAAAGAAAATTTTCCATAAATAATGAAATGTTTTGCGAACATATTTGTTTCTAAATTGTAATAAGTCCTCTAGTAAACTAAATAAATAATGTGATTAAAATTTAATAAAAAAATTGAACTGGTTTTTACTTTGAAATCTTACTACTCTTGACAATAATAGTTTTTAAAGAAATGTTATTGTTTTGGACATGCATACTTTCAAAGGCCATAACTTCCAAGAAAGTAACATTTCAGCCAACATTTTAAAGGTTTTTTAACCTTGAACATTTAAGAAAATTACTACTTAAAAAAACCAGCAAATTAAAAATATTTATTTTTGACCCCTTTGTGACTGACTGCTCTAAGAGACTGTGAAAATGCCCTTATGCTGGTAAAACAACAGCAAAACAAAGTCAGCTCTATTACACATTAATTACCTTAGTATAACCTAAAATTCCCAGAGAAGAGTCTTTTGGTGCAGTGTTTCACTTTAATATCTTTGTGTCGTTGTTAATCTAATTCTTACTACTCCACACAGGTTTACTATCAAAATAAGCTGCGGCTGGCACTGATTGGTCAGAGCTTGTTTGGACAGGAAGTGTACACCAACTTACGGAAACAGGGACACAAAGTGGTGGGCGTGTTTACTGTCCCTGATAAAGATGGCAAGGCAGACCCACTGGGTGAGTGACAGTGTGAGCAGCCGGAGCATTCAGGATACATATAATTGCAAACCATTAAAGTTGCCAGCTAACCCTTCCCAGAATATTGTGCGTTATTTTTGTTACTCTTAGTGATCCCTCTGTAAGTGATCTTGAACATTTTTTTCATCCACATGTAATATGTAGAAGCTTTGAACACAATATGCTTTATTTTTATTCATTGTGGCCAGACACAAGATGGCCGAGGCTGGTTCAGGTCCTTTATAACAGAATAACAAAAAGTTTACATTTACAGCATTTGGCAGACGCTCTTATCCAGTGCAACTTACAATTATCATTTTTATACAACTGAGCAATTGAGGGTAAAGGGCCTTGCTCATGGACCCAACAGTGGTGATAGTGGGGATTGGATCGCTGACCTTCGGATCAGTAACCTATCGCCTTAACCACTAAGCCACCACCACCCTGTGATGGAAGTGAATGGATTGGTCAGAAGAATTCAAAATAGTTAACTTTTGAACAACTTAGAACATGTCATCTTTGGTGGCACTCCATCCCATTTTTACATGATGAAAAAGTATAAGATGAAACAGTCTTAATGGGTAATTGAACCAAAACTTAATAAAAACTCGCATGCATAATTTACGTCTGTAACCATCAAAACATTGGCTTAATAAAACCTTATTCATGGAAAATAAAAACTAGTAATAAGGGAAACCTGGACTCAAAGCAAGAGTAGAAATTTAAACATCTTTTGATCCCGAACCCAAATGTTTTAGGCTCCTTGCAATTTCAATACTTTAAGAGGTAACCAGCTATTTTGGCAAGTTTCATATAATTATACTCCATTAATTGCCATTTTTAAAAGTCTGAAGATTCCCTTTTTTCATTACAACGAAGTGCATTGGTATGAGTATGAGTGTTATGAGTGTTATTTTCCAATAAATTAACAATTATTTTAGTTAATTTAAATTTTAATTTAGTTAAATTTTATTTAGGTTAATTTACTGCCCAAAGTCAGTTGGGATTGTCTCCAGCTTCTCCCACCACCCTGACAAATGAGTGGTATAGATCTTTTTTATTTTTTATTTTTTTAACTATTAATGGTGCATTAATAGTGTCTATTGACACATCGATAGGGTGCACGCCTATCAAACTGGAGACCGCAGGTTTAAATCCAGGTTGATGTTGCAGTCCATAGGCGCTAATTGGCCGAGCTCTTATGGGAGGCAGGAATAGCATAGGCTTTCCTCCCTGTAACTTTTAGCAACCATGGTGGCATCTGAAGGCGGTTTCCTTTGAGTGTGTTAGGCTAGAATGGGGTTGGTTAATTAAGTAGAGATCCAATTCTGCTTATTTCTCGGGCTTGAGGGGCTTATTTCTCCGGCTTCACCTCACCTTTCCCAGAAATTCCTTTACAAAGTGGCAAATATTTTTTGTTGCTAGCAACAAAAATATAACTCACAACAATTTTGGTATCAAGCTAGGCCATAAATCCAAGATTGTAACATGAAATCAAAGATCTATAATGTATCTATATGTGAGAATGACAGAAAGCATTGAAAATGGCTCAATTCAAAATATTAGAGAGTTGCCTTCCCTGGCCTCTCCTCACCAGAATCTTATTGCATGGGAGTTTGCCCAACCTGTCCACATGTGCTTTGTGGACTTGGAGAAGGTTTTACAGGAAAAGGCAGGTGGGACAACGTCTCTCGGCTGGTCTAAGAACGACTTGGCGTCCCCCCGGAAGAAATGGAGGAAGTGGCTGGGGAGGAGGACGTCTGGACCTCACTGCTTAGGCTGCTGCCCCCGTGACCCGACCCCGGAACAAGCGGAAGAAGATGAATATGAAGATGATGAAGAATAAAAAAACTTCATACTACTAATTTATGAAAGTAAAAACGTCTGCCATGGCCTGGCGAGCTGTCCAGGGTGTACTGTGCCCTTGCCCAGAGTCGGCTGAGATGGGCGCCAGCCTCCCCGCGACCCTAATTAGGATTAAGTGGTTCAGAAAATGAATGAATTAAGTAAAAACGTCACTGTGATGTGAACAAACTAAAACACTTTGGGGGATGTTTTTCTTAACATAGCATTGCTAGCATTTTAACACTTCATTAAGCCATTATTGTTCAAAACAACTTTTTAAAACCATTTCCTCTCATTTTTTATGTGTATTATGTTTAAACTGACTTTATTGTTGAGAATTACATGTGACTTATGCTTTCTTTTTGCCAGATAATAAAGTAGGAGGGACTGAGTAAAATTCTGTATTAACAGCTTATGCTTTTCTCTCCTATAACTTAAGTCAGAAAACATGTATTACTTCTCTTTTCATCAAAAAACCTTTGACTTCAGTGAAGCTCAATTATAGACTGGTTGCCTGTCTTTATCAAAGAACAACAGTATGTGTCCTTATCTGACCTTATACTGTTTGTTGAACCTGTACATCAGCTGTGGCAGCGGAAAAAGACGGCACACCAGTGTTTAAGTTCCCACGCTGGCGTGTGAAGGGGAAACCAATCTCAGAGGTGGTTGATGCCTACAAGGCAGTGGGTGCTGAACTCAACGTCATGCCCTTCTGCTCCCAGTTCATCCCAATGAATGTGATCGACCATCCCAAACATGGCTCCATTATCTATCACCCGTCTCTCCTGCCCAGACACAGAGGAGCTTCTGCCATCAACTGGTATGAGACATCTATTAATTTGTGTGTGGATCATTCTCATGAAGGTGTATAATTTCTAATTGCACCATCCCAAGGAATAATTTTCACAGAAATACTTGCAAAATATCTACTAATAAACACTGTGGTACAGAGTATATTTCTGGAAAGTTTTGAAGCTCCAGCTTTTTTTCCAGCAATAATAATACAGGATTTTAACAGAACTGACATAACTTAACTGACATAACTTAACTGACATAACATGACATAGCTGACAAAGTTCTTGGGGACATAACTTCATATGCTCGAAACGCCAAAATGTATTAATTTTCTGTCTTTGTACATATACAGCTTAAATTGTCAACACATGGAGGTACTTTTATGTCAGAACAGATCTGGGCAAATCCAATTTAATAACTGGAGAACTGATGCTAAAGTAGTGACAACGGTATTGGGGACACAGCACATTATTAACTCAGCATCTGTGCCCATAACTACAGTTACAATTGAAGGTGTTTCTTTTTTTCTGCAATCCTTTAAAAAAAATACTTGGGTATATAAAGAGTGGGTCATAAAACATGCATTTCTATGAGAATGACCTGTGTGTGTGATACCAACTTTTTGGCAGCACAGAAGGGTAAAGCACTTTATGGTAGGTTGTAACCAAGCACCACAGCTTCTAGGCACCTGTTATAATTCCTATTTTATCTTATACTTTCTGACATGGGAGTCTATGGCAGCCCATAGAACTCCTTGTTGCTGCATTTTGTTTAAATTTGGCACATAGGTAGAGAACAGGCAAAATATCCAGGCACCAATCTTTCGGCCAATTAATCCATCTATATGGCTGCTGTCATGCAATGAAATTTGACTGTGAAGCTGCCAAACAAGAAGCAAGCCCATATATCAGGAATAGTTTTACATATTTTCACCAAAATTGGTGGAGAGACTCAAGAACCTGTCAAGAAGCAGTTCAGAGAAATTTGCCCAATTTACCCACTTGGGGTGCAATAATAAGAATTTTTTTTATTACTCTTCATATCTTTGGAATAAAATCATGATTGTTATTTGAAGCCATACCTTTTAAGACCTTTTTTTTAGTTTTTATTTTATCTTTAAATACAACAGTAGCTATTTTTTGCAATACAATTTTTCCCAATTTGGTCATTTCCTAATTTGCACCCAGTTGGTTGAGGGCTAGCATGTGTTGATTTATTGAGAGTGCATATATACTTTACTTTTACATGAAGGAACCATATGTGAATGTGCAGGACTCTGATTGAGGGTGATAAAAAAGCTGGCTTCTCTATATTCTGGGCTGATGATGGTTTGGACACTGGTCCCATTCTGCTACAGAAGGAATGCCCAGCGGAACCCAATGACACTGTGGACACACTGTACAATCGCTTCCTCTTCCCAGAGGGAATCAAAGCCATGGTAAGTCAGAATCTCTCTTACTTAATATACAAAAATAGATGAAGTCAAGTAGTATGTCACAGATCATAATGAACAGAGTAATTTAAACAGGTGGAGGCAGTGCAGCTTATTGCAGATGGCAAAGCTCCCAAGATTCCACAGCCAGAGGAGGGAGCAAGCTACGAAGGCATTCAGAAGAAATCCAATGCCAAGGTAAGTACACCTTCTCCCAGACAGGCACAGAACCGAATCTGTTGAGGACAGTTTGATTGGACAATTTTATAAGAAGTTATTGATGACTAAATGTACATCATCATAGTCTGTACAAATTCAGTTGTTGAATAGAGACAGAGTCATTTAAAACAGTAACTGCAAAACTGTAATCAGTACTGTACACATCTATTACATGGAGATGTATATAAGTACTACAAAATGTATTTCCTGTGTCTTCCAGTGGGGAGGACTGTAAAACATGGTCAGTGTCAGCAACAAAAAAGGGACCTTAAGGGTCCATTTTTTTAAATGTGGCTTTATATCGGAGTTAAAAATGCAGTGCAATGAGCTTGTATGAACGCTGAACAAAATATAATGTGTATCATCAACTGTTACCATGGAAGGAACAGGGGAATATAACCTGGTAAAATATAAAATTCATTCAATATTATATTGGCCATGTAACCACTATACCAATCACAAACTCACTCTCATCTCACTCATTTGCCAAACCACTTAATCCTACTAGGGCTACAGGGAGGCTGGAGCCTCACAATTTGGAACATCCAGTTAGCCCAATGTGCATGTTTTTGGACTGTGGAAGGAAACAGCAGTATATGGAGGAAACTCATGCAAGCAAACTTTAAACATAAATGCCCTTGCCGAACTCGGGACTCGAACCCAGAACCTTCTTCCTGTTAGACGAATACACTAAACAATATGCCACCGTGCTGCTGATCTAGGTTTCACATCACATTGCACAGATGCTTAATCAGATTGAGATCTGGAGAATTTGGAGGCCAAGCTTAAACCAATCATGAAATTTTTACAGCGTGGCAGGGCACATTATCCTGCTGAACAAGGCCACACATGCATGCCCTTTGGGAACAAGGAAAACCTGCAGAGACAGTGTGATGATCTGGACAGTGTTTTGCTGGGAAACCTTGGGTCCTGGCATCTATGAGAGCATCACACTGCCTCTGCAGGCTTTTTTTATTCCCATAGTTCATTTTGGTGCCATCTCTTCCTTGGGTAAGTGATGCATACACATCTGTCGATGCACCATATAACAGAAAATGTGATTCACCACTCCTGGCCACCGTCTTCTATTGCGCCATGGTCCAGTACTGATGCTCATGTGCCCATTGTAGGCATTTTTGGTGAAGGACAGCAGTTAGCATCCGCATTGTGAACGTTCTGCAGCTCCACTCACCCACAGACAGCAAACAGTGATGCATTGTGTGTTCTGACACCTTTCTGTCATAGGCATTAATCACTTTTTCAGCAGCTTGTACTACAGTTGCTCTTCCATGGGATTGGACCAGACAGGCTAGCTTTCGCTTTCCACGTACATCAGTTATCACTGGGTGTCCATGACACTGTTACCAGTTCACTGTTTGTCCTTCATAGAGCTACTTTTGTCAGGTCCTAATCACTTCATACTGGGAACACCCCACAAGACCTGTGGTTTTGCCCTGACCTAGTCGCCTAGCCAATACTATCTGACCGTTGTTACTCGGTCACTCACTCGGCTCTTTCCATTTACCCATGTTCCTGATTCTAGCACATTAATTCTAAAACTGACGGTTCATTTGCTGCATAATATATCCCAACCCTTGACAAGTGCCACTGTACAGTGATAATTCATGTTATTTTACTGGTTCTAATATTATGACTTATTCTGGTATATGCATGTGACTCTCGACTGTCTACGTGATTGTCATTGCTGCCAGGAAAATTGGGTGTTGCTCCAGCCAAGTGTTGTGTAACTTTGTGACCGATCACAATGACATAAATGTGTGTATTTTTCCACATGCTAATTCAGATACAAGCCTGAATGTCTGTCTGACATTACAAGAAATGTGCATGTGGAAAGAGAGAGAGAGAGTAAAGCAGAGGGTTGGAAATATCACTCAAGGTATCTTGAGATCAGAGATCAGCTCCTGGAATGCTTCTCTGATGCCAGCTGCCCCTGTAATACTTGGGTTACTGAAGGCTAAAATAAGTAACAGGTGCAGAGTCATTTTAAACTTGTTTAACCTCTTCCTACCCCCATTTCTCTCTCTCTCACTCTATCTCTCTCTCTCTCCCTCTCTCTCTCTCTCTCTCCCTCTCCCTCTCACACACTCTTTGTGTGTCTCTATAGGTAAACATGGCTCAGCCTGCAAATGTTATTCATAACTGGATTCGGGGCCATGATAAAGTTCCTGGAGCCTGGGCCATCATTAATGGACAGGTGTGTAGACTCTGTACACACACAGGTGATAATGCCAATAAAGTTGAAAACACACTTTACCATTCCATGTTGTTGCCAGAGAAAACCCGATTAAAACTTATCTATATCACTGACATCAGTATGTACCGTGTCCTGTAGCCTAGCAAATGCCGTACACCAGCCAGTAGAAGAATCATAGGGGGTAGCGACAGGAGCGCAATCATCACTGGTCATATTTTATCCAAACACGTGCAGTGCTACCCTCGTTTTGTTTATCTGTGTGGTTGTTGATATCGCCTAGTCGAGGGAAACACAGCTGTTTCTAGTTTATTGTGAATGTCAGGCATTGTAATATGATATGCCAGTCTGGTCATCTCGCAGTGGCACAGCAAGCATAGGTCAGATTATCAACAGAAATGAGCAGCACCTGGTAAATTTTGACGTCGAAGCAAAAAGAAAAGTGACGATTGGTTGTTCAGAAACGAGGTTAAACGTATTGTCCAACCACGAGTAACTTTATATGGGGATTCTCCTGTAACAAAGATAGTATTCATAGTTTTTCAGTAAAATGTTCATTATATCCTGCATAAGTTTTGTAAGTTTCTGACTTCAAGTTATTGTCGAATTTCACCCCGATATTAAGAGCTAATGTTAGCATGTAGCACACACACACACACACACACACACACACACACACACACACACACACACACACACAGTTGATGGATTTCTATATTTGTCTGTTAATGCAGGTATGGAGACGTTTATGTGTTTTTTAAATACTATTAAATATAAAAAGTATTAAAACAAGATTATATGGTGTATTAAGACAGCCTATGCTTTAAAAAAGTTGTATATGGAGCTGCTTTGTAAATGTATTTGAATATTAATGCATATGTTATTTTCAGTACAGGAAAATAACTAAAATACTGGATTTTGGACTTCAAATTATTATTAATTTGGTCTCAGACATTTTATTTCATTAGATGTAGTTTTCATAAAAAATTGTAAGTTATTTTGTGTAATTATGTGTATTTTATTCATTCATTCATTCATTTTCTGAACCGCTTAATCCTAATTAAGGTCATGGGGAGGCTGGTGCCCATCCCAGAAGACTCTGGGCGAGGGCAGAGTACACCCTGGACAGCTCGCCAGGCCATCACAGGGCAGAAACACGCTGACGGCTATGTAGCCTACTCTTGACGAAAATCGGCAATGGTTATTTTACATGCCTCTCACCACAGACAGTGAGAGACATGGCCGGCATTTGATTATTACCCAGTTAGCTGCACTGGGGGACAGCAGTGACATCCCGTTGATAGTGGGGCTTGAACCCCCAACCTTGGGATCAGTAATCTAGCACCCTTCCACCGGGCCACCACTGCCCCATATATTTTATTTTATTGTGAAATATATTTTTGTATTATTTGAGCACCCTTGACCGCTGCCCATTTTCCTCCTTTGCCTTCTAAGCTTGTTCTCATCCCTGATTTAACAAGATATATTTAAGGTATTTATATAGTGTGTATTGTGTTGTGTAGCCAGTGACGTTGTACGGATCATCAATGCTGACTGGTCCAGTTTCTTCAGGTCAGCCCCTGGACGTAGAGGATGCGTCTCAGCCCGGCCTCATCACCAACTCAGGCCTTGTGCTCTTTGGCTCTGATGGGAAAGCGGTAACTCGTCTCACATAAAAACACATTTAAACAGTAGCAGAAATAATACCTTCACCTTCTGAACTCATAAAAACCCTGCTCAAAAATGTCCTTATATTATATTACAGAGTGGGTGGAGTTAGGCTCAGAGCTGTAAGTGAAGTCACATTTTACTTCTTGAGTAATCAGTGGAGTCATTTTAATATTGTGCTGGTTGTACAGCTCCAGGTGAAAAATCTGCAGTTTGAAGATGGAAAGATGATTCAAGCTGCTAAGTACTTCTCATCAGGAGATACCAGCAGTGTAGAGCTCACTGAGGAGGAGAAGAAGATGGCAGAGGACATAAGGGTGTGTGTGTGTGTGTGTGTGTGTGTGTGTTGATTCATGAATGTTCACCACAACAAAATAACCCTAACACACTTCTTATGAAATTACATTGTAATGTGTTGTAATCTATTACAGCTGATCTGGAAGGGCATTTTGAGCAATATGGCTGTAATTGAGGACACGACTGACTTCTTTAAATCTGGGGCCGCGTCTATGGATGTGGTCAGGTGTGTGCTACTGTATTTTCACATATCTTCTCAACAAACATTCAACCTGTCATCTGTGATCTGATCTGTAAAAATTTTTTTACAAATTTTTGTACATTATAATAATAGCTTAACGTTTGGTTTTGGTTTATATTATCAGTTTAACACATTACTGTAAATCCATCTTTAATACTTTTTTACAAACTTTGATTTTACTGTACGTAAATTGAGTATGAAAATAATATTTTGGTCAGCATGTAGTGGTTAGCACGTCGGCCTCACAGCATAAATGTCCTTGGTTCAAGTTCTGGGCTCAGCGAGGGTGTTTCTGTGTGGAGGTTGCATGTTCTTGTGCTTGCGTGGGTTTTCTCTGGTTTTCTCCCACAGTCCAAAGACATGCTCATTAGGCTAACTGTCTGTTCCAAATTGCCCCTAGGTGTGAGTGTGAATGGTTGTGTGTGTGTTGGCCCTCCAACGCTCTGTTGTTCAGGATGTACTCTGCCATTGCCCAGAGTCGGCTAAAATAGGCTCCAGCCTCCAGTAGTATAAAGCAGTTTGCAAAATTAATGAATTAACTTTTTTTGAAGCAGATAAATATTTTCATAATTTGCTTTGCTTTGGGTTTTTTCTTGATTTATTTAATTTATATTATTTTTTAATTTACAGAATTAAGAAAAATTACTCTTATTTTAATAATAACAACATCAACAACAATAATCATAATTAATTTATTCATTTGGCCGAACCACTTAATCCTACTATGGTCACGGGTAGACTCAAACAATTTTGACAAAAAGATCAAACAAATCTGGGCAAAGGCGGGGTACACCCTGATCAACTCTCCAGATCACAGGGCCAGCACACACAGCCAAAAAAGAAACTCCCTCGATGGACCTGGGACTCAAACTCGGGATCTTTGTGCAGTGAGGCTGACATGTTAACCTCTACGCCACTGTGCTACCCTATTATCATCATCATCATTTTTATTATTACTATTATCATCATTATTATTATTATTATTATTATCATCATCATCATTGAAAATTATGTGTGTGTGTCAGACTGGTGGAGGAGGTTAAGCAGAAATGTGAAGGTGTACAGCTGCAGAATGAGGATGTCTACATGGCTACTTCCTTCCAGGAGTTTATCCAGATGTTTGTACGGCGCCTGAGAGGGGAGGACCAGGAGGAGGAGTTGGTCATCAATTATGTAAGTGTCAAATACACCAACAGTTCAAAACAGTCAAAGAAGACACAGCATACTGATATTAATACTTTTAGTGTAAATGTACACTGGTAAAAAAGTTAAACGTTGTATTGTTCGCCATTTTCAGGCAAACAAAGAAGTCAATAACATGACACTGAAGATGCCCTACCAGTGTTTTATCAACGGGCAGTTTGAGGATGCAGAGAATGGAAAGACTTACAACACTATCAACCCCAATGACGGCTCTGTACGTTGCACACACATGTACACACACGTCTTTATATTCTCATACCAAGTCTGACCTTTGACCTTTGTGTCTTCTGATGTTGCTGTGTAGGTGATCTGTCAGGTGGCATTTGCCTCAGTTGCTGATGTAGACAGATCAGTGGCTGCAGCTAAAGAGGCATTTGAGACAGGCCCATGGGGCAAGATGAACCCCCGCGACCGCGGCAGGCTACTCTATAAGTAAGGAATATATTATAGAAAATAATTTGTGTACAGGTGGCTCATAAATGAAAGGAACAAAAAACAGTGGCTCTGTTACACTTTGAAGATGTTTATTTATTGTGCTGGCTTTGTTTGCCGTTGCTTGTCTTCTTAAGGCCAATTTATACTTGTATATAGGTGCAATTGTGACTGTCATTCATGGTGATGCATTTATATTTGCACATAAGGTATGTCTCTCCTCTAGACAGCACCGTTTCATTATAATTTATTCCACACTGAATAAGAGGATGTGAGTGCTGTGTTTCACTGTAGGAATAATAAACAGAAAGTAACACTTACTGGTGTATATTCAGCAGTACATCAGCACATCAGACTCAATATATTTATATTAACAGAATAACCTGATTGAAGACTTCTGAGAAGAAGAAGCAGAAAGACACAGGAGAAAATGCAATGCTGTCATGTGGACCATTCACAACTGTTGCAGTCTGCATCACTGAAAGTCATTGTTCTATGTTTTGGGAGGTGTACATAGGGTACAGTTTAGGGTTTGTGGCTACATCATAATTACAGCATACATTTGACACAGAAGTATAAATCTGAGTCAAATTAGGGTTGCGGGGAAGCTGGCGAAGGCAGAGTTCATGGTGGCACAGTGGCTTAGTGGTTAGCAAGTCCACCTCACAGCAGTAAGGTCCTGGGTTTTGCATGTTTTCCCTGTACCTGCATGGGTTTCCTTCGTGTATTCCGGTTTCCTCCCACAGACAAAGGCGTGCACATTAGGCTAATTGGCTGTTCCAATGATGGTCTGGTGAGCTTTCCAGGATATACCCTGCTTTCACCCAGTGTCGGCCGAGATAGGCCCCGGCCTCCCCACAACCCTAGTAGGATGCAGTGGGTCAGCAAATGAGGGCGTGATGAGCGAGTAGGAATATTATGCCTCACACACCGCGTGTCCATGTTGTGTCTGTACAGGTTAGCTGATCTCATGGAGGAGAATCAGGAGGAGTTGGCCACTATAGAGGCCATTGACTCAGGTGCTGTGTACACACTTGCCTTAAAGACTCACGTCGGCATGTCCATTCAAACATTCAGATACTTCGCTGGCTGGTGTGACAAGATCCATGTATGTATGAGAGCCTGTGTTTTGGTCATGCTCATGATTAGACACTGTGTTTTATATACTGCATGTATTCTATACTGTGTTCCACAGGGCACAACAATACCCATCAACCAGGCGCGACCCAACCGCAACCTGACCTTTACTAAGAAAGAACCTCTAGGGTGAGTGAATCATGTTTAGGAATAAACCTATCAAAACCATGGATTCTAGACACCGGTAATGATGTAATCTTTCCACCATGTTCAACATTCTGGAACAGGGTGTGTGCCATTGTGATTCCATGGAATTACCCTCTGATGATGTTGGCCTGGAAGAGCGCGGCTTGTTTGGCAGCTGGAAACACACTCGTCTTAAAACCTGCACAGGTAAAACAGACACGGGCCGAAATTAAAATAAGCTTCTTCTATATCATCTGTTGATCACATTTTAAATGCAATTTGGGAGCCACCTGAGGCCTGGGAATAAAGAACTAAATTGGCTGTGCTAATGGGAGTTATGACATACTTTCTATTTTCTGTCAGTAACAGTGAGCTCAGCCAATCACTGACATCTGTGAGGTTGTGTATCAGGAAGAGGTTGGATAGTACTTTGCTCTGACTGGGATACTCTGCCATGTGACATTGCATGAGTTATCATAGGTCATAGGTAAGAGCTAGCTGGTGGGTGGAAATTGGCAGGTGACCAAATTGTGGACCTTGGTTTAATGTAATCTCTCTCACAAACCAAAGCATTGAACAAGTAAATGTAAATAAATCTTTTTATCCAAATCCATCCAGGTGACTCCTCTGACAGCACTGAAGTTTGCTGAGCTGGCCGCTAATGCAGGCTTTCCTAAGGGTGTCATCAATATCATACCAGGATCAGGTATTCTCCCCACCACTCCTTCACCTGCTATCTGATTAATTTTTGCTTTATACATGCATCTGTATATGTGAACAGAGGTTTTGTGCAGGAATGGAGCTTAAAGTCATCCATCCATTCATTCGTTCATTCATTTATTTGCTGAAATGCTGTATCCTACTAGGGTTGCGGGGAGGCTGGAGCCCATCCCAGCCAACTATGGGCGAAAGCAGGGTACATCCTGAACAGCTCACCAGTCCATTGCAGGGCCAGCACACACATAACTATTCACACTCACGCATAGTAATAATGTGCATGTCGTTGGACTCATTCATTCATTCATTCATTCATTCACCTTAATCCTAATTAGGGTCGCGGAGAGGCTGGCACCCATCTCAGCCAACTCTGGGCGAGGGCAGAGTACACCCTGGACAGCTCACCAGTCCATTGCAGGGCCAGCACACACATAACTATTCACACTCACGCATAGTAATAATGTGCATGTCTTTGGACTATGGGAGAAAATCGAGGTACCCTGAGGAAACCCACACATGCACAGGGAGAACATGCAAACTCCACATAGAAACACCCTCACTGCTGACAAGTCAACCACTAAGCCACTCTGCCGCCAAATTACATGTATAAAATTTAAAAAATTATATTTATTTATTATGATGGGGAGGAGGATGATGATGATGATGATCCGTCTTTTAGGTGGTATGGTTGGACAAAGGTTGTCTGATCACCCTGATATTCGTAAGCTGGGCTTCACTGGATCCACCCCCATTGGCAAACAAATCATGAAAAGGTAAAATCTATACAATTTTGGCCACTTTAATAGAAACACCTGTAAAATTGTTTATTCATGGAATCAGCCAATCATGTGGCAGAAACACAATGCATGGAATAATGCATATACAGGACAAGAGCATCACAAATCACACATAGGGGAAATGTGACATGAGATTTTGACACACAACAGCCTTTAGAGCAGGGGTCTCAAACTCGCGGCCCGATAGTGACGATAGTTTGTGGCCCTCGCCTTAAATATGAAAGTTTAATGTTACTGCGGCCCCCGAGTTTGATATGTATGGCACTTTACAGTGTTGTGGGCGGAGCTGAACGAACCTACCAATCACGGTGGGGTATATGGCTCTCGGGGGCAGGACATTGGGCGGGTTTGATGCAAGCAGAGAAACATTTCTCAATGAGTGAAAGTTACAGCAGCGTTGCCATGGAGAGTTTTCTT
>JBCNYH010000024.1:6651217-6663322 GCA_039654325.1 Tandanus tandanus
AAACCAGGGAAAAAGGAATTCAAGAGAGGAAAAGGAACTCGAGACACTTTGGAATTGCGGAGGAAAAAAAAAAGGCTTTTTTTTTTTTTTTTTTTTTTTTTTTTTTTTTTAGTAAAAAAAAAATGCTGGGTTTTTTTTTGTTTGTTTTAGTTTATTTATTTATTTTTTTTTAGGATCAAATAAGGTGATTGGGCAATGGTTTGGGATTGTCACAAAGACTTGCTAATGGTTTGTCTTTTTGAGCTCATCCTGACTTCCTGACCAGCATATGCTTATCTCTGACCCATAACCTTTTGACCTTTGGTCCTTTGGTACTAGACCAAAGGAACTGATCGGCTAGTTGTTGCATTGATGGAGTCTTGGCACACGGTTGTTACGTATAGACCGAGGATCCATTAGTGAGTCATGGTGGCTGCAGTGTGTGCATTAGGAAGGGCAAAGTGAAAAGAAACGCTCTCATCAATGGCGTGGGAAAGTGCTCGAGTGGCCGAGTTCACACAAAGACCTGCAGCTAGGGTGACACATGCGGCATGTTGATGCTGCTTGCAATATGTGCACTTTTTCAAACACTCGTGCAGATATTTGTGTTGGACTGTTACATGTCATATGTGGTTCACGACTAGTAACCATTTACGGTGAAAAAGTTTGCGTTCCCTTAGGATAGAACAAAGAAGGAATATAATTCATAACAACGAAAGAATGGTGTGTGTTTAAACAAATGAAAAGGCTAGCTCACACTTCCCAGAAGCCTCTGCGATAAATAAGGAGTCTATATTCCACTGCTGATAAAATATCCGCAACTATTTTGTTTATAACTGCATGAATTGTTACATAAACATGTCTCGAACAGATGATGAACCAATTACTTATTCTAGTGTCTTAACATCAAATCCAAATTGACTAAAGGAAGATAAACGTCTTTCTTCCCACTTGCTGAGGCTAATATTCTTCTACATCTAGAGGTACCGGAAGACTTTGCTTGATTTTGTTTGTGCGATCTTGTTCGTGAGTTGGTGGGATTGGAGAACCATAAACAATTCCTAAACAGTTCCTTCTACATCTAGGTTAATACTCGTCTCCTTAAAATCTTTTCCGCAACAATATCTTTATTAACAAGTGTTTTCCTATAAAGACTTGGTATTCAGTGAGATAAGCATGCAGAGTAACGGCCATGTACTTTTCAAAACACAGTGATCTCTATGTAAATAAAAACAACAAATTGCATTTTGGGAATAGCGAGCTTTAAGGAAGTGTAATACACTTAACATTATTATTTTTGAATTTCATTTTCTTTAATGTAATAATATTCTCTAATATCTTGTATGCCCACCATTAGCTTTTACTCCTGCCTCTATCCTGCTGTTTTTCTTTTTGAACAGTATTTGGATCCTCTCGCTTGTAATTATCAGGCTGCATAGTAATATTCAGGGTGCAATAATTCTTCCAGAGGTTATATACACTGCCTTATTCAGATCAGGTCTGGAGAGTCATAATGACTAATTCTTTTCTAAATATTTTTTTCACATTTTACCAACACCCACTCCATAAATATTTCGTACAGTGTAAATGACCTTAAAAATAATGGGAGTGCACTTTTGTCTAGGAGAGAGAGAAAGAGGGAGACAGACAGCATTTACTGGATTGGACAGTAAACATCTTTGAAAGGGAGAGGATGTTTTTAGCCTTCGGTCTGCAAGTGTGTGTGTGTGTGTGTGTAAACTGTGTACTGTCCTGTCTGAGTGGCCTTGTTGTTGTCTGGAGGTAAAAGTGTGTGTCTGTGTGTGCATGCTTATGCAAGGTGGAAATTTCATCCCCGATCCTGTTGGTTCTCTGAAAAATTTGTGTAAATTAGCAAACCATCCATCTTAAATAGCTTTTTATTTCAGTAGCACCTTCGCCACATTTTGTTCCATATCTTCATGAGAAAAGTTTGCTCACTGTTTATATGTAATTAGTGCGATTTTTCAGGTAAAAAAAACACGACAGACTGAAAAAAGAAAGATTTTTATAAAGAGAAGACAAAATGTGCATTATGCCATATATATATATATATATATATACACACTGCATACTTACAGATTAAAAACTTTATAATCCTAATGTTCTGCATTACATATATACATACAGCCTTCATATTGCCTCACACTTACCAATTAATAACCAAACAGATTTGGAAAACCTCTAAAACAAAGCTTTTTAATTGGCTCAGTCCAAGCAGAATGCAGACTGAACAACTGTGCCATCCTCGATTACTCCGAGCGCCAAGTCTACCTTGGTGCACCGCTTCCCAGAGAGTTTCACACCAGTCTGTCACTCTGATTAATGTGCTGCCTTTATCTTTATTTATTTATTTATTTTTTGCTAAATAAAAGTCATTCACCTACACACACACTCGGGGAAATCTAAGCAGGTTGGCTGAAGTTGTTGCTGTGCATGACAGCCTTGAATCTAAAGCCTTGACGATGCAAACTTGTTTACAGGGGATTAGCAATTTTAAAAATTAAGGAGAAAACTGTTGTTTTTGTACTTTAAGATGAACTTCACCAATTACTGCAGCCGTCTTTTAGAGTTATGTGAAGGCTGGCGTTTCATTAACAGGGTTGTACGAAGTGTAATGTGCAGCAGGTTAGGGTAAGCAGGAATTGACCAGATTAAATTATAATACTGCTATTTAAGTTCTGTGTCTGGATGAAAATGGGCTGCACTGACTTAAAATGGGTCCTTTATGATCTAGTTACTACAGAGACCGGACATGAATTTCAGAATGAATATTTGCTGGTCGAGGACTTGCGTCTTGCCATAATAGCACATTTGATGAAGATAGCGTGTAACAGTTTTTGAACTGGTTTGGATGTCTTCTGCAATGTCTGCGGCCTTGAAATGTGGATTTTTCTCCACTGCTCACTTCACGAAGCGAAGGCATCTTTCTGATGGTCCAGGTCGACCTGGCTGTGGATCCGTAGTGGTCTTACCTTTACTGTTGAACTTTTTAGCGTTGACAGATGAATATTCAAATTGTCGGCTATTTGTCGCTGGTTGCTGTCGCCCTCTGACAGACCCACAATTCGACATACTGCTGTATAAAGGTGCACAAAGTTGTCCTAAAGTTATGTAAACATGCCTCTTATGCTGGCATCATTGACCTGGACCATCAGAAAGATGCCTTCGCTCGGTGAAGAGAGCAGTGGAGAAAAATCCCCATTCCAAGGCCGCAGACATTGCAGAAGACATCCAAACCAGTTCAAAAGCTGTTAAACGCTCTATTCATCAAATGGGTTATTATGGCCGAGCAGTAAGAGGCAAGCCGGTCTTAAATTTTAAAACTGGAACGTTTTTGCGGCAAGCTGGTCCTTTCGTCGCCCTCTCACATCAGCTATATCATGTGCATCTGCGCATGCATACTTGCTTGTCGGAAGTGTCACCTCGAACACCTAGCCGCCGTTTCAAATTCGGCGATCTACACAGTGTGTGCGTGTACAGACATCTACCGCACGATACTCGGAAGTGATACTACCGACATGTAGCTCTCGTGGCTTTTCATGCTTTTGCACGTTTGGATTTGCTATGTTTCTTGTGCCTCATGTGCGTAGGTGATATTTTTGCGTATTTGCATTCCATGGAAGACCCCAGCTTGGTAGGCCTGATGCGTGAATGGGCCATTGGCCACAGGTCTATGAAAGTGTTTTTAGGAAACCTCCTTTTTGAATGTTATGGAAAACGCTGGGACAGTGTGTGTCACTGGTCTGTTTAAAGCAGGATTTCAACAGAATATACAGAGTATGAAAAGTACTACATGTCCACCATCAGTTCAGGACAGACTCCTGTATTAAAATTATCTTTAAATCAAAGGACGAGTTCAGTAAATATTTATATTTACTGTTGTATTCCTATTTTGTTGTGTTGTTAAAGAAATAAATTAAAACACCTGTTTTTTTTTTTTCTGACTCCTGTCTTGGGTTTACATAATAGACATCCGCCAAACAAGTAATAAAAAAAAGAATGGTCTTCAAATCTCTTTAGTACTGGCATTAGTCAAATTAGTCAAGTCTCTAAAGCAGGCATCAATGTATTAATTGTAGGGGTGTGACTCATTTTTGGAGTTGATGTGTAAACTAATACTTAAAGTCTTGAGGAAAAATATTTAGTAGGTTAAAGTTATGTTTAAGCTGAACTGAAAAATCAATGCTTAAAGGTTTGCTTATCGTTTTTCATTACATCACAGTATGATTGGTTGATGTATATGCAATTAATCACATATCTGGTCTGCTATGGATCTGTCTGGCAAATTAGCCGTTAGCTAGCTGCATTGTGCGCTATGATCTTTAGCAGCTTAAAGAGAAACATTCAGCGTTTTCTTGAAGAGAAATTATCCTAAGGTATACAGAGCTTACCAAGTACTGTGAAGTAGTTAATCGCTGCTTGTCGGAAACCTCGTTTGTCACAGGAAAGAAAACAATGTTAAAAAAAGGCTGCCATTTTAAAATCCTATATAATAAGCTACTTAACCTCGTTTGCTTGGTCCGTACAGAGGAATCTCAGCAATTGTTCTTTTTGCATTGTACTAAAGACCTCAGTCTGACATTTCTCTGTGCAAATGCAGTCGGTTAATAAGTAATTTATATATTCACATTTGAGGTTTTTTTTTTTTTTTTTTAAGAGTGTTAATAATTTTGGGTTTAACTATGCCTAAAACATTGAACATGACCATACCTTTCGTGAGTTTCCCCTTTCCCAGAGGTCACCTTCCTTCATTATTACACACCTTCACCACCTATATACACACACACACGCGCGCGCACGCACTTTCATAATTTGTCAAATAGTTTTAATTAGTGAAGCAGAGTAAGGGCTTCTAAATTTCACAAACAGTCACAGTTCCAGTTTGTGTTAATTGCATGTTGGCTTTGATGTCCATGGCAGTCTCTCTCTCTTTCTCTCTCTTTCCCCTTTCCCTTAAAGTGTGCACAGAGGGAGCAGCCAAGTCAAATGGAATCACTTAACATAGACTCATTTTAATTTTTCACTCCTCAGTAATCTTGTCTTGTGCACACTTGGGGATTTTGTTAACAGCTGTGACATGAAAACATGTTTAATCTGCGCCTGTCTGTCTTGCAGGTGCTCCTCTTGCTGTGTATAGCAGACTGGATGGTCCATGCCATGTGGAAGTCTGGGAAGGACCCGGACAGTTTCTCTATCCCGTACCTGACGGCACTGGGGGACCTGCTGGGAACCGCGCTCCTGGCCTTGAGCTTCCACTTCCTTTGGCTGATTGGGGATCAGGACAGTGACGTAGGTGACTAGAGTCACTGGTCATGTATTAAATCTCAGCCAAAGCCGTGCTGCGTTGCTATGGGTCATGGCCAGTGGCCAGTGACCAGTTAGTTCACGGATGTTCCCGGGGATTCACAAAGCAGACCAATGAGGAAGGGAGTTCCTCATCAGCTGGGACATTTTATAGTGCTTTTTTAATGACAGAGTTATTTAATATTCAGCTTTTGAGAGATTATTATATGCAGCTTTATTCCAGTCAGATTTTGGAAAGAAGGTAAGACTCCTGGGAGGTGCTGCTGAACTTTCAGACATGAATGAACATTATTACCAACGAACCAATTACCAGCCTGTCTTTCTGTTCACATCACAGCCAGGATTGAGATTAATGAATTCCTCTGTTTTTTCCCCCCCTCTTGCTCTTCCTACCCTCTTGTAGAGGGGTCTGCACTTTCTAAGACAAACGGTACTTATTGTGTTCTGGTCCGTCGGGTCAGATTCCTACTTTTTCTGTTTTTACACGTTCTGTTTACATGTATACAGCGCTTAATGACATGACGCATGTGTGCGTGAGAACCGTCTGCATGTGGGTGTTGGCTCAGTATCTTTAATAGCTTTTTCCTCTTGTCTACATGTCTTGTGTGTGTATTTTGCTGTCCTTTTTTGCTTTATGGGAGAATATCTGTTTTTTATACTTAAAAATAAATGTTGAGTATTTGTTTCTCATCAGAAGGTGTCCCGTCCCCCCACTTATAAAGTGTAATATTATGTTTTAGTTTTCTGCTGTATAATAATCTTTTCTATCTTTATGCTTTCATTAGCCCAGAGCTGATATAACTTATACGGCATAGTGACTCAACACCTTAAAATACTGTGGACCCCAATAGTATTTATAGCACTGCTCTATAAATAAACCCTCTGCCTTTTTCACACAGTAAAAAAAAAATTATTTTGAATTAAACTCTTAAACAATGAGCTCTATTTGTCTCTATGGGATTTAGTGTGTATACAGCGTAGAATCCAGTACAGCTTAGACCATCTTGAGTGTTTTGTCTTTAATGAGGATCGTCCGACACAAACAGATAAAGGTCATGCTACAAGACCCTGAAATCCAAGGCTGACATTCCAGTTTGTCCCTGTGAGCATTATGCTCAAGTTCATTGCTAAATCATTATAATGCTGACCCTGACCAATCATGACTCCATGTAAGGAATACAACACTTCGAGTGTGCCATTGTAGGAGAGGATCAATAACGGGGTGGTGTGATGTGGCTCGACATAAATGTGGATTAGTTTATGGTACACGGGAATGGCACAATTTGATTGTTCCACTGTCTGGGGTGAATAAAAATATCACCCCAGATAAAATAATAAATTAAATAATAATGACAATATCGGATACATATGTTTTTTAACAGTCTCTTGGAGCAGGCGGTGTCATAATTGTCTTACTTTAAAATGGAAAAATTAACTATAAAAAAGTCTTTTTGTTTGTTTTTATTTGTTTTTGTGTAGTATGCTTAAAGAGCACGCGTATTGGTTATCCTTACAGCATTTGTACATAATGTGTATGTTTAAGTGATACAGAGCTTATTATAACATAAATGACCATAAAACGCTCTATACTGGGCAATTTTATGTGGATTACTTGCGGTGGCTGAACCACTGCGGAGCAACTATTTTTTCCTGGAAGTGACATGAACTCATTGGGCCGGGTTGTCCAGCGCAAGTAAGCTAAAGACTCTTACTTTTGACTGTTTCCTTTTGGAGAGCCGCTGCTCCTGTCTAGTCATAGCTTGACTTTTCCTGGTGACGCAGCTCAGCACTGGCCGATAATGTGTTATCTTAGATTGGTGTCTGCTGCATGGGGTCAGTGGCCACTCGCACGTAATTGACAAGGGGCAAGGACTGATGCCTTTTGGAACCGCTGATCATACATGATCATTTTATAGAGCTAGTAATACAAATTCACCAGAGGTACCCTTTAAACAATTATTCACCGTAGGCGCTGTGAATTAAGTTAAATTGAATAGACTATTCCTATAACATCCCCCCTCACCTTATAATAATAACACCGATTAATATTTAATAACAGTGTAACAGGAAGTTCCTCTTATACCACAGCAATTTACCAAATATTATTTTTATTTTTAAATAATGTCAAATTGTATTTTTTATCCATTTATAGTTATAACTGTGGGATGTTCTTGAAACGGGTTCATTGTTGGCTATCTGCAATCACTCTAGAAGTTTGGGGGTTCAAGCTCCACCACCACTAAGCTGGCACTGTTGGTCCTTGAACACAACCCTTAACCCTCAGTTGATGAAATAACAATGTAAGTTGACACTGGAGACTCCTTGGATTTATGTTAAATGATTGCCTTCTCGCAGAAAACCTGACCTAGATGGCTCCACCGAGAAGAGCTTTAAATTAAATTCCGCAAAACCTACCTCCCTGATTTCCATGAAACTTGGCAGAAGGGTGTTGCATGGGCCAAGGAAGAACCGAGGACACTTTGAAGTTAGTCATAGTCACAAGACGTGTCCGCAAATTAAGTTTCACTTTTGCTAATGTTTGCAGGGTACCACATTTGGCCATTGCGAAAATCTGAGCGAGAATGCCATTCATCCGATCCAGTAGGTGGCCAATGTAGAAATATGATGACCCAGTCCCAATTCCCTCCATGGCACCACACTTGGCCCTACTCCAATTCATTTTGTACGCTCCACTGTAAGGTACAGTGTCCCATTTCGGGCCTGAGGGGTAGTGGACATGCACTACTAGTCAAAAGTTTAGACACACCTCCTATTTCAGTTAGAATGAGTGGGTGTTTCCAGACTTATGACTGGTACTGTACGTTATAGCAGCTGTTAACAATTGTTCCCTCACCAGCCTTTTTTTTTTTTTCCTTCTCCTGAACTTATGCTGCAATCCACTGTACCCCTAACTCTAAAAAAAACTTTCTGCAGTGTGACGGTCATTCAACTTGGAATTTGGGAATCAGGAACTTGGGCAGCATCCAACTTGTCTGATGTTATTTCACTGATTTAAATCCAGTTAACATAAATTAAATACATGTATAGATATGTGTGGCGTTTCGGGCATGTCCAAGCGGGATGAGACTGCGGGGCCGACCCAGAACACGCTGGAGGGACTATGTCTCTTGGCTGGTCTGGGAACGACTCGATGTCCCCCCCGGAAGAGTTGGTGGATGTGGCTGTGGAGAGGGAAGTCTGGACCTCACTGATTAGGCTGCTGCCCCCGAGACCCGACCCCGGAACAAGATGTATAGATATACTGTAAAATTATATACATTTATAAATAACACTTTGTTTTCATAAAATTAAATATAACTAAAATCATTTGTAATTTTTGATGATCAGTGATTTCAGTATGTGAGTTCTGGTGTAGTGACGACCCTTGTTCTTATGAACATAAATACCACGCAAAAGTTTGGACACACAAGTAACTGCTCAGTCTTTTGACTTGTATACCTCTCCAAATGGAGGAGTAGAAGAAAATTTCCCAAGTAGTGAAACACACAACATGGCTGCCATTACTGTAGTATATCGTTGCAAATATTCATTCAAAAAATGCTGAAAATGTATTTGCAGTGGAATATATAACCGCATCTTCACAACTAATCCCATACCTGGCTCGGGCACTGGATTTTTAAAGACCACTATCTAGTTGAGGCCAGTCTGAAACTAGGGGTAGGGCCAAAAAAAGGAATGGGGATCGTGCCATTGGCTCAATAACACAATTCACATTCTTGGGTACCTGTAATCCCCTGGGAGACACATGTACAGACATAATAGTAAGTCCAAATAGGTTTGGGAATATGTCCAGAAATATTAAGTGGTTGCAGATTTCTTTAATATAGAAGAGTGGACTGTTGTCCTTGGTGGAGGTCTGCGCTCTTGAAGTGCCCTTCTAGTTACACATGCTTCTTAGTTAATGACTATAAAGGTATAATTCAATACTACCACTTTACTTTTATTCTCATGTCTTTGCTTGGCATTGCTTTCTCTCAGCGACTTGACCTCCTCTTTCACTCAGGGAATGGAGCTGTGTTTTTTTTATGGATTGATGGAGAAGTGACGACCCTTTGGGGTGCTTCATTTTCAATTCAATTTAGGTTTATTTGTACATCGCATTTTACAATTGACATTGTCGCAAAGCAGCTTTAAACAGTCCAGCTTTGATGCAGCTCACACTTGTCTTAAGCTGCTTTATCTTACCTCCATTTTAGCCTGTCTAAATTGTGTCCAGTCATGCAGACGGAGCGTAGGAGCTTTAAACCTTCTTGAAAAGAGTGTGGGATGGTGGAGAGATGAAAAAGCATCGTTTGTTCTTTTCCTTACTCATAAATGAAGGATTGATAACACTCAGCTAAGAGATTCTTTTCTTGTTCAAGTAAGGGTGAGCAGGAGAAGTGGGATCATGGCTGAAGTGGCTGTTAGTTGTAGCTTGTAGCAATGAAGCAAAAACTAATAATAATAACAGTAATCTCAATTTCATCTAGGCTAATGAGCTAACTATATTTCTGTTTCAACTAAAAATCCAGTGAACTATGAATACACTGCCCGGCCATAAAAGAGGTCTGACACTAATATTTTCATGGAGTGCATTTAGCCGTGATCACAGCATGTAATCTTCATGGCATTGTTGCTCCAGTTGGTCGGGTCGAGACTGAGCAACATTATTGTGACAATAAAATGAAGTCAGCTGATGAGCTGAATGTACTGAATGAGCAGGTTCTCACATCAATGGACTTTTTCTTCTCTGATGGCACGGATATAAAATGGGGACTCAAATAATAAAATAGACCACAGGGGTCGAAATGCTCCCGCCGAAAGGACCATTTCATAATATGCCAATATAGAAAAAGCATAGCAAGTTTGAAAGCCCCAGCTTCATAACGCGGCAAGTAAATGTTCGGAAACCTAATATACAGTTTTGCCTCTGTGACCTTGAAAAGTAGGTCAAGGTGACACACACACAAACTCATCCTAGCACTCATAGTAGTGAGCCAGCATACCAAGTTTGAAAGCCCCAGCTTCAGCACACTTCAAGTAAATGTCCGAAAAACTTATCAGTGTTTCCCTCATCAGTTCAAGATGTCAGTGAGAAATGAACCCGGCGCTGGATGGAAATAAATGTTATGTTGCTTAAGTCTGTTGAAACGATGGCATGACGATTACATGCTGTAAGCAAGAATAAATGTCTCCATGAAGATATTAAAGTGTGTGACTTTTTTATGGGGCTGGACAATGTATGTTTAATTAATTGTTAATAGGAGTGTATGATGCACGATTTCCTTGGTCTTTCTACAAATACACACTACTGTATGTATCACAATTTGATATATTGCACTCTTTTTGAAAAAACATCTTGTAAAACAGTAGCATTAAAGTTTTTTTGAAAAAGCTCTTTGATGGCGTTTGGGCACAAATTATTATCAAGGGTGTTTCCTAGTGGAGCTTGCTCATGCCCTTAATGTTCATGTCCTTGGACTGTGGGAGGAAACCCACACGAGCACAGGGAGAACACAGAATGCAAACTCCACACAGAAACACCCTTGACAAGCCTGGGACTCGAGCCCAGGACCTTCACGCTGTAAGGGGCTGACCACTATGCACTGTGCCGCTCACTTGACAAAGTGGTTTGTCAAAGTTTCTGTAATCGATAGATATCCACTTAGCAGGTGATTAGCACACCTAGATTGACCAAACCCCTGTTAGCAAGAATCACCAGTTTCTGCCCTCTAAGGATGGATTTTGGTAGGCAAAGTTTGGTGGACATCCTTCCTTTCATCCTATAATTTGTGGCCAAAGAATAGGGTCAGTTAGCTTGGATCCCCAAACTCCGATCACTGTGGCATGACTGGGCTGAACCCTTAGGAGATCTATTAGCCTCAATTGCAAGCATGGGACATTTCCCCACTAAATTATAAAGGCTAGCATCCTCCCTGCATCATTCTTTTTTCCCACACCTTGAAAATGATAGGGTGCCACTCTAAACCCACTCCATTTGGGTTGAAAAAGCCCAAATCCCAAACAGCATGAAAAGCCTGATGTGGTTGTGAGCCTGATGAAAGGAAGAAGGGAGTAGGAGTTTGGGATGAAGGAGCTGAACTAAACACAAGAAGCCCACTGTGAGGCTGTGATGAGGGTTTTGGTTAAAGGGAGGGGACAGGGTTCATGGAGAGGGGTTTGCAGGTGGATTTCCCAACCACTCGCTAAATTCACAGTCTCACTCAAACCAATGAAATATAAATTTTGGAGCATTGCATTAGTTATGGACAAATATGTACAACTTTCTATAATAATATTCTCAGATAAACAGATTCCTCATTTTTCATCATTTTTGACTAATGCATTTCAGTGCAAACTGGAATATTTTTTACATATTTTTAGGGCAAAAAAAAAGCAAAATCAGTTATTTGACAAGAGATTTAGTGTGTTCGTTTTTACAGAATTAAGAAAAAGAGTTGAATAGGGTGTGTTAAGATAGGAGTAGTTACAATTTTTTTTTCTATGTTCCTTTACTACTGCTGATATAACTATGACTAATAATAATATAATACGAATCTTTGTTGTCGATCCGCCCCCATTTTCTCCCCTAATTTTAGTTGTATCCAGTTCACACCCATCAAGTGTTGCCTTCCCTATCTCATGACCACCACCAACCATTATTTACATTTAATTTTTGAGAATAAAACTATTTAGGCAATAATTAACTTATTAGATAGTAAGGCCCCCAGTGCAGCTAACTGGGTTATCAAATGCCGGCCATGTCTCTCGCTGTCTATGGTGAGAGGCATGTAAAAGAAC
>JBCNYH010000024.1:6777760-6788658 GCA_039654325.1 Tandanus tandanus
CGACAACATAGCTCCCAGGATCATTAGGACACGCAAACCCCTCCACCACGATAAGGTGGCGATTCAAGGAGGGGTCTTGTAATGATTATTATTATTATTTTTATTACAGCTCTTGACTGCCCAACATATTGTGCAGCAAAATGCACCTCTATACTGTTACATATATATTACATAATGTCTGCTTGACGGGCCAAAATGGAACAATTGCGAATCTGTGTGTATATATGTATGGATATATGTATATCAACCTTTCATGACAACTGTGTGAGTTACAACGACACACATTTCACTCACTCACACTCCCTCTCTCTTACACACACACCCTCCAACACAAACACACACACACTTTAACACAGTTCAGTTTCCATGACTTCAGGGGACAATACATAGACTTGCATTAATTTCCTGGAGACTTACCCTAACCCTAACTTGCCTAAACCTAAACTTAACCTATCCCTCGAAATCACGTCTTCATCTTCAAATTTAATGATTCATATTAGGGAGACTTGTATTCTGTCCCCATAAGAAATAAATCACAAGTCCCCACACCATAATGAATACCTGGGTCTCTCTCTCTCTCTCACACACACACACACACACACACACACACACACACATGCACGCACGCGCACGCACGCACGCACACGCACACACGAACACACACACACACACGCACAGTAATTCTTTACCTGTCCTGAAGCGTTGGGTAATTTTTCATGCTCTGTGGATTGAAGAGATTAAAACTAGTTTGTAAGTGAGAACAAAACCTGATATCATTTGCAAAAAAATAAATAAATAAATTAACTTTTTGGTAAGAGGAAGCTGGTAGGCAGCTGAGATTTTTTTTTATATATACACCTGAGTGTGTGTACAGTATATAAAACTCAATCTGTGGTGTGTAATGCATTTACTGCTTTCATTCATTCATCTTAACAGCTGCTCAGGATTGGGTTAAATCACTATGTTGTTTATATTTTGACGAACAGAACTAACAGAAAACTGGAACACGGCACGCAGGTGCCAACAATAGCTTCAGAAACAGTGAGAATCAGTCAAACTTTCTGCAAGAAGCATTGTGATTGGACAGAACTACTATTAAAAAAATGTGATATATAGGAATCCTCTCATAGAGCTCTTACCTTGCAGCTGCTGAGATTTAGTCCCATTCTGCGCCTCTTCTTCATTTGTCAGAGGCCTCAAAGACGCCACCTGCTGCCTATTTACTGCCAGAGTCGAGGAAATACAAGCAGACGCGTGAGCGCAGTCAGGTTCTGATTAGAGAATAAGATAAATCTAAGTATAAACATGAGGAGGGGAGTGTTACCAGACTCATCCTTGTTGATGTCAGCTGCAGGATGGAGTTCGAATGTGTTCTGTTCATCTGTGGTCTCTGCTCTGGCTTCAGGTCCACCAGCTCTCTCCCGTGGGATCACAAAAGTGTTCTGAAAAGCACTGTTCTTCAAAATTCAAATAATCTCAGTCCCATAAGCAGTGTTTAATCTGCTTGGATAAAACTCTGGTGTGCTTTCCTGCTCGGTGTTGGTGAGAACACAGTTCACACCCGGAAGCGTCTGTATGATGTTTTATCAGTTCACTTCTAAGCAAACTCTAGCATCGTTTGCTCATGATTGTAGGGATTTGATGCATAGCAGCATTCAGACCTTTGTAGAATTACACTGAGCTGTGAAGAACAAACGAATTACTGAAGAACTGCAGAAATACCATTTAACAAAGCATAACAAAAACCCCACAACAACATTTATTTACACCATAAACAGCCATAACCATAGTACCACTGTGGCTAGGCAGCCCCTATACACAGCAAGCAGCAATTGGGTCATTCTTTGAAACTGGATCAAATTTAATGATTCGCATTTTAACCTAATATTTTCCAAAAACTATAAAGAATTAAAAGAGCAATCCCTGCCCAAAACATACCACATGGACACATTCACATGGGGCCTCGCTATCGCCCAAGATCCGGCATTCAAATTTATATCCCAAGAAGAAATTCCTGTTTTTCTTAATTTGTGGACTGAGAATCGAACATCAATTTACGGTTCCGCGTGTAACCAGTGGTGTCTACGCCAGTTACATACGGAACCGATTTTCCTTTTTTCATGTGAGGGTTGTACAATCGAGTTCCTCCTGAAATGGTTTTATTTCACACGTAGTCACACGTAGTCGAGCGCTAATTAATTTATTCACCAAAAATAAATGGGATGAATCTGGCGTCCGTAGATGAATTTCATGTTACATACAGATTTATTCCTGTTTGTTACTTTTTATTTTTGCATTTATTTAATTATTTAAAAAAAAAAAAAATATATTTATTTATTTATATATTTTTAACCAGTCTGTTTTTTTTTTGGTAGTTTTATGGTTTGTGTTCTTTGTTAATCTTTTTTTTCCCCTTCAGAACCAATACATTGTGTTCTGATATCATTCTATCACATCCAGAATTAAAAGTTTCAGCAGTTTGTGCTACAGTAGCTATTCTGTGGGTTCAGACCAGACCTATTAGCCTTCGCTCCTCACTTGCATCACTGAGCCTTGGGCACCCTTAACCCCCTTCGGATCACCTTTGTTTTTACTTACAACTAATCACCAGGAACACCCCTCAAGATCTACCATTTTGGACATGAATAGACCCAGTCAATGTGAAATAAAAGACATGAAAGCATGTTTCTAAGTTTCAGAAGCCTTTAGAAGTACGTACATGACCCGGTGGTATCCATCACCGTTATAATGCACGTGTTGCTTCTCAGGGCTCCGAGATTTTTACTGTGATATAAACGGCTCAGTAACATTTCACACATTTTTTCATCCCTGTTGAAATGCAGAATATGCTGTCCTGTGGTGCTCTGACCTGTAGTGAAGATATCTCATGGTTTCCATCTCCACCTCCGTGAGGCCGCTCAGCCTCTGTTTTAAAAAAAAAAGCTACCGTTAGTGTCTGAAACTAAAATACAAAGCACGTTTCCAATTTCCAAGCCCCTGAACACATACGTGTATGAAAAGGTCCATGTGGAGACTCCACCTCTGTGAGACTGGTTGGTGGGGTTGGGACAGTTGGTGAATCAGAGGCCTGTGTCTGTGAGGCTGGAGCTGGGACAACGTGCTGCACCTGAAGCAGATAGCAGTCAGCCGCAGGTAAAGGGTGCCAGGCTACATGCAGCATGTTAATAGTGGACTTGACCAAAAACATAGCAGATGGTGTCGCTGGTTTCTCTGTACACACAGTGAGGAAGCTGTTAGACATGTACAAAAATATACAGGAATTTACAAGAGGCTCAAAAACAGGGATGTCTAAAACAAAGGTTCAGTATGGGTGCAGGTTTTCAGTTCAACCAAATAGGAGTCACACCTTCCACCTATGTGAACCACTGAACTCAAAAAATGATCGTGTAGCCTATTGTTTGCATATGGCAAAACCTGAAGCCAGATTCGTGCCCTCTTGGTGAGACCATTTTACTGTTGAAGGTTATACTCAAATAGCATGAAAAGATGGGAAAATAGAAATAATTACATCCAAGGTATACATTTCATTTAAATCTCTCTCTTTATCAAATCTCAGCTATGCAGAACTTTTTTCTTTTTTCAATTAATTACAAATATCAGTGAGATTATTGGTAAATTTATGAATTTAAGGCATTCTGAACATCAGCAGTAAAATTTTCAGGGTTTTCGAGCTGTGTTGGCTTTCAACAGCTCCATTTTGAGATCTTAAAGCAAGGTGGTCTCACCAAGATGGCTGCAGAATTTAAACATTCATTTATGGGGAGGCTGATGCCCATCTCAGGCAACTCTGGGTGAGAACAGCTCCCCAGGCCATCGCAGGGCAGAAACATGCTGACGGCAACCCAGTGGCCCACTATTTACAAACGACAGCATTGGTTCTTTTACATGCCTCTCACCACAGACAGTGAGAAACATTTCTGGCCTTTGATAACCCAGCTAGCTGTACAGGGGGGACATACTGCGGTGAAAGTGCGGCTTTAACCCCTGACCTTCGGATCAGTAAGCCAGCACCCTACCACAGGGCCCCCACTGCCCCAGAATTTAAACACTAATGTGCAATCTAGTCTTTATTTATTTATTATTTTAGATCAGTGAATGAAACGGTGGAAGGTGTAGCTACTGCTTGGTTGAAGTGAAAACCTGCACCCACACCGGCGCTTTGCGGATAAGACTGGACATCCCTGTTCTAAAAGATGCCTCTGCTTCACCAGTTTCAAGGTATTACCATTAAAATAACATATGTAATATGAAATAGTAAAGTCAAATATTCTCTGCCCTGAGATGCTCGGGACATGTCAACTGAAGGCGCTAAAACCACGCCCAGTTGCTGGAAAAGCGCAGCCACAGTTTTCCGTTTTGCCCTTTCATGTTCAGCTGTATACGAGTGCACTCAGGGCTAATGCTGTGTTGCTAATGCTAGTTGAAAATGGACTGATTCATAGGTTTATGAACTCCAATAAAAATAAAAATACATTTAAAAAATGCTGTTTTTATGCTTTTTATCTAATGTGTGGAAGGTTATTGTTGCAATACAGGTACACTTTGGTCCATGCCAGATTCACCCAAAACCAATCCTAAACATCAAAACTGTTCAAAGGTATAACTCCCCAATTCAGCACGGCATCGTTCACAACCACTTCACACGTCTCCGCCTACTATTTTCTAACATGTATAATGTGTTTCTGAAATTGCTTTACATGGACTTCAGGGATTATTCACTTTTTCATTACCTCTCCACTCATCTACTGTATGTACTGTACATTAAATCAAGAGTACTGGCAGGCTGATTTCACCTGTTTCCAAATACCACAGGTCTTTGAAGCACACTTGGTAGTTTCTGCTCTTCTTGTAGCCATCCCGTCCACTCCAGATGTACAGCCTTGTGCCGATGGCCACAGCGCAGTGACCGGTGCGGGCTTTCGGCCAATGGATATGACCCTTTTCTTCATCCTCTTCCTCCTCCTCCACGAGTATACCTACCTGTCGCTGCTGTTGGCTCTTGGCTTTCAGACCACTCCATGTCATTGTGTCTGAAAATGCAATCAAGGATTAGAACAGAATTATATAATCAATCATCACACAGCCCTGAAAATTAGCAGAACATATGATCATTTTTTTGAAAGTAAATTTCTGTCAGTTGTGTGGTGTGGGCTGCTTACCAAGGTTCAGCACTGACATCGAGTTAGTACAGATCCATTCAGCTCCTTCAGTGTTCCTCTCCTCTGCAGGAATCCAGCCGCCAAGCACATACATCCTACACACAAGGAGGAGAACGTTCAGGAATCATACGATAGCCCTGCATGTGTTAGTGTGTAAACCTAGCAAGAGTGTCAGGTAAGCAAGCAAAGCCTAAATATTTAAGTCATTTTAAAAGCAAAACAAAACAAAATTAAGGGGCACGTATAGAGTGCAAGCTACCTCGTCCACACAGCATAAATAATGTAGCAATATAGCGGCTCTATAAGTTTTATATGAAAATCTGTGTGCGGGTGTGGTCAGAATTTTGTTCACAGACAAACTGACTCAGATGACAGTGATTACAAAACCTCCACCAAAACTCTGTCTTAGCCAGAAAATATACAAAGCAGAGGAAATATATAATCAGTGCTGGACAGGACAGAAAGAGAGCAAAAGGAACGAGGTTTATTACTGGTTTCCAATCACATTAGAAGAGTGTTGACTTCTGGGTAAAGGACAGGGTCCTGCAGTTTGAGGTAACGACCAGGTCATAGTGTCTGAAAGAGAAAGAAAAAATGTTTTTTTTAATGAATATCTACAGTGTGTAAGATCACCTGGCCTGAAAAGTACTTTTTGCTAAAGGAGTATGCTCTTTCTTCAGGAGCTCGTAATCAAACTATAGCACTGGATAAGGTTTACACTCAAAGCTTACCAATATCCAGCTGCCACAGATCTGCCAATCTATTCCCGCACATGCCGCCAAAAATGTAAAGCTTCGTGGAGCTCCCACTCTTTCCGCTGTACACCACACAAGTGTGAGACTCCCTGGGCGATGGACCCCCTCCTTTTGTTTCAGGAATGGTCCAGCCTTTGACTCCTGACTGTGCCTGTAGCTCCAGCTCATAGAAATCATCCAAATATCTGCAAAATGAGTGCAAACATATGTACAAAGTCAAGTGTAAGCAAGTATGAGCACAAATCCCTTCATTAAACTGGGGAAGTATCACTGATCCGATACAGAGTCCCGGTATTACTACGGAGTACTTCCAGTCACGTCTCTTAACGGTCGCTCAGATTAACGACAGGATCCGCATTAGACTGGTATTATGAACAACCCAGTACCCAGATCGCTTGTGTGGGTATTTTATTGAGATATGATATTCAGAGAGATTGACTACACTCTTCAAACCCAAGCATCTGAAATAATATTGTGGCAGAGACACTAACGCAAAAAATAATAGCAAGGACTTGGTTCAGTAACTCCACTGTTGAGAAATTTTCACTCTGGTAACTTCTATTACTGTTCAGTCAGAGTGGTATGAGCTTCTGATCCAGACCTGTATGTGAGGAGCTTTATACAGAAAGTCACTGACGCATTTTAGTTAAGCACCTATACTCCAGAAAATATAAATGTGTACATCATGACGGCACGGTGGTGTAGTACTTAGCACGTCTACCTCACAGCAACAAGGTCAGGGGCGATTCTGTGTGGACTTTGCATGTTCTCCCTGTGCTTGCATAGGTTTCCTCAGAGTTTGCTGGTTTCCTCCCGACAGACCAAAGACAAACACTTCTATCTGTTCCAAACTGCCCGCAGGTGTGTGTGTGTGTGTGAATGTTCGTGTGCATGTTGGCCCTGTAATGGACTGGCGAGCTGTTCAGGGTGCACCCCGATTTCGCCCACAATTGGCTGAGATAGGCATCAGCCTCCTCGTGACCCTAGTAGGATTAAGTGGTTCAAAAAATAAATGAATAAATGTTTCCTTATAAATCTCTCCATTACATAGTAGGATCTTGGCATAAAATCTTTTTTTTTTTTTATACTGCATATAATCCATTTCAGTATATACTACACAGGAACGGTGCAATCTGATTGGTTCACTATTTCGGGATGAGCAGTTATGAATATATATTGAAAGTATAATACAGAATTATTCAGTTGAGGGGTTGTTAAGAGTTAAGAGTTAGAGTAAGATAAATTACTCAATCACTTATTTGCCGAGCCTCTTAATCCTATTAGGGTCACAGGGAGGCTGGAGCCTATCTCAGCCGACACTGGGTGAAGGCAGGGTACACCCTGAACAGCTCGCCTTACCATCGTAGGGCAACACACACTCAACCATTCACACTCACATTCATACCTAGGGGTCGATTTGGAACAGCCAATTAGCCTAAAGTGCATGTCTTTGGACTGTGGGAGGAAACTGGAGTACCCGTAGGAAAACCCAAAAAAGAATGGGAAGAACATGCAAACTCCACACAGAAACACCCTTGCCGAGCCCGTGACTTGAACATGCGCTAACCACTAATTTGAGGAGGTAAACACATCCCACCTTTAGGGCTTTCATCAGTTTTCTCTCTCAGACTGGTCTCCTTTTTTGCTTAGATTTTTCTTTGTAATAAAATGTATTATTATGGGATGCCCAATGTAATGGTATAAGCCACTTATCGATGCTCTAGCAGGGACCAGAGTCTGTGTCCCTCGGTCTCTACGTCCTGTCAGCGTGTCACATGACAAAGGGGGACAGTACACACTCAGTCTTTCCCCCAGTCGAGCATTGGTGGTAGCACCCCACTCTGTGACATCACCTACTGACTGACCTACACTCTCAGTGATGATGTCAAAGTCAGGGACGCTACCATCCAGGGGCAACCCCACCCACAAAGCTTTATGCACTGCATCTAGTTTTTATGCCTAAGGGTGTTTTGGTCCTTGTTTGTCCTAAATCCTACATGTCAGACAGGAAGACTCGTCTACAACAAAGGAAATAAGAACTTAGTTAATTGCAGAAGCGACACAGAACGGTTTCAGAGATTTGTATAGATGTGAAATTGGTCCTTTTGTCTTTTTAAACGTGAGCGCGTACCCTTAAAAAGCACTTACCGAGGTACGTTGCCATTTGGGTCTTCACTATCGTTGGCCAGCCCTCCAAACAGGTAGCACTTGTTACCATGGAGGGTGAAGCTGTGTCCCAGACGAGGGCAAGGAGGCGGCGCGTTCTTCGGTGGACGAGGCTTCAGCTTCTTCCACAGCCAGCGACTTGCCTACAAACATTATGTATTTTAGGATTCATGAAACGTTCAGCTTTTTTATGGTTGATGTAATTCCCATGTTCTTCCATCTCTGAATGACCGAGCATCGTAACCTGCAGTTCGTAAAGACTGTTGCTGTACTGTCCAAATTCCACCATTCCTCCAAACACCAGGACACGTGTACCGTCACACACAAGACCATGTGCAGCACAGCCAGGTGGGATGTCCCCCCTCACTGCAGGAAGAAACCACTGTCTGGACACTAAACAGGTAGAGAAGGAAGGAAGGTTTGTATGAATGAGTCCTAGTGTTGCCAGATCCACAGTTTTCCAACAGGATTTATTTATTACATTTTAAAGATCAAATTGAAATCCAGGCTGAAAATGTATCACTGTATCAGCATTCCAGTATCATGCATCTGTCCACATCTGTGGAGAATATTGGGAGGATTAAGCACAGGAAGGTTGTTACCCCTCAGCCATCAGGCCGTTTACTGTCATTGTCTGCGTCTGTGTTGCCGTTCCCGGCGCTGTCCCCATATTGTCTGGGCTATTTCTCACAAACTGCTGGGCAGATCATGCTGAAATTTTTGCTTGCGGGTTTCCTATGGTGTGTAGGTGTGCATAGGCTTGTTAATTTGACCTTTGACCTTGTCAGTGACACTGACCGTGTACATTTTGTCCGGACTATATTTCCCAAGAACTGCTGGTCAGTTGATGCGTTTCCTAATCTCTGATGAATATATTTTTTTCAAGTTTAAAAAAAATTTAAAAAAGAAAAAATTTACAGTCCTATTGTTTTCAATGACCAGTGTGTTTGCAATATGAAAAACTCTTCTACCAATATATCATTCATCCCTCCTCTGCACACACCCAAACCATCTCAATCCGGGCTCTCTCACTTGATCCCCACACACTCCTAACTGTGCTGTCCCTCTGACATCATCTTCATCTCTGCAACTACCAGCTCCGCCTCCTCTCTTTTTGTCAGCGCGACAGTCTCCAAACCGTACAGCACAGCTAGCCTCACTACGGTCTTATACACCTTTTCCATCACTCTTGTAGATACCCCTCTACCCACCCATTCCACCCTGCCCACTCTCTCTTCATCAACTTGGAAAGTTGACCCCAAGTAGTTAAATTCACCTACCTTCATCACTGCTACTCCTTTCAGCTGCACCCTTCCATCATCCTCCCTCTCATTCACACACATGTGCTTTGTCTTTTTCCTGCTGCCTTTCATCCCTCATACATGTTAACGAAACGTGCGTGTTACAGATGTATAAAGAAAAAACTATCAGCTGAAGTAGAAAATAAAAGCTCACTCTGTGTACATGACTTGATATGATGCTCAATGCATGAATCTACAGTCTGCGCTTGGAAGAACTCAGGCCCAGCCTCACCACCCGTCTGTGTGTTTTTATCAATCACCAGTTATGCTGTAGTGAAACAAAATGACTTATAAAAAGACAAATGCTAACTGGAACTCATCTAACAGCTAAAATAACCCTGATATCGAGGTATTACTGCGTGGGAAGCGATGCTTGTGTTAAACATGATCCTCACAGGGGTTCAAACTACTGGCGGCACAGTGGCGTAGTGGTTGGAAGGTCCTTGGTTCGAGACCCGGGCTCAGGCGTTTCTGTTTGGGGTTTGCACATTCCCCCCATGCAGGAGTGGGTTTCCTCCTGGGTACACCGGTTTCCTCCCACAGTCCAAAGACAGGCTGTTCCAAATTGCCCCTGGATGTGAGTGTGTATGGCTGTGTGATGGCCCTGCAATGGTCTGGCGAGCTGTTCAGGGTGTGACCCCACTTGGCCCAGTGTCGGCTGAGATAGGCTCCAGCCTCCAGCTTCAGCAAATGGATGGACGAGTTCAGACTTAGGGTAACGCCCCCAAATCGGCTGTGCCTTAAACTACTTCCCACTGTAGACCTAGTGCACTAGATAGAGCCAAGACACCATTGATTTATACTCACTTCTGTAGGAAGTAGGGTGCAGGATGGGATTTAGCACTCAACAGCTGGACTTTTATCTAAAGTAATGAGCCAAACAAACTTTTAAAGCTATTAAGGACATGAAGCTTAGCGTGTGCTACCAGAACAACCTGTTATTAATCACTATTCGGGTCTCATACCTGTGTTATAAACATGTAGCTCCTCCGCTATCCCTTCATTTCCACCTCCAAACACCACTATCAGCTCCCGTATGGCCACTGCTCGGTGTCCGTGCCGTGCCCGAGGAACGGGGCCGGTAACCGCCTGCACGCGCTTCCATAAAGAAGACTCGGTTCCCATTATTAAAACAATTCTACAAGCGCGTTTTTAAACCCAGTGCACCACTCAGATATTGAACGCTGCACCAACGGTCGGAGTTTTGTTTAGGACGCGGTACCGCCGTTATCAAAGGGACGCGTTTCAAATCAACTGCCACTCGCCTACTTTCCCCTTCTTCTTCTTCTTCTTGTGTTTAATGGCGGTTGGCAAACAGCGTTCAGGTGCATTTACCGCCACCTACTGAAACGGAGTGTGAACTGAACGGCTCCTATTCTCCCTATATTCTCCTCCCAATCCCCGTCTTCCTCAGAAAATTAAATAATGCCTTATAACCCACGTGCCCCGATTCTAACTGTAAAATTTCTCTCATCTCCATCTTTATTCCCTCTCTC
>JBCNYH010000024.1:6808751-6822675 GCA_039654325.1 Tandanus tandanus
TATATATACACGTATGTATAAGGTGGGTATGGAGTCATAAATGTTTAATTTATATTGGCACAGGAGCTTTGCATCAAAGGAGCCCAGCTTCTGCACATAAAGAGTTCTCTGGTAGAGGAGGCAGCCAATGAGCTGATAAACAAGCTGCTGGAAATTGAGCAGAAGGAAGGAAAGGATGAGAAAAAGGCCACAGATGACAACAAAGCTGATGGCAAAGATGGATCTGAAGACAGCAGTGGTGAGAGAGAGAGGATCACCGAGTGGACTCACAGAAGCGAACATTAACATGTTGCATGACGTAAAAACATGAGGCTTAAAAATTTTTTTACATCATGCATCACGGACCCCAGTTTGAGAACCACTGGTGTGCAGAACAGGACAGAATGTATATATTATGATGGGAAAAAGAGGATAAGTAGTGTAGAGAATATTGCAGTTGAACTGATTTGGCTTGGGGTTTGGGGGACAAAATGGGACAACCACTTTTCCAAATATTATATGGTATATAGTGACATGTACCATAAGCTGGCTGCATAAAGCTAGAAGAATTAAAACAGATCTTGAGACTTTGAGATTCTAACTTGTGCATAAAATCCTGTTTGATCTTTCAGAAAATGGTTTATTTTAATTAGAACACATGTGTTCACTTTCTCCTCAGCAGAAGAGGACAGTAGATCTGCACGAACGCCTTCCCAAGGCAGAAGACGATCCCGGTCCTCCTCTCAGACGAAAAAGAAGAGGAAGCGAAACACAATGGAGGCCATGGAGGAAGAAGCCCAGGAGCTGTTGTTGCACTTATGCCACCGAAACCTGGACGCACTGCTCCAACTGATACGTTACACACTGGAGACACTATGCAAACGTGTTCACTCTTCCTCACCCATGAGCCTTCTGGGTCAGTAATGTTACTTCCCTGTCAAGATCTGTTTATTTTTGCTCAAAAGAGGAAAACTGGATTGTTAAAAAAAACTTAGACTTAAAACTAATACTACTGAAATTTGTCTAACGGACATTTATGGAATCCTGTTTGACAAATGTAACTTGATAAGGCTTAGGTTAAGGTTTAATTAAGAACAATCTATCATCTACTGAGATAATGAGATAATGGTTAACCCTTCTTATGTGGTTCAATACTTTTTTTGCTGATGAACATCCTTATTAATAACATCACTTAACCTTTCATAACATCTAAAATGAAACACAGAAGTACTCGTCACAATGCTTTGCATGGTATCCCTCTGCTGTAAACTTTCTTAGTATGTTCTTGTGCTGTGACCCTGATCTTTGCCCATGTGACCTTTGACCTATTACCTCAGAAACTGTACCAGTACATGGGCAATTAGTAATGAGTAACTGGTGCAAGTTTGTGGGGCCAGTGTTGTAGTGGTTAGGGTTCTGGGCTCGGGTTCAAATCCCTCTTAGACCCCCAACCTGTTAAGACCCCTGGGCCAGGTCTTAATCACAAGGTGGCCTCTGTCCACCCAGCAGTATAAATGGATACCAGTAAAAATATTAGGAAGCAAAAAAGTCCCATAGGTTGAACTCCTAGACTCTTCACACTACAGAAACTTGATGAGCCAGTAGGCTCGGGTATAAAATCCCAACTAGTCAGTTTGTTTAACCATCAAAGTGTGCAAAAGATAACATAATTTGACCTTGACCTTTGACCTATGACCTCAGAACCTGTACCAGTTCATGGGCTTTTTGTAGTGAGTGAAAGTTGGTCAAAGTCTGTAGAGGGATTCAGCAGAGTGCCCACAATGTTCAGACGAACTAACACACGCACACACACACGGATACACGGACACATGTACAGAGCGTAAATAAAATACCTTTGGCTCCACTACAATGAGTGGAGGCATAATAACCAATTTATGATTGTACAGTCAGATCTCGGGCTTCACAAACATCAGTTTAACATGTCAAATATTTAATCAGATGAACTCTACTTTTGGCTTATAATATGGCCTTCATTGTGTTGCCTTCCATTGGTGGAACAATGCCACGTTCATTTTACCATCATGTCTGAGCGGCAAGCTAAGAACAAAAACGACACCACAAAATTTTCAGTTTCATGCACTTCCATGAAGTTTGCTAGACTTTAGCGAAGGGTTTAAATTATGCAACTCTTTTTCAGTTTGTGTCACTCCTGTTATTAATTTAAAACCCTCATTACTCTCAAAATGCTGAACTCCAGTCCACATTTCCTTTTGCAGCAAAGCCTGATCCTCGCAGAGAAAAGAGCAGCAGGCAGCAGCCCATCTTCCGAGCTGGAGTGGGCCTTGCGATCCCCAACATTGTCACAACCCCCCCACTGGACAAGATCCAGAAGGCAATAAATAAGGCCATAGGGTTTGTGATCGGTGTCAGCAAGGGAGTTGGTCAGTGGAGCACCCACAGAATGTCAAAGGTATTGTTTCTCTGGCCAATTAAAATCTACAAAAGTGTTTTTCACTTTCTAATGTAATGGATTAAGGCATTTATAAGATGGGCTATAAATAATGGTTTAATCAAAGTTTTTAGGAAAAGTCTACAGGCAGTAATGTTACTATCCTCAATAGGGCTATTACTTCCATGAGTATTTGTAGCATCAATAGTGTCACTACCTTCAGTAATGCTTCCAATTACTTCCACTAATGGTATGAATGTCACCTCCATATTATCAATATTGAACATATTGGGGATAGTGTCACACAGTCACTACCTTCAAGCTATGACTTCCCTTCTTTCAGTAGGATCATTACTGTCACTATCATGTACAGTCCTATTACTACCCCTACTCCCAATAATGTCATTACCATCATACCTTCAATAGTGCTATTACTAACCCTGCTACCAGTAGTGTCATTACAATACCTTTAATTTATACACTTCTACAATAATACCCTTACTCTCAATGTTGTCATTACTGTCATACCTTCAGTAGCACTACTACTACTATACGTTCACTATCATCAATACTGTCATTACTATTACAATCAGAGAAGCTGTCAATGGCATCACTTACATTAACAGTAACACTGTTGTCAATAGAGTCACTATAAGCAACAACGACACTACTATTACTACCTTCAACAATGCCATTACTACCCTTGCTCTCAGTTGTGTCTATAGTATTATTACTGTTACTACCATCAATTATATTACTACTGACAACAATGTCACTATTATCACTATGTAAATGGTGTGTCTGTTGGTAATAGTGTAACTACAGTTACTACCATAAATATCATCATGACTGTCAAGTCTGCCACTATTGTCCTTACCACTGATAACAGCACAGTCATTAATAGTTCGTAGTAAATTAAAATTGCAAAAACATATCGCAGGTAACTCAGGTTTAATAGGGTTTAACATGTCGGTGCTACTGCTGCATTTACAAGACCAATTTGATTGTATTGTTATTAAAAAGATTTCCTGTTCTTGCTCCTACAGGTGAATATCATGGAGAGGCACATAGAGAGCAGAGAGAGCAACTCTGATGATGGAGAGGCGAGACACCGCAGCGTACCTGGTCAGCCATCATTAAAATAACTAAAAACAGTGTTTAATAGTGTGTGGGGGAGATTTCCCAGGGTGGTAGTGTAACAGAGTGTTTAGCATCACAGAATGTGTAGCATCGAAAAATGTGTAGGATAATCAGTAGGTGATATCAGAGAGACAGAGAGACGACATGGAGTGCAGCCCCTGTAGGAGCTTCTTTAAGTGGTTTATTCCATTACATGGGACATCAGTGGTGGCTCAGTGGTTAAAGCTCTAAGTAAGTGATCTGAAAGTCAAGCGTTTAAGCCCCAGTACCACCAAAGCTGCCACTGTTGGGGCCTTGAGCAAGACCCTTAACCCTCATTTGCATAAAATGATAAATGTAAGTCGCCCTGGATAAATAAAGATTTATGATATAAATGTAAATCCCACAATATCAATAAAGTGTTATTGTTACAACTAGTTTTTTAAACATTGTGTTTCCTTGCTGGTTTTCAGAAGGCAGTGCTTCAGATGCCTCGGCTTGCAGTTACCAGGCTCCTATCTTCCATACGAAAAACTACTACAGGTGTGTCTCTGAAAACAAGGAGATCCACAAGCTAGTGACTGCCCTTAGCACCTCCATGAACTCCAGCAAGAAGGTAACAATGACAAAGTGATTATGAGCTAACTGGCTAATAAGCTACTAGACATATACTTAAAGGAGAAGTAGACGTAGAATTTTTTAAAATGTATTTTTATTAAATATATAAAAATTTCTGTTTCTGTTACCATTTTAACTGTAAACTGCTTTTGCTGAACAGGACCTGATGAATGCCTTCAAGCACTTCAACCATTACGATCACATCTGGAAGAGTGACAAAGACAGCACCATCCAGAAGTTTGAGGAGGGAAACCCTTTGCTGTCAGACTTCGAGTCACAGATTCGCTACTACCGAGACCTAGAGCAGGAGATTAACGCTGAGCCTAAGATTATTATTGTTGGGGTGCTGGCTTTATACACTGGTGAGCTGATACTGCTCGCTTTGTTTACTTTGTTATTTTCTGTTCATTTATCGAAAAATACCTCTGAGTTGTCATTTTTTTTAATCTCTGTTTATCAAATAAGACTCTAAACATTATTTACTGAACATTATCTTCACATGCTGTGATGGGAAGAGGAATTTAATCACTAAAATTATAGATCTAAGCACTGTCTATGAAGCCATGTTCTCTGGAAAAATCAGTAGAATAATGGAAAACTTCAAAAATAGACCAGGCTGATGATATAAGGATTCTGCATCTATAGCTCTCCAAGGGCACTTATGTGTGTGTTTTCTTTGTGGAGAAAAAAAGCGTTTTGGTAAGAAATAAAGATTTAACCTAAAATATATAATATCAGATAACTTAGAAGCAGTTCGGTGGGATGCCCCAGGGTCAGTCAGTAGATGATGATGCCACAGGGAGACCTGGTAGGTCACAGAGACAGGAACAGGAACACCTATAACCCTTGTAAGAGAATTGCTGTGGTCTATCCCATTACATGGGACATCCCACAACTAATTAGGAAGTAAAATATTACTAAAAGTTAAAAGTCAGTTTTATTTGTTGCTGTATTTATACAGATTTAGTTTTATTGCTCTTTATTTCTTCGTTGCAACCTTAGATTTTCAAGGTTATAGGTCAAAGTCAAGGTCACTGCAGCCTCATGTGTCTCATGCTCATAAACATGATATCTCAAGAACACTTTTAGGGATTTTCATGAAATGTTGCACAAAAACCTTGACTTAAGAATGAACTGATTCGATTTTTGTCAGAGGCCAAAGTTCAAGGTTACTTTGGCCTTACCGTGTGGAGGCATATTACCACTAAAGGGTAGTGCTTTTTTTTTTTTTTTTAAGACGTCAAGGTTAAAACAATAAAAAAAAAAAAAAACAGTTCTACTGTTGCAGGAGGTACATCTCAAATATTCTAAAAGTAACATCAGATTTAAGGCTGATACAGTGACTGTGAGTCATGAACTGAAAGCATCATGTCACCTTTTGAAAATTAAATATGTAACATCATCAGATCAACAAGTGATATGTTCAGACATACTAAAATACAGATCCAGATTGGATATATAATGATACTCATTGAGATTTATGACACTATGCTGAAACGAGATGTCTGACTCTTTCCCTGATAGCCGAACTAAAGCTTGCACTCACAGCAGAGACCAAATGCTGGATCGTAGCCTATGGGCGCCACTTCAACATGAAGTACCGTAGTGACATGGAGCATATTCTTGCCTTTGTGGAGGAGGCCAGCAAGAAGCTGCACCGGCCAATTAAAGACCTGGATGACATCCGGATCTCCATGGCAGCGCTTAAGGAGATCAGAGAGCAGCAGATCTCCATTGACTTCCAAGTGGGACCCATTGAGGTAAACTCCAAAACACCAGAGCTGAAAGGGTTTTCAAATTTATGCTATTCTCTACTAGACTGTTTCTGATCGTGTCTGCTCAGGAGTCCTATGCCTTGATGAATAAATACGAACTCACTGTGGCCAAGGAGGAGATGGAGAAAGTGGACACCCTGCGGTACGCCTGGGAGAAGTTGCTGACCCGGTCGGTCGAAGTGCAGGATGAACTAACTACTTTGCAGCCCACTTTCCACAAAGAGCTAATCACCAATGTGCAAATGTTTGGTGACGAGTGTGAGAATTTCTATGGTAACTATGAAAAGGTCAGTTGAAGAAGATGCTGCTTTTGAACTCAACACACTAGCAATTGCATAACCTTTGACTTTAATACACGTTGGTCATTGTTATATGTGTTACTTCTAGAATGGACCAATGGTGGTGGGTTTGGCTCCCCAGGATGCCAGTGACAGACTCATTATGTTTCAGGTAAGGTCACATGACCATGATGTAACATTTATGATAACATATATAACGGCATTCACATTTGCTGTTATAGCTACAAAGGTGGGGGTGATGCCGAGGGTGGGGGACCCCATATTAATAACAATTTGGAATAAGATGTCCACCATGCTCATATACTGTGGTAGTAAAGCACTTGGCCAAGTGTTCATATAAATTTAGCCACACATAGTGTACACAATTTTTATAACTAGAACCCTTTTTTGCTAAGCTAACTAACTAGCTCTCTAACTTGACAAGTGAAGTTAGCGACAAAATTCTGTTTGTATTGCTTAAGTCTTGATACAGATTCCAATAAGGAGAAACCTGTATAGTGTTATTTAAAGGAGAAGACAGCACTTGTTTAAATTAATCTCATTCAAATATCAAGATTAATTCCTTTCCACGTGCAAAATCTGAGGCCAATAGCTTCTGTTTTAATGATTTTATGGGAAGTTATTTGAGTCTCAGAATGATGATGTCATCGAGGCTCAAGTTGACATGTACAAGTATAAGATTTTGATACATTCATGCCATTTACTGACAGATTTGTGTTGGGGGTGTGAAAAAGTTTAGATTAAAATCATTACCTGTGCAGTGAGAGACTATATATACACCAGGATTAATATATTTAAGCACAAACTCCTGAAATACTGAAAGAAATGATGTTTGAAGCCAAACTCCTCCATGTCACCTTTGCCCTTGATGATGTCATCATTCTGAGACTCATTTTTAAAATACCCACCCATAAAATCTTTAAAATTGCAGCTATCGTTCTACAGACAGAATTTAGGGTAGATGTTTTTTTAGATTAACTTTCAACAAGTGCTGTCTTCTCCTTTAAGCTGTGAAACTTTGCGTGGTATGCTATCATCAAGAAAACAATTAATAATTGGGTGGTGTTTTAAAACGTGATGTTAAGTAGAGTTCCAGCACATCCTATAGTACATTTTTTTTCAATTCTTTCTATACAATAGCAAACTTCCAGCAATTACTCGTTTTACTCATTTAAGTTCTCTAAGACATGTTCTTTTAGTCTGTCGTAAACGTTTCCTGCCTATTTACAAACAGTTTATTAATATTATTTACTAAGCTTTATTTTTTTAATATTAAAATGACACGTTTTGTGGATGTTAGTTTTTAAACATGTTTAAACACTGGTTTTCATCTCAGAACCACTTTGACACCCTCTTCCGCAAATACATCACCTACACCGGTGGGGAAGAGCTCTTTGGCTTGCCGGTTACCGAGTATCCCCAGCTGCTGGAGATTAAAAAGGAGCTGACACTGCTGCAGAAGCTCTATGGCCTCTACAATAATGTCATCACCACTGTCAATGGCTATTACGACATCCCCTGGGTCGAAGTCAACATCGAAAAGATCAACAGCGAGCTCCTGGACTTTCAAGCGCGGTGAGTGACCAGAAATATGATTGTTTTAATATAATACAATACGATGCAATATTATTACACTTTAAAGTAATAGTATTTAGCTAGCAATTCACTCATCACCAACTACCAGACACTTAAAAAATCCTATTTATATGCTAACATAAGCAAACAAACACATCTTTTTCATGCAAACTCTGTCAAAACGCTGTTTCGTGAAAGTCTCTTTGCACAGAAAAAAGTGCCTTGACTTGCCCAAGTACTGAAAAAGTATCAGTAGAAGATGTTTATCCAATTTGTTTATTTTAAAACTTTCATTCCTGAGATTGTCCCCACATAAATTCATTAATCTTTTCCTTGTTTTTAAGTTTAGACATCCTGCACACATTTGTTTTTCATAATTGTCCCAATAAAAACAGGTCTGTTATGACTTTGGGTTTGGGAAAGGCAGTTTTATAATAACGATCGTAAGTGTTTTGACCTGTTTAGAATTTATAAATAGAAAATCTATCACCAGAAAGAAAAAACAGTGCAGAATTATTTACAATAATGTGTATAGGTGCCGTAAGCTGCCCCAGGCCCTAAAGGAATGGCAGGCCTTTTTGGAACTAAAAAAGACCATTGATGACTTCAGCGAGTGCTGCCCTCTGCTAGAGCTGATGGCTAACCGTGCCATGTTGCCACGCCACTGGAAACGAATCACCGATCTTACAGGCCATACCTTCGAAGTGGACTCTGACACCTTCAGACTGCGTAACATTATGGAAGCACCTCTGCTGAAAAATAAAGATGAAATTGAAGTGAGACTTTCATTTCCCTATCTAATAATGTTTCCAGTAGTTTGGGGACTATGTTTAGATCATTATTGTTTTTGTTTTTTAGGATATCTGTATCGGTGCTGGGAAAGAGCAAGACATTGAACAAAAACTGAAGCAGGTGATCGCCGAGTGGGACAACAAATTGTTCACGTTTGCAGGGTTTAAAACCCGTGGAGAGTTACTGCTTCGTGGAGATAGCGTGTTGGAAATCATTGGTGGTTTGGAGGACAGCCTCATGGTCCTGGCATCACTCATGAGCAACAGGTAAGCAAGTAAAAATAGCCTAATTCAGACAATATCAGTTAGCTATTGTTTAGAAATGAGACCTGCTTACTGAAAAAAATACATGAAAAAATGCATAATTTTTGGCACCCAAATCAACTTATTTCCTGTTAAAAGTGATTTTTTTTAAAAACTTTTGTGGAATCAATGACAGTAGCACCTCTAGTGGTTGTAAATAATAATACACAGATGGCATGAGATTGTGGCTTAGAAACAAGGGCTTGTTTCTTTCTAGCCCAGGCTGTAGACTTGGGCATCAAAGAGTTGACTACTGCCAAGGTATTTTACACCAAGTGAAACTCCTAAATTTGTTATACCGTTTTCAATAAATATGGCAGACACTTCATCATTACCTGAAACCAAATCAACCAGCAAGACTGAATTGTTACATAAAGGTCTTCAAAGAGTGTACCTACTGAAATTGTGACAAAGTCTTCACAGGCAGCCTTACAACATTTTAACACGTTTTCAGGTACAACACTCCATTTAAGGCTCAGATCCAGAAGTGGGTGCAGAATTTGTCCAACACCAATGACATCATTGAGAGCTGGATGACAGTACAGAACCTCTGGGTCTATCTAGAGGCTGTGTTCGTGGGTGGAGATATAGCCAAACAGCTTCCCAAGGTGCCCTGCAGTTTTCACATGTTTCACAGGCACATGTCTTCAAATTCTGATGAATGTCTTTAAACAGCAACATCTGTTTTAAATACAAATATATATTTCTGTTATATTCTGCCTCTAGGAGTAATGCTTGTTTTGTTTTTTGGCATGCACTCCAACAGGAAGCCAAGTGTTTCTCCAACATCGACAAAACCTGGGTGAAGATTATGACACGGGCACACGAGACACCGAACGTCGTGCAGTCATGTGTAGGAGATGAGACGATGGGTCAGCTTCTTCCACATCTGTTTGAACAACTTGAAATGTGCCAGAAATCCCTCACGGGGTAAGTTTATTTTTATGATTATTGTAAGCATATGATTAGGATTATGTCCACCCATCATCCCCCGTGTTCCCCCAACTCCTTAATTATAAAATAGCAACAAGTTCCTGTTCATTCTTCTTGAAATTGCATGAATAGATTTGCTGGTATGCAGAGTATACGCTACATTTCTTGTGGTAGGATGTAGATTGTTTTTGTTTTTTTCTCATCAAAGTTCTGCAAACCAGTTTATTGTTTGGTTGAAGGTATCTGGAGCAGAAGCGTCTGCTGTTCCCTCGGTTTTTCTTCGTGTCTGATCCAGCTCTTCTGGAGATCCTGGGCCAGGCATCTGACTCTCACACCATCCAGGCTCACCTGCTTAACATCTTCGACAACATCAAATCTGTCCGCTTCCATGATAAGGTACATTTATAATGCAGTTATCTGGTATCAATGATTGCTTCAGTGCTTTTAACAGAAAACGACTTGGATACAACATTGCAAATCTCTTTTCATTCTTTTTGACAAACTGAATTTCAGAAGTGTACAGTATTGTATCTGTTTATGCTAATTCTTCATACTCTTATGAAACCTATCATGTTCAATGTAAAACATTTGTTTTAGTTATATGATCGAATCCTGGCATTTGCATCACGTGAGGAAGAAACAGTGGACCTGGACCGGCCTGTTAGTGCCGAGGGCAATGTGGAGATGTGGCTCAACACCCTCCTGGTGGAATCCCAGAGGTCTTTGCACCTTGTCATCCGTAGAGCAGCCCTTACAGTTGAAGAACCCTCCTTTCAACTGATTGACTTCCTGGATTGCTTTCCTGCACAGGTACTCAAGGTTTAATCCTCTACAAATAATCCTCTACAAAGTAACAAGAAGTAGGCTTGTAGTTTAGGTAATTGCCACTGGCATTTCTTATTTCTCACTGTTATTTGATGGCTATTATGTTTATCTTATATTTCTGTAGGTGGGTTTGTTGGGAATCCAGATGATCTGGACACGAGACTCAGAAGTAGCTTTGACTAATGCCCCTACTGACCGTAAAATTATGGCCGAAACCAATCAGTTCTTTCTGAATCTCCTCAACACTCTCATCGACATGACCACCAAGGACCTGACCAAAATGGAGAGGATTAAATATGAAACCCTAATCACCATCCATGTCCATCAGAGGGATATCTTCGACGACTTGGTGAGCTTGGTTTAGATGAATTAAAATACCGTACATACTCATTTCGTTTAATATTGAAAGTATCTCGGGGTCTTGTTCACGAGAGAGGGAAGGATGGAGCGGGAGATTGACAGGCGGATCGGTGCAGCCTCTGCTGTAAAGCCAAGCTTGTACCGGTCCATCGTGGTGAAGAGGGAACTGAGCTGGAAGGCAAAGCTCTCAATTTACCAGTAGATTTACACCCCTACCCTCACCTATGGTCACGAGCTTTGGGTAGTGACAGAAAAAACAAGATCGCAAATACAAGCGGCTGAAATGAGCTTCCTTCGCAGGGTGGCAGGTCTCTCTCTCAGAGATAGGGAGAGAAGCTCAGCCATCCGAGAGGAGCTCGGAGTAGAACCGCTGCTCCTTTGCATTGAGAGGAGCCAGTTGAGGTGGCTGGGGCATCTGATTAGAATGCCTCCCGAACGCCTACCTGGTGTGGTGTTTCGGGCATGTCCAACCGGGAAGAGACCTTGGGGCCGACCCAGAACACGCTGGAGGGACTACATCTCTTGGCTGGTCTGGGAACGCCTTGGCTGGAGGAAGTGGCTGGGGAGAGGGACATCTGGACCTCACTGCTTAGGCTGCTGGTCACATATGCAAATTAGCTACCCCACGCACAGGTTTAGGTCATAGGGAGTGCCTGGTCAAAATTTCAGAAAGCCATCATGCATATGAGCTGAGCAATGGCCCAGACAAACTTATTATGTTCAAGGTCACTGTGCCAAGGTCAAAGGTCACATATGCAAATTAGCTACTCCACGCACAGGTTCAGAGGCAGTGCCTATGCAAAATTTCAGAAAGCTGGCCTGTGAATGAGCCGAGCAATGGCTGGGACAAAATTTTTGAAATGCCGCCCGCCCGCCCGGCTGCCAAGCCAACGACAATACCCCTCCAGCCATAACTGTCTGAGGGGTAAAAACATTCATAAACCAGCATGATTTAAACAGGAACAAGCTATTCATGCAAGCTTTTCTTAAGTTTGGGTTTAATTGGGTAAAATGTTTCCTCTGATGTTCCTTGAATGTTCTGCTAGCTTTCTTTAAATTTACTTTTTTTCTTATTTTAATTTAAAATTTAATTTAAGTTCTTGTAATATAATATTCTCAGAATCAATAATGATTCTTCAAGGTTCCTCTTAACTTCTTACACTGTTCCTTTAAGGCTATGCAAATGAAATTCTAAGTTGGTTCAAAATTATTTTTAAAGACTTCTTAGGTCCCTACTACAGTTCCTCTAACCTTCTTTTCTTTCTCTTTCTAGTATCGTATGCACATCAAAAGCCCTACAGACTTCGAATGGCTGAAGCAATGTCGCTTTTACTTCAATGAAGAAGTAGACAAGATGTTGATCAACATCACAGATGTGGAGTTTATTTATCAGAATGAGTTTTTGGGCTGCACTGACAGACTGGTCATCACTCCACTAACAGACAGGTAATCCATGGAACAAGGTTTTTAATTAACTAATCACCAAAGAACCTGTTCAGGGTGTACCCTGCCTCTGGCCCAAAGTCACCTAGGACTGACTTTAGCTTTCACTGTGATCCTGATGGATTATTAATAAAGATAATGGATGGATGGATGGAATTTTAGCAATTTTTTAGGGAGACCTGAAAAAAAAATTGTCATGAGGGTCTTCAGTACAAAGGTGAAATTCCACACTGGGCTCTTGGTTGAGTGTAGTGGAGGAAGGTATCTTGAGTACAGCTCAAGTACTTGTATGTCTTGAGCACAAGCCTATGAGCCAACAGGGTTGCACCCTGTATGTCAAATGGTGTGCTATGAACTCACAGTTGCACATAAGCTGGTTAAATATATGAAAATATCCATTTTGGATAGCTGTTCTTTGGTGTAAGAGCATCAGTCAAAACCACTGAGCAGAAACCCAAGGCTAATCATAGACCAGTGCATCCTGACCCAGTCCCAGCTTTACCATGGTGAACCACAATCAACAATGTTGACTTTATTGCATTGGCAGCAGGCATATGAGTTTCTCCTTTGAGGTTCCATTTCTCCATTGAGTACTCACTCCTGTGACAGAGTGGCTCACTGTACTACTGAGCCATTACAGCTCTCACTGAGGTTAACCATGAAGAGAACCACCAGAGCAGGATTTATGCCCTGGGAAATTTATTTATGCCCTATAAATAATATTCACTCCTGCTAGCTACAACTTGGCCTCACCTGTTACTACAGCCTGGACCTCTGCTAGCCATTTGGCCTCACCTGTTACTATGGTTTGGACCTCTGGAAGCTATAGCTTGGCCTCATCTGTTACTACAGCTTGGACCTCTGCTAGCCATAGCTTGGCCTTCACCTGTTACAATAATTTGGACCTCTGCTAGCTATAGCTTGGCCACCACCTGCCATCACCTCTTGCTATAGCTTGGACATCTGCTAGCTATTGCTTGCTACTATGGCCTGGATCACTGCTATAGTCTGAATTTCCACCTGCTAATTTATTCTTCTGGGTGATTTAAACTGGGATATGATTAACCCCCCAGACATAGTTTTGCAGAAATTTGATGCTGCAAACCTCACCCAAATTGTTTCAGAGCCCACTAGACACAACCCCAAATCTCTTTCATCCACTACACTGATTGACCTTATTCTTACAAACACCCCATCTATTTATCAATCAGGAGTCTTCAGCCAAGTGAGTGATCACTGTGCCATTGCATGTATACCCTGTGGCCGTTCAGTTAAACAGCCACCAGTAATTACTGAGCCATTATACTTTACACATTATTTATCGTCACTACATTTATATTTTATATTTTTATATTTATATTCGACTTCTAACTATTGGTGTCCTTCAAATAGTTATTGTTATTGATTTTTTTTCCTCGATATTGATAGTTTTTATTTTTATTCTTCTTCAAATATAGGACAGTCGTAACAAGCATTTCACTACATATTGTACTG
>JBCNYH010000024.1:6831526-6849521 GCA_039654325.1 Tandanus tandanus
TGATTTACAGAACCACGTACAACCATCAAGCATCACTCACGATATCTTGTGTGTATATGTTTGTGTTTGTGTGTGTGTGTGTGTGTGTGTGTGTGTGTGTGTTTGTTCAGATTGTGGTCAGCCTCACAGAGAGATGAGAATGAACCCGAAAGCCATCACAGCAGCGCAGATGTTTGGCCGACTCGATGTTGCAACAAACGACTGGACTGATGGCATTTTCTCCACCCTCTGGAGAAAGACCCTGAAAGCCAAAAAAGGTGCTTGTGTATTTATTTATTTATTTTTTAACTTATATTTTGTTTAGGGGCAGTGGTGGCCCGGAGGTAGGGTGCTGGCTAACTGATCCAAAGGTTGGGGGTTCAAGCCCCTCTATCACCAAGTTGTCACTGCTGTCCCCCCAGTGCAGCTAACTGGGTTATCAAAGGCCAGATATGTCTCTCACTGTCTGTGGTGAGAGTCATATAAAAGAACCATTGCTGTCGTTTATAAAGAGTAGGCCATTGGGTTTCCGGTAGCGTGTTTCTGCCCTGCGATGGCCTGGCGAGCTGTCCAGGGTGTATTTTGCCCTCGCCCACCGTTTTTTTATTAAAATCCATTTTCTAAGCAGTTCAGAAAATGAATGAATGAATATTTTGTTTAAGATATGCACCAACTATAATAAGCACAACATTGTTAAAAATGTTATCTTCTCCTATGATCTGATTGCAAAGGTCCTGGGATGAAGTACTGGGCTCAGGCATTTCTGTGTGGCGTTTGCATGTTCTCCCTGTGCTTTACTCTGGTTTCCTCTGACAGTCCAAAGACATGCACATTTTGGCTGTTCCAGATTGCCCCTAGATGTGAGTGTGAGTGGTTGTGTGCATGTCGGTCCTGCAATGGTCTGGTGAACCGTTCAGGGTGTTCCCTGCCTTCACTCAGTGTTGGCTGAGATCAGTTCCAGCCTCCCCATGACCCCAGTAAGATTAAGCAGTTCAGCAAATGAGTGAGTAGGAGTGAGTAAATGCAGCCTGAGGGCCAAATGTAGTCAAAAATACATGAATCTGTTATGTCGCTTTGTAGTGAGGATATGCGCATATTATGAGGCACATGCTTCTGAGAACAGCTCTGAATAATAAACAGAGTGCAGATGCAACAACTGTGAAGAACCAGGCAAAACAATGTACATCTAAACGAAACTCTCTCTTTCTCTCTCTGCCTTAACCTTCAAGTCTTTTCTCAGTGAATTGTTGTATTGTCCAGCCATGCCTTAGGATTGTCAACCTTGATCTCTCACTCTTGTTTTGTAACTCCGTGTCATCTTTGTTTCTGTAGGTGATCATATTTGGATCGTGTTGGATGGCCCTGTCGATGCCATTTGGATCGAGAACTTGAATTCAGTGCTGGATGACAACCGCACACTGACGCTGGCCAACGGCGACCGAATTCCCATGGCACCCAACTGCAAGATTGTATTTGAGCCACACAACATTGACAATGCTTCTCCTGCTACTGTGTCCCGTAACGGCATGGTGTTCATGAGCTCCTCCGTGCTCGATTGGAGCCCCATTCTCGAGGTGAGGGGCAAACGTTCAATAAGAAATCTTACACACAGTATAAACATCTATTTTTATTATTATTTTAACAATGGCTTTAAATGATTCATTTGTGCAGGGATGGCTGTTGACACGTTGTTCAAATGAGGCCACAGTGCTGCGTGAGCTGTTCTCCGCATCGTTCTCTGAGCTCTATCTCTTCAGCGTTCAGTCCCTGGAATATAAGATGGACATGCTGGAGGCCTTCATCATCATGCAGTGCATCAACATACTGCAAGGTCTCTTGCAGGTGTCCAAGGTATCATCTACATACACAGATATTGCATGCAAAAGTTTTCACATCCCTACTTTCCCATTGTAGTGGGGGTTAGGCTGAATCCTCACAGCAAACTACTTGACACTTTGAATACTTTTTATTTTATATATGTATTAATATATACACGCCCTAGTTTTTCATGGGAATTTACAGGAATAAACTGGAAATTTGCAGGAAATATAAATATAGTTAAAAAAAACATCCTGCAACATAATCTTGGTTTCTATCCTGCACTGTGCATTAATAAATAAAAAAACAAATTAGGTTAAAAATGTCATTTTTAAAAAATTTGTAGTATTATAAATATTTGCATGTGTGTCTGCTGATGAAAAAAATAAATGTTGCTCCCAAGTGATGCATCGACGTGGTGCGTGACTATCAACCTGGAGATCGCAAGTTTCAATCCAGGTTGATGCCGCAGCCATCTGCGACTGGGAGTCCATGGGAGCTAATTGGACAAGCTCTCATGGGTGGGAGGGATGGCATACGCTACCCATGTCACTCACAGTGATTACCAGCCAGTCCATGGGCATCTGTGAGCTGATTCGTACATAATCGGAAGATAACGCTTTCCCTCCAAGTGTGTTAGGCCACCCCCGAATGCACATGCACAGCAGTTCGTGAAGAGGCAGGTGACTGCATCGCGTGTCATGGAGGGGGTATGTGTATGCTTACGCCCCTCCCTGGTTGTCGTAGGCAACACTTGACGAGTGGGAATTGGATAGGACAAAAATAAGAGCAGAAAAAACAGGGAATAATAAAAAAAACCCAAACTAAATGCTTGTATATTTACATTTGTGGCATTTTGCAGACACCGTTATCCAGTTATAATTTTTTTGTACAACTGAGGGTTAAGGGCCTTGCTCAAGGACCCAACTGGGGCTTGAACCATCAACCTACAGATTAGTCATCCAGCGCTTTAACCACTGAGCCACCACTGCCCTATATAATACAGCTTGCATAAATTACACCTAATTTCCAGTTAGTTCCCAAATATTCCTGTTGATTCTAATGGAAAGTTTTATTTCCCACCTGGATTATTTCCATAATTCCCCAGTTTAATTTCCCAGTGAATGTTTCTGGACTGTTTCACTGGTTCAAGATGACTTCTGATTGCTACCTTCAGAACTTGTTCTAAAAATATTAAATACATTTTTACTTACAGAAAACTTTACCCTTATAAATATGGGGCATAATTCTTCAAGATAAAATATTCAGTTATGTTCAGGATTAGATGGAGGTTATGTGGAGTGTACCACATATAGATCCCTTAAATATACTGTATGTATCAAACTTTTGATGCCAAAATAAATATAAATCATACTAATGTGTTCTTTGCTGTGGTGTAAACAAAAATGCTAATATATGGTGCGCAATTTTGTGTGTGTGTGTGTGTGTGTGTGTGTGTGTGTGTGTGTGTGTGTGTAGGAGCAGGGTGGCGAGATTAAATCTAAGCACCTGGAGCGTCTGTATGTCTTTTCCCTCATGTGGAGTGTTGGTGCCCTCCTCGAGCTGGAAGATCGGAGCAAGATGGAACACTGGCTGCGTGGCCATGGCAGCATTTGTCTGGATCTGCCAAAGATGTCTTCCACCGAGGACAGCATGTTTGACTACCACGTCGGATCCGATGGCATGTGCCTTAAAATATATTCGATTACACACACTTTCACACTCTCAATGTCTCTGTACTCTTCAGTCTGTGTTGTCTCTGACCATTAATTCATGATTCTCAAATCACGAGTTTATACTCGTTTTATTGGGTCACACTCTACAACAGGATGTGTGTTTAATACCTGTGTTTTATGTCTTATCCACTCATTAATGCAAAAATCCAATCAGCTGATGAATTCTAGACAGGCTGCTTTGAATATTTCAGAAACTGCTAAATTAATGAATAGCATTACTCACAGTGAGAGGGGTCAGAGGCCAGACTGTTTAACAACCACTCTTTACAACCACCATGAACAAAGAATCAGTTTTAGCTCAAGTCTTTCTTCCACTGATTTTCTTTTAGGAAACTGGGTCCACTGGAACTCTCGTGTTGAGGAATACATCTATCCACCAGACTCAACACCAGATTATGGCTCCATCTTGGTGCCCAATGTGGACAATGTACGCACAGACTTCCTTATCCAGACCATCGGTAAACAAGACAAGGTGAGTGGAGAGTCATGAGAGTCATTGATTTCTGTCAACATCATTTCCATCCATATCATTAATTCCCAGAGTGAATTATTTTCGCATTTCCTTCACCGTGCTCATGTCTTTCAGGCTGTGCTCTTGATTGGAGAGCAGGGTACTGCTAAGACGGTCATCATTAAGCACTTCTTGTCCAGATACGATCCTGAATCACACATCACAAAGAACCTCAACTTCTCTTCAGCTACCACTCCACTGATGTTTCAGGTTCCTGCTCTTTTTCGTACATGCACCTATGGGCAAGGATATAAGCAAGAATTAATGCAATAAATTTTTTTTCTAATTCTTCAGTTAATTAAAAAGTTATTGCCTAGCACTTAATACCTTTTATTACTTGGAAAATTTGAAAAAATGTATTGCATTGCTTACCCAGGGTTTCCCTGGGGCATGATGTCCACCATCTCCTCAATTTGAAAGTATCTTGAGGATCGTGGGTGTCATGGGATTGAATCGTGATGATCTTGAGGGAACTTGGTGGATTCGTGATGATCTTGAAAGAACTTGGTGGATTTGTGATGATCTTGAGAGAACTTGGTGGATTCGTGATGATCTTAAGGGAGCTTGGTGAATTCGTGATGATCTTGAGGGAACTTGGTGGATTCGTGAGGATCTTGAAAGAACTTGGAGAATTCGTGAGGATCTTGATGGAACTTGGTGGACTCTGATGATCTTGAGGGAACTTGGTGGATTCGTGATGATCTTGAGGGAACTTGGTGGATTCGTGATGATCTTGAGGGAACTTGGTGGATTTGTGATGATTTTGAGGGAACTTGGTGGATTCGTGATGATCTTGAGGGAACTTGGTGGATTCGTGATGATCTTGAAGGAACTTGGTGTATTCGTGATGACGAAATCATCACGAATTTGTGAAGATGATGAGAAAACTTTAAAATTATTACTGCTGTTATTATGATATATGATTTGATGACAAAAAATTATAGAATGTGGGAATCATAGTAGAGTGCAGTAGAGCTTAACAGATCTTATCAGAGTGTAACAGACCCTGATGCTCCATCATAGGGGATCTTGATGAAATTGGAAACACGATTACTTTAAGTTTCATCTCTTGGATGCACCCTGCCTCCTTTTTATGATCCCAAACGTATAAATATCTCATAAATAGTGGAGCTCCATGTTTTTTTGAATCACGAAGATTGCAGACATAGTGCCCCAGTGTAAACTCAGGGTTATATCCTTGGTCATATATACTGGGATTGACTTTATTTAAATTTTTATTGAATTTCCATGATTTTAATTGGCAATTTATGGCTTTCTAGCGCTCTGTGGAGAGTTACATAGACAAGCGGATGGGCACCACATATGGCCCACCAGCAGGCAAGAAGATGTCCATCTTTATTGATGACATCAACATGCCCATCATCAACGAGTGGGGAGACCAGGTACCCTGTGGTATTTAATGAAAATGTCACAAGACAATCAAATATCTACGTTTTCACAGCTGAAACAGTGCACAAGTCATTTTCAAGAGTCTTTAGTTTATCCCTATTGGTTACTACAAAAACATCAGTCAAGGTTGTGCTTCTTTACTACAGAGGTAAAAAAACAAAAGAAACAAATAGTGATAAACTGAATTCAGATATTTTCGTTTTGGTGAAATTGGCAGGTCAGATTTTTAACCTACAACATGTAGTGGGGCCACTCACCTATTCCATGACTGTTGGGAAAATACCCCATATACAGTGTTGAACCATACAAAAGTGACAACAAAAGTGGTAGATTATGGCACAACATATATAAAACCCCAACTTTAATAATTTCCCAAGCTGCAAATTGAGTTTGAACCATTCATTTTCTCCTAAAGGTCACAAATGAGATTGTTCGCCAGATGATGGCACAGAAAGGCTTCTATAACCTGGAGAAACCTGGTGAGTTTACCAATGTGGTGGACATCCAATTCCTGGCGGCCATGATTCACCCAGGTGGAGGACGCAATGACATTCCTCAGAGGCTCAAGAGGCAGTTTTCCATCTTTAACTGTACTTTACCCTCCAACGCCTCGATCGACAAGATCTTTGGTCAGTATACACAAGTTGGATTTACCTCAGATATGTATTAAGGCCATGATTTATTTAAATGCTAATTGATTTTAACTGATTTTACATAAAAAAAACAAGTTAGTGATCCAAAGGTCAGGGGTTTGATCCCCAGTACCACCATGCTGCCACTGTTGGGCCCTTAAGCAAGGCTCTTAACCATCAATCGCTCAGTTGTATAAAATGATAAATGTAAGTTGCTCTGGATAAGAACATCTGCCAAATGCTTTAAATGTAATCTCCCTATTATACAATTAACACAGATAATCGTGATCTTATTTACATAAGAAAAACCTGTGCTGAGAGAGTTTTTCCGGTTCTGCTGCAGCTTACTTTCTCTCCGCTCTCCACTCCTGTGTCTCTGTCTGATATGGGGAGGAGGGGCAGATGGGGATGGGAAATCATAGTTTTTTTTCTCGCCAATGTGACCAATACTCAAACACTGTAGTGTGGTATAATAATAGTATTGTTAATCATGATAGTTTCTGGGACAATACGTTGTCTGACAAAAAAAATTATTGTGACAGGCCTGGGGTACATGTAGACAAACTATTAAGGCAGTGAGGTAACAAGACAAAGGGTAGGGCAGAGCAGAGTCTGAGACAGGATTAAAACAAAAACAAAATAAATTAGAAAAGCAGTCGGAGAGCGCAGACCTCCGCCAAGGCCGTTCAGTACCCCCATATGGTGTTTTAAGAAATGCAGTATTTTTATAATTGCAACATTTGTTTATTATTTGAGGCAAATAATGCAAATGTGCAGCCATTCATATGATTGCATTGTGTATAGGGCCTGCCTTAAATAAGAAGCCTTGCGCTCGGATGAGGCAGTATTAATAATCGGATTATTTTTGTGATAATTGGCTTAAAAATTGTACAGAAAGGAATGAGATTACACCATCGAACGCAAGCCTGGAAGTTACACTTCGGTATGGTCCGGACACAGTAACTCGGATGACTGTCATCCGTGCTAAAAAACCTTTAAAAATTCCCTGCATCCAGACAATAATCTGGATCACTGCCAAAATTTAATCAATTGTTCCTTGTATAATTTCTGTCTTATCCTGAAAATTTCATCAAAATCCATTCATAAGTTTTTGAGTAATGTTGCTAACAAGCAAACAAACAAACAAACAAACAAACCAACGCTGGTGAAAACATAACCTGCTTGGTGGAGGCAACAAAGACAGATGAGGAACCTAAAACAAAAGCATGAGGCAAAGGCAGAATTTCTGATAGTTTCTGATTATTTGCATTTATTTAAAGTAATAGTGAAGGCATCAATAATTTTCAGATCTTTTGAAAGTTATTTGTTTAAAGTTATTATTAAATCTTTAAAAAGATGCCACCATCATAAATGACCTTCCAGTGAATTTCTGTTTTGTACACAGGAGTGATTGGTAGAGGTCACTTTTGCGCCCAGCGTGGTTTCTCCGATGCTGTAATGGACACCATTGTCCATCTCATACCTCTGACCCGCCGCCTCTGGCAGGCCACGAAGCTGAAGTTGTTACCCACGCCGGCCAACTTTCATTACATCTTCAACCTACGTGACCTTTCTCGCATCTGGCAGGGCATGCTGAATGTTACCGCTGAAGTGATCAGTTCACCTCAAGTAAATCTGATACCAAGAGTTGTTACTAAACACTAAATTATTATTAAACAATATTTAAAAAATAAGGGGGGAAAATCAGATAGGATAAGATAGGATAGCATGGGGTGTGATGGGATGTGAGATGGAATGTATTAGGATAATATAAGCTCAGATTGGATAGGATAAGGGAGGGTAGGCTGGAATGGGATGGGTACATTGTTATATATTTGTGATAGGCTAAGATAAGATAGGATAAATTGGGATAGAATTTGACAGACTCAGATCAGAGAGGACAGAGTAGGATAAGGTTAGATAGCAAGGGATGATATGGAAAACAGTGCATTGTGATGATATGGGATGTATATATTGGAATGTATTTGGGATAGGATAGGTTCAGATTGGATAGGACAAGGTAGGATAGGGTAGAAAGGCTTGGGAAGATATGGGATGGAGTATATTGGGATAGGCTCAGATCAGAGAGCACAGGGTAGGATAGTGTCATAGTATGGGATGATATGGAAAACAGTGCATTGCGATGATATGGAATGAAAAGGCTCAGATTGGAAAGGGGATAAGGTAGTATACGATAGGACACCATGGGATAATATGGGATGGAAGGCATTCATTGAGAGGATAGCATCAAAAAGGATGAGGTGAGGTAGGACCAGACAGAATGGAATTTCTATAGAAAAATAAGCGATGTGATCAATCAAGGGCCAGTAGCAAGGACAACATCCTAAAAGGGGACGCTGTCCTTCCTCCCCACCACTAGAAATAAGATAAGGGCCATTCTAAGACATTCAACATTCTAAGACGTCACTGATAATCAACCTTGAAGTCATTTTCAGCACTGTACATAAGCTTCACATTATTATGATGACCAGTCTTAGCTTTTATCATTGACTGCTGACTCATTTTCCATCCTGAAGGTCCTCCTGCATCTATGGAAGCACGAGTGTAAACGTGTAATTGCTGACCGCTTTACAAGCCCTGATGACGTGTCCTGGTTTGATAATGCACTGGTCAATCTGACAGAGAAGGAACTGGGCGCCGACGCCCGTGCAGTTGTGGAAGTTGGAGAGGATGCGTACTTTGTGGACTTCCTCCGTGATGCACCAGAGCCTACAGGTACCACCAGAACTGGACAGGAAACTGTTAAAAGCATTTTACTAGTGAAGATCTTAACATTCTGTTTTTTTTAAGACCCACTTGAAAATGATGGCTTTAAGTAGATGGTTTAAACTATGATGAAATGTGTCTGAGCAGGGGAGGAACCAGACGACACCGACTTCGACATGCCTAAAGTGTATGAGCCCATCCCTTCCTTTGGTGGTGCGCGCGAGAGACTGAACATGTTGCAGGACTTCTACAACGAGAGCATCCGAGGATCTGGTATGGATCTGGTGTTCTTCACTGATGCTATGATCCACCTTTTCAAGGTATACGGAAGCACAGTGTTCATGAGCTAACAAAACAATTTCTACCAACCAGACATTGTTTATTTTCCTAGAACATGTCTCAAGCCCCACCCACACCCAATATTTTTTTCTTGGTAAAGAGATATTTAAATGCCTGTAAAGCTACCATGGGAAATACTAGCACACATGGGATGCAAAAATAGTATAAATAATTATACTAAATAAATTTAGTATAACAAATAACCGTCCTTCTGGTTTCTGGTTGTGACTTGAATTGAAATCTCTCTCTCTCAGCTGTCTCGTATAATCCGGACGCCTGGTGGGAATGCCCTTCTAGTCGGTGTGGGCGGTTCAGGCAAGCAGAGTTTGACAAGACTTGCATCTTTCATTGCTGGCTACAAAACCTTTCAGATCACACTGTCACGGTGAGGCAACCTTCACACACACCTGCCCCATTATTAATTCTGTATCATTTTTAATGATCCACTGCTTACCAATAACCTCTGTTGGCTGGACCAATACTGAAAAAAATAAAAGAAAATTTAGATAATAAAAAATAAAAATGCTTAATAGAAATAGATTTAAAAAAAAGTTCCGTTTCAGTTATTTTACACTTTACAATTGTCACGTGTGGGACAAGCTGAGTAGGACCCAAATGCAGGACAACAGAGGCAGAGTGGGGGTCTTTATTAAAGCTCCAACACAAACAAAAACACAAAGAAAAAGCAGAAGGAGGTTCAATACTACTGGAAGGCTGAATACTTTGCTAATGCTGACCAGGCAGGAGAACGAGCAATCCACGAGAATCCAGCGCTGGTCTAGACAGAATCACAGGCAGAGACAAGTCAACGAACCAACACTGGGGAGAGTTTTGCTGGAGTATAATTTGGGTTCTAGATAAGCAACAGGTGTGTGCTGATAATTGGAAGCAGGGGAGGAGGCAAGGCCACATCCGTAGCCTGGAGAAGCACATGGAAAAAACAGGAAAACAAAAACACACAATAGCTCCCCTAGTGGTGAGATATGCAGGATCATGACAACAATTGGTTAAAAAGAATTAAATAAAAAATGGCATTATATACTGTTAGGATTTGACAGAGAGAAAAGGGATCCACATGCAGACAGAAGTGGTGGAGAGCACAAAGTTTAATAGATAAGCAAACAATCCAAAACGGCAGGCAAACTTGAGGTCAAAAAACAGGCAATGGTCAGAGATATCCAAAAATCACAAATGAATAACATGAAGGTTTAGGAACAGGCAAGGTAAAAAAATAAAATAAAATAAATAAAAAATGAAAAAACAGCAAGGCAACAGACTACTAATGCTTGAAAGGCACAAAGAAAATTAGACCAAAAAAAAAAAGTTTACAATGGTCAAAGTCTTTCCTCATGGTTCATGCTTTTTTCCCCCAAACTGATTTATCCTTTATTTGGGTTGTGCTGATGCTAAAACCCATCCCAGCTAACTCCAAGTGAAGGCATGAGACACCCTGAACAGCCTGCCAGACCTTTTGACCATTTACATTTACCTTTTACTTACCCATTTTTCTTAAATGCTGGCACCTCCATTTCAGCAAATCAAGTAACGTCACCCATCACCCGTCGTGCCTAGGATTTCTTGACCTTTCCTCAATCGCTTTCTAAATAGGCATTTATTTTACCAAGTAATGTATTAAAACATGGAAAACATCACTGATATCAATGAACAGATTACAGTGTTTCAGGTTGGGCATCAAAAGAACCTTAATCTAGCTGTATGCTAAGGTGCCGGTCATGAGGATATGATTTTTTTATTGAAATGAATTCATTAATTCATTCATTTTCTAAGCCGCTTAATCATAATTAGAGTTGCAGGAAGGGCTGGCGCCCATCTCAGCCAACTCTGGGCGAGGGCGGATACACCCTGAACAGCTCGCCAGGCCATTGCAGGGCCAACACTCGCAAAACCATTCACACTCACTTTCACACCTAGGGGCGATTTGGAACAGCCAATTAGCCCACTGTGCATGTTTTTGGACTGTGGGAGGAAACCAGAGAACCCGGAGGACACCCACTCAGGCACTGGGAGAACATGCAAACTCCACACAGAAACACCCCGAGCCCGGGAATTAAACCCAGGCCTTCTTGCTGTGAGGCGAACTTGCTAACCACTGCACCAACGTGCCACCCGACTGCAATGAATGAATGAATGAATGAATGAATAAATGAATGAATGAATGTATGTCTTTTACCAGGTCATATAATGTTTCCAACCTGCTGGAGGATCTAAAGGCGCTCTACAGGACGGCGGGGCAGCAGGGTCAAGGCATTACCTTCATCTTCACTGACAATGAAATTAAAGATGAAGCCTTCCTTGAGTACATGAACAATGTGCTGTCATCTGGAGAGGTATCTCTCTGTCTCTCTTTCTCTCTCTCTCACACACACAACTTTCCATCCTACCATTTCTGTGTCCTGTTGTCTCAATATTTCGCAACTACATTGGTGTACACAGACACATTCATTAAAGACACACTCACACATTCACATGATGTTCCCTGCAGGTATCCAACCTTTTTGCTCGTGATGAGATGGATGAGATCCTCAACGACCTTGTGCCAGTCATGAAACGGGAGTTCCCCAAGCGGCCACCCACCATCGAGAACCTGCGTGACTACTTCATGAGCCGTGCGAGACAGAACCTGCATGTGGTGCTATGCTTTTCGCCAGTGGGAGAGAAGTTCCGCAACAGAGCGTTAAAATTTCCTGCCCTCATCTCAGGATGCACCATGGACTGGTTTAGCCGCTGGCCTAAGGACGCTCTTGTTGCAGGTTTGCTAGGATTTATATGCACATTTATTTGCACTTATGTTTTATATCACTGAAGCAGATATAGGCTGATTTAGCACATGGTTTTGTAAAGGTACAGCATGGAATGGGAAGGGGCAGAGGTACTGATGGGATAGAGATGAGAGGAGAATTTATGATGAGGTACATGATAAGCAGAGATGGAAATAGGACTTACTCTAAATAAATGTGAAGAGAGATGCGGCATGGGGTGGGGAAGCAGACCGGGACCCATGGCATGGAACCTGGTGTATGGATTGAGAGTGCTGGGCTGGGATTGAAATATTAATACAGTAGGGAGGTATGAGTTGGAGACTGTGGTTTAAGGCCTGGAAAATGGAGTACCCAGAGGAAAACCACACAAGCACAGGGAGAGCATGCAGACTCCACACAAAAACGCCCTTGTTGAGCCAGGGACTCGATCCTAGGACCTTCTTGTTGTGAGGTGGACTTGCTAACCACTACGCCACTGTCCTGCCCAGTTTCTGAAAATTGGGAATTTGAAAAGGGTAACTGAGGGTAAATAATCGCCTGTCTGATCTTCATATTCCTTATATTCACTCTTTATGACAAGCAAATAGTTTTTGATTTGTCCCTAATCTGTACTGTGAGGTGTACAAATAGGACCATTGAGAATTTTGTGCAGCTGGTCAGATCTCAATTGATCCTAAGGCAGAAATAAATGATGAATATTATGACGTCTGGCATGGCAGTAAGGGGTGATCACATTAGAAGAGCGACTGACGCAAATTGATTTTTTTGCGTTTTTGCAAATTTTGAAATTCATGTCAAGATGTTTCACAAGGAAGTCAGGAGAAGGTCGCGCAACAATTTTTGTGACTGATTTGCCAGTAAGTTGCAACTGATTTCTGATTGGTGTGTGATTGGTTTGCGATTGGTTTGTGGATGTTTGGTGAAAAAAAGCGAATCTCCTGTGTAAATCAGTCACATTTTGTTCGTTTTTTGTTCTCAAACCATTTGCTTTTTATTTGCGCATTATTAGTGCGAACAAAATGCAAATAAAATACGAATGATGACAAAATATATGGAATATATGGATGCCAACAAGTCTCAAACTTTTCTCAAACGTGGAAGTCTCCAACTTGTCGCTTTTCCTTATGAACGAAAAACTAAATAATCCATTCAGCTTCTTTTCTTACTCTGAAGAACTAAACAATCAGCTGACAGAAATGTCTGCATGAAGAAGGGAGAATGAAGGCATTTGATTCGATTAGCAACAATAACAATATAGTTTATGCACATTTAAAGTTTTTTAAAAAAATGTTTACCATGTCTTCTGCCATAGTGCTGACTTGTCCTTCCAGGGTAACATCAACTGTACTTAGTTTTAATTAGAATAACAATGTAATCTAACAGTCTGCAAGCAGCCAATGGGAAATTGGGGAAACATACTGTATATGAAATTGCATTTTTACTATATATTTTCTTTTTTTTTTTCAGTCTCTGAGCATTTTCTTTCGAACTATGATATCGACTGCACGCCAGAGGTGAAACAGGAAGTGGTGCAGTGCATGGGATTCTTCCAAGATTGTGTAGCTGAAAAGTGTGTCGACTATTTCCAGCGATTTCGACGCTCGACCCATGTCACACCGAAGTCATACCTCTCCTTCATTCAGGGTTACAAAGGCATCTATAAAGAGAAGCATTCAGAAGTTCAGAACCTCGCTAATCGGTACACTCATTGCATTATTATTATCTGGAAAGTACAAATGTTTAATACTTTACAGCAGGATACCAACCTCCTTATCAAGAAGTAATGTATATATATATATATATATATATATTGTAGATAAAACAGTTTTGACATTAAACTATTGTATGTTAATGATTAACAATGTTTTAGCTCAAATCTAGAAACTTCTAGAACCCAAATGTTCTTTGGTCTGAACTTCTACTCATCTTACTCACTCACTTGCCAAACCGCTTAATCCTATTAGGGTCGCGGGGAGGCTGGAACCTATCTCAGCCAACATTGGGTGAATGCCGAACGGCTAGCCAGATAACCGCAAGGCAACACACACACACAACCATTCACACTCCCACATAGGGACAATTTGGAACAGCCAGTTAGCCTAATGTGCATGTTTTTGGTCTTTGGAAAGAAACCGGAGTAAATGGATGTAACCCACACAAGCAGAACATGCAAACTCCACACAGAAACGCCCGAGCACGGGACTAGAATCCAGGACCTTGTTGCTGTGAAGCAGACGTGCTAATCACTTCGCCACTGTGTTGCCCCTGTCCGAGCTCCAGGGAACCCTTAAAGCATTTATATGGAACTCTACAAGGCATTTTGCTACCACAGTGGGTTCTTTGTCAAACTTTTGCCAGGAGCTCTTGAGTAACCATTTTTCTTCAGGTTGATAAGACATAACATATCCCACTTCTGACACTAAATTTTGGGGGCAGCCATGGCCTAATGGTTAGAGAAGCAAGTTTAAGACCTAAAGGTCAGTGATTTGATTCCTGAACCAGCAGGAAAAATGGGTGGTGGTGGGGGAGTGAGCGGCACCTTCTCTTCCTCCACCCTCAAGGCTGAAGTGCCCTTGAGCAAGGCCCTTGAGCAAGGCACTTGGGTCCAACCACTCTCCGGGCACCGCAATATGTGGCAGCCCACTCCTCCGAGTGTGTGTATATGTATACACACACTCGGAGCAGTGGACTGCCACATATTGCGGCGCCCGGAGAGGAAATTTCCCTTGTGAGATTAATACAGTATAAATGTAGTTTTGTGGAACAACATTAAGACAGATTCCTAACAGGCTTTTGTGACTACTTTTCAGGATGAACACTGGTCTTGAGAAGCTGAAAGAAGCCTCTGAGTCGGTTGCTGCTCTCAGTAAAGAGCTGGAGCTGAAGGAAAAGGAGCTGCAGGTTGCCAACGAAAAGGCTGACATGGTATGAATGAATGGACATGTTACAACCAAACACTCTCCAGGATCACACATTCATGAATTCATTTATTCATTCTGGATGGAAATAGAGATGACTCTGGTGTAGCACTACTCTACTACTACTCGCTCTAATGATTTGGTATGATAACTACTGTATATGTTAGGCAAAAAGCTCTTGTTGCGGAGAAATGCTGGTCCTCTGATTTTTCCTCCTTCTTAAAGATCTAAAAAGGTATAGAGTACATGGCTCTATATTTAACCTAACTTCAGCAAACACATGGAATCAGTTGAGGTTTTTTTTTTTAAATTAAAGGTAGCAGCAGTGAGTTATTATTCCTAGTTCTCTGAAAGACCTGAAATTTGGGGTACTGCAGGATATGCTGGCTTGTTATGCATGTGCTAATCTGTTTAACTGATGAAAACATAGCAGCAATTCGCTACTCACATTTCAGCAGGCATTTCACAGGACTCACAACGAGATACTGACAGCGCAGAACTTGATAAGTACACTCTATGGACAAATGTTTCTGGACACTTGACCATCAGACCCATATGTCGCTTCAGCAAAGAGGAATGAAACCTGGAGTCCAACGGGCAAGAAACAATTTTTGAGTGTTATGATCAAGTGTCCACAAACGTTTGTCCCTATAGTGCAGGGGTGTCAAACTAATTTTCGTCAAGGGCCACATCTCAAAATTTAATGGTGATCTAGGGCCGAATAATCACTGAACATCTATTTTAAAAGGGCTTAACAGCGACAAGCTAGCATGCAATCTTTCTTGAGTCATGAATGACTAGCTGTTTACTTGAAATAGGCTGCCGCCACCTAGTGGAAGGATGATGAATTAGGGTTCATGGTAATGGTTCATGCAAAGAATGTACGATAATCATATTCTTTGAAAGCTCTTGCGGGCCACATAAAATGAGGAGGCGGGCCGGATTTGGCCCACGGGCCGGAGTTTGACACTTATGCTATAGTGTATGTTCATCTGAAGTCAGTTTATTGTTTGCAACTGGAGGCATCATTTGCAATGGTCCCCATAGATCACTGCTTATGGTGACATTTATTTATTTATTAGTGTTATATCTATTAGACCATCACGTACGCTTAGTTTTTTTTATGACTATACATATTCATACACAAGTTACTTTTTTTTTGCATTTCTCTATATATTTTATTCAAATTGTTGCATGTTCCAAACACAGCCTCTGTTTTTTGTTAACCGTAAGCATGTATCTTGTTCCCGCTAAACTCTAACAGGTGCTGAAGGAAGTGACAGTTAAAGCTCAGGCTGCCGAGAAAGTCAAGGTGGAGGTGCAGAAAGTGAAGGACAAAGCTCAGGTCATCGTGGACAGCATTTCCGCAGACAAGGCTGTGGCTGAGGGAAAGCTTCAGGCAGCCAAGCCTGCGCTGGAGGAGGCTGAGGCGGCACTGCTGGTCAGATTCAGGCTCCTCATGAACAATTAAAACACAAATAGGTGCTAATAGGAATAAATAAAAAAAAAAGTAATTGAAAGATGGATAAATAGTAAGGTGGAAAAAATGAAGGGATGGAGAAAGCAAGAATCCATTCATCCTGTGCGAAGGCGGCGGTACACCCTGAACAGCTCGCTAGTCCTTCACAAGGGCGACAAACACAACCATTCACACTCACAGCTAGTGGCAATTTGGAACAGCCAGTTAACCTAATGTGCATGTACTTTAAACTGTGGGATGAAACCGGAGTCCCCGGAGGAAACCCATGCAAGCATAGGGAGAACATGCAAACTCCACACAGAAACACCCAAGCTCGGGACACAAACTCGAACCCAGGACCTTGTTGCTGTGAGGCAGACATACTAACCACTACACTACTGTGCTCTATATGGTTTACATGAATTTTTGAGGTCGTCGTTTTCCTGATATACAGTAAATGAATCCATGGTCGAAAACAATGTAATGAATTTTATATATGAAAGTTTATTTTTAAGTGTAGCTCCACCTCCTTCCATTTGTTCATCTGCATTATTACTGCATGCGCAGACTTCAGATCGTCAGTTTAAAACCTTGTTGACCTATCTATCTCTGCAGACGATCAAGCCATCGGACATCGCGACGGTGCGTACGTTGGGACGCCCCCCTCACCTCATTATGCGCATCATGGACTGCGTGCTGCTCCTGTTCCTGCGGAAAGTGGGCCCCGTGAAGCCAGACCCTGAGAAGAACTGTCCCACTCCAGTCTGGGCGGAGTCACTCAAGCTCATGACTGCTGGGAATTTCCTGGGAAATTTGCAGGTACCTAATCGATATATTCATTCTGTAGAAGTGTCTTAAATGTGTTTATTTAACTTAGCACAGGAGCTGAAGTGTAGTAAGAAAAATCATGAAGTTGTGCTTGTAAACTGCTAAGGGGAACACAGAGAGCTGAAGTGTTTTATTTTGTTCAGCATGAAATCACTGAAGTGCTGATGTTGCTGATGATTTATTTGTAAAATCGTTTACTTCTAGGGCACAATGGTGAACAACATAAAACCATTATCAATATGAACTTTTAGCTCATGTGTGTTGCTTCAATAGAAAACCTTTATTAAATCCTGTGTACAAGATCACTTAAAAAGACAAGTGATGGTACAAATGACACAAAACCTTTATAAATAATAACTTATATGTCGGACATGTTGATATATTTCTACAAAAAAGGCACAGTGACAGTATTTCTAATGACAGTAGGATTAGCCACTGAAATAGAATAAATATTAGCTTTCAGGCAGATATATTCATGTATTTTTGGTGAAACAGACTTCCACTACTTGATTGCCAAATAAACTAACATGTTGAGTCTGATGAGCTAGAACTGTGTATGTATTATATGTTATTTGTGCTTACTGAAGCATGTTTATACGAAACTGAATAATTGCATCTCTGTAGCAATTTCCTAAAGACACCATCAATGAGGAAGTCGTGGAGCTGCTCCTTCCATACTTTGACATGGATGACTACAATATCGAAACAGCAAAGCGAGTATGTGGAAATGTGGCTGGTCTCTGCTCCTGGACCAAAGCCATGGCGTCATTTTTCGCCATTAATAAAGAAGTGCTGCCTTTAAAGGTAAGCCAGGACTCAACCTCATATTTTATATATTCTTTCCACTAAAAATATTAG
>JBCNYH010000024.1:6890641-6912487 GCA_039654325.1 Tandanus tandanus
TTCTCCCTGTGCTTGCGTGGGTTTCCTCCGGGTACTCCAGTTTCCTCCCACAGTCCAAAAACATGCACAGTAGGCTACTTGGCTGTTCCAAATCACCCCTGTGTGAGAGTGAGTGTGAATAATTATATGTGTGTAAGCCCTGCAATGGTCTGACGAGCTGTTCGCCTCCGCCCAGAGTCGGCTGAGATAGGCACCAGCCTCCCCGTGACCCTAATTAGGATTAAGTGGCTTAGAAAATGAATGAATGGCTGAACGAATGAATAGCATGAGCCATGTAATAGACATTATTTGTGGGGAAAAATAAGAGTGGTCCTGTGTTCCAAACTTCTCTGCACATTTTATTAGCCAATATATATTCATCAGGCTGCAGGATGAATAATTTAATGATTCAGAAAGTGTCTTTATTATCAAAAGCATCAAGGGAAGGAAACTTACATTGCATAAAAAATTGTTTTCGTTAACATTTACACTGAATGCTTTAATGAAAGCGCAGGACAGATGACAGGTCCAAGCCTGTGAGATGAATGAGATAATTTCCGTCTATATGCAGAACATGAGCGTTAATGAATGTTCATTCTCTTTAGATCATCATGGTTTTTTTAATACGTGACGAAACAAAACAACAACCACTAACACCAATATCAGATGAGAATCTTAAGGACATACATTTCTTATACCAGGACTGAATTTTCATGGATAAACTTATGAATGAAAAAAAAAAAAAGCACTAGGAATTAATAAATGTATTGATGCTATTTGCTTATTATGGCAACTACGAGTTATGAATTAAAAGTGTGATAAAAATTGATTACACCCAATGTGCACATAAAGATTTTATGACCTTGATTAAGTGTGTAATGGCTTCATGAAACTCTTTGTATGAGTAACTATCAAAGCAGACGCAAGACGCATCTAGTCTTGAGACTGGGCGGACATTTTCTCATTCGTTTTCTCTGGGAGGAGGGGAAGTGGAGAAATATAGATAGTCAGGCTACATCCTACTGACCTCACTGTCGGGTGGTGGAACTTTGTGCCGCCATCTTGGTCTGTGCTACTCACTCTTAGATATAGTTTACAACAGTATAATTAGTGAAGAAATAAAATAAAGTATTGACAGTTTAGGGCTATCTGGGCAGGATCAATACAGTATACCAAAATATTAATAAAAATAATAATAATGATAATAATAAATAAATTAGCAACTAGTAAGCCCAAGTCAGTTACAATAAACAGCCGATAATACTGGTCTACAGCCAAAATGCTTCTGCTAACTGATAACTTTCCTAATTTTGGGCTGCTGGGACTTATTGAATATACAGTCAAACTTTTTTTGACTATTGGCTCTAGTTTTTGAGATATGGTACGGGGTCAGCCTATACGACCCTGACTTAGGAAGGATGAAGGATGGGTGAGTTATAGAGGGAATGGATCTGAATTTAAATCAGAAGTCACTAAATACATCTTTACCTGAATCTAGAAATAAATTTTAGGTAAATATTTTCAATACTGGAACATTTACTTCAGGTGCAGTAGGCCATGGGTTCAAAGCCAGGGCATGGTGGGAGTTTGACATGCACTGAATTTTCCACCTAAAATGTCAGTGTTTTATTAATAACTATTTGTGGATATATGATATAAATATGATAATAATCATCAATGACTGGGTTTGAAAATTACTTTTATTCTTTATTTTTATGCAAAACAATAAATGATGCAATCTGAAGCTGGTATAGCATCATAAATCATATCGATTGCATCATATTGTTGCTAGAAGTCATGAATGATGCAACTTTAACTCTGTTAACTTTGCTGAACAGATTGCTCTATATCAGCTCTAGAAACCATATACATGTAGTTTCATGTTTGATATAATTATGTAGACTTTCAAATGTAAAACACTTTAATATCTTGGAAACAGTAGCCAATCAGCCGTTTCATTGTCATATGTGACCTGTTCCAGTATGATACAGGTTAGGTAGGAAATTTGACATACTGAGATATTCACATATTTTTGAAAGAGAATTGAATATGCTTCAGAATGAGGTATAATACATGATTACAACATGAAAACTGACTAAGTTACATACCTTTGTATGTCTCTAATATGGATAATAGAGAAATACCCTGAGCAAACACAAAAGCTGTTTGAAAATCGGCAAAAAAAGTGAATCTTATATAATAAGAAAAATAAGTGAACATAATTTTTTTCATGGTTTTACAACAACTTGGACATGGAACCCTTTCTTAAACAAGTACTGTAGCATGGATAGATTGTGTTTATGGATATTTGAACTTGGTCATGTAGAAGATTATGCTTTGGAGAATGTATTTTTGGCGATATTCCATTTTCGTCCAGGTACGCCATTTTCAACTTACTTTGGCTCTTACTCAAAACACTACCTTGAGACTTAATCCGTATTATGCCGGAGCGGGTCACATATTTTGAATTTGGCGTACCAAAATCCATAAAAAATAGCACATTTTTATACACAGTGAAGTGGTGGCTCAGTGGATAAGGCTCTGGGTTACTGGTCAGAAGGTTAAGGGTTCAAGCCCGAGTACTACCAGTTGTATAAGTGAGACAGAAATGTAAGTTGCTCTGGATAAGGGTGTATGCCGTAAATGTTTATTTGGGTATTCACATATAAGCTACTTTATTTGGAAATGGAAAAGTATACAATTAAAACAAACAAATCAATATTGATGTCATTAAAATGAACACCACTGTAGCACAGATAGTGGCTGCTTAGTACCGTGGGGACAAAATGTCCAAGTAGACTGACAGCAAACCACCAGATGTGTATTACACAATTGATTATTCTTCACAAAGAGATTCTAACGACAAAGGAATCAAACAACTTAAAAAGACACGCTTAAAATTCTTTTCCATCAGGAAGATAATTTGTATAATTAATATTAATTCATTTCCAAAAAACAAAAATGTGGTTAATAATCCAATCCTTATGAATTTGTCAGAAGGAATTCCATGAGTCATCACAGCATCACAGCAAATCTGAAGAATTTCTAAATATTAATAATATTTGATTTGTTGACTATTTTTCCAGAGTTGCAAAATTTATATTCAAAGCCTGATGTGCGAGAGTCTGGTACGTGCTGTAACTAAATGAGGCCAAGAACTTTCTACCTTCACATGGAGGTGCCATTTGACTGACACTGAACATGAACAACCTTCTTCAGTAACATTCTGGCATACTGGATTCTTTTAACGATATGAAACTATGAAATCTGCTTTCAGTTAAGTGACTACATCTTGATTTATACACGTGTCAGAGTGTTTAAAGCTTTGTTTTCCTTTTTGCACACCACATGGAAGTGCAGAGAGCCAATCAGATTGCAATCTTCAGGATTCTGTAGCTTGTGGCCAGAAAAAAGCACTTAATGGCTCAAATGAGTCTGCTGTAAATAAATAAATTTTAAAAATAGTTTTTTATTTTTTTGGCATTTTTGAAAATCTGCTTATAGCCGAAATGCAGCACAGTGGTGTAGAAGGCATGAAGGTTCTGGGTGCGAGTCCTGGGCTTGGCAAGGGCATTTTTGTGTGGAGTTTGCATGTTCTCCCTGTGGGTTTGTGGGTTTCCTCTGGTTATTCCAGTTTCCTTCAGTCCAGAGACATGCACAGTAGGCTTATTGGCTGATTGCTCCTAGGTTTAAGTGTGAGCGTGAAAACTTGTATGTATCGGCACTGCGATGGGTGTACCCTGCATTAGCTAGGCTCCAGCCTCTCCATGACCCTGAGAGGATAAAGCTGTTCAGCAAATAAATGAGTAAATGAATGAATGAATAAATATTGTGGAGCTCCCACATGGGCCTTTAGGCAGAGGGCCATACTTAAGAAACTATTGACTTGATTTTGGATGGCTTTTACATCTGTATATCCTCTGTTTGTGTACTGTGATGCTGATTGGCTATTATGCATGAAGATGCTGATTGGATGTTCACTCTTTGGCAGGGACTTGCTGACATCTGGGGATGTACACTTAACCAGTTATTTATTTATTTGTTTGTTTGTTTGTTTGTTTATACTTAAACAACATCCAAATTTCAACAAATGAAATTTATTGAATATTTGTCACCCGCTCCAGCACAATATAGAATAAGTCGCAAGGTAGTGTTTTGAGTAGGAGCCAAAGTAAGTTGAAAATGCCATTCCGTGTTCTTTTGTGGTTGCTCAGGGTATTTCCTTATTGTCCATATTCACTACCAGAATACTTTATTTAATACAGGATTCCCCCAATCATATAACACTAAACCAATGAGAAACCCCAATTCAGACATGACTCAGTGTAAATAGAACTCATCTGTTGCTAGGAAGTCACTAGTATGATCGCGCTGATTGGTGGAGAGCCGGATTCATTTAGTGTACGGATGTTGGGGAGTTTCAAATGCGAACATTCAGAAACTGGTTCTGTAACTGTAATTGCTATTTTCTCAAAAGTCGCATTTCCTAATTAGCGACATACAATCATGTATTATACCTCATTTTAATGCGGATTCAATTCTTTCCAAATATATCAATATCTCAGTATGTCACATTCCCTACATAATCTGTATTATCCTGGAGCAGGTCACAATTATTACCCAATATATTTATAGAGTACTGTCTTTTTTGAAGAGAATGGTTTAGAATAATGAATTAATTATGAAAAAAACCCACAACATAATTCATAAAAATCACATGGGGGGTTCCACTTTTACGTAGTGCCTAAAAATGTATGTTTATTCTTGATGTTTTATGTTGTAGGACAGCTGTGAGATAATTTTAGTTACTGTACAACATGCACAACCAAACCACACAAATACACTGACACTGTATGAATACATTAAATATCATGTTTTATCATGAGCTATGTGAAATATTGTATACCTTCTTCACCTCCCGTCTCTCTCTCTTTCTCTCTTTCTCTCTCTCTCTCTTTCTGCCAAAAAGCTTCAGGTGACCTTTTCCTTTCATTTCTCCCTGAAGGTCTCAGTTTCTTTGAAATAAACAGAACTTTTAACTGTCTAAAGGGCCCTGAATATATTACTGAAACCTGAGGCTTTGTAAAATAAAGAACAAAGTAAACACCAAGATGAGCGGGAAGGGGAGTAAGGGCATTATAGTTTGCAGGAAGATTGTGAGAAGAATGTTGAGTGTGTTGACATCAAAGCCATGTGATGGAATATTGTACTCTTCACTGTAGGATGCCTCTGGCTAAGATTGACTACACGGTAATTTTATTTCACTGGTGATTTTGGATGCAGTATGTGCATGCGGTGATGCGTTTAGAAAAAGCTTCATTTATTCATTCATTTCTAAGCCACTTAATCCTAATTAGGGTTGCGGGGAGGCTGGCGCCCATCTCAGCTGACTCTGGGCGAGGGCAGAGTACACCTTGGACAGCTCGCCAGGCCATTGCAGGGCCAACACTCACACAACCATTCACACTCACACTTAGTGCATGTTTTTGGACTGTGGGAGGAAACTGGAGTACCTGGAGGAAACCCACGCAAGCACGGGGAGGACATGCAAACTCCACACAGAAACACCTGAGCTGGGAATCAAACCCAGGACCTTCTTGCTCTGAGGCGAACATGCTAACCACTACGCCACCGTGCCACCCAAGCTTTAACATATCAATGGCTTATCAGTAACTGGATTATATGCACATTGGCGTGAGGAGTATATTGGTGTGTTTTTCTGAAGTAGGGCTAAAGATAATTGTACCTTTTGTGGTTTGTCATGCCTAAGTGTGTGAGAGTGAGAGAGAGCCTACAACACCCCCCATATTTTAGTCATAGCCAATCCCCATCCGTCAAGTATTGCCACTCTATCACACAACCACCAACCAGGGAGGGGCGACAGCACGCACATACTCACTCCGTGACACATCTTTATGAACTGCTGCGCATGTGCATTCAGGGGTGGCCTAACACACTCGGTAGGAAAGCTCTATCAATCCCCTTGTACGCATAAACTCAAAGACAGCGCTTGGCTGGTTGGCTGGTGATCGCTGTAAGTGCCAGAGAGGTGAGCGTATACCATTCACCCGTCCCGTCAGAGCTCAGCCAATTAGCTCACATGGACTCCTGGCCGCTAATGGCTGCTTGCATCAACCTGGATTCAAGCTTGCGATTTTGTCTCATCGTCAATATATCACTCAGGAGCTAAATCCTAACTAAGTTCTAAGTCAGGTCATAAGCTATGTCACCAAAAGCAATCCTAAGCAGCTATACTTAGTCAAATAGCTAATTAGGGTGTAAGTGGGCAGATAGATGCTGTATGAATGTTCTCACCTGTGTACATGTTGACACTTCCTATATTCCAGTACATTACAGACAGAAAGGGATAACCTTATTATTACTAGCTTAAAATAGACTATTTTTTGTTAATAATGAAGGGAACAGCTTAAAGGGCAAGGTGAAGCTCCTGTCTTCTTATTTAGTCTGTATTTATTTAGAATGTCTTGAAAAAAGTTGTAGAACATTTGGCTCTTTAAGAGACTCTTGAGTCTTTAAGATGTGATTAAGTCATGGAGCTGGGCCATGTTACAAATATCACAGCCTCATGTGATTTCTCTCCCCGTGAAAATGAAAAATGAATCATGGGTTAAGAACACTCTGTAGTGTTAGAAAGAACATTTTAAGGTGTAGAAATGAAGAGTTTGTTTGCAAAAACAAATGTGCCATTGTTTTAATTATGAGAACTATTAATTATTAACTATAAGAATAATAACTATTTGTTAAGTAGCTTTACAAAAAATAAAACTTTAAAATAAACTACTGAACAAGTTGTTTTTCTCATAATTAAAAGAATGGCACTAATCTGTTTTTGAAATCAAACTCTTCAAATGCTTTAAGGTTAAAATCAGATTAAGATCAGGTTAAGATCAGGATTAGGCAAATAATGATTAGGGTTAGGGTAAGTCTCCAGGTAACTGTGTGTGTGTGTGTGTGTGTGTGTGTGTGTGTGTGTGTGTGTGTGTGTGAGGGGGTGGGGGGTTCCTAGGTATTCATCACGGTTGGGGACCTAAATCTGTTTAGACAGTCACATTACGGGGACTTGTCATCAAATCATTACATTTTAAGGTGAAGAAATTATTTTAGGTTAAGATTGAGTTAAGATCGGGTTAAGATTGGGTTAAGATTAGGTTAAGATTAGGTTAAGATTGGGTTAAGATTAGGTTAAGATTGGGTTAAGATGGGGTTAAGATTAAGTTAAGATTGGGTTTAATTAGTTTACGATTGGGTTAAGATTGGGTTAAGATTAGGTTAAGATTGGGTTTAATTAGGTTAAGATTGGGTTAAGGAATGGGTTCAGCTTAGGTTAAGATTGGGTTAAGATTAGGTTAAAATTGGGTTAAGATTGGGTTAAATTAATTTAAGATTGGGTTAAGAATGGGTTAAGATTAGGTAAAGATTGGGTTATGATTGGGCTAAGATTAGGTTAAGATTAGGTTTAGGAAAGTAGTGATTAGGGTTAGGGTAAATCTCCAGGTAATTGATTAAGTCTATGGACTGTCCCTTGAAGTTATGGAAACCAGACTGTCTGTGTGCGTGTGCGTGTGTGTGTGTGTGTGTGAGTGCGTGCGTGCGTGTGTGTGTGTGTGCAAGCTTGGCAAAGACTTTTTACAAACCAAATGCTTGTCATCCTAAATCATTCAGCAGCTTTCACCCTGAAAGTGCCCCTTACTCTTTTCATTTATTCAGCTTTTAATCCACTTAATAAATCACAATCACTTCATCACAGACGTTACACACATGCACTCAGAGACCTCTTTATATCTGGAGTTCATTTGGAAGTTTTTCCATGACTGAAATGTCACACAATTAGAGCTATCCAAATACCCGGAAGTTGTTAGGCCGAAAACCGGAAGGCTTTTGATGCCAGGTCGTGGCCTCAGCAGAGACAAGATTGAGAACGATATGATTCTGGCCAAGCAAACAACCGTTACAAGATTCAGAACCAAATAGGGCCAGGACTCGTAGCTGTGTGAGGAACCCAGTGGTCCAGCTGTCAGCAATCGACCCGCAGTCATCTGTCAAAGCCAACAGAGGACCAGAGCTCACAAGTGTGTGTCCTTATCAAAATGTTTGGAGACGTAATGAATGTGGAACCGAGATCAGACCATTACTCACTCAACATACCAAACAGAACCATGTGGGTTTGTGTCAAGGGCTCAGTCAGGCTACTTGTAAGTCAGATGTGTGTGTGTGTGTGTGTGTGTGTGTGTGTGTGTGTGTGTGTGTGTGTGTGTGCGTGTGTGTAGTGTGAGTTTATTATATGGAACATTTGTATGGTATATTTCCATATGTGGATATACTGTATATACACAGATGCACTTGCACGTGTGTGTTCTCTCTCATGTTTTTTATCTCATGTATCAGCTGTGTGTCGAGACGGCGTCGCATGCTTTTCTCCAGCTGGATGAATGATTGTTACTTACACGGCATTACTCTGTCAGGCCATAAGTCCATTTCCAGATAGTCATGGCCTTGTGTACCTCATATATTTTGTTCAGTTTTCTGGCCACAAACATCAGGAACTTCAGCAATCTACAAAACACCCATCTAAACTCTGTGACACAGTGAGCTTTTAGTAGCACGATAAAGCCACTGGACTTTTAAATATTCACAGGATCTCATCTATAAAAGCTTCTCTGGGATTTTATTTGAAGAATGTAATGGCATGGAAATGTGATAATTTCACATGTTTGCAGATGGACTGTATGAAACAGACTGTAGTGTTTCCTGTGTCATGTCAGTCAAATCACATCTTCCTGTGAAAATGGGCTACATAAAGTACCAGACTCTGGGAATGCAAGAAGTCTGGTGTGTGATACTATGGGCTAGTGTTTGTACTTCTTAAGGTGTGGCACAAAACATGCAGCAAAATGAATAATTAGCTTGCTAAAACTGTAACTTCAGCAAAATGAGCCTGGCTTATCAGGCAGGAGTTTTTGTGTAGCGTGAAAAAAATGGGAGTTCAAGTCCTCCAGGATGGGACGCTAGTCAATCACAGGGTACCTTCCCAGTATTTTTACTGGTACTCATTTATACTGCTGGGTGGACAGAGGTAACCTTAACCGCTGTACAGTTGAGGAAATAGCTCAATAAGGGAGGCATCCTGGCTTTATGGCAATTTTCATTAATTTATTCATTCATTCATTTTCTAAGCTGCTCCTATTCAGGGTCGCGGGGAGGCTGGTGCCCATCTCAGCCGACTCTGGGCGAGGACGGGGTACACCCTGAACAGCTTGCCATGCCACTGCAGGGCCAACACACATACAACCATTCACACTCACTCTCACTCCTAGGGGCAATTTGGAACCGCCAATCAGCTTACTGTGCATGTTTTTGGACTGTGGGAGGAAACTGGTGTACCCAGAGGAAACCCATGCAAGCACGGGGGAAACATGCAAACACCACACAGAAACGCCCCGAGCCTGGGAATCGAACCCGGAACCTGCTGTGACGCAACCATGCTAACCAGCGCGCCACCGTGCCCAATTATGGAAATTTTAAATGCCAAAATAAATCCATGAGCTCTTCATATTTCATACTATAAAATCACAGACTTTTGAACATACTTCAAAGGAGTAAATATGCAAAGATTGATAAGGATTGGCGAGATCTTCTGGGAAATGTCAGGTAAAAGAAAAAAAAAAGATAAAAGAAGAAGAAACACACTCTCACTCACTCATTTGCCGAACAGCTTTATCCTATCAGGGTCGCGGGGAGGTTGGAGCCTATCTCAGCCGACTCTGGATGAAGGCAGGGTACACCTTGAACAGCACGTCAATCCATCACACAGGCAACACACACATGCACACACGCAACTCATGTGCATGTCTGGACTGTGGGAAAAAGACAGAGTAGACTGAGGAAACCCACACAAGCACGGGGAGAACTCCACACAGAAACGCCCTCACTGAGCCCAAGACTCAAACCCAGAACCTTCTTGCTGTGAGGCAGAAGTGACCCACCTCCACCCCAATAAACAAACAAACAAAGAAATACATCATTATTATTATTATTATTATAAATAATAATAATAATAATAATAATAATATAACTTATTTAAAAGGCTTAAGTATTACTATTTGTCAGCATCTCAATCTGTTTCAGGGCAGCATGGTGGTGTAGTGGTTAGCATGTCTGCCTCATAGCAAGAATATTCTGGGTTCAAGTCCCTGACTTGACAAGCTGTTCAGAACTGCTTTTGGAACGTCAAGAAAGACCTATAGCATCCGTCCGTCTGTCCCTCCGGCGTACTCTGGCAACACTGGAGAGTGTTCCGTGTGTATGAGATGTCAGATGTAGCGACACGTCTACTCTAAGTACGTATACCTCATACAAGTTTGAAACATAGAAAGGAAAAATATTAATTTAAAAACAGAGACAAGGACCGCTAAATACAAATATACAACCAGAATAAAATGTGAAGATTTTTAATGATTAAAGCATCTCTACTCAGCAGAGTTTATATGTCCAAAAATGTTTCTGGGAGAGAGTAATATAGAGAACAAGAGGCGAATAATAGTGAAAAATATTGAAATGTCGTCTAAAGCTGCGGTTTCTAAATGGTGTACTTTACATGTCGAGACTAAGATTGCGTGTTTGGTTCCCTCATTTTAATTTCTTACTGTAAACAAGCTATTAAAATGAATAGCTTCGGGGTTTGCGAGTTCCCACCAAATACCTTTCAAGTAAGAGAACTCATATGGGTGCTCCGCTATAGTATATTTTATCTGTTATCTTCCACATATGTATAGATACCACTTTTATGTCCGTGTGGCTCATCAGCTTTACATGAAACGATTAGCAGCTATTTTCGTTTAGCACAAAACAAACAAAAATCCCTGGTGCAGTGTGTCTGCCAACTAGACCTCAGAGACCCCCCCTCCACACCCCCATAGGTTGATCCATAACTGGTCTTGCAACTTCCAGCATGCCTAAAGCAGCCAGACTTCAAGCCTGACACAAATAAGTATTAGCATTTTGGGAATTTAGGAAACAGCGTGTTTTTGCCTTCAGTTGTGTATCGGGAAAAAAAGCTCTTTAGTGGATAAGACTGGAGCAGCTGATTTAGATAATAGCCCTCTCTTCTGCAAATGGGCAACAGAATATCTCATCAATGACTAATATCTCCATCAAACATTTAATATAGAGCAGCCTATCCACTTTCCAAATATCCCATCTGTTCCTTTCATGTTCAGTTTTAAAAATGCTAAAAGCTCATTATTATGAGATAATGTACTGTTCCTTCAGTTCACACACACACACACACACACACACACACACACGCACACGAGCACACACACACGAGTACGCACACACGGCACACCCTGAACCGCTCACTAGACCAACGCAGGGCAACACACACAACCGTTCTCACTCACATCCACACCTAGGGTCAAAAGGAACAGCCAATTAGCCTAATGTGCATGCTTTTGGACTGTAGGAGGAAACTCGCGCAAGCACAGGGAGAACATGCAAACTCCACACAGAAACCCCCGAGCTTGGGAATCAAACCCAGGACCTTCCCAGGTGAGACGGACATGCTAACCACTACACCACCGTACCGTCAGACATTTATTGAGCAGTTATTTCTTGTTGTCATCAACGATTCATAAGTACTACAATTTTACAACTTAAATTTAATTATAACTAATTCAGGACACAATTTGATTTCCCTTTTTAAATATTGCCACGTTTTCTTTATCTCAGCTCTCAGATTCATTCATTCATTCATTCTCTAAGCCGCTAGATCCTAATTAGGGTTGTGGGGAGGCTGGCGCCCATATCAGCCGATTTTGGGCGAGGGCGGGGTACACCTTGGACAGCTCGCCAGGCCATCACAAGGCCAACACACACAAAGATTCACACTCACACTCACGCCAATTAGCCTACTGTGCATGTTTTTGGACCGTGGGAGGAAACCTGAGTACCCGGAGGAAACCCACACAAGCACGGGGAAAACTTGCAAACTAACCACTACACCACCGTGCTGCCTCACCCAGATTCATTCTTACTGTATTTCTTTTGGTGCCCTTAAAATCTCTTTAGAGCAGACTGCATGTTTCACTCTCCAGAAATAGTATCTGGCAAGCCTTCTGCATTACATTTCTTTATGTTTATATTTCTGATAATTAAAGAGTGGGGTGGAGCAAATGACTCCAAAGGTGTGTCCATAACATGACTGACATGCAAAGACAAAACACCGTTTTAAATGACCGTACGCCATTATTTTGTTAAGGCATTAACAACCAAAAAAGTGCATCTTAAGCAGGAAGGGGATAAAAATTCATTCCTTTAACACGACACGCATCCCTCAAGATTCTTCCAGAAGCTCCCCCTGCCCACATAACACACAGGAGCTAACACAGAACTAACTTTCTTTCATGCTTGCTGAGTACCATGTTAATTTCTATTGCTATTTGGAACACTAAAAAATTGTGTTAACTGAAAACATTTTCTTGATTAAAATTCCTGACATTTTGTCTCTGGTCACCGTGTTATACTGCACGCAGTACATCCTCCGCTTCTCCTTCAAAAGCATCACTTCATTTCTTTTCAGATTTTAAAAGAGAGAGAGAGAGAGAGAGAGAGAGAGAGAGAGAGAGAGTTTGACCCAGAGAAAGAGAGAGAGCTTACTACAAAGCAGAATATAATTGCCACTTATGACATGCACAGGGCAGATAAAAACCCTTTATCATTGAGATATATGAGAAATTGGGGAATTTCAAGGTGCTTTATTCTCTCAATGCAAACTGCGAGAGAGAGAGAGAGAGAGAGAGAGAGAGAGAGAGAGAGAGAGAGAGAGAGAGTATACACATGGGAATGTCAGTTAGCTATGCAATTTTTAATTCACCCAAAACACATTTTCAATGACATCATGTCATGTAACCCTGTCAGTCTCTTCCTCTAAGTTCTGCTTTACTGTTTAGAGGGCACAGATGGCTCCAATAACAATGCTGAAAGATTCTCCTGTTGTGGGTCCTGCCGCTTTTATTTCACCTTGTAAACTCCTATAATCTATGGTGTGTTCAGATTAATATTTCTCACACCCCTAACTACATGCCTTTCCCTTTACGTTCAGAATAATTATAACATTAAATGAACTGTAAGCTCAACATCACAGTCCTGATTAGATTAGTGACCGGTTTCATAGCCTTTGTATGTATCCACACAAACAATCAGAACTACACACAACATGTTCGCCAACATTTTGGATTGATGCCATTCCGCAAAGTCTACTCCAGCACATCCCAAAAACTTTCAGTAGGGTTAAGGTCAGGACTCTGGGGTGCCAGAATGCCATTTCTCATGCTCCCTGAACCCCTCTTTCACTATTTCAGCCCCAAAGTTATATCCGTCCCATCAGGGAAGAAAATCTAAGTATGTATATACAGGATCTATATATCTATCTTCTGCAGGAAGTTAGTAAGTTGTAAAGTTCACTAGTTCAGAAAATCTGTACAGTTTGAAAAAAATAAATAAATCACATTTATTCTCACTCACTCACTTATTTGAGGCACCTCTTAATCCTATTATGGTCGCGGGGAGGCTGAAGCCTATCTCAGCCGACACTGGGCGAAGGGGTACACCCTGAACAGCTCGCCAGACCTTTCCAGGACCAAGACACAACCATTCACATGCATATTCACACCTTGGGACAGTTTAAAACAGCCAATTAGACTAATGTGCATGTCTTTAAGATGGGCAGACCACAAGTGGTGCGAATCGGTAGTGTGACGTGCTCCACACTGATGCTCAGCACTGGTGCCCCCCAGGGATGTGTGCTCAGCCCCCTGCTGTATACCCTGTTCACTCACGACTGTATGGCCACAACACCGTTATCAAATTTGCAGACTACACCACCATCATTGGCTGCATTTCAGACGGAGATGACTCTGCTTACAGAGCAGAGGTGAGTGCTCTGACATCATAGTGCCGGGACAACAACCTGCTGCTCAAAGTCAGTAAGACCAAGGAGCTCATTGTGGACTACAGGACACTCCAGGGTGGTCAGATCACTACCTGGTACAGCAGCTGTAATGCTCTGGACCACAAAGATCTACAGAGGGCGGTCAGATCAGCACAACCAGGGGTGAGAACAGGCTTAGAAGAAAAAGGAGGAAAATGGGCAGCGGTTAAGGGTGCTGTATCTCAAATAATACAAAAATATATTTTACAATAAAATAAAATACACATAATTACACAAAATAACTTAAAATATTTTAAGAAAATGACATCTAATGAAATAAAATGTCTGAGACCAAATTAATAATAATTTGAAGTCCAAAATCTAGTATTTTGGTTATTTTCCTGTCCTGAAATTAACATATGCATTAATATGCAAAAACATTTACAAAGCAGCTCCATATACAACTTTTTTAAAGCATAGGCTGTCTTAATACACCATATAATCTCATTTTAATACTATTAATATTTTAATAGTATTTAAAAAACATAAACATCTCCATACCTGCATTAACAGACAAATATAGAAATCCATGAGCTGTGTGTGTGTGTGTGTGTGTGTGTGTGTGTGTGTGTGTGTGTGTGTGTGTGTGTGTGTGTGTCTGGTCTGCAGCACACATATCTGAAAAAAATGATCAAAAAGGCGGACCGACGGAGTCCCTCACCTAGCAAAGGGGTCTACATGCTAACATTAGCTCTTAATATCGGGGCGAAATTTGACAATAACTTGTAGTCAGAAAATTACAAAACTTATGCAGGACAGAATGAACATTTTACTGAAAAACTATGAATACTATCTTTGTTACAGGAGAATCCCCATATAAAGTTGGTCGTGGTTGGACAATACGTTTAACCTCATTTTTGAACAACCAATCGTCACTTTTCTTTTTGCTTCGACGTCAAAATTTACCAGGTGCTGCTCATTTCTGTTGATAATCTGACCTATGCTTGCTGTGCCACTGCGAGATGACCAGACTGGCATATCATATTACAATGCCTGACATTCACAATAAACTAGAAACAGCTGTGTTTCCATCGACTAGGCGATATCAACAACCACACAGATAAACAAAACGAGGGTAGCACTGCACGTGTTTGGATAAAATATGACCAGTGATGACGGCGCTCCTGTCGATACTTTTTTAGTTTATATTTTTTCTCTTTTATTTATATAGTTTTTATTTTTTACTTTATATTTTATCCAAATATTATTTTTATGTGCAATATTTGTTTCTTATGTGCAATATTGAAGGGGCTCTTAGTCCAAGAATTTTATTGCCAGTACTGATGTTCCATTGTTACCTGTGTATGACAATAACACTTGAAACTTAAAACTTGGACTGCGGGAGGAAACTGGAGAAAACTCACGCAAGCACAGGGAGAACATGCAAACTCCACACAGAAATGCAGGACCTTATTGCTATTGCGTTGCTATGTTGTTTATTCAAAACCTTTACTCAGATGTGGGAATACTTCCAGTTTGATGTCTTTCAGCTGTTTTAGATGTGGTGAGCATGAGCGAGATCAAAAAGCAATAAAATCTCACCACTCTGGCTAGACATGAAAAAAAAAACCTCATCACTCATCACAGTACTAGACAAGCTGTTCATTCCCATCACACAGGAACATTAAATGCAGGCACACCTATGCCTCGAACACAGGTCCACATTTCATCACGACTCTCTCGACTAAAACAAGATGATTGCTTCAACTACAGTCTTGGCTCAAGCACACAGAATAAAATCTTATGACCGAGTGTAATGATTCAGAATATCCTCATTCTCGTTGAAGAGGTATCTATTTTTTCCTTCTTAAAATCCTAACCCAGTCCTACTTTTTCCAGTGCTGAGTGTCGGAATAAAACTGAGAGAAATGTAGATTTAGTGGTGATTAGGAGGCAATACCAAGGGATATGTATGTAGAATGGTGACACCTGCGATGATGCTTAAATAACTACCAAATGATAGAGTCTGGAAAGTGACACAGGAAAATCTTCTGCTGTTGAGAAGAAAATGAGAGAGAGCCAATGTGTGTGTGTGTGTGTGTGTGTGTGTGTGTGTGTGCATGTGTACGGAGTACATGTTGTACATGAAAATTGCTGATCACTAAACCCACTATACAAGAAGTCGTTCTTATAAACACTGTGTTTGTGTACACTACACATAGAGTTGGGTTTTTAAAATAATACTATTGTTACATATATTAACAACTAGTGTGCAGCTAAAAGAGCATAGCTTGTGTGTGTAGTAAAGATTGCTAGCATTTTTTAAAATATATTATTTGAAAAAACTTGTCAGAGATCCCACCATGCCTCATGTTAGCCTTATAGTTAATATTAACAGATGCTAAGTGTTTATACCCACTCTTTTGCTGAACCGCTTAAACGTACTATTAGGGTCACAGGAAGGCTAGATCCTATCTCAGCCGACACTGAGTGAAGGGATACACTCTTGAAGGGATACACAGCTTGCCAGACCATCGTAAGGCCAACAAACACACAACCATTCACACTCACACCTAGGGGCAATTTGAAACACCCAATTAGCTAATGTGCATGTCTTTGGACTGTGGGAGGAAACCCATGCAAGCACAGGGAGAACATACAAACTCCACACAGAAACGCCCTCGCTGAGCCCTGGACTCAAACCTTCTTGCTGTGAAGCAGACATGCTAACCCCTATGCCTGAACTGAACCTGAACTGCTTAATCCTAATTATGGTCGCGGGGAGGCTGGCGCCCATCTCAGCCGACTCTGGGCGAGGGCAAAGTACACCCTGGACAGCTCGCCAGGCCATCGCAGGGCAGGGCAAGGTACTAAATATACTAATTACTATTACTAAATTAATACAAATAATTTTTATTTTTTTTTTAAATCTCCTAATAGTTAGAATAGCTTATATTAGAGAGTTGAAGCCATTTAGCTGGCTACCAGTGAAGGCTATGAATATATAACATAACATAAAATATAACATGAATATAACATATTTTAATTTAAATTTTTCCCCAGAAATTCTGACAGAATTCCCTCAGGTTAGCTAGCTGATTAGCAATACTAGAATATTGCAAAAAAAAAGTCTAAAAAAAAAAAAAAAAATTAAAAAGAAAAATAAATAAATAAACAAATAATTTTTTTTTAAAATTAAATTCTGTCAGATTATCTGTTACTTTACCAATTATGATTAAATCTGCTCTCAGAAATCCTACCAGACTAGCCTATGCTAGCTGCCTAGCATGACTTGTGATGACTATGAGCACATGAATAGAATTTAAAATCATAAATTCTGTCAGGCTAGCTCTTGTTTAACTAATAACAATCTTTTCAGAAATTCTTTTCAGGTTAGCTTGTGATAGCTAGCTGGCTAGCAGTACTAGTCAGGACTATGGACATATTAATTAGGGGATAATGTAACAAAAATGGGTTGATTTTGCGATAGTGACTGGCTCACTGTACGTGCATAGGCCCTACGTAAATAAATTATTTTTCTTTATTTATTTGGAGGATTTTCCCACATATACATATTTGCTTCAATAGGTTTCTATACATATAAATGTATAAATATATACAATCCACTGCAAAATGATCATTATTAGCTTCTTTGGTTTTTACTATTTATTGGTTTAGGAATCTATTCACTCTTGTTTTATTACATTAAGTACTTACAACATTTTCCCTGAGTTTCATATAAAAATACAGACTTAGACCATTTAATTGCAGAAAATTACTGGATAAAAATAATGGAAAGGATGCAGTATTTTCAGACGTTAAGTAATGCATAGAAATCAAGATCACATTTAATTGTAATCAACACAATACTAATGTTTGAACTAAAGATAAGTTCAGAAATTAACATTTGGTGAAACAACACTGACATTTTAATCAAAGCCTTTCTGCATCTTGGCATACTACCCATCAGTCTTTAACATTGCTCCTGGGTGACTTCATGCAACTCACAGCAAAACATTCAGTCAGCTCAGCTTTGCTTGATGGCCTGTTTGCCATCCATCTTCATCTTGTTTACATTCCCGAGGTTTTAAATTTTTTTTTTATTTTGCTATACTGTATTAATCCCGCAAGGGAAATCAATAATGGGGTTTATTGCTGGAGCACCCCCAAGTCTCCCATCACCCATTAAATTTCATAATGGGTGTGAGAAACTGTGACTGGTAGGCCTCTGCAGGTCTTAGTCTAATAATTAGATGAGCAGGTAATAGAAAAACAAAAAATTGGACTCATCAGTGAAGATAACTCTACTCCGTTCTGACTCCAGTCAGCTTTTCATGGTCTTAAGCAAACTTCAACTTTCTTTTTTTTGATTTTCATTAATTTTTCTAGATTTATTTCAACCTTGTTAAAGGAACCTGATTCGAACCTTGCTTGCAGTGCAACTTAACCCCTGCTGTTATTTACCATTCTTTTTGTGGGTCACTTGATTTCATCCTACAATTGTTAAATGACATTTAAAGGAGTTGATGATCATCTTCGTCAGTGGAGAGTCAATTTTTGCCTTCTGCTGGTCTGTAACTTTGCTGTCCCCAGTGCCTGCTTCTTCACTTTGTTCTTTCCATTTGGAACTTGACACTTACTTAATAACTCTGCCAGTGAATTTATTTATTTATTCTTTTGGTCAACAATTTTTTTTTTTTTTAACTCTTCTGGAATGATGAATAGAGGTTTTTGTATTCCAGTTAAATTTAAGGTACTGCTAGCACTGTTTAACCACCAAAACTGGACCTATTGTAAGAGGACAGTAATTACCACATCAGTGATTTTTATAGTTTTCCTCATTCCTTAATATTTGGATTAGGTAATCCTCTAATCAGTATCTAATTAAATATAATGAGGTGTGCTTGTTTTGGAATTCCACCACAGACACTGGAAAGAAAGGGCTACCAAATACAGAGATGTGGATTTAAGAAAAAATAAAAGTGATCTCTTCATTTTTTCCTCAGCTTGTATATATATAACTTTCTTTCGAAAGCACTATTCATATATTTTTGGCACCTGTGAAAAAAGCAGAGCTTCTCCAGCTCTTAAATACCAATTTATCCCTGTAAACAATGAGTACACTATGAGAAAGAGAGAGTGCAGCTCTCTTCAATGAAATCAGCTTCGCAGGAGATTAGTTTATGGCAGGGGCAACGAAACCTGGAAAATGTCTCCTGCAGATTGTACATCCAACAGCAATGGAATTCAATTCTGTCAGAGAGGAGAGCTCCTGGAGATAGGTAGGGCAGTTGTGTCGGAGTTTAATAACAGCATTTAGAAGAACTGGATCATTCTGTTTCAAAGCTGCAAGGAGTTTGTAGCAAAGTTTGGCATAATTTGCTGACTGATATTCATAGCAAATTGCATTTCAACACCACTTTCACACAGTCACACGCGAGTGGCAAATTATTATTTTTATTTTCTCTTTGTGACTGACCTTTCTGCTTTACATTAAGGTTGACATCATTTGACACGTTGTTAGCAAAACTGAAACAAAAGTATTATTTAATTATTAATTGTACCTAATTATTAAACATTTTATATGAATTTCTTCTTTAATGTCATTCGTGATGAGCATTGGTTGATTGGTTGATTTCTAAATAATAATCCAGAAAAGATAAATAATCAACACCTACAGTAATAAGATCATGTACAGGACACACAACTTCAGAAAAAATCTGTTTTTTGTTTTGGTTTCTCTAGAACACGAAAAGCTTCAGGTTCCATGAAAAAAACAGGAGAAAAAATACTTTGTTGTCTAACAACCTTGAATCTGACCACTTCGCCACCGTGTAGCCTTAAGTCTGACTATCTATATGTATATGGGCCACTTTCACTCTCACTCACTCATTTGCCTATCTCAGTCGACACTGGGCGAAAGTGGGATACACTCTGAGCAGCTCACCAGACCCTCGCATGGCAAAACACACAGCCATTCACACCTTGGGGCAATTTGTGGATGTGACAGCTAATTAGCCTAATGTGCATGTTTTTGGACTGTGGGAGGAAACCGGAGTGCCCAAAGAAAACCCACATAAGCACAGGGAAAACATGACAGAACTGTGTGGAACAGGACTCCACACAGAAACGCCAGATCCAAGGATTCGAACCCAGAACCTTCTTGCTGCAAGGGAGTCATGCTAACCACTACGCTTCCAACTGGACCACTCTGTCATTAATTATTTATCCACATAAATTATAGATGCATCACATCATATTATTTAAGAAAGTGAATAATGATTATTAAGGAAACCTTACTGTAAAGCATTGTTGCTATTTTGACATCAGGGTATATTTTAAGCTGTGTATTACTGTATGCATGACATTATAAGAGTAGAGAACACATAGAGTAGTGAACACGTAGACATATGATGCAATGCATCTGGGATTTGTCAGTGGCGAACACCATTAAAGCAGAAAACAAAAAGAACACAGTCCTTCAAATAAACAGGTCCAGGATTCCTTCCAAATAAAATGGTACATACACTCAGTCCACTTGTATAATCTAATGTTAACTAAATTGGAGTCGGATACTCTCCAGGACAGGACTAATGGGAACTGGGCCACTTGCTCGAAAGCACACTGGCAACAGAGCTTTGGACCTTGTTTATGCATATCCCCAGCACTTTATGAACCATACCCGGTGCTCACTTTGTTGCTGCATGTCGCCAAGTTTTTGTTGCTAGCTGTCACTTGCAGTCAGCTTGTGAGCATTGCTAGCATTGTTTTTAGGAAGTGAGCTCAAATATACTGGCAAGTGGTGCATTCATTTTCCAAAAATATGCACATCTGCAAGTACCTACGCATAACATTCATATATTCATTCATTCGCTGAACCGCTTAATCCTACTGGGGTCGCAGGGAGGCTATCTGTGCTGACACTGGGCAACACACAACCATTCACACTCACACCTAAGGGCAAATCAAAACAGCCAGTTTGCCTAGTGTGCATGTCTTTGGACTGTGGGAAGAAACCGGAGTACCTGGAGGAAACCCATGCAAGCACAGGGAGAACACACAAACTCCAACACAGATAGCCCTTGCCACCCCCCGAAATTGCCAACTTGCCCCTAGCCGGAATTGAATAATCAAAAATTGCTTAAATTTGCCATTCACTTGAATAAGCCTCCCCAGTCATTACGACAATCTCAGTGATCTGTCTCAATGCATCCTGTTTTTAAATTCTCTTCCCCCTAAATGGATGTGGATGGATTGTAAAGCACAGGAAAGCCAGCAACAGCTGCAATCAGTTTCTCTTCCATGTGAACTAAAATGCTGAAAGAAGAACTAAAGCTCAAGAGAACATTTCATGGTGTAAGAATATAGAGTATCTATCCAAAACAGTTGCTCAGTTGTTTTAGTCACTAATCCTCAGCAATTGTTTTAGCCAAGCAAGTTTTGCACGATGTTTCTCAGTGTAGCTCACTCACCATTAGAAATAAATGACTTCCGGTCACTTTGTCGCTTGTTGTTGTCATTTTTGTGAATGCAGAGTTAAAGCAGGATATTGTGATTAGAGTCCTAGGGCTGGAATCACAATGTGTGCTGCATACTGTGTGATAAAGTTTATTGTTTCTAGAGCAAATAAGCCAAGATCATTAGGAAAAAAGGGAGATAACACGCTACAGGCTATAATAACCTACTGTATACAGTAGTGTGCAGTGAAGATTATACACCACTATTTTTGTCTAAAAGGGCTCCTAATAAAAAGAAGTAAAAGATTACCTGTCTTTAAGTTTTTGGTGAAAGTGTATTGAACAATGCTATTGTAGGCAATGAGAACCAAAAAAAAATATTTTTAAATCATTCCGACAAGTATATTGAGGTAAAAGTATGGCTAATAAACAAAAACACTGAAAATACCAAATTTTCAGAAA
>JBCNYH010000024.1:6922678-6933270 GCA_039654325.1 Tandanus tandanus
TAACCTGACTCCAAATTTTTTAAATTTATTTAAAAAAACAACAACAGACAACTCTTTATATAACCAGAATCAAACCCAGGACCTTCCTGTTATGAGGTGGACACACTAACCACTACACCACCATGCCACCCGAAATGTCATGCTTATATCACAGAATGAAATATAGTATTCTACTCAATTTCATCACTAAGCAGCTCCACTATTGATTTTAGTTTAGTGAGATGACGACATTGTTTAAATAAAATTATAAAAAAAATTAATAACTAGAAAGAAAAGTCAACCTGAAAAAAAGACAGACAGAGAAGTATGTGTTTATTCTCCGCTTGGAGTCTGAGGCATGAGGCAAAATTGCTAATGTGAAGAGCCAGTGTGAAAAACCCCATAACCACTTCAGATGATCTTCTTTATTGCTATGATGTAATCATGAACGCTGAAGCATTACAAAGTATCTGTTGTTACCCTGCAATCATGTCACTGCTTATACAAAACAGCACCTACAAAAATGCTCAAAAAGCCTCAGGCAGGCTACTGTTCCTGTGATTATCAAACAGGCCCTAACAAGACATATCGCTAATGTGAAGCAGGTTATATTTAAAATGCAGGCCGATATCAAAAGTTTGGCATCGCCAGCTGGAGAAATCTGGAGTGTGGTTTCCCAAAGTAACACAGACAGCTGGGTAATTTAAAGGCATTAGCGTGATTGCAAATGTGTGTGTGGTTAATAATCAGGTTACTGTGAACAGGGATAGGTTCAAGGATTAGAGGAAATTTGGCTGAGGATTATGGGAGTTTAGGAGTTGCAGCCAATGGTATGACTGTCATGATGAAGATCATCGGAATTCTAAATCAGTGAAATGCAAGATAATTGTCCCGTGAAAGGGCTTTTCAACTGAACGTTGAATGATTTATTTGGACATGAGTGAAAATTTTTTTTTTAATAATGTTAATATCCTGCAGTATACTGGCGACCTGTTCAGGGTGTACGCCGCCTCTCACCTGAAGTCAGCTAGGATTGGCTCCAGTTTCTCAACCCTGATGAATTAATGGTACAGGTAATAGATGGATTCATTCATTCATTCATTCACTGAACCATCGAATTCTAGTAGGTGGAAGGATTTTAGCCGACTCTGGGTGAAGGCGAGTTACACCCTGAACAGCTCGCCAGTCCTTTGCAGGGCCAACACTCACAACTAGGGGCAAATTGGAACAGCCAATTAGCCATATGGGCATGTCTTTGGACTGTGGGAGGAAACCGCAGTACCCATAGGAAACCCACGCAAGTTTGGGGAGAACATGCAAAACTCCACACAGAAACGCCCCTGCTGAGTCCTGGACTCGAACCCAGGACCTTCTTGCTGTGAGGTGGAGGTGCTAACCACTACGCCACTGTGCTTCCAAAGATAGATAATAATGTGAATAATTGTTGTTTTTATTATCAAAAGTACATTTTTGACCTGCTTAACCCTCATCAGTACACTTGGGGTCTGCTAGGACTGCAGAGCTATATACTTTGTAATATTTTTTATGTGAGGGATTATTTTTGTCTGCTATATTAGGTAGTTGTTAACCAATAAGTTGTCCTTCCACACACCAAAGATTATTGTGTGAAGCTCATTTATAGGAATTCTATAATAGATTTTCATTTGGGTTCCATGCAGACCCCAGCCTTACTGTCTAATGTATCTAACTTTATTTATATTTTACTGATTTTCATTGTTCATGCAACAGTTGACAATAAAGATCTCTTTATCTTTATCTTATCTTTATGTGGTGGTACTTACCTTACCTTACTTTAAATTTCAGCTATTTCCAACCACACTTTATTCAAACAATATTTAATATATAATACACTCACCAACATTAACAGGATTGTATTTCAATATTTGTGTATGTTTTGTTGCAGATATTTTTTGATGCTGATTTTTTGTAGTTTGTATTCATAACCACTTGAATTCACACCCGAGTGATTTTGTGGCTGAAAACATCCCACTTTTTATCCTAAAATTTCATGCTTTTATCGTGGGGTCCACTTGGACCCCAGTGATCGATTGGGTAATTTTGATAAAATATGCTTTACCTGTATGTCTTTATTATATTTTATTCTGCCTTATTTTCATGGTAGCACTAGGATGTGGAAATACCCTTCTTTAGATTTGATCTAGGACAAAAATTCATAAAAAAAAAAGTATAAAATGTGAAAATGTTGTGTATTTCCTTGAATAAAATCTCTATAACCAGCAAAATTTCAATTTCTGGTTTTATTACTTCTTACCTCCATGTTCAAACATATCATGCAAACAAATTTTGAGGCTGTTGTGTACTGAATATAGATACAAAGTCCATGAAATAGTGTTGGGGTCCCTGTGAACCCCAGGTGTACAGATAAATCAGTCTTGCCACGCGTTGATACATTTTTCTAAAATGTAAAAATTAGGCGTAGTCCACGCATACAAAGTATTTTTTTTTTTGTACATAATTAAAAAAACACACAAACAACCAAACAAACATAGCTTTCTTCATGAGATTTGACCCAGTTCATTGACACATGAACTGCATTTCAGGTCATTAACTAAAGGCCCCAATGGAGGAATTGCACCAGCTGCTACATAGCCATTATAAACTGCTGGTGGCCATTTTTCTGACCGTGAACTTGATCTATAGTGACTTTTTCATTTTCCAGTTTCAGCCTTTAATTCCATGTTGCTACCCTGAAAAATTGACAGTGATATATCAAGCCGTTTTTAAGATATAGGCGCGCGTAGCTACAAAAATAAATAAATAAATAAGCAAATAATACAAAAGCACATACTGACAGCAGCTACACTATTGCGGCTGGTAAAAATCTATCTTTTGCAAAACCCTTTTCAGGGTAAAGATTCTCAGAAACTTGTTCAGTGTTGGTGTGTAGATGGGAAAAACAAAGATTTTAGCTTGTAGCGTCAGCATGCGCTGTGTGATTTTACCTCCGTGGCTTGCCATCAGAGTCTGCACTGCCATCTCCTTTGTTTACATGAGACACCAGCAAGTTTGTCATGTTTTCATATGCTTGTGTGGGAAGCATTTTTTTTCTTTAAGAACAAAGACAGAAAACCCCTGTAAAAAGATCAGTGTTAGTGTAGAGTTGGCCTTAATGTAAAAAAATAAATCCCAGATATCACATGACACAGAAGAGTAGCGTAGTGCACATCCTCTTGTGCATTTCATTATAAAAGACAGAGTTATACACAAAAGGCAAAATCATGATATATGCTATGACAGATATGCTAATCATTCCAGATGTGGGAAAACTCCTTAAGGGCATGATCCATCTGTAAATGTTTAAAATGCCTCATCCAAGGGTTCTTGAGTGGGGCAATTAGTTAAGAAAGTTTTCAGTTCAATTCCCAGTAACACCACAGACATCTGACATCATTCCAGTGTAAGAGAGCACAATTAACAGTGAACTCACTGGGTGACAAAGAATTAATCACCCCTCCCTCTAGTTTTCTGAATGATGCCAGTTAGCCAAAAACATCTGTTTGTTTGCGTATGCAGAACTGGGCGATTAACATAAGTGCCCCAAGGTGTACATTGAAATGAGAAGAGTTGCACTTCTAAAGGATGCAGAACCTGGTTTTCATTAGGAAGCACTTAGTTTGGAAGCTACTGCGTAATTTGGATTAATGCATTTATTTATATTCTTGATGGTCCTGCTCAGATACAAAGACAAGTGACCTTTTTAGAGTGCCGTTTTTACTGATTAAGCGGTTTGGCAAATTAGTGAGCGAGTGAGTAATTAAAACCCCAGCAAACCTCTCTGGAGATTTGTGTAGCAAAAAGGAAAAGAAAAAACAACAGAAACATAAGCACTCGGACAGCGCAAACCTCCGCCAAGCCAATGACAGAAAGTTCACAGTACCCAGTGCTGTAATACCGCATTTTCAAAAAAAGATGACCTTACATTTACAGCTACTCTTATCCAGAGCGACTTACAAGCATCAATTTTACACAACTGAGCAATTAAGGCTTAAGGGCCTTGCTCAAGGGCCCAACAGGGGTGATAGTGGGGATTGAACCACTGACCTTCAGAGCAGTAACCCATCACCTTAACCACTAAGCCACCACTGCCCGGTCTTTGTATCTTATCTCACAATGGTAAAAAAAATTCTTTATGCAATTCCTGTGTGCAGATTTTTATCCAGATCATCTCCAAAATCGAACGGAATCTTCTTTGTTCAAAGCCTGATCTCTGGTAGCAATCTCATAAAAATTCACACATGACTTTTTGCATAATCTTGTTAGCAAACGTACAAACAAAAATCCTGCTAACAAATACACAAACCCAACCAAAAGCATAACCTTGGCAGAGGTAATAATACCAGGCAGGAGAAAGGGAAAGCAGCCACACTCAATTTTTTTATGCAGCATTTTAAAATCTTCAGTGATACAAACAATAGCTGTGCAAATTTCTACTTATCTATCGCATGTACGTTTGCTTCATCTGTCTCTGGCGTGTATCGCTCTAAATGTTTTCTTCAACCAAAGAAATGATCTCATTACACGACTGTCTAATTACCCTGAAGAGTCATAAAAATCAAACAAGACTACATTGACAGAATGGAAGCATTGGATTATAAACACAATAAAAACTTCAGCACCAGCGATTGAAACAAATCTGTTTGACACCAGTCACGTATGTATCTATACTTTATTTAATGAGCTTTAGACAAATTTGCAGGTGGTTTCATTATTCATTCATTTCATTTATTCGTTCATTTATTTGCTTTATCCTAATAGGGTTGTGGGCAGATTTATCCTAATAGAGATATGTGTCCATATCTCAGCCGACTGGAGCTAGTCAGTCCATCGCAAAGCAAAACACACAACCACTCACACTCACACCTAGGGGCAATTTGAAATCAATTAGCCTAATGTGCATGTCTTTGGACTATGGGAGGAAACCGGAGTCCCAGGGAGAACGTACAAACTCCACACAGAAAGCCCGAGACTCGAACACAGCACCTTCTTGCTGTGAGACGGACGCCACCGTGCCACCCTGGCCATGTTGCCAGTTCATTGGAGAAGAGGTGGGATTTCAGAGCACTACAGGAAGGAGTATATATACCCTCATCCTGCTCAGAAAGGCTCCCTACTGTGGGTGAGCTACTGCGCGGTATGGTTCCTTGTGGGCTAATAAGGTATTGTGGAGGTAGCATCAGTCTGGAGACCTCACACTCAGCATGCGCACGGCTAGCCATGCTGACGCATCATTAAGAAACATATGATCTGGTCATGCAGTTTTAGTTTTCAAATTTTTCAAAGACTTTTAAGCAGCAAGCATAAATGTATATGAGTTCATAACCACGCCTGGCATTCCAGATAATAGGGTAACGTTGATAAGCATAAGGTGGGGTTTTTACATATACAATATGATTTAAAGGATCAGTACAATGAAAAGTGCATTTTAAAGGTGTGCATTCATTACTGAAGAGTCGATGTGTTTTATCTTCCATTATTAGTAAATGTTGGTTAAATACAAAGGTTTCCTGGCAAAACCACCCCAACTCACAGGCTTAGTATCTCTTATTCACATCTTCTACATCTTGTTGTGGTTCTGTGTCTGCTTACAATAACAATTACATGACTGTATGATCGGAGGAAAGATCATGCGCATGCGCGATAACTTGGCAGTGCAACACATATTGGTAGAAAGTGTAAAAGTCTGAGATCAAGTGATAAGAAACAGAAGAAGGTGTAGCTTTAAAGAGAAATAAAAAAATATGGTGATGTTTACTAATATCGTGGCTCCCGGTGCAAGGGTCATTAACACTCATGTAAAGGAGTAAGCAAATGGTTTCAGAAAGACATTGCGGCCAATTCTGTTTTATTTCCACTGCATTTCATGTTTATTTAATATTCCTGGGAAGAAAACAGACCCCTTTAAGCAGTGCTGGAAGTGGTATAAGGCTCCCTACAATTAATTTTTTCCCGTTCAGTTAAATCCTCTCAGATGTTGTGTTTTCTTTTTCCCACAAATGTATTAGCTAACAAAAGATCAAGCACCATAAAGCTGTCCCCAGACGACTCGCCTTCGTTTTCATTTTGTGATTTCTTGGTCTGAGCGTAGCCAGAGTCAGGGATTAAATCTTTCCACAGTTCTGCTTTCCATAATAATAGGTCTAACTTATTGTAGTTGACAGGTTCATGGGTTTACCTCGCAAGTTAAATGACAACATCTTGGGAGAATATTCAAAACTTACAGGCGCAGTCAGCTGTTAAAAATTCCCCCCTTCTGCCAAAAAGCTTTTATTGTAGACGGATGAAATGAATGTTAGCGACTTGATGACAAATATGGACACATTTGAGAGAACTTAGACTGAGTATGTTGTGAGATTGCTGTCAGGGCATTATTGGTTAGTTTTCAGTCAGATAAGGAAGAATTCAGAATGTGAAAGCCAGAAGAGCTCCTGTAAAATGTTTTGCTCTGCGAATCCTCCAGAAGTGGGTTAACAAGGTGACCGTCAGCTATAAATTGTTGTTTGGGATAGTGAGATGTGTGGTTTAATGAGGCGGAATACAAGCATGAATATTCACTCATTCACCAAGGCACTTAATCTACACTTTTAGGGTCGAGGGATTCCTACCTTTTGTGTTTTTGGACTGTAGGAGGAAACCAGAGTACCCGGAGGAAACCGAAAAAGAACATGAAAGCATGGGGACAACATGTAAACTCCACACAGAAATGCCCTTGCCAGGCACGGATCTCAAACCCATCTCAAACCCAGGTCCTTCTTGCTGTGAGGTGGACGTAGGTAAAGACATGCATATTAGGCTAATTGGCTGTTCCAAATTTCCCGCAGGTGTGGATGTGAGTGGTCTGGTGAGCTGTTCTGGAGGTACCCTGCCTTCCCCAGTATCGGCTGAGATAGGCACAGCCTCCCCAGGACCCTAGTAGTAGAATTAAGCGGTTCAGTGAATGAGTGAGCGAGAGTGCATAATTAATTTTAGAAAAAACAATGGTCATGTGACATGCATGTGATTTATTTATTTATTTATTTATTTTAAATAAAGGACATCTGAGTCTTTGGCTCAAAGTGTAATGTATTTTTATTCTGAATTGTTAGGAAAGCGTTTGTGTGTGTGTGTGTGTGTGTGTGTGTGTGTGTGTGTGTGTGTGTGTGTGTGTGTGTGAGTGTGTGTGAAAGCTGCTTTATGACCGACACTGTATTTCTTTATTTCTTTCTTGTATCACTTGAACGTGGAACATTAAAAGATGCGTTCAAGCTGCGTAATGGCTTCATTATTCAAAATAAAATGTAACAGTGTTTTACTGTGTAGGACCATCAGGCACACCTTTAGGAATATTTCGGCATTTCGAACCTTGACATTGTCTCAGAGCTTCAGGCATTTCCCTGTTCTGTTGCTACGCCTCTGACTTCAACCATGTGCAGTCAGTCGCTGTTTTAAATATATAGCACCTGAAATTGAAACTTTTCTGCTCACTTTCAATTTCAGCTGTGACCTTGTGCGTATTCCAACTGCAGATTTGGGATCTGATCAAAACAATCACATGAATATGGAGAGGGTAACTCTGCTTTATCTGGGTGTTATGCCTGAGCGCTCATTATTATTTGTTAGAAAAGGAAGCCTGATACACTGTAATGATGAGAGAAGCCTGGCAGCGAAACCCTAAACTCTGCAGATGCATCCGCTTGAAAAAAAAAACTCAAAGTGTGCCAAGGTGAGACATCATTCTGTCATCGTGTGACTCTATATACATCTCCTGTATATATATCTCCTAAATTTCTGACCATGTAGCAGCAATTAAATTGTAATCCATCCATCCATTTTTTATGGTGCTGATTCTTAATTAGGGCTGCGGGGAGGCTAGCATCTATCTTAGCCGACTCTGGGTGAGGGCGGGGTACACCCTGAACAGATCACCAAGCCATTGCTGGGCCATCACACATACAACCATTCACATTCACACCTAGGGGCAATTTAGACCGCCAATCAGCCTACTGTGCATGTTTTTGGACTGTGGGAGGAAACCGGAGTACCCAGAGGAAACCCACGCAAGCACAGGGAGAACATGCAAACTCCACACAGCCCGAGCCTGAGAATCGAGCCTGGGACCTTCTTGCTGTGAGGTCGACGTGCTAACCACTGCACCACCGTGCCACCCTTAAATTATTTTTATTATTATTATTATTATTATTATTATTATTATTATTATTATTATTATTATTATTATCCATCCATCCATTTTCTTCTGCATATCTGAGGTCAGGTTGAAGACAACAGGTCTAGGAGGGAAACCCAGGCATCCATCTCCTCAGTGACACTGTCTAGCTCCTCCTGGATGCCTCCTCCAAGGTGTTCCCAGGTCAGATGGGATATACAGTATAATCCCTCCAGTGAGTTCTGGGTCTGACCCGGGGCCTCCTCCCAGTTAGATGTGCCTGGAACACCTCTGATGGGAGGAGACATGGAAGCGTTCTATTCAGATGCCTGAACTACCTCAACTGACTCCTTCGGATGCAAAGGAGCAGAGGCCTTATATTATTATTATTATTATTATTATTATTATTATTATTATTATTATTATTATTAGTAGTAGTAGTAGTAGTAGTAGTAGTAGTAGTAGTATATGTTCCGTCAAGCTGTCTGATTTCGGCATTTGCTCCACAAACATTTATTTAGCTGCACGTCTGTCTGCCTACCTGAGTTAGATTGTGTGTTTTGGGTTTTAGTTTCTTTATTAAAACAATTCTTTTTTTTTTTTTTATTGCTGCCCATCATCATGCAAGTCAGTGATACATAACAGTCAATCAGCATCCACTCAGCGACGCGGAGCTCTGGTATGACTATATCTAAAAAGCATCATCATCATCATCATCATCAGCATCATCTTCTTCTTCCACTTAATTCGGGGTCGGGTTGCAGGGGCAGCAGCCTAAGCAGTGAGGGCCAGACCTCCCTCTCCCCAGCCACTTCCTTCAGCTCTTCCGGGGGGACACCGAGGCCTTCCCAGACCAGCCTAGAGACATAGCCCCTCCAGCATGTTCTGGGTCAAGCCCGGGGTGTCTTTCTGGTTGGACTCCACACCAGGGAGGCGTTCGGGAGGCATTCTTATCAGATGCCCGAGCCACCTCACAGGGCTCTTCTCAACGCGGAGGAGCAGAGGTTCTATTGCGAGCTCCTCCCGGATGGCCAAGCTTCTAACCCTATCTCTAAGAGAGCCCCGCCACCCTGCAAAGGAAGCTCATTTCAGCCGCATGTATCCATGATCTTGTTCTTTCAGTCACTATGCAAAGCTCAGGACCATAAGTGAAGGTAGGAATGTACAACAACTGTTAAATTGAGAGCTTTGATTTCAGTTCAGCTCCCCCTTCACTGCAACAAGTGAAGGAGTTCAAGTATCTAAAAAATGTCTCCTGCCAAAAAAACTAACACGAAAATACATTGGTGATATTCCAATCACCATACATCACAAGTTACACATCGCCATGTCTGGCATTACCTATATTTTAACACCAGATTTCTTTTTTGCAAATTATAGAGAGGGCTGCTCTGATGAGCCAAACAACAATAAGCCGAGTCAACGTATTGATGAGAACGTCTGAAATCTGTCTGACTTCCTGTGTTCTCTCATAGGCTTGGTCTAGGTTCATATTAGTATGAGAAAAGGATAGGAATAAGAACCATCTTAATCAACATGATGACAAATATTTTGCCCATGAGGGCGCATTTACATTTATTCATTCATTCATTTTCTAAGCCGATTAATCCTAATCAGGGTCGCAGGGAGGCTGGTGCCCATCTCAGCAGACTCTGGGCGAAGGCGGGGTACACCCTGAACAGCTCGCAGGGCCAAGACACATACAACCATAGGGATGATTTGTAACCACCAGTTTGCCTACTGTGCATGTTTTTGGACTGTAGGGGAAAACCGGAGTACTTGGAGGAAACCCACACAAGCACAGGGAGAACATACAAACTCCACACAGAAACGCCCCGAGCCTGGGAAACGAACTCAGGTTGCTGTGAGGCGGACGTGCTAACCACTGCACCACCGTGCCACCCTCTTTTACATGTAATATCTACAAATTATAAAAGTATTACATGCACAGGATTCAATTTGGGCCGCACGGTGGCATAGTGGTTAGCATGTTCGCCTTAGCGGCAAGAAGTTCTGAGTTCGGGTCCCGGGCTCGGTAATGGCGTTTCTGTGTGGAGTTTGTTGTATTTTCTACTTGCCTGGGTTTTCTTAGGATACTCTAGTTTCCTCCTACAGTCCAAAGACATGCACATCAGGCTAGTTCCAAATTGCCAATAGTGGTGAATGTGGGTGTGAATGGTTGTGTGTGTTTGCCCTGTGATGGGCTGGTGAGCTGTTCAGGAGGTACCCTGCCTTCCCCTAGTGTCGGCTGAGATAGGCTGCAGCCTCCCCATGACTATAAAAAGATTAAGTGGTTCGGCAAATGTGTGTGTGTGTGTGTGTGTGTGTGTGTGTGTGTGTGTGTGTGTGTGTGTGTGTGTGTGTGTGTGTCCCTCTCTTCTCCCTTTCCCTCTCTTTCTCCTCTTTTTTCTTTTTCTTTTTTTCCTTTTTT
>JBCNYH010000024.1:6992672-7012019 GCA_039654325.1 Tandanus tandanus
TTTTAACAAAACACAGGTTTCCTAATAATAAACCACAGCGTTCCTATTGATAAACCACAGCGTTCCTATTGATAAACCACAGCGTTCCTATTGATAAACTTCAGTTTTTCTATTAATTAATTACAGCTTTTCCATTAACAAACTACAGCTTTCCTGTTAATAAACTACAGCTTTCCTATTAATCTACATTTTTTTTATTAATAAACTACCGCTTTCATATTAATTAACTAGTTTTCTCATTAATAAACTACAGCTTTCCTGTTAATAAACTACAGCTTTCCTATTAATCTACATTTTTTTAATTAATAAACTACCGCTTTCATATTAATTAACTAGTTTTCTCATTAATAAACTACAGCTTGCCTGTTAACTACAGCGTTACTGTTAATAAACTACAGCTTTCCCATTGATTAGGAAAATACAAAAACACACTTTTGTTTCTTGCTCAAACAGACAGAAAAAGATATTCTGCTGCGTACAGAGCTGGAGGAGATTAAGGTTAACTACCCAGACCGGTTTAATCTGTGGTACACCCTGGACAAGGTTCCTGAAGGTGAGGAGAATCTAGTTTGTTTTCCATATGTGGTATGTTAATGTTTGTCCTGCACCCAACACGCCTGATTCAGCTTCTCCTCTAATTACCAGCCCTTCATGATTGAAGTGGAAGCTTCAGGGCAGGGATGAAACTAACATGTGCAGGATTGGGGGGCACCTGGTCACGACCAGGGTTTGCGAATTTGAGTTTTAGTAAATAAGATCAAAATAATTCAGTTGGAGTGTGTTAAGATAAACCTGTTATTTAAAATGTAACCGGATTCCCGTCAGAGCTGCTGTTATACAGTTGACACCACAATACTTGAGGCAATAACCAATCAGAATCAGGAATACATTGACAACAAGCATTGTTCTTGTCATTTGTGTGACAGGATGGGAGTACAGCCAGGGGTTCATCAGCGAGCAGATGGTGCAGAACCACCTTCCACCCCCCTCTGACGACACGCTCATCGTCATGTGTGGGCCTCCACCCATGATCCAGTTCGCCTGCAACCCCAACCTGGATAAAGTGGGCCATTCCCTCAGCAGACGCTTCGTCTTCTAGAACAAAAAACAACCACACACTAATCCTGAGTGCTCCGGTGCTGAAGAAGCCCGACGCCAAGCTTTCACCTCATAGTATCTGCAACGACACATTTTGATATGCAACTATTAGCCCTTGCAATTGTACACGATTTGGGATTTGCACTTAACTATTTTGTCACGTCAGTCTGTACGCGCTGTTTTGTCACGATTAGTACGTTCTTGAGTAAAGATTAAATTAAGGGGAGAAATAACAGTGCAGCCAGATCAATGATGTTATTTTACTTATTCTGGCACGTTTTGTGATATTTGTTAAATATGCCAGTCAGTCACTAAAATGTTTAATTTGAAGGTCGTTTTTTTTTTATTTTTATTTTTTACATTTAATTTGTGATGAATTTTGAATTGGTTTGTGTGTTTTTATTTATTTATTTTTTTTTGGAAAGTGCCTTAGTACCAAGCACCTTACTGTAGAACATAATACAGTACGTTGGCTTTAATATGTTCAAAGTAAAATTTAAGAGTATATAAATAAGATCACTTTAAAATTATTCTTGCAGTACTGAAAAAACTGTTATAGTGGAATGGAATGTCGTAGCAAAACATCAGTTATCGCTAGCTTTTATCAGTTCAGTGTAGTACCAGGCTTTCATTTATAAAGCTGCAAATGCATTTGCATCATTTAAACTGCCAAACTCCAGTAATCTGAGATCTACGCAATAATCCTGCTTCATGCAAAAATGTTAGACATCACCTGCCATAATAAATCAAGCTCATGGTCTATATAGTGTTGTATTGTACTACTGTGAGTTTGATGAATAAAGGATTCACCATACGAGGCATCAGTGCATGAAAGTTTTCCTTCTTCACTCTGGTGTGTTTGAAAGTTAAAAAAAAAAAAAGTTAATGACAGGTTTTTTTTGTGTGTGTGCGCGCCTCCATTACCAACATTTACTTCCGAGGTGCTCTACAGAAGACTTTCAGTCATTCTCCAAGCCGATTAATCATGTTAGGATCTTGGGGAGGCTGGAGCCTATCTCAGTCATCATTGGGTGAAGGTGGGCTACACCCCAAACACCTCACCAGACCATCACAGGGGAAACACAACCATTCACTGTCCCATTTAAGAGCAATTTGGAACAGCTAATTAGCCTGATGTGCAGGTCTTTGGCATGTCAGAGGAAATGCCACTAATAGAACATTCATTCGCCGAACCGCTTAATTCTATTAAGGTCTCATCTCAGCTGACCCTGAACAGCTCGCCAGTCCATCGCAGCTCCAACACACACAACCATTCACACCTAGAGGCAATCAAGAATGTACAATTAACCTAATGTGCATATCTTTGGACTGTTGGAGAAAACCGGTGTACCCAGAGGAAACCCATTCAAGCCCAGGCCCTTCTTACAGTGAGGTGGACGTGCTACCCCCTACGCCACCGTGTTGCCCTACTAGAAAGAGAAATAATTGTAGTGAATTTAATCATTGGCTGCTTTAGTAGTTTGGTCTTTTTCAGTCCAGATTTGGTTCATGTAACCTCAGATTCGTATTCATGACTGATAGGAGTGAAACATGGTCTTCTGTAGTAACACATCCATTACGTTCATCATGGCTCCAAAGAATGATTAGTAGAGTTAACAGAGTCACGTCAGCCCTGAACCAGGCTCGCTGTCCTCCTCTGACCTGAGAATCATCACTTATTAGATATTTTTGGCACCAATCCGAAAGTGTAAATTCTTGATTATGGATTTTAAAACTAAACAAAAACGCTTTGACTGGAGTAGCGATTATGAAATTTGTATGCTTGCCGACAACAACACACAAAAGTACTGCAAGTAACAGAATAAGAAGATTCACAGAATTTTATTGACTACAATTCATAAAAAACAGACAACACATGAACACACCAGGTTAAAGGATAACCATCCAGTGATGTGCAGAGTAAATGCTTTAAAGGAGAACGTTATTACTCAATACTCCCAAATGTACCTACCAGGCAGGAAGTGTCTAAATTCAGTATAGAGTATCGCATGCTATTATAAGCAGGAGTCGGTGAATACGATAAAACTGAATATACGAATAAGGAACTACTCTCTAACTAAAACAAGATTTAAAATACCTTTGGTCATCGTTTTGCAGTCTTTGGTATGTTTTCTCCTGAACACTGAAACATGCTGATGATCGGAAAAATGAAGAATAAATAAAACATTCCATTACTGTCGATTGCTTTTATGGTCAGACTCGGACATAATACCACGGGAGTTCTACCATCACAGTAGGTTTACGGAGCTGGAAATGATCTTCACAGGTGGTGCTGTAGAGCTGTTTCATAGTTTAAAAAAAAAATCACAGTAAAAGGAAAGATCATTTTGTTTCTCCAGGAACGCAGGCTCATGTGCTGGAGTCGGTGCAGGTGGCATCAGGAGAGTGACATGGATTCTCTCTGAAGAGCTCGTCTTCTTTCAGCATGCTCTAAACAACACACACACAATCCGAGGGAAACTCTTTAGAAACAAAAAAGTGATCAAATGGGTGATAAAATGTCTGATGCACAGTAAAGTAAAAAAAAGTTTGCATTGTTATATTACTTTAATTTAGGGCAATTTCCGTAAGCTCGCAAATGTCTAGTAATAATAACATGAACAATATGTAGCTCATGCCAAAGGTAATACCTTACTAGGACTGAGGAGAGACGCACACAATTTCCTACGGAACGAAAATCGGTGTGTCACAGTACCTTCCTAAACCCTGTGGGCGGGGCTTTGTTTCGAGTCTGCATGATTTTAGTTATTTCTGCACTTTCTGACCAACGTACTGAGCGTAGACTGATTGCAAATTTACAAGATGAACTCCAGCACTTCTCTGAATACCCCTGCACAACACATGCACACGGACCGGAGCTCCTGCCTTCTGACATACCAAGTGCTCTCCTGGAGCATCCATTCATCCCGACTTACTTCAGTAAACACCTCTGCTTTACCCACCTCATACTCTGGGTGAGCAATATTCTGTGCTAGGTCTCACACCAGAGCTCCTGCAGGTTCTTCATTAAGCCCCACCCACTGACTTTGATGGGTAAGGTTGACAGATGAAGTAAATTCCTGATACAGTGCAGCACAGGGACCAGGAATTAAATATTTTAATATTAAAATAATCCTAATTGACATTTTAATGAACTCAGTATGCATTTTATTCCAAATGTGATTAATTAAATGGTATACAGAAGTAATTATGATGTATTTATTTAATAAATGTTGAAACTTTTGGTCCTCAGTAGCAGATCACATGCCTTAAATTCCCTCATGAATTTCTTTGTCACTCATTTTGTCCTACAGGTAGACAAACTTCTGCACTGTTGTCCTGTTACTGAGTGAAGTGGAAATCTTACAGTGAGGTTGATGATCCCTTCGGAAAAAGCTCCGATCTCCTTCACGGTGCCTTCCGAGTCCTCCATCTATCAACATGGGGACATTTTAAATGTACACAAGAAATATCCACTAAACTACACAACATTTAAATCCAGGTTTAATGCCATCAGGTAGACTGTAATAATACAGTTTAAAGTGAGAAGGTGCGGCACCTGCTCCAGGTTGTCCTCACTGATGTGTTGTTCCCTGTTCTGGGGCGTCTGCAGCTCCAGAGGACACAAATATTCCTCACTCTCCTCCTGTCGCTTCCGCCTCAAGGTTCCGAAACTGCTGAAGGACAGACGTCTTGGCTGGACAGGACAGACAAGAGATTACTTCAGGCTTTCTTATAGTTCCACTGAAGAATGGGTTCATCTTCACTGTGACTGCTCAGTAGAAATGTCAATGCTCATTCAAGGTTACACTGCAGGAGGGGACAATTTGGATGACTATATTTCTTTCCTTTTAATTTCATTTTTAAAAGGGAATAATTTGGCCAAATATGGGTACAATCATTAAAAGACCACAGCAGTTGACACTGAGCTTTAATTATATTGTGTAATTGTGTGTTATTTGAATAAAATATAGGAAATATAATAAAAAAGAAAAAGAATGCAAATATTCCTACCAGCTAAAAATGTTTCAATCTGTAAATGATTCAAATCTTAAAATGACTTCAATAAAAATATGATTTAATTCATTTGCTGAGCTGCTTAATCCCATTAGGGTCGCAAGGAGGCTGGAGCCTATCTCAGCCGACTCTGAGCACAGGCTAGGTCCATCTTGGACAGCTCACAAGTCCAGCACAGGGCCAAAACACACACACACACACACACACACACACACACAGGGAAGAAACCAGAGTACCCAGAGGAAACCCAAGCAAATTCCACACAGAAACACACTTGCTGAGCCCAGGACTCCAACCCAATAAAAATAATCAAAGAGTTGCTGATATTCTAAGGGGGCGATCACACTAGAGGTGCAATAGAAAAGCGACTGACGGAAGTGGCAATTTGTAGCTGTCACTTTGTCTCACACCATTCACGGCATAATATTTTGGTCGCCTGGTCCGTGAACTCATCGCAAAACATTTCAAACATGTTTCAAATTTCCACGAATGAGGCAAAACAGAGCTTTGACCCAGAGTAGTCTCAAACCCTTCTCAAACAGTCCACACAGTCGCGAGAAGGTCGCAAAGTCGTCGTTTTGCACGCAAATTATTCGTTTTTCATTCGCAAAAAAAAGTTACAAGTTCGAGACTTCCACATGGAAAGTTTGAGAAAAGTTTGAAACTTGCTGGCATTCGCCATACTCTATTTTGTACGCATTTTGTTGGCGCTAATAATAATAAATAAATAATAAAACGAATGGTTTGAGAACAAAAAACGAACAAAACGTGACTGAATTATTACATTTGCTTTTTTTTGCCAAACATCCGCAATCCAATCGGAAATTACCTGCAAACTGTTGCGCGACTTTCGAGCGATATACGTATTTAAGCCGCAAAATATTAGGTTGCATATAAAGTCGCAAAACATCTTGACGCGAATTTCAAAGTTTGTGGCAAACAAAACAAAACAAAAAAAAAATTCACATCAGGCACTTTTCTATCACATGTCTAGTGTGATGACCTCTAAAGAAAATTTTGGCCAGTCATGAACCTCTGACGAATAAATACTGTGTAATGAATCTTTTACTACCTTCACTTTGGCAGTAGCGGTGAGCAGTGTGTGGTCCGGGTGCTCCAGACAGTCCTGCTTGAGTCGCTCTGCTTCTGCACCAATCAGGAGGTAAAAGTGGGTGGCCAGGTGGCGCCTCAGGAGCGTCTTATTAGTTGGGATGTTCAGGAGGAGGGCAAGCGTCTCAACATTGAACCGAGGCTCCAGAACCTGATATTAAAAAAAGAAGAAAAAAACTAAAACCTTGAAGCTTTGCGAGTTTCACTTAAATTATCTCATTTTCTCTGCATACCATCAGTCCTCCATGCACTCCACTCCCTCTGAGATTAGGAGCATACTCTGCCAGGTCGACCGAGCGCAGCCACTCCATAACTCTGTGATTGGTCCATTGGCACACCTCTGCTGGCATGATGTTATTCTAAGTACAGAACTCCAGAGTTAAAAACACATACTGGAATATTCTGTGAAGTGAACAGTGCAGTGGACTTCGAGGTAGTAGAACCTCATCAGATGGTCTGCGTCGGAGGCAGTTGGGCTCATAGTTGTTGATGCGCAGCACCTGGATGGCCCTCTTAATACTGAGATGGTGAAGCACGCTGCCCACCTTCAGACCCAGCAAATCCTCCTAACACAATTTTAATTACAGTGGAAACAAAACAGTTTCTTATTTATGAGGAACAAGAACACGGAACAGCATTTACGCATACACCGTCGAGTCAAAGCCAAGTCTTAATTACGAATAGACTTCAACAAGTGACACTGTGTATTAAGAACATGTGTGTGTTGTCTGAACTGAAATACAGGGCAGGCAAATTTCCACACAGCTAAAACTGATTTTAACAATAACTAAGGATTTTAATTCCGAGATGGAATGGGTCAGTATGTTTTAGTACATACTACAAGGGAACATGAGGAAAGCAAAGGAAAACTAGAGGCCCTTGATTGGGGAAATAGTCAGGCATATCCAAAGACCCCCCTCATCCCCCCCAACCAACGTCCCAGGACTATCCAGTGACACCCACCCCAATTTTGGCGAATAATTAATAAGTATATACACTATACGAGAATAGCGTGATCATATTGGTCTACTATCTCAGTATTAAAAAACATAATTCCGAGTTGATAATGCTTGAATCCAAACAACGGACACTCAGAGTCGTGAATTGGAACAGGTGATGTCATCATTATCAAAATTATTAAATATTGCTTTGACTGGAGTTTAAAAATGTATGGATCAGCGTCTTATAACGAAAAAAAGAATGTTTATTTTATTTTATTTTTTTTGCAATAGTGTTTTTTCATCATTTACTTGGAATTAAAGTCAACAATCTGTATCAACACCCCATGTGACGTACCACAGTCATGTAGTGAAGCATGCGCGCGTCCACTCGGGCCTCATCGAACTGGGCTTTGTACTGAGGAAGGCCGATGTCATCCAGCCATCCTGAACCAGAGACGAACAGTCAGCTCTCAGTGATGAGGATTAATAAAACTTTGCTTTTTCAGCCTTGAGCTTGTTACACTGAGCCTCTCAATAATAGCTATTACTGACTCCTACATGGTGATTATTGCTTTACGAGGCAGTGACTCACGAGTAACCCAGTTGAAGTCTAGTTTGCTCTTGGGGTCGTCTTCCTCTGAGCCCAGAGCCTGAAGCGCCAGCTGGAGTTTCTTTCTGTGGAGAGGATGCCTGATGCCCAACTCCTACCACACACATTAACTTCATAATTACAGCATTATCACCATTAAAAAAAACAAACAAACAAAAAACCTCCTGGGTGCTCTGACCTTTTCGAGGTCATTTGGCGAGACGTTCAGTAGCATTTGCCCCGAGCGGATCCACTGCTGAGCCTGACTCACGTACAGTCCTAAATCCTGCTCCTGCAGCCACTCACACACCTGCTCTGTACTCCAGCATGCAAACGCTGTGTCTAGCACACTTTACACACAAAAAAGCCACAAACAAAATAAACATATGAAATCAACTCCAAAGTTATTAGCACCATCCAAAAAACTGCAGTTTTCCATTCTGTCAACAAAACAAAACAAAAACAAACTACCTCCTTATTCCTTTCGCCAAAACAATTCTCAGAATAAAGTTATTACTGAAAAAGAAAAGAAACTCTTAAAAATACTATGTATTAAAAGTGGGGCCGGTTTTATAGTGGTGAGGGTGCTGAACTCATGATCGAGAGGTCATGGTTCGAATCTCCATTAGACCCCCACCGTGCTAAGACCCCTGGGAAAGATCTCATCCACAACTGTGCCTCTGTCCACCCAGCTGTATAAATGGGTACCAGTTAAAATCCTGGGAAGGTAACCTGCGATGTACTAGAGTCCCATCCAGGAGGAGTTGAACTCCTAGTCGCTTTACTCATCAGAAACGGGGATAAACTGATGAGCCAGTAGACTCGGGTGTAAAAGCCCAACAGACTTTATGCCCCCACGGCACTATGACTAGATATTGATACTGAGTATCAGTAATTTAATCTGATATTAATACTCCCCCTGACTGGAATTCTGAAGTGTGAATTCATAACGTACATACAAATTAAACATGCTAAAAAACTTTAACTTACTTGTTATTGCCACGTTGTGGGTCACGTGACCAACCGAGTCTTGGCCCGGCTGTGGCTCTAACGCCACCTCTCCGGAACTCAGACTCTGGAATTTCGTCCAGGGTAAACGAAGTGGACTGGGTCCTCCTCATCCTGAAGAGAGAAAGAAAGAAAGAGAGAAAAAGGAGAGAAAGAAAGAAAGAACGAAAGAAAAGAAAGAAAAAAGAAAGAGAGAAAGAAAGAGAGAAAGAAAGAAAAAGAGAAACAAAGAAAAAGAGAGAGAGAAGTAAAAGAGAGAAAGAAAGAAAGAGAGAAAGAAAGAGAGAAAGAAAGAATAAACCTTCTGCATTAATAAACTCATATTTAAATAGTTTTGCTTTTTATCTGTAACTTTTTTAACTGCACAGCACCGTGGCTACTTATATTAGTGCCCTCAGACGATATTACACCGTCTAACACTTCTGTCCACAAATAAACAGAGTAAATAAAGAACACTTGCATTCCCAGGAACTTTCGGATCCCTTTAGCTTTCTTCTTGCCCTCCGGTGAGACGGCATGCTGTTTTGGTTTGGGAGATGGAGCTCCTGCCAGATCCAAGTGTTCAGTCCTCTTCCTCTCCGCCTCGGCTGCTAAAACATATTCCGATTAGCCACGTGGGTTCAGAAGATTATCTTTTCACTGAGCCAAAACCACAAAGAGAACCACTGCTCCTACTGTTCGCTGATGCAAAGCAGATGGGACCCAAAACTGTTGGAACGATTGCTTACATGGGAATAAAGGAAAAGGAGGTAAATCTGACAGGGTGTCCTACAAGTAATTAATTCCAATTTGCAAACAACTACATATTTTTGCTTCATGAAACATCATGGCACAGTTTGGACATTTAATTATAGTGAGGAACCATGAAACATATGATCAACAGAAAATCAGGAGCATGAAACACAGCAAAGGGGTCTAGCATCACCCAAAAAGGGTTTCTTTCACAACAACCCACTGCACTAGTCGTTTATCCCACATACATCATGACTAGTAACAACATATTAATTAATAAAAAAAGGCAGTGGCACGGTGGCGTAGTGGTTAGCACGTCCACTAGCAACAGCAAGAAGCAAGAAGGCCCTGGGTTTGATTCGCAGCTCGAGCGTTTCTGTGTGGAGTTTGCATGTTTTCCCTGAGTCGGCTGAGATGGGCGCCAGCCTCACCACGACCCTAATTAGGATTAAGCGGCGTAGAAAATGATGAAATAAAAAGGTATGCTAATGACGCACTCTGATTGGTATACTTAGCAACTTAGAACTACTGCCCGATGGTTATTTGCCTCTGCAAGGTAAGCACATAGTAACTTTGACATTTGACCTCCAAAATCTCAGTTCATCTTTGAGTCAGAGTGAATCTTTATGCAAAGTTTCGAAAGAAAAAAAAATCTATTAAAAGTATGCACATAATACATTTAAGTGATACAGAGCTTATTTTAACATAAATGAAACACAAAACTAGGTAACTTTATCCCTTAGATTACTAGCGGGGGCTGAACCAATGACTAGTAGGTGTTTTTCCAGGAAATGAAGTGAATTCGTTGGTCCGTTTTGTCCATCGCAATTAAACAAGCAGATCTATTCAGCAAGCGACATTTTAGGTGATAAAAAATGTGTTCAAGAAACAACGGAGGCTAGTAATTTCGGGGAAATGGGTGCAAATGGTGACCTATTTGAACCAGTGAAGGAGAAGTCGCTTGTGGAGACAGTGAGACGTCACATTCTAGTGACTCTGATGACAAGAATGCTACCAGAGATGAGCGTGACGGTAAATCCAAAATGGCTTATACAGCTAACGTTTTGCTTTCCTGTCATCAGTTGGTTTAGGAACAAAAGAAATGTTTTCCGTGATTTCTGCGCTTGTTGCAGCTCAGCACTGGCCCATAATGTGTAATGATGCATTGGGTCAGTGACGCAGCCCAGCCAATCCAACGAGTCCGCGTAACTACCAGGCTGGAACGGCCAGTCAGAAAGGCAACATGTCTCTGAGCATGCCCAGTGTTCCAGCACTCGCACGCACTTTAAAATCGGGCATGGACTGGTGTTGTGGAAGGAACCGCTGATGTTATACGTGATGGTTTTAAACAGATAGTAACACTAATTCTCCACAGGCACTTAAAGTGTTCGAGACATCACATTCTCAACAACAGAACATGAGGTTTTCCATCGTATCTCAGAGAAAAGTGGGGACAGGAATATAATATACATCACGTTTAATGAACTATGACCTTTGTGAACTACGACTCCGAACCCACCTAGATCAGGAGAACTGCCTGTTCTCTTTCCACCCCGAATCTTGAAGAAGCCTCGTCCAAATGAGGAGCGTATTTTTTTGGTGCCAAAACTTTCACTCCCACCTGGGCTGAGCTGAGGGGGGGATTCTGTGGGAGAGCTGCTTTTCTTATCACCAGGTTCGGCCTGAAATACAAGAGATCATCAGTATCATCATCATTTAAAGGATTACCATTCTTTCTGTTGAACATACTGTTAATGATTGGAGCATGTAATGCAAAACAAAAGCTTGTGACAAACTTTTGGTTACTTATTACATTTAAATCCCTGTATTACCCAATATACAGCGCTCACACTCACGCACATGGACATGTACTCTATAGGTGTATACAGTTTACTGATATTGAGGGAATTTGCTTATATAAACAGCAGGGGGCGTAGAAGATACATTCCTGTCATCAGAAAATACCAAATAACCAGAGACACACGCAGGCTCTTAAAATACACATAGACAGTCACACTCTCTCTGACACACACACACACACACACACCATTTGGCAGACGCCCTTATCCAGAGCGGCATACAGAAGTGCTTTGCACACACACACACACACACACACACACACACACACACACACCTTACACAGCTCACACACTCTTTCACTCACTCACACACTACCACCCTTTCAGACTCTCACACACTCACTCTCTCACCCTCACTTTCACCTACCCACACACACTCTCTCTACAGTTTAACTGGTATTGAGTGAATTGCAAAGTTCACAGATTTTTGCTTGTGGTTACTTTTATAAACTGTAGGGGGCGCTGAAGAAAACGAATTCCTGGCAACACAAAATACTCCTGCTATATAAAAAGACACAGACACACAAGCCCTAAATAAGACAATACACACACACACACCTCTCTCTCTCCCTCTCTCTCACACACAGAAATAAACAGACATATAAAAGGTAGTTAGTACCTCTTCTCTGCTAGAGGAGTGTTCTAATCCAATCCTCTCAGAAGGACTGTGATAAAAACAAATAAACAGCACACACACACACACACACACTCCTCACATTAATGATCAGGTGGTGTAGAAATTTAGCCCTAAATAGCATAATAAAGTAATCTGTACAGTAAATAAAATCAATAATGTCCCTGTTTACTCAGTTCAGTCAAAGATTTAGTGCAAATGTATGGAGATGTCGAATTCATGAAGCTTCAGGGAAGCTACAATACCATACAGCTGTTTCTTTATTAATCTTATGTTTCTTACTGAATTTCTACACACAGTAAATCCTCCACTACTGCCTGGTGTAACTGAAAGCTCTGCTCTCCAGTGCAATTCAGACAAATGAGGAGCTTTAGGAAGGAATCAGACCTGTGTGTATTGGCTGCTGCTGTGCGTTCAGACTCAGAGATAAACTCGGTGCACGGGATCACCTGGGGCTGCGGGAGAGCCAGAAAAGAAATAATAATAATAAAAAAATATAGTCCTCTAAAACAAGATCACATGGATTGTAAAGTGATGGTGACGTGTGTTGGAAATAAAAAAAAAAGTGCACTGGGTGTAAAATTCCACTTCCATGGGATTTCAGAGTGAGGAGGAAGACTCCCAAGAAGGAAAGACAAAGGAGTTGGACATGCATGTTAAAAAGGAAGCCTGGGGGACATCCTGTATACACAGCAGCGTGTGTTTGCGTGTGTGTGGGGCTCGAAGATACCTCATCAGTGTCCTCTGTGAATGAGGGGAGAAGAGACTCTGTAACTGCGGTGGTTGGGGATGTGGCTGAACTTTCACACTGTCCTGTCCCCATGTCCTCCTCATCAACTCTGTCTGAGAACACACAGTCTGGATTTTAAACGTATTACAGATGCAGTCGATTTCGTTTTATTTGTCTAGTGGATTAGTGAGTGTGATTACATGAGCAGACTTGAGCTAAACTGCTCGAATAATAACAGGCTGTGAATTCTCAATTCCTCGAATAAAGTTCAGTTTCCATTCAAACCTTCAACATTCAAATGTCAAAAAAAAAAATCCTGATGAGGGAACGTGTGTAACTTGACTAGAGAGGAAAATGTATAACAGTGCCTCTTTGTGGAAAGTCCATGAACAGAAGTGCTCCAAATGAACAACAGAGCTACAGACAGATGTGAAGCATCTGCATCATATCTTCACCTTAAGTAGCTAGAACAAGAAGCACAGGAACACAAAGAGGCTCTAATAACACAAATTCATTCAGTTGCTGAACCACTTAATCCTAGAGCCTATCCCAGCCGACTCTGGGTGAAGATGGGGTACACTCTAAACAGATCACCCGCCCATCACAGGGCTAACACACTAATCCTACTCAGCTGACACTGGGCAAAGACACCCAGCTTGCCAGACCATCACACGGCAACACATACAACTGTTCACACTCACACCCAGGGGCAACTTGTAACAGCTAATCAGCCTAATATGCATGTCTTTGAACTGTGGGAGGAAACTGGAGTACCCGGAGGAATCCCACGCAAGCACAGGAAGAACATGCAAACTCCACACAGAAACGCCCTCGCCAAGCCCAGGACTCGAAACCAGGACCTTCTTGCTGTGAGGCGGATGTTCTAACCACCAGAAGAGGAATCTTGAAATCGTGAAAATTTGGGATCATATCAAACTACTTGTTTCTTGTCTTTACTGAAAAACTAACTGCTTCATGGAACTTGCTGACCGTTTTTTTGATATTCTGAGATTTGTCAGTGAAACAGTACATATTAAAAAGGTGGGCAGAGAGGTGGGTCATGTCTAAAGGTTCCAAAGCACTGCCCTGATCACATCCAAAATAAAGAACTGATATTATTTCTGAAGGGAACTGTGATCAACTTGTATGAACTACATAGGACAGTTGTGGTGATTTGGTAAACAATAAAACATTACTGAAGGATTTACTTAAATAGCCTTCACATAAACAACAATCACAAAATGGCAAACTCAGTCTAAACTATACCTGGAGTGAGAGATGAGCAAGAACAAGAATCACAAAACAAACCAAAAATTTTTTTTAATGTGACCCAAATTCAATACAAGAATACTTGCTTGTAATCAACTGTCTTCTATTTCAGAAATTATCAGCTCACCTTTCCTTTCCAAGTCCTTTCCGTCCTGGACTTTCCTACAGAGCATCAGAGACTGCTGTAACTCTTCAATCTTACGATCCTGAGGAAATACCAAAGATGTGAGCAAACTGCTGCATCCATCATCTTAAAATAAATAAGTCAATCAATAAATAAGTAATAATAATTAAATACCTAACTAACTAAATAAATAAATACAGAACTACCCCCTGGTGGATATATGCCTCCATGTGGTAAGGTGACATTGGCCATGACCTTTGACCTCGAAAATCTAACCTGTTTAACCTTGAGTCAAGATGGACATTTGTGCAAAGTTTGAAGAAAATGCCTCAAATCATTTCTGAAATTCACAAAAATGGCTCACAAGGCTGTACCGAGTTTGCTCTATGACCTTCAAAATCTAATCAGTTCATCCTTGAGTCAGAGTGAACCAACTTTTATGTAAAGTTTGAGAAAAATCCCTTAGAAAGTTCACAAGCATGGCAAGCATGCTGTAGGCGCCAGTGACCTTGACCTATGACCTCCAAAATCGAATCGGTACATCCTTCAGTCAAGGTGGGCATTTTTGCAAAGTTTGAAGAAAATCTTTAAAAGCGTTCTCAAGATATCACAGTCACAAAAATAGCCCGGTCGGACAGACAACAACAACAAAAAATACAGTGCCTCCAGCCCTGGCTATCTCTGGTACAGAAGCATAAAAGAGCTGGAATATATAAATATTATTATAGTATAATATAAATATACACTGCCTAAAAGTGGAGCCTCAAAAATGTTTGCTTTTTTTTTTTATATATATACAGCCATAAAAAAAATTACTGGTATCAGAAAACTTATTTGTCCTCAAGAAGAAAAAACAGTGACCAAAACAAAATACTCTGCAATGACAGCAGCAATACATAATCACCTCATACACATATTTGATGGACGTAAAAAAAAAAATAATTTTATTATTATTAATTTCTTTTAAAAACACAGACATTAGCACCGGAGCAGCTTGTTCTGGGTGCAAGATGTCCTTGTAAAATCAGCTTTAGTGTTATCATTTAGATTAAATATTTAGAACAGACATTCTTTTTGTTAAAAAAAAAAAAAAAACACAACAACATTTGAATATATTAATAATATTAGTAATTTGATAACTCAAAAAATTATATATTTCTGCCACCTTGTCCAACCAATAATAGAATAAGAAACTAAGTTCACACTATTTAAATTCAGGTGTTTTTTTTTACTCTTTAAATTGAATGCCAACATGAGAATTTATAGTGAAAACTTACCTTCTCATTGTTCGATGCCTTTAAAGATTCAACAACCTGCTTCATTCTCTGAACCTTCAAATCTGGAGAGAATCAAGAAAACAACAAAAAAACAAAAAAAAAAAACAAACAAAAAAAAAAAAAACAGCACATCAGATAAACACTGAATAAAAACATCAATCAGGCCGAAAATCTTTCTGCTGGAGGAATAAATCCCTCCCCTGTACGGTCCACTGTGGAACCCAGGTCTCTAATAACAACAGGTTGTTCAGAATCTAACAAGTTGATTCAAGTCTTACATAATCTGCATATATAACCCTAATCACACATACGTGTAAAGATAGCGGTACGAGTATGCTTACTACATTATTTAAGAATGCAGGATGTTTTGTCAGTGGTGAAAATCTCTCCAGCTTTAAAACTCTTGTCTGGACATGTAGGACCTGAACCCATCTATACGCACTCTAGAAAGGAGTTTATCAACTGACGTTTGGAGGGTTGACAGTTCAAACATTCTTAAGGTATTTGGAACCTTCTTGAGCAGAAAAATACTGATTAGGTTTCACCACTGGACTTTTTAAGGCTTTCCTGCATCCAGGAACCCTGTGCAGAGTAAAACAATTCCCACAGACCCCCTAACGATCATGTAGTACGAGGAACAGGGTGAATATTAGTTCAGAATGCTCCTCTTCTTGGAGAGCTGCAAGGTCAGCCAAATCACACGCTCGCATAACATAGTCCGCTATCTACTATTATCCGCAAGCATGAGTTCAAACACGCACAATACTGTCTAATGTGGCTGTGATTGACAGCTCTCAGCCAGACAGCTGCGGCAGTGTCTCTGGATGATAAAGCAAAGAAATTTCTTTTGCCATGGTGTATCAATACACCATTTTTATTAAAATTCCTTTATTTATACTTGTTTTGTAGATTCTTTTATTGCAAGCCAGTAAATAACTGCTATAGCAGCCTTTGATTAATTCTGACTACACTATGCATCAGCAGCCAGTCAAATGGCATTGTGGGCACCTTCGGAAAGCCTCATGAAAAACAGACTAAAAATATATTTTTAAATTTAATTTTAATTTATTTTATGCTGCAAGGGAAATTCTGACTTCTGCATTTAATCCATCCAAAGTGAGCACACACATGTAAACAGTCAGCACACACACTCGGAGCAGTGGGCTGCCACACACTGCAGTGCCCGGAGAGCAGTTGGGGGTTAGGTGCCTTGCTCAAGGGCACTTCAGCCATGAAGGTGGAGGAAGGAAAGACCATGTGCGATCTGGCAATTCGGGTTGGAGAAAGCTGAATGCTGAAGCCGATGCACAAAGATCAAAGAGAAAGGCTGCTGCAAAGGCAGTGCAGCATCAGCACCAGTATCATCTGCATTTGTGGGGTCTGTGGCTATGTCGATTGTTCAAGGACTGGGTTAGTCAGTCATCATAGGAAATGTTTGCATCCTACACACTGAGTCATGGACTACGTCCGACGACTGCCTACTACTACTGCTGCTAAAGCTCTCCGGGTGGGATGTCCCAGGATGGGGTAGCATTACAGAGTGGGAAGGCCAATCAGTAGGTTTCTGTAACATCATGACAGAGAGACAGAAATACAGAGCCAGAGGGACACGGCATAAGAGGGACAGAGTGCCCAGTCCCTGTAAGAGCATCGCTATGTGGTCCCATTACATGTGATATCCAAAAAAAACCTCATAATTTCATAATAAAATGAATCTGAGAACATTGAAGGTCACATTACCTCTAAACATTAACCTTCAACTCGTTCTGTGTGAATTTTTCTATTAAAAGTTCTACTATACAGAACCCTGACAGAGTGGCCGCCCATGGGAAAATAACAACCCTTAATTATCCAAAGTAAAAAGAGTCTGGAGAGAATTCCCCCCAGGCGAAACTATTTTGGCTCGACCTAAAAGCTGCACTACAAACCTCCCTCTCTGCTCTGACTTCCGTCTGAGGTCACAACCTCAGCTCCGGCTTGCTCCGTCGTCCTCCGCAGCTCCCGCTCCTCGAGCTGCTTCCGCAGTGCCACCAGTTCCTCCTGACAAATAAGAACCACATGTACTTTACATGTAGTGTAGTGTGTGTAAACGGATTTTATATTTGACTCGTGTTTGACTTTCTACCCAGGTCAAAATTAGTTGTATACTGAAATCAGGGGATGTGACTGTGTAGAAATATTGATGCTTTCTATAAAACAAGTGACAGAACTCTAGACTTGCTGACAGAAAACAGTGACCAAGAAAAAAAAAAAAAAAAGGACAGGGAGGGGGGCAAAAGAGAGATTATCAGCAAGAAAGAAAAAAAAAAAAAAAACAACAACCCTGAAGGCAGTGAAACAGGAGTACTAGTGTCATTGCACTTGAGCACGTTTGAGCAATAAAAAAAACAAACAAAAAAACCCACAAAGTTCATACTCTGGTTAATTTCAGGCTTCTTTCCTGTTGCACCTTTTCCATTTCTGCAGTAGCCACTCTGAGGAGCATTTCACTCAGCTCCTGATAAAGAGCCGACAGAGAGAGAGAGAGAGAGAGAGAGAGAGAGAGAGAGAGCGCGCATGTAAGTGAGAGGCTTATCAGGGAAGTAAAAGGTCAAGAATGCACAACAAACCCAGTTGTGGGAAGAAAGTAGATGAAACCGCATGCTACATGGAAAGAAAAGGACCAGTCAGAATGAGTAACTTTTGATTACAATACATTCTGTCTAATAAGCTATAAAGCTGCTGTTATGAATTCATAAAGCATATTTAAAACAAAGCCCACATTCCCCTTGTTTGGTATTAAGAAGCCCATTCCCTCCGGTCGTGTCTGGGTTTACAATTTATAACATCCACAATTTTTCAAATCTTGCACGACTCGGGTGAGTTGAATAGCGGTAGTGTAGTCTCAGTTGGAGCTTTATGGCAGGAAATGGCTCGAGAGCTCGATAACTGGACAGAGTAAAGGGTTTAAATGGTAACACATGGCTGTATAGGAACAGCAGCATGATGGCCAGATATCATATTTAGTCTTTGAGTTTTGGTGAAATGTGAGCATGTTAAACTTTTAATGAATTATTAAAGGGTATACATTTTAGTTCTTGTTTGTGTGCGTGTTAAATCACTATTTAACAGCATCATTAAATTTAATATGCAATTTAAACCAAGAAACCTGAGAGCTGTGTCCTGAAAGAAAAAGCAACAGTTAATGAATAGTAAGACAAAAGTTCATGAAAGAGTGTGAGGTATAAATAGAGCTGAACATGATTTTATTTGGAATTTATTGCTGATCAAATTTCGTCTTGATGCAAAAAAATACAGTGAAATTATAAATAAAGAGCTTGATTATTTTAAAGTGTTCCTTATAATGCAGCATTACCTCACTTTGCTTGTTCTCACGATCTGATGCTGTGAGCTTCAGTTTCAGGCTGGATACCTCCGTCAAAAGCTCCAGTTTCTGGGTCTCTAACGTGTTCCTGCTCAGCAACTCCTACAGAGAACAATGCATGATGGGTTACTGAGGAAGCAAACAATCAGTTTACTCTTATCTATACTTTACACCTCAGTTCTGCTGAATGCTTGAATTCAATTCAAAAAGAGTTAAATTTATCATTTACAGTTGACTCTCGAGTCTCAATCACTGAAAGATTGATAACATCAGTTTGATATGATGGACATAACGGTGTCCATCATATCACTGCCTGAATAGATGTCTCTATTAATTTATGTCCAAGCCTGGGTTTGCTTTTTAGTGTCTTTCCATTCACTACCTGATTTCTGCTTTGATTTTTATCACCTGTCTTGTTAGTTTAAATATCCGTTTAATGAGTTCATGTTCGGTCAAGCTTCTGATTTCGGTGTTTGCTCCATGAACATTTACCTGCAAATCTGTCTGCCAATCTAAGTTAGATTGTGTTTTCTATTCTGTGCAAGTCTGAGTGGCAGTGTATGAGCCTTTTTTTTAATGTTTCAGTTTTATTATA
>JBCNYH010000024.1:7086181-7098313 GCA_039654325.1 Tandanus tandanus
GTGTGTGTGTGTGTGTGTGTGTGTGTGTGTGTGTGTGTGTGTGTGTGTGTGTGTGTGTGTGTGTGTGTGGGTGGGGGGTAATCAAAAAGCAATTTATCCACATGAGTGGAGGAATGTATTTGAATCAGTCTGTACACTGTGAGGTCCCAGCACCTTCCTGAACCCACTGCACCTCCCTTTGTATTATTCATACCAGTGTTCTGGTGTTTTCTGTCAGTGAGGTGGGGGATGTTAATTAACCTTTAGTCTGAAATAGGCAACAGCAACCAGTGTGCAGTAGATATGAATGAAAAGGTTAGGGTTTTCCCTCACTCTCTGCTTCTGTCTTTTTCTGCTTCTGTCTGATATCTACTTTGTATACACAGATCAGTCATAACATGAACTCAGTCTGTTTGGTCTGCAGCTAGGTAGCCCTATACCCAGCAAGCTGCAATGCACTGAGTGTGTTCTGATTTCTTTCTATCATATTCAGCATTACCAGTTTTAGCGGTTTGTGCTACAGTAGCTTGTCTGTAGGATCAGACCAGATGTACTAGCCTCCACTCCCTACATGCATAACTGTGTCTTAAGCACCCATAACACTCTTGCCAATTCGCTGGTTGTCCTTCTTTTTCAAAGTCAGTCAGATCCTTACACTTGCTCATTTTTCCTGTTTCGAACACATCAACTTGGAGAGCTGACCATTCGTTTCATGCCTAATACATCCCACTGCTTGGCAGGTACCACTGTGACGAGATCATCAATGTGATTAAATTCACCTATCCATGGTCATAATGTTCGTAATATTATGGCTGCCAGATAAGGATCTGAGAGACTTTGACACGGGCTACAATGTCAACTAAACGACTGGATGTATTCATTTCCAAAATGGCGGGTCTGATTTATCTGTATCTATAGCTACATATATGGTAATGGAAATTGAAAGTGAGCTTTAACTGGCTATAATATAATATTCATAATCTCTATCACTGTCAGTATCATTGATAGTGCTATTAGTGAATAAAGTGAAATGAAAGGAAAGCTTTCCAGACTCTCCTGTTACACAAGGACATATGCATATTTTAATCACCATCAGGTGGTTTTTACTTACATTTTCAAAGTTGCAATCTGCCAAAATTTATTTGATAGTTTGTATTAGCCAGTTTAAAAAGCTGTTAATGATAATGGCAAAAATAACACTATTCAGATATAAACTAGTGAACAACTTCTACACATAATATGGGCTTGAATTCACATACATCAGACAGACATTGGAACATTTATATGAACGAATGGTATGTCCTGCCACTTTTCATATGTGAATTAGTTCTGTATTTACTGTCGCATACGCTTGAATCATGTCTAACTTTTCATAGTACAATGTCGCCCCCTGTGTGCGGTTTTAGTGCTTGTGGGTTTTTTCTTGCAATAACTATAGGGTGATTCGTTGTGCAAAGACATATACAATGTATGCAAGCTTTTTTTAAATTTGGGTTTAATTTTCCTTTAAGTAGCCAACTGTTATATGAATTTCATAATATGAAATCATATTTCACAAATGTACAATTGTTCTACTGTGCCTGTAACCATTAATAATCTGTATTCTGCAGTATTCTATTAACTATTGCTACTTGTTGAATGAAAATCTGCTGTCAGAAAATGACTCAAATTTAATATAAAATGTTGGTGATACTCTGGTTCACATGAGGGAAAATTGGAGGTACATAAAAAGGCGATGATTTCTATTTATATCGATGGGGCATTCCATAAGATTTCAACCAGTGATCCCCACCTGACCCCCTCAGATGTTTCTGATTTTTTAAACACTTAAAGTACATTATATATGATGGAAAAATCCAAAATGTCAAGGATTAATTGTAAATAGTTCCAAAGTTATGGCCATTTGAAGTAGGGACGGGGAACCCTAAAATTGTGGTCAGGTGGTGCACTTTTTTTTTTATTTCATGTGGAATGACCCTGATATTTTTCTCTTTCAAAAAAGAAAAAAAAAAGAAAAAAGAAAGAAAGTGGCATGAACTAAACACTACACACACACACACACACACACACACACACACAAATTTAGCCGACTTTTTAACAACTGATTTTGGGTAGAATTCGTGACACAAATCCTTTAATTACCATTGTATCTGCAGAACACTGCACTGTCCCATTCACATCTGGCCAATAAATTAGAATTAAATTTCTTGTAAAACATAAAGTGTCGAAAAAATGTACCCCGTCCTCACCTTTCTTGAAGACACCTTTCACACCCTGATCTGCACCGCACTCCCACGGAGCTTCCACCATGCCAGGACTTGACCACCTCTCTCTCCCCCTGTTCCTCAAGGTACAAGACAAACATACGTCAACAATCTGATCTGGCACCCTTGGTGGTGAAATAAAGTTCTGATTGTCAGAACAGTTTGGATTTGTGAAATGAAAACAGGCAACTGTGAAATGAAAACCAGTCACTGCGAGCCCTTGCTCTAGCTCAGAAGGCTGTCTTTTCCACAGCATTGCCACTTTTAGCTAACTCACCCAACAGCTATGCTAACTCTGTAAAAAGTAGTAATTGTAACCACTTTTGAAGAACTGCACATTAACACGATTACTGTTCAGTACTGTGGTATTTATTAAAGATGCAGGGCATGGTGGCGCCTCACAGCAAGATGGCCTTGGGTTCGAGTCCTGGGCTCGATGAGGGCGTTTTTATGTGAAGTTACTATGAAATTGCCTGGGTTTCCTCCTCCGGTTTCCTGCCACAGTCCAAAGACATGCACGTTAGGCTAATTGGTTGTTTCAAATTCCCCCTAGGTATGCGTGTGTGTGAATGGTTGTGTGTGTCTGTTTTGTACCTGCGATAGTCTGGTGAGCTCTTCAGAGTGTACCCCGCCTTTGCCCAGTGCAACCCTAATGGGATTAATGAGTGAATTTATAAAAGATGGAAACATTAAAGATACAAGTAGAGCACCAACGAATAATTTATGATTACACTGGAGACCCTGCTTCCCTTTTATCAAAAATCCAATTCACATGTATCTTACTGCAGTGTTGTTCTTTTGATTTATTTAACTCAAACGGTTTTTGGCAGAAGGGCGGCACGATGGCGTAGTGGTTTGCAAGAAAGCAAGAAGGTCCTGGGTTTGAGTCCTGGGCTTGGCAAGTGAGTTTCTCTGTGAGGTTTGCATGTTTGCATGAAGTTTCCTCCCACAGATCAAAACCATACACAGTAGGCTAATTAGCTGTCCCAAATTGCCCCAGGTGAATGTGATATATGAATGTGAATGATTGTGTGTGGTTTGTCCCTGTAATGAACTGGATCAGAGTGTACTTCACCCAGAGTTGGCTGAGATGCAGCCTTCCCACGACCCTAGTGGTATTAAGGGGTTCACCATAAACTGCACGGCACGGTGGCGCGGTGATTAGCACGTCCGCCTCTCAGCAAGAAGGCCTGGGTTCGATTCCCAGCTCGGGCGTTTCTGTGTGGAGTTTGCATGTTCTCTCCGGGCTTACGTGGGTTTCCTCCGGGTACTCCGGCTTCCTCCCACAGTCCAAAAAACTCATTTGGCTGTTCCAAATTGCCCCTAGGTGTGAGTGTGAATGGTTGTGTGAGTGTTGGCCCTGCAATGGCCTGGCGAGCTGTCCAGGGACTCTGTGCCCTCGCACAGAGTCGGCTGAGATGGCCGCCTCCCCGCGACCCTAATTAGGATTAAGCGGCTTTGAAAATGAATGAATGAACGAACCATAAACTGCACACTAATGTAATTAATGGGAGGACATGAAGAAAGCGGCAGGTGCTGAGTCTCAAAACCATCAACAAAGTCAGAACCATGACATAAACCACATTAATTGTTTTGAGATTTTACTTTTTCTGTATTACAGGAAATATATTCATAGAAAGAACTCCTGGAGCTAATAAAATGTCTAAATAAATCTTTATTTATCACTTTCCTGTGGGTGAACTTTCCATCATGAGTCTGTGTGAGCGGTTCTCATATGAGCATTACAGTGAACACACTACAACCTTGCTCAGAAAGTGGATCGAGCTGCTTAAGGGTGGACGCTTAATGACACACTGACTGAGAGAAGCACTCGATACAGCATGACTCACAACCCATATTTTTTTAAACAGCTTTTTTGATATGATTTCAATGCCAGTACTACTAGGGTGGATGGTAAAAAAAGCACAGAAAGATGCAGTTCAGTGAGAATACTTCCCATTGTTCACACAGGCTGAAGGCAAATCTATTGAAGCCACTGTTTTTACTCAATGAGATGATTGCCTATCACTCACTCACTCACTCACTCACTGCCGAACCGCTGAATCCTTCTAGAGTTGCAGGGAGGCTGGAGCCTATCTCAGCCTTCTCTGGGCGAAGGCAGGGTACACTTTGTACAACAACATACACACAACCATTTACACACACTCACATTTAGGGGCAATTTAGAACAGCCAATTAGCCTAATGTGAATGTTTTTGGACTGTGGGAGGAAACCAGATTACCAGGAGTAAACCCACGCATGCATAGGAAGAACATGGAAACTTGCCGAGCCCAGGGAAATGAACTAATTGGCTATTAATTCCCGTTAATTCCCATTATGGCTGATAATCACCGGCAAATGTTTCACCACTCAAGCCCTTAACTTCCTCTTTAGGTTCAAGGAGTTCAGGGTAAATGAAAAAAGTTCCTCATGTAATACACAACCTTGTGATATTTAGTCTGAATTAAAGGAATCCTCTGTTTCACAGCACTACTCACTTTATTCTCATGCAGGAGGAAATTACAGAGACCATACCAAGAAGATGCTGCACTTCAGTGGTGCACTTTACTGAACTATGTGAGATTATTATTATTTGCCTGCATGCGCAATGCAATGCAGCACATATCTCTATTCACCTCGAATTGGTTCTCTTTATTTTCATTATACATTTGCACTTAATGCGGCCCGAAAAGTGCATCCACGCAATGTATATATCAAAATGTGTGTCTCTGCACCTCTAAGTGTGCTATTACTTTAATTAATAAAGGTTTTGCATTACTATGGCAACACAATTAGCCAAAAACCCCACCAAAAAATCCCATTAAAATGAATGGAGAGAGGTCGACGAACAATCTTGAAACTTGCCTAAATTTCACGCCTCGCCAAGAAGCCATACTATCACAAAGAAACCTGGTTGAACTTTTAAAATGTAGACATTGTAGTCGCCATTTCGATGGTCAAAAGAGCTTTTTGCTACCTTTTATATTTTTTTCTCAATCGTTGTTTAAGTTTGACAAAGGTTTTTTAGTCGATTTGTCTGTTTATAATGGGTGTGTATTGCATGGAATATTCCGGGCTACAGTGGGTGATGTCATCAGCAGAGTGGGAGAGAAGAGAAGATTATCTTGGAAAAAGGTTTTTTAACTCGCTCCTATTCCCATTACTTTCACTCTACACCAATAAATTTTGCATCAAAACGGAGGAAAATCTGTGCTGGTTGTGTTGGACCAGGTAACTATCGAATCAACAGCACTTGTACAAATGAAATGGCACGCCTCTGACTGACAGCTGCACCCTGGATGTCTCGATAAGAGTCAATGCATCTTTGAATATGTTTCATAGTCCAGTGAAATAATTTAAATCACTGCGTTCTCCAAATTCTTGGCTCTCAAACGCTGCCAACCTCATTGCGATGGGAAATATGGTTTTCAAATCAGAAGTCCAAAAGCGAGACACACTCCATATACATTTTTCGTTTGAAAAGGCAGTGTAACTGTCAGTAACTGCCGGCTTAATCTCTATGGCAACGACCAGCTGTGTCTGAACATGCACCTCACACACACACCTGCTGCTCGTTAACACACAAAAACGAGTCACGCGCACACATTACCTGCTTGTTTGGCTTCAGACTGGCAGATGACCATAGCTAACAAAGGCTTTGAGTTATCCACATCAAACCTGGTATGCTGATTCAGACTGATGCTGATTCATGACCTTTGTCCAAACACGGTTTCATATGACAGCCATCTTGGATCTTACGGATGCCACTCAACAGGAAATGGGGCAGTAATTGTTGGTAATATCTAAATATGTATAGAGCTTGGCTTAAACCCGACAATAATGGTCACAATCTAAGCATATATGCGTTGATTCATTGATTTATCACCACCTGTTTTGCCACAGCTACTTAGAAACCTGTGTAAACTGTGAGGAATTCTTCTGTGTTCTACAGTTCGGCACCACAGTTTTCACGTATTTTCCAGCAGCAGCTGCAGCCACATTTCAAAATTTCTTCAGGAATTTTTCTAGTTATTATTATTATTATTAATAATAATAATATTATTATTATTATCATTATTATTATTACTATTATTATATTTTATGGAGGTGGCATGGCGGTTAGCGTTCTTGCCTCACAGCAAGAAAGTCCAGGGTTCGAACCCTGTGGCTGGCAGGGGTGTTTCTGTGTGTTTGCGTGCGTCTTCTCCAAATGCTTCCCAAAGTTTTCTCTCACAATCCAAAGTCATGCACATTTGGCCAACTGGCTACTCTAAATTACCCATAGTTATATAGGGTATCTAGGGCCAGATATAGTCTACCTGTTTAGGGTGTACTCTGCCCCTCATCTGAAGTCAGTATGGATTATGAATTCATTAATTATTTTTTATGATATCTGAGCCAAGACGGCATGAGGGTGTAGACTAGGTTATCACGTCCACCTCAAGTCAAGAAGGTCCTCGGGCTGGGGCATTTCCGTGTGGAGTTTGCATGTTCTCCCTGTGCTTGCGTGGGTTTCCTCCCACAGTCCAAAGACATGCATATTAGGTTAACTGGCTGGTCCAAATTACCCCTAGGTGTGAGTGTGGGTGTGAATGGTTGTGTATGTGCTGGCCCTGCAATGGTCAGGCGAGCTGCTCAGGGTGTACCCCACTTTCATTTTCGACTCAGATCGGCACCAGGCTCCCATAGCTGGAATAAACAGTTCAGCAAATGAGTAAGTGAGTAAGTGAGTGGGATATTTGAGCTAATAGTGGCTCCTACTTCCTGAATTAAATATAGTCCACAATATTATTTCATTCATTAATTCATTCTCTGAACCTCTTCATTTCATTAGGGTCGTGGGGAGGCTACAGCCTTTCTCAGCCGAACTCTAGGCAAATGCTGGATATACTGCAAACCACTTGCCATTCCATTGCAGGGCCAACACATGCAGAACTATTCACACTCACACCAGGGGGCAATATGGAACAGCCAGTTAGCCTAATTTGGACTGTGGGAGTAAACTGGAGTATCCGGAGGAAACCCATGCAAGCACAGGGAGAGCATACAGGCTTCATACAGAAACATCCTCACTGAGCCCACAGCCGTGAGTTTCACATGTTCTCCCTGTGATCATGCTCATGCTAAGTGGTTTACTAATTCTAGATTAGTGTGAAGGAGTTTGTGAATGTGTGTGTTTGGGTGCACGGTGCCCTATAATAAACCGGCATCCCATTCCCACCACGTGCCCAGCGCTCTTGGGACAGGCTCCAGATCCACTGTGGCTATGCCAATGATAAAGCAGTTGCTAAAAATAATAAAATAAATATAATAATAATATATCAGAGTCATATAATTGTGAGGATGTGGCTTAAATAGCATGCTGAGTAAGGATACCTAATAATAGTATTCAAATGAAACTCTGCTGAATTACATTATTACATAGAGAACGTCAATCATTATTGTACTGTAATGATACTGTAATTACATAGTAATGTTTATTTTCTCCTAAGTTAGAATTTTTGTGATTACTTATGACAATGCCACTTGATTTCAGGGATGTGTCATTATGTCTTACAGCAAGATGGTCCTAGGTTCAACTCCCGTGCCCATCAAGAGCATTTCTGTGTGGAGTTTGCATGTTCTCCCACCAGGCCCCCACTGCCCCTATAACATAATATATTTTGTGTAATTTAGAAAAAAAGGTGTATTTTGTTTCTAATCTGGTGAAAGATACGTATCTTGTTTTGCAGTAAAACTCCTGAAAAAGTGGTAATGATGGCAATTATCATGTTTTTCTATGCTGTTTTGGCTTTTTTGGTTTGTTTTCTTTTGCTCTTTGCTGCAGTGTCATCTCATGAGTTTTCAAAATAGATTTGTTTTGGTGCCTTTTATAAAAAAATTTAAAAAAGCTTTTTTTTTTTTTTTTTTTTTTTTTGCAGTTTCCCATTAACATAGAAGCTTGCCAACAACACTCCACAAACTGAGAAAAAAAAACCTCAGTCTCTTCTCTGTTCGCTCCTTGTGATGTGTGACTCTCAGCTCTTGGCTCTCAGCATGCTGTCTCAGCTGATAATGAACCTGATACGCTGCAGGGGTGACATTTGGCAGCCCTGCTGCCCCGTACCCTATGAATGGTGACAAAAAGAGAGAGCTGGAGAGAAAAGCTTAAAGGCTCTCCCAGATGCTTTGTCTTCACCTCTGTCTGTTAGAGCCTTATTCATTAATCTCGAGCGGCACTGGATGTTCAGGTCTGGGTGAAAGCATGTTTCAGACGTGCACAGATTGTCCCTTGGCTGTGAATTACGGGGGACAAGAGGGGAGATCAATATCAGATTTGTGGTGCATTCTATCTCATTCTGCCTACATGCAAGATAGAAAAGAGATAAAAGTTGTTATATAGGGAAATGTGCGCCATTGATTTATACCTCATAGTGTGTTCACTAATACTGCATATATATCAATGTTCTGTAGCTTATGTGTCATGTATTCTGCATGCATTATTCCAGTGGCTACACACACACACACACACACACACACACACACACACACAAAATTCTTTCATCTGGACTGTGTTCTGTGTGTCAGAAATCAGCAGGAAGTAAATAAGAGCAGCCATTTGCTTTGCTCACGGCTCTTTTCTCCAAGAAACCATCTTGGTATTAAAGTGAGAAATCAGATAAACGTTAATCCCCCAAATTGCTCGATCCTTTCACTCCAGTGCTAAAACACCATGCCTTCAGTGATTACTCAGTGTCAGTGGCAATGCAGCAGGAGGAAGAAATGAGACTGATAACATTGACAGGTCGGCCAAATAGGGTCAGCGGAGACAGACAGGGGGCGACAGGAAGATCATTCACAGCCATCTAGGAATATCGGTGTCATAGGGGACATGTCCAGCAGAAACCTTATAATGTGATCATATACCACAAATTCAGAAACTAGAAAAATAGCCTGCAGTCTGTTACAAATGAAGGGTACTTCTGGGTTTATTTGGGCTGCCATACACAGAGTGTGTTTTATATTTCATTGCAGGCCTGAATAATACAGCACGGAGGAGGTTAGACGCCGTTCTGTATGCTCCGCACAGACTGTGTGTTTATCTAGATTTTTTTTACCTTTTTTTTCTCTGTGCTTTTCACACGAACATGTGCAGTTTTCACTACCTACAACAGGGAAACTCTGTTAAACTTAGAACTCCAGCTCACTCACCAGTTTTTAGAAGGTTACTCAGTAGCTCCATCGTGGCCGTCCGAGATACTCCGCGATGCCGGCAGCAGCAGCAACATTGAGCCTCGCTGGCGGCAAACAAAGAAACATCGCGGGAAACGCGCTGGAGCGTGGCTCAGACTAAGGCAGCGACCACACCGACCTCCACTACCCAGTATTTTACTGGCCAATGTTCAGTCACTGGAGAACAAACTGCACTACCTCACAGCCAGAGTTAAGTTCCAGCGTAACATCAGAGACTGCAACCTCCTGTGTTTCTCCAAAATATGGCTCATGCCTGCGGTCCCGGACCTCGCTGTAAGGCCGTCGGAGTCTTTCTTCGTGTTCCGAGCAGACAGAACTGCTGAGAGTGGGAAATCCAAAGGTGGAGGGGTCTGCTTCATGAACAACAACAGATGGTGCGACTCGAGAAACGTTACAACTCTCTCCTGCTCCTGCTGTCCTCACCTGGAGCACCTCACCATCATGTGCCAGCCATTGTACCTGCCGCACGAGCTCACGGCAGTCATCGCTACAGCCATCTACACCCCACCCCAGGCGGACACAGGCACAGCTATTGCTTCACTACATGATGTGCCCAGTGACTGTCAGCAGAAACATGCTGCTCTCATTGTGATGGGGGACTTCAACAGGGCCTAACCTTTACCAACACATGACCTGCCCAACAAGAGGGAACAGCACACTGGATCACTGCTACACTCAGTTCAATCAGGGGTACAAGGCAGTGCTGCCGCCGGGTTTGGGGAAGAGTGGCCACAAGGCCATCTTTCTCATCCCGGAGTATAAACAAAGGCTCACTGGAAATTCCGGCAACAAAGGAAGTGAAGCGCTGGTCTGCCCAATCAGAAGCTGAGCTGCAGGACGCGCTCGATGACATGGACTGGGACGTGTTCCGGCACAGCTCATCCAACGTCAGCGAGTTTGCGGATGTAGCCATTAGCTTCATTAGCACACTGGCAGACCAGATCAGTCCCTCCGTCTCCATCAGGACCTTCCCCAACCAGAAACCGTGGGTTGACCGGTCTGTCCGGGAGGTGGTGAACACCTGAACAGCAGCCTACAGTGAGGGACTGAGAAGCGGCGACATGAGTCAGTGTAAGGAGACATCCTACGCAGTGCGGCACGCCTTGAGGAAGGCCAAGCGTCGGTACCGGGATGCTTATGGCATGGTCTGCGCACCATCATGGACTACAGGGGTACAAACACCGCCCCTCTGAGAGCCGACCCTGTGCTTGCTGACCAGCTGAACTTCTTCTACGCCCGGTTCGAGCCCAGCGCCGCCAATGTTAGCTTTACTGCTAGTGACAGTCTGCTAACAGGGGATAACGACATCAGCGGAGCAGCAGCGGTGACTGTGTTGACACGGGAGGTACGGAGGGCTCTGAGGCGTGTGAGCACCAGGAAATCTGCTGGTCCCGAAGGCATCTCAGGGTGCATCCTGAGGAGCTGCGTGGACCAGCTGACTGGTGTCTTCATGAACAGCTTCAACGAGTCTCTGGCTCACTCCATTGTGCCTGCGTGCTTCAAGAGATCCACCATTGTCCCGGTCCTGGAGCACAACACACCCTGAATAAGCCTGAATAACTACCGAACTGTGGTTCTGACATCTGTGGTCATGAAGGTGTTCGAGAGGCTTGTAAAGAACTCCATCTGCTCCTCCACCTCCAGCTTCATCAACCCTCTGCAGTATGCCTAATGTCCAACCAGATTGATGCAGGATGCCATCTCCCACATTCCACACACCACCCTCACACATGTGTACAGTAAAAATTGGAACTACATGAGACTGCTGTTCATCGATTACAGTTCAGCTTTCAACACTGTGAAGAAGTGGAGAAGGTGAACAGCATGAAGTACCTCAGGGCTCATCTCACCGACAGTCTTACCTGGTCCATCCATATCCATGCTCAGATCATGAAGGCAAGACATCAGCTGTACCACCTGAGGCAGCTGAGGAGGTTCAGAGTCTCTTCTGAGACCTTCAAAACCTTCTATACAGCTGTGGTCGAGAGCATAATGACCATGAACATCACAGCTTGGTTTGGCAACAGCACCATACAAGTGCCCGTACGAAAAGCCCTGCGGAGAGTAATCAAGGCAGCCGAGCGCTGCATTGGATCTGATCTGCCCTCAATGCAGGACATCTACATCAGATGCTGCCGGAGCAGAGCCATCAAGATCACCAGGGACATTTCCCACCCCAGTAACTGTCTGTTACAGCTGCTGAACTCAGGCAAACGGTTCTGCAGTCTGACAACAAGGACTGATAGACTCAGGAGGAGTCTTTTACCTGCAGAGTATAAGGTTCCTCAATCAAACCATGTCTTACTATCCATACTAACTCTGGACAATTTACACTACAATGTCTCAAGCTATAGTGCACATCTTATTGTTTGCAATGCACAATGTCACTTTAGTTGCATATTTCACATTGTCATTTCAGCATCATAATTGCACATTTATTCAGTATAACCAATATATTAGAAGTGGCATAGAAGCCTGTGTCATGAGCGCATCCTTTCAGGCCATGGTCAAATTTTGACTTGGTTTGGACTTTGCAAGGATCACACACATTCTTTCATACATACACACACACACACATTCTCTCTCTCTCTCTTTCTCTCTCTCACACACACACACACACACACACACACACACACACACACACACACACACACA
>JBCNYH010000024.1:7098413-7110246 GCA_039654325.1 Tandanus tandanus
CACACACACACACACACACACACACACACACACACACACACACACACACACACACACACACACACACACTTTTTCCTCCTGTCTTGCTGTATATCAATGTTTATACAATCAACAGTTAAAGGAGATTTTGAACTTTTCCTGAGTGTTTGTGTCCTGTCTGTTGGCTCAACCTCCAAACCGGATCTGTGCAGACGGGGCTCCCACCCTCTGAGGTCAGATCAAAGTTGAAAGGCTAGAATTGATCGGTGATCGATTCTTAGACCGACATGTAAAGTGTAGGGCTGAGAATTCTTTACATCACAGAAATTCCCGCACAGGTCAAAACTCTACATGGTCTAAAGGTGGGTCAATCACACAGAGCACATGTATACACTGTTTTATATACATATATGCATATGTGTGTGTGTGTGTGTGTGTGTGTGTGTGTGTGTGTGTGTGTGTGTGTGTGTGTGTGTTTGTGTGTGCATGTGTGTGGCTGAGGGGTGTTAGGCTGTAGTACGTCATAGGAAAAATACCAAACAAAAACAGATAAATGGCTCTGCAGTTCATTTTATTCTGGTATATGACATATCTGCTTGTGTACCACTTGCCATCCTATAGTTCAGAAATCTTATGTCAAGATTTTCCTATTATAGTGTACTTAGTTGTATAACAGTGATTGAGAAATAGATGGAATTATTATTTTTTTTTCAGTCAAAGATTCTCTGGAAATAACAGTCATGTACCAAACGAATAAACCCCTGACCATTTCCCAAGACTATTTTAAATAAGAATGATTGGGGCTCTGATTTTAGACCATGGCCAGAAAGTCAGCATGAGCAGACTTTGTTATTGCATGGAAAACAGTGTAGACTGGGTAAAAAATCTAGCTAGACAGACAGATAGACAAACTTTATTAATTCCAAGGGGGGAATAAGTAAATGGCCAAAAGACCACTGACCATCACTGTTACCACAAAGTTAGAATTATATGATTGGGTAACACCAGAGTAAGTACCTATTAAGTAAGGAATAAACGCCCTGAACAGTTCGCCAGACCATTGCAGTGGTTTTTTTTTTTGGTGACCCTAGTAGTGGTTTGGGAAATGGGTGAGAGAGAATGCTTCTTAACTATCATGTTATGAATCTCAAGCCAGTTTATTTCTCATTTCACTCCCTCACTCACCCATTAACTCATTTACTTAATCGTAATATGGCCGCAGGGAGACTGGTGCCTATCACACTTTGCAAAGGCGGGTACACCCTGAACAGGATCGCCGGATTTCTTATTTTAGATTAGCTATTAGATTTTACTTCCAATATGAGCAATTTCAAAAGCACAGCCACCTTCATGACCACTTGTGACTGGAGTTTATGCTTCATATATCAGTTACAGAAAAATAAAAAGTATAGATCCCTCATCATCTGTACTGAGAAACAACCCTCAAAATGTTATGCATGTTATAAATGGGTTACAAATTACATCCAGGAACAGAAAGAAGGTGATTTGCCTGATGTTATAGTGGTGGATGATATTAGTGGTGTTAGTGAGGGCAGTAGTAGTGCTGGGCATGCAGTGCAGCTTATGGTGTTGGATTAGTGTCTGTTCTGTGGTGACGTGGGTAAAAGGAAGGATCTGAGCAGAGCATGCATCCCGTCTTGGATAGAATATGAAAGAATCTGCTCAGGTGGGGGGCTCTTGTCTCAACAAGCTGCTGGTGGTATGCTTGCTATTGATGCTGCTTATTGCCTGATTAGGCTCTGTAGAAAAGTAGAAACTGTTGGATGTGACATGCTTGAAAGGGATTCAGCTCAGGTTATTGGAGCATGACCTCATCGAAGATTACCACGGCTTTGGAGAATCACTGACCATGGTGCTCTTCACAGGCCTTTATGACAAACACATTGCTGATCTTAGCTTTCCAGGAGCACCTGGGACAATTTGGAACAGCCAGTTATCCTAATGTGCACGTTTTGGACTGTGGGAGGAAACAGGAGTACCCAGAGGAAACCCACGCAAGCATGGGAAGAACATGGAAACCCCATATAGAAACGCCATTGCAGAGCATGCGACTCGAACCCAGGACCTTCTTGCTGCGAGGCGGATGTGCTAACCACTACACCACCGTGACCTCAAATCAGTAATAATGTATTATGGCTCATCTACTGTGTTGACCTGAGCAGTGCTATTGCTGATATGAAAAGAGAAATTCCTCTGGAAAGCGTATCGCCCCATGAGGCAGCCTTCTACACCTTCCTTCTCAAAATCCTGTACAGCAGATTCAATCCCTTCCATGCTGAGATTGTTCCTGCACATACATCTTAATGGACCAGGTATTGATCAGCCACCATCAGGACCTGAGAAGTGCCAGGCTGCAACATTCATTGGACAGAAAGAATACGTAAGATACAGATCGAAGAAACTTGGTAGTGTTTGACAAGCTTTTCTATATCTGGCACAAATACTTTACCTTCAAACTAGCAATGTATCTTTGATGAAGTCCAGAGATAAGCAGGGAGTATTTTAGTTTTATTACCCTGAAAAAAACATTCACAGGTGGCATTGGGATGTAGTGGTTAGCAAGTGCCCCACAGCAAAAGCGTCTGGAGTTGAATTAGGCTCGTTTCTGTGTAGAGTTTCCATGTTCTCTCCGTGCTTGCGTGGGTCTCCTCCAGATATACCAGATTCCTCCCACAGTCCAAAAATATGCACATTAGGCTAATTGGCTGTTCGAATTGCCCCTAGGAGTGAGTGTAAATGGTTGTATGTGTTGCCCTGCAATGGTCTGCCAAGCTGTTCGGGGTGTATCCCGCCTTTGGCAGTGTCATCTGAGATAGGCTCCAGCCTCCCCGCAACCCTAATAATAGGAGTGGTTCGGCCATTTCTGTGTGCAGTTTGCATGTTCTCCATGTGCTTGTGTGGGTTTCCTCTGGGTACTCTGGTTTCCTCTCACAGTTCAAAGACATGCACTTTAGGCTAATTGGTAGTTCCAAATTGCCCTGGGTGTGAGTGTGAATGTGAATGGTCGTATGTGTGTTTGCCGTGCGATGATCTGGCGAGCTGTTAAGCGTGCAAAGGTTTGGCTGAGATTGGCTTCAGCCTCTAAATGACCATAATAGGAGGTTAAAAGGTTTGGTGAGTGAGTGAGTGAGTGAGTGAGTGAGTGAGTGAGTGAAAACATTCAGGACATTCATAACAAATTCAGTGATAAACCCGTGGAAGCAGATTGGTGTGGTGGTCCCACCTCAGGCAGTCAGTGCTGGTAGTTTTGATAACTGCAACTCATCCTCAGCAATAGCAGCATTAGCCTTCTCTGGAACATCATCAGCATTCACCAGCACTTTTATTCAGACAGCCAACAACCCGAGAATCTCACAGGCACCCTAGGCAGGTGAAGATACACGTGAAATCCTTATTTCGTTACACAGTCACGGTTTTGAATGTTTCGGTACCAACTGATTACATTTCATATGTTCCAGCCCTGAATATCAAAATCCATTCAGCCTCCTGCCCACTCACCATCGTCACTACTCCTGTCTACACTCCAGCTCCCAGAATTTCAAAGGGACTTTCCAGATGTTTTCACTTGCGCGTATAAGGCACGTGTAAGTCACATTCAAAAAGCTGCCTGTTTTTCTGTGGATCTACAGGTTCATGCTCCTGCAGTAGAGCAGTCATTTAATTCATATTATTTCATTTTCTGAACTGCTTTATCCTTTATTAGGGTCGCGGGGAGATTGGAGCCCATGTCAGTCAACTGCAGGCAGGGTACATCCTGAAGAGCTCACCAAAACATTGCAGGGCAACACAGACACACCACCATTTACAATCATTCAGTCATCCCAGGGCACTCTTGCTGTGGGGCGGAAGTGCTAACCACTACACCATCGTGCTTCCTGATGACAGATTCTTCCATTTCTTATTTTGTTTACAATTATATATTTAGACTTATAAAGAAGGAAATTAATACTTACTCACTCATTTGCTGAACCGCTTAATCCTTGTAGAGTCTCAGGGAGCCTGGAGCCTATCGCAACCGACTCTTGGGGAAGGCGGGGAGTACACCCTGAACAGCTTGGCAGACACACACACACACACACACACACACAACCATTCACACTCACACCCAGGTGCCATTTTTATAGCTACCAATTAGGCTACTTTGCATGTCTTTGGACTACTGACGGACATCGGAGTACCCAGAGGAAACCCACACAATCACTGTATATCTGTAATAAAAGCAAAGATATGGGGTCTGGTGTACTGTCAGCTGCCTTTCTTCTTTAATCAAGACCAAATTTGTAACCTTTGTGTCATGACCTGAAATCAGCACCCAATTTTTGGATTTAGTAACCCGTCTACTGTAATATACATGTAAAAGAGCTACTCTGGGCTTTAGGTTGGTTCCCTCACAATCCAATCCCAGGGATCCTCTAACCCAGGGGTCATCAAGGGCCCGATAATCTAGTCAGAAAGGGCAACCATGAAACCTGCGTGGCAAAATGACTAGTTTAGTTTATGATTTGTCCTCTTTAACTTTATTTACTTTCCTTTTCTGACAATGCTTGACGGCAACATGCTATCTTGTAATTGTTCATGAGCCATGAATGACTCTTGAAATAAGTTTGCCGCCACCTAGTGGATGGACCATGAATTATGTTTCATGGTAATGGTTAATGCAAAGAATGTATGATAATTATATACTTTGCATACACTTGAGGGCCACATCAAATGAGATGGTGGGCCAGATTTGTGCCACCGGACCTTGAGTTTGACACCTGTGCTCTAACCACATGGGAAACAGAAACTAGAAAAAAGAGACAGCAGGGTACCTCTAAAGATTAAAGCAAGTCCTTAGGAGCCTGAAAAAGAAAAAGAAAGGATATAGGCTGTAATCTAAAATAAAGTGAATGTGCTGTCATTCATCAGATCCCTACAGAATATGCTGGTTAACAAAAGAACCATAAGCTGCTGGAATCAAGAACAAGGTACTTATCATGATAAATGACACCCTTTCTAAATCCAGGCTGAAAAATGAGGGTGTCAAAGAGGGTGTCTTAAAGCAAAGATAACATCTAACAGTTAAACCAAAATATGGTACCCTGAGGTGAGATTCTCAGAAAATGCCTCAAAACAGACTGGGCTGGGAATAATGTAGGGGGGAACATCATAGCAGGTAAAGCCTTTCTATCACATGTACCTTGACAGATAACAGAGGACGCTGAAATGGGAAAATCACACCAGTGGCTGAATAAAGCAGGGCTGAAAAATTGCACAGTGGCCTTAATCACGGCAGACCGACAACAAGCATTCATCGCTAAATTAGACAAACAAGGGTTGTATCACATCAAACAGGACCAAAGGTACAACAAGAAGGGTGCAGAAAAAGCCCCTGAGACCAACTAGACACACTTATAATAGATAAGGCATCGAAAACAGCAGTGGTGATAGATATGTAAATCCAAAGAGATGGTAACATCAAAAGAAAGCAATATCAAGAGCTGGAGAAATTTAATGGACTGCATATGCAAGAAAATAAGACTGGGACTGTGGTAACTAAGCTGGAAATCTAGCTTGAATGGATTCTAAGGATGAAAAAAAAATACTATTCAGTGCCATACAGACAGGACCGGAATTATTCAAGTGTATGAGCAAAAATATATTAAAAAAACTATAGACACTTACTCTCTCATTTGCCGAACCACTTTATCCTACAATTAGGGGAGGCTGCAGCCTATCTCAGCCAACACTGGCGACGCAGGCTACCCTGAGAAGCTTGCCAGATCACTGCAGGGCAACCCACACAACCATGCACACTCATAGCCAGGGGTAAATTGGAAGAGCCATTTAGCCTAATGTGCTTATTTTTGAATTGTGGGAGGAAACTTGGGTACCCAGAGGAAACCCATGCAAGCACGGGAAGAACATGCAAACTCCACACAGAAACCTAAGCCTGGGATTTGAACCCTGGACCACTACGCTAACCACTACACCACTGTGGCGTAGCCAAAGCCAAATCAAATCAGTGAAATAATGCACTTTATACTCATTTTACTTTTGGTCAAAACCGGACTTTAAAATGTTATCATTTAATAATTAACGTTATAACTTTGTAAAAGAGGAAGTTTAAAATCACCTGTTTTTCCTCTATACTAGAAAATGAGAAAGATTCACCATAGGAAGTATTTTTCAGGGTCACACATGATTCATTTAAATTCAGACTCCCATTCATTAAAAAAATAAAAAATTCAAACAGTACCCCACAGTGCACCTACATCCGTTATCTGCTCGAATCTATTTCATTCGAATATATTCCTCTTTACACATGACTGGTGCTCACACACGTCTCACTGGAGGCTGTAGGGGAGGTCTGTGATGGATACCGGCACTAATTGGGGTTTAATTACAGTTGTATGAAGAGGAAGAAACACCTTCAACACCCTCTCCACCTTACCCCCTGCCCCCTTCCCCCCAGCCCAAGACTATCAGTTACTGACAGGGTTGCTATAGTAACCGGCCAATCAAACAGAACAGCTGATGAATGGCAAGTGTCTCTCATGGTCACACACATATGTATGCTTACACACATCTACACACATTGTGTACAAACACATAAGAAATAGGTTGACCCATGTACAGGATTTTTTTAATGTTTATTTATTGAGTAGTCTACATGTGCAAGTATTTATTGTGACCCATTGCACTTTAACACAGAACAGTGATGTCAAATGTAAAATACTTTAATATATGGCAACCACACTATCTGCAATCTGATTGGTTGGATGCGCGGTCAATAAATCGCATATAGACCTGGGCATATCGTACTGCAAGTTAGCTGTTAGCTAGCTGCACTGTGTGCTATGATCTTTACCAGCTTCCGTATGAAAGGAAACAATCCAAAAGATACCTTTCATGACTGCAAGAGGAGACAGGATGCAAATGCAAGATGAGGACTTTATTGTGGACTGGCAATACAAGAAAATGAATCTCAAAGTGAAACAAGCAAGTAATATTGCCTGAAGAGAAATGACTGGTGGAGTGAACACACACACATTTACTGACCTTTTTGCGTGTTATGGGTACTCAGTCACTTTAGACAAAAGATTAAGTTGAACTTCTAATGATCTAGTGAGATCCCGGCGTTAGACCTATTGGAAAGTTCCTGTCAGTGTAAATGTAATGACTATCGTGATATCACTTTACTTTAGTACAATTTCTGTAAGCTCTCAAATGTCAAATGTCAGCCATGAGCTAATGAATAGAGAAGCGGGTTTGGGTCCTAAAGGTCGCTTGTTCGATTCCCAAGCCAGCAGGGAAAATGTGTGGCGGTGGGGGAGAGAGCTGCACCTTCCCTTCCTCCACATTCATGGCTGAAGTGCCCTTGAGCAAGGCACCTAACCACCAACTGCTCTCTGTGGTAGCCCACTGCTCCAAGTGTGTGTGTGTGTGTGTGTGTGTGTGTGTGTGATCACTTTGGAGGGGTTAAATGGAGAGGCAATAATTTCCCTTGTGGGATTAATACAGTATATAAAAAAAAGTCTAATAATAATAATATGAACAATATATAGCTCACGCAAAAAGTAATAACTTACTCGGACCAAGCGCGCACTCGTGGACTGCGGACAGACAAACACACACACAGTACCTTCCGTGTAGCCCACGCGAAAGATAACAAAAAAGGCCGCTATTTTAAAATGCCATATAATAAACTACTTATAAACCTCATTTGCATGTTCTGTACAGAGAAATCTCAGCCCTTGGTATTTGTACAGATCTTGCATTTGATTGGTTCTTTACGACAGACCTCAGGCTAAGATTCTCTACAGACTGAGCAAGTAAGTAGTTTATATTACCAATCAATATGTTTTTAGGGTAACACTGATTTGACCCTTTTCATCAAAACTGTAATATCCTGGGCGTGGTGTCTACTTTTTTCTTTGCTGAGTGGGTTTGATGATGGTTAGGTTCTTAGTGAAGTTAGCTTTTATTCTGGTTGAACAGATTTAATTTATCAACAGGCAGTTCAGTGGGAGGTTGTAGTCACTGTCACATTTATTCATATATATTTTATTCATTTAGTCAAATAATTAAAACATACTAATACCATCTACTATTTATTAATTCATCCTCTTTCAGTCACTGCTTACTCCTGCTCAGGGTCATGTGTGAATGGGGCTTATCCTGGGTTAATATGAAGCATAAGCGACCCTTGTTTTAAGAGGTGGGAGGAAACCGAGAGTCCCAAATGAACGCGAAGAACATGGAAGACTCAACCCAGAACAGTAAGTGTAGATTTTCCACTGACAGTAACATTTCTTCCTGCGGTGCTGTCATGCAACCTGCTGCAAATCAGTACTTATTTTTATATTTGGCAGACAGTAGAGATATTTTGGGTTTTATTTATATGGAACATAATTAAGGGTTAGGTCACGTGTTGGCGTAGTGGTTAGCACGTCCACCTCACCGCAAGAAGGTCCTGGGTTCTAGTCCCGGGCTCACGAGGGTGTTTCTGTGCAGAGTTTGCATGTTCTCTTTGTGCTTGGGTGGGGATAAAAAATTCATGAACATTAGGCAAATAGTCTGTTCCAAATTGCCCCTAGGTGTGAGTGGGAGCATTTTTATTTAATTTTTATTATAATTTCCATTTAAATGACAGCATTTTAAACCAGACCCTTAACATGTGCCATTTTCAGTTCATGGTGATTTGTGCCTCGCTCTTTTTTCACTCACTTTGGCCTCGGGGAGTCATTCATTTCCATTGATATGCCAGACCCATTTCTTGTATTTTCTATCCTCTTTAATGCAGTTTTTCCTACTGAGTTGCTAAGCTCAACTACTGCCATATTTTACATCCTCTCTTCAGTGGCCTTTTTTTAATCCATGCTGCACTCATTCCATTAAATGCAGTCTGTTTGTGTGCCTGCTTGTTGTTGTTGTTGTGCATTTGCTCTTACCCTTCAATTTTCTTGTATCTGATGTCTGTCTAGGTTAGGTCGCCCCACTAATGGATGCATTGAAAAGTGCTCTGCATGGAAAATATCTCAGCTAACATCCATGTCGACGACACAAGACAGATAAAAGCCATTTCTGATACAATAAGCCATGTAAGGAAAAAAAAACTGACATGGTCAGTTCTTTTACGAAATCAATTAACAGCATGTAAAGATTTAATAAAAAAAATTCTATTTTGAAATTTTTAACCATGGGGTGGCACAGTAGAATAGTGGTTAGCATGTCTGCCTCTTGGCTAACATTAGAAGTCAAGCATTCTTGCTGGCTGCTTACAGTATGGGCGACACAGTGGTATCGGTATTATCATGTCCACCTCACAGTAAGAAGGTCCTGGGTTCAAGGCCCGGGCTCAGACGCTTCTGTGCTGAGTTTGCATGTTCTCCCTGTGCTTGCGTGGGTTTCCTTCGGGTACTCCGGTTTCAGCCCACAGTCATTAGGCTAACTGGATATTTTCAATTGCCCCTAGTTATGAATGTAAGTGTAAATTTTTGTCTGCCTGTCTTGGCCCTGCGATGATGTAGCAGCCTGTTCAGTGTGTGCCTCGCCTTCACTTGGAGGTTGGGCTCCAGCCTCTCTGTTACCCAAATAAAGGATAAAGGGGTTCAGAAAATGACATGACTTTCGAACCATTCGTGGTCATATATTTACTGCTGTGAAATTACAAAAGCTACAAACGGTTCCAACACTCTCTCTTGAAGTTTATAAGACAAAAATAAAAACTTACTGAGAAGCTAAACAGTGCAAAGTTATCCATCTTGATTGACAGAACACTTTCTGACTGTTACAAACCTTTTAAGTGTTAGTGAGCATCTGCTCTACTAGAGTCAGGGAATCAATCACTACTACAGAAAAAATTATGATGAACAACTTCCAGTGTAAACCTGTGATTTGCTTTTAGCCAGCTGTCGGAGCTGTTGTCAGAGCTGCTGTTAGAGCAAAAATACCCTTTCGACTAACCAGACTGAAGATTGCAACAGTGGTTTGGTGTTAAATATATTTTTAGACTGTATTCATTTATGTTAGTTTATTACCTCTGCCTAAGGGTTATGTTTCACCCTCGAAATATGTGTTTGTTTGTTAGCAGGATAACACAAAAAGTTATATGTGGATTCTCATGAAATGTCTACTAGAGGTGAAGCTTTGAACAGCGAAGACCTCTTTACATTTTGGAGATGATCCGGATCAAATTTTGGATCGAGGAATTATTTAAAGGATTATTTAACATTGCAAAAGATGTTTATAGAGGTGTGGTATTACAGCAGGGGGGTGCGCTATATTTTATATTTGCAAAAAGTTATGTATGGATTTTTATGAAAGGTCTACCTAGGGAGAGGAGAAGGAGACTCTGTTTGGTTTTGGAGATGTTTTTTTGTAAAGAAAAAGAGGACAATTTTTGACCTTAAGTTCTGATTGCTGGACTTGGTGTATGGTGGCACGGGTGGTGTAGTGCTTAGCGCATCCACCTCACAGCAAGAACGTCCTGGGTTTGAATCCTGGGCTCAGGCATTTCTGTGTGGAGTTTGCATGTTTCCCTTTGTGGGTTTCCTTTGGGTACTCCAGTTTCCTACTCCAGTTTCCTCCTCCAAAGACATGCACATTAGGCTAACTGGCTGTTCCAAACTGACCCTAGGTGAGACACTGAGTGTGAATGGTTGTGTGTGTTGCTCTGTGATTGTCTGGCGAGCTGTTCAGGGTGTACCCCGTCTTCGCCCGGTGTCGGCTGGGATAGGCACAAGCCTCCCTTCAACCCTGATAGGATTAACAGGTTCGGCAAATGAGTGAGTGAGTGGGCTTGGCAGAGGTTTGCGCTCAGTGCTTTTGTTCATGATGTTGTATATAATCGAGGTCCACACACACAATCACATGTTAGAACTCTTCATTTCATGAGGTTGGATATTCACAATGGCACAATGAAGATAAAATCTAGCAACAAAAATATACCAGCAAAACACATACTAGAGTGGTTATGATCCTTTCATAAATGACTGCAAATCCAGGAAGAGTTTTTTTTTTTAAGTGAAGGCTTTTATAGATAATTAATCTGTTTCTGTATATTGGAGACATAATAACTGATTTACGTGCTGTGAAAATTACCATTTCTTATTTCTTCATTTTCATTCATGCATTCATGCTACTTCAATTGTTATGCCAGAGCAATATTCCGCCTTTTTCATCTTTCATGCGGTTTTCCCAACTGAGTTACTCCACACTCCTGCCATCATATCTGAGCCCTCTCTTCAGTGTTCTGTATTTCAAAAGCAAATATTTAAAAGAATATTTAAACTCTGGGCTTTTCCTGTTTTGTGTTTTGAAGACATTACGCTTTTAAGTGTTGTGTTTACTTTCCATTTGTGAAAAGCACAATTGTTTGGGTTTTTTTTTCCTGTTTCTTTTTAATCCATGCATTTTTATTCCTCTTGAATATTCCGCAGCCACCACAAACTTTATCTGTAGTTATATTTCAATTTTCACCAAGTGCCCTTTCACCCTTCATTTTAATTTACAGTGCATTGTTTGTTTTCCTGAACTTTTGTTTTTGGGGTAAAATTGATGTATAATTCATATAATTGCTAAAAAAAAATGTGCATGTAATAAGTACTTAAGATAAGAATAAAGAATAACAGGGTCACCGAAAAATAAGTGAGAAAAATGATAATGTTGAATAATGCAAATGTGTTTCTCAGCAAATGAGTTCCTGTTCTCCCAGCATTGTGAAGAGTCAGCAGTGCAATTCACATCACAATGTGTCAGCTTTTAAAACTGTCAGACAGCACACACACACACACACACACACACACACACACACACACACACACACACACACACACACACACACACACAC
>JBCNYH010000024.1:7186867-7203842 GCA_039654325.1 Tandanus tandanus
TATATATATATGGGGAGAGGGTCCCCTCTCATGGACGCTGCGATGTAACACTGACATGTTTGTACAATAGCCCAGAATCAGGCTTTGAAACGGAGGGGTCGGGAATGAAATTTCAGTTGGTTGCAATCTGAAACCTCACCACTAAATGCCGCTAAATCTTAAACACTGTACTTTTAAAAAAAAAATTTAACCCTATTTTCTTCCCCAATTTAGCCGTATCCTATTCCCACCTGACAAGTATTGCCTCCCTATCACATACGACCACCACCAACCAGGGAGAAGTGTAAGCATGCACATGCACCCTCTGTGACACACAATGCTGCCACCCACATCTTTATGAACGGCTGTGTATGCACATTTGGAAGCCGCCTTACACACTCACAAATGCCCATAGTTGTCTGGTGATCACTGTGAGTGACAGGGAGGAGAGTGTATGTCATCCCTCTCTCCTGTGACAGTTCGGCCAATTAGCTCCCAGGGACTCCCAGTGGCAGATGGCTGGATTTTGAATCTGCGATCTCCTTTTTGATAGTCACGCATCTTGTCAATGGACCACTCAGGAGCCAATGCCCACTGTAGCTTTAAATCATAATACTTCTATATGAACGGCCGTGAAAATTTGAAAATGTTTTATACTCACCAAACACTATGAAAAATACTTGTCCACTTATTTATTTGTTCAATTATTCAGTCAGTTAATTATGTCAACGTGGCAAGGAATTCAATCACACAGATACATCCATACATTATCTGTACCGTTTATCCTTCAGGGTTAACTTAAAATTAGCTCACCATTACATATGACTCCAGCATCATGTTTATGAGAGCAAGCAGCTCGACTCCATGATGATATGGGACACTGTGACAGGTGGGTCTCGTTCCCCTGACAATCAAACATGTCGGCCCAGATCTGACCATTCCCTGCTCCAAACCAATCAGATTCCACCATAGTCACAGCACTTCCACAGTTCAACTGTCTACAGAGGACAGCAGCAGCTCTCCGATTCCAGTTTACAGCACAAACCGTCCCCCAGTCACTGAGGTATTTAAGCTCAACTCGACCAGAACAGGAGTCCGGGCCATTCACCAGCCGTGCATCTGTATGACCTGGACAAGTAACTTTGAATGTTATTGAAGAAGGAAATGTAGTAGAGTCTCATAATTAGAAATCCATTCGGCATTGACTATTTTAACTGACATATATTCAACCTTTATCTAAATAGATATAACCTGATACTTAACCAGAACATATCAATCCCACATCATCTTCATAGGAGCAGTTGTTTTGAAGTGCAAATGATCCTTCGCAGAAATAAACCTGTGATTCATTGCCTTTGCACTGAAGCTCCTTTATCCACAACTGGCTCGTCCGTTTCCCGAAAGCAGATGCCCGTAATACCTTCACAGGTATCCCGCAACCCAACTCCCGACACACAACCTCTGCATCCTGCTGGTCGAACTCAGCATCACACACTGCTGCCCATGTATTTCCATGAAGCACCTCAACTCTCCCAGAACACACATGAGGGCCATGTTTAAGTCTGGCTTTTCTGTGACCTGTGTTTTTTTTAGGTAACAATAGTCATCAATAATCATCAAGCCAATTACAGTAAATGAAGTATGGTAATAAAAGTAATATTTAAGTTTGTAGGTTAATAGTAAATGCAGCTCACCTGAACAGATCACCGCAGGATCTCTTTCATGACGGCAGTTTTGTTCACCCCGACTCTTTATCCCACAATCCTTCAGGTTGGTTTCTGATCCTGTACAGTGCACAGCCGTCCAGATTGGTCCTGATCCTGGGCCAAAGTAAGCATTAACAAGTGCGTCTACAGCTTCCCCACAGTCTAATTCTCTACACACCACTATAGCAGCTTTCATATTCCAGTTATTATCACACACTGTGCCCCAGTGTCCTCGATGCAAGACCTCTACTCTTCCCGCACACTGACTACCTCCATCCACCAGTCGCACACCAGCTGTTTAAGGAAGACAGATGGAGAAATGACCCAAAGTCTTGCACATTATTTGTATTTCTACACATTTATGCAAGATAGCCAGAAAACATAATATTAGACTGGATTATTTACATTACAGCACTTACCAGCACACACCAGTCCAACGTCACTGGAATGGGAACAGTTGTGTCCGGGCAAAGGTGTTGAACAAAACCTAATCTGAGATTCGGAGCCTATGCACTGAAGCTTCTTTTCCCACTTCTGTCCATCACCTCTTGCAAAAGTACCTGCCCCCAGCACCTTAACAGGAGACCCACAGCCCAGCTCCCGACACACAACCTCTGCCTCATGCTGGCCAAAATCAGCAGCACATACTGTGGCCCAGGTCATTCCATGAAGCACCTCTACTCTCCCAGAGCAATGAGAACCACCAACAAGCCTGACTCCTAGAATGTTACCATGGGAGAAAATAGACCATGGAGGAATAGATGGCATCCATAACGAATGATAAATAATTAGTGATCATTGTTAGTAGTTGTAAATAACACTTGGTTCCAATAAAATAGAATACAGTTTACCTGAGCAGACAACCCCGGCATCGTCATCATGGCTACAAAAATCGTCACCCCATTCTCCTGATAAACAATTTTTTATAGCTGGTTCTGACCCACTACAGTCTTCAATAACACTCCAGACTGGTCCGGACCCCGCTCTAAAGTATGCATCTCCAGGGGCATCTATGACGTCGTTACAGCCCAGCTGTTTACACACCACTGTAGCGGCTTCCATATTCCAGTTGTCATCACACAGTGTTCCCCACTGTCCTCTATAAAAAACCTCCACTCGACCAGCACAATGACTTCCACCGTTCACCAGCCTCACACCCTCTGGATAGCAGAAAAAGCACTGATAATTAGAATAAAATATAGACCTTATAGCCAGATGTATGTATATTTACAAGAAATGTTAATGAGGTCAGGCAGTAAAGTCAGAGGGTGTGTTCGGTTCATCCCAAAGGTGTTCAGTGGGTTTGAGGTGCAGCCGGGTGAAGTTCTTTTACACCAACCTTGAGAAACCTTGAGAAACCATGTGTTTACAAAGTTTACAGACTTTGCTGTGTGTACAGGATTACTGTTTATGGTAGAACATGCTTACACTCCTCAGCTAGAGTAAAGTGAAAAACTTAATGCTATAGTATACAAAGACTTGCTATACTATTGTGTGTCAAAAATTTGGAAAAGGGACGGTTAGTTGTTAGCACGTCTGCCTCACAGCAAGGTTCTTGGTTCGGGTCCCGAGCTCGACCTGTGCTTTTCTGTATGGAGTTTGCATGTTCTCCCCATACTTGTGTGGGTTTCCTCCAGGTGCTCCGGTTTCCTCCCACAGTCCTAAGACATGCACATTAGGCAAATTAGCAGTTCCAAATTGCCCCTAGTTGTGAGTGTGAGTGGTTGTGCGTGTATTGGCCCTGTGATGGACTAGCGAGCTGTTCAGGGTGTACCCCGCCTTCACACAGAGTCGGCTGAGTTAGGCTCCAGCCTCACAGCAACTATAGTAGGATTAAGTGGTTCGGAAAATGAATGAATGAGTTTGGAGAAGGCCAGAGTATAAGTATGTGAGTATGATGGTCAGATATCCGTGTCAAAATTTGACATCACTTTTAGCAATACAGTTAAACAAAATATGAATGAGATAATGTTAAGGTGAAGCACTTACCAGCACACACAAGTCCCACGTAATGGGAGCAGGTGTTTTTGAGCGTAGATGTTGGACAAAAATGAATCTGAGATTCGTTGCCTCTGCAGTGAAACTCCTTTCTCCACACCTGACCTTCCCCTCTGTCTAAATCTGCTGTTCTCAGCACCTCCACAAGAGGCCCACAGCCCAGCTCCCGACACACAACCTCTGCATCCTGCTCGTCGAAGCCAGTATCGCACACTGAGGCCCAAGATTTCCCATGAAGCACCTCTACTCTCCCAGAGCAACGAGAACCACCAACCAGTCTGACTTCTGATAAAGTGACATTGGAGGAATGAGACACTTAAATACTTAATACAATATGGCTTAATGTTCATGTGACATGGTGGTGTAGTGGTTAGCATTTTCTTCTCACAGCAAGAAGGTCCTGACTTTGAGCTCCATCTGTAATTAAAAATGATTACAGTTTTAAAATAATAATATGGAATGTTAAACCAGTCCTGATGACCCCATTTTAAATTAAACTATCCCTGTGATAGTTAAGGGGGAAAAATGGACCATCCATTGAATAAATGTAGCATCAGTAGAAATAAGTGACTTAGCTTAATCCTACAAGGGTCGCGGAGCGGCTGGTACCTATCACAGCCGATACTGGGCAAACAGCCTGCCACATCATCACAGGGATAACGCACACACAACTATTCACATTCACACCTAGGGGCAATTTGGAACAGCCAATTAGTCTCATGTGCATATGTCTTTGGACTGTGGGAGGAAACTGGAGTACACAGAGGAAACCCACACAAGCACGGGGAAACTCCAAAAAGAAATGCCCGAGCCTGGGAATCAAGCCCAGGAACTTGTTGTGAGGCGAACATGCTAACCACTATGCCACCGTGCCGCCTGAAATAAACTAAGCTTTCATTATTACCTTGGAGTTACAAGCTTCATACCTGAACAAATGACTCCAGCAACTTTATCAGGATCACAATCATGTACACCAAACTCTGTGGATTCACAGTTCTTGAGGGTAGACTCCAATCCCTTACAGCTCACATCATCCATCCAGATTGATCCTAAACCTGATCCAAACTGAGAATGATGCAGCGCATCGACGGCTTCTCCACAACCCAGCTCTCGACACACAACCGCAGCGGCTTTCATATTCCAGTGATCACTGCACACTGTTCCCCACTGCTCTCTATGAAGAACCTCCACTCTCCCAGCACACTGACTCTCACCATCCACCAGCCTCATGCTGTCTGTGCAGGAGAGAGCAAGAAAAATACATATGCAACATACAAGAAGAATCAATCAGGAGAAAGATATGAAGGAAACGCAAAGAAAAAATAAATGTATTAACTCTGCAAGTTACAGGACTTACCAGCACACACCAATCCCACATCACTATTATGGGAGCAGTTGTGTTTGGGTGTAGATTCCCCACAAAACTGAATCTTTGACTCGGTGCCTTTGCACTGAAACTTCTCTCTCCACACCTGACTCTGGCTTCGGCCAAAAACAGCTGCTCCCAGCACCTCCACAGCAGGACCACAGCCCAGCTCTCGACACACAACCTCTGCCTCGCTCTTATTGAAATTAGCATCACACACTGATGCCCAAGTCTTCCCATGAAGCACCTCTACTCTCCCAGAGCAGCGAGAACCACCAACCAGTCTGATTCCTGAAATATTTACATGGTTAACAATAATGAGTGTATAATATTCACCACCCACCACCACTATCACCCAAGAAAGCCCACACAAGTTCGAGGAGAACATGGAAGCCGGAGCCTATCTCAGCCGACACTGAGCGAAGGAGGGGTACACCCTATACCGCTCGCCAGTCCATCGCAGGCCAACACACAAACATTTACACTCACACCTAGTAGCAATAGAGAATATCCCATTAGCCTAATGTGCATGTCTTTGGATTGTGGTAGGAAACCGGAGTACCTGGAGGAAACCCATGCAAGCATTGGGAGAACATGCAAACTCCACACAGAAATGCTCAAGCCTGGGACTCGAACCCAGGACCTTCTTGCTGCGAGGCGGTCACGCTAACCACAACACCACCCACTTATGAAACCTGTTTCTTTTCCCATGATGGTTTATACTGATAAAAAGAAGAAAAAATTATCATTTAGAGTAAGACTATCAGCTGCACATAGTAATTCATAATTCTGGAACATATGTCCTAAAAATGTGCCAAGAAATGGAAAAACCATACTGACCTTGGCATCTGTCATTGAAAGAAGAGCTTGGAACCAACATAATGTGAACCTTGAACACTGTTGTCTTCTCTTTCAAAGGAAGCTAATTCCAAAATCCCAAACAGTTTCATAATAATAATATTAACACCCCCAATATTTGCATCAGCCCATGCTCCAGACCGGGTATTTGTCTTACCGTTGTAATTCAAATCCTGCATATACAAAAGAGGGCAGTAAAATGGACCAAATCAAAAATCCCAAAATGTTTCATAGCAGTAGTGTCATTAATATTTACACCTTCCAAAATTAACTGCATCAGCGACTGCCTAAATTTCCTTTTAAGATTGCTCCGTCCTACATTTCCTTAAAATGACTACTGACCAACCAACCAAAGACCTACACAGCCAAAACCTCAACCGTCCTGGTAGTGTAAAGAACAAAACAATGACAATGGAGCAATAACGGACTATAGCAGACTATGAGCATAAATAGCTGCTTCAGGCTGTGAAGGGGGTTTGATCTGTGGTGACAGTGGTTAAGGCTATGTTTCAAATTGCTAAACTTTCCATGACATTCAGTACAGGTGCTGAGATTAATACAACTGATTATTTTTGAAATTATATTTCTGAAATCCTATGTATGTATTTTTTTTTCAAGGGAATTAAGTCCTAATGTGTATATTATCACCCAAATAAGAAATAATTTTGTGGATAAACTTTAATTAATGGGTGGAATGACAACCTAGTGGATAGCACGCCGGTTTAAATCCCGGGCTCGGCAACAGAGTTCTTCCTGTGCTTGCATGGGTTTCCTCTGGGTACACAACGGTTTCCTCCCACAGTCCAAAGACATGCACATTAGGCTAACTGACTGTTGCCCCTAAATGTGTGTGTAAATGGTTGTTAAATTCTCAGAATGATATTAAAATATTATACAAGAGGAAAACCACAATCGATATTTAATCTTGTAAATGGGGCATTTAACAGCCTTTTTTGTCACAGACGGGACATTTTTGAGAACTAAATCCACCATAACACTGTAAGTGAATGCAGTATTTAGGTTTTACTCATCATGATGTTTACCTGGAGGTTTGTAAACTTATTTTTATTTTGGTTATATTAATTAATTAAAATTAAAATTATATTAATTATACTTGTGGGAAGAGATAAAATGAAGGCATCATGGACAGGACAACATTTTAACGTAAACCTTTTATACATTTAATTCATTTAATGAACATTTCGTTAAATTTCTTCTCAACTTGAACACCCTTGAAGAAATTTAAGGCAGTTTTATTGGCAGCTAGTTTCTTTCAGTGTCTAAGAGGTTTAATTTATGTAATAAAATTCTCTGAAGAATCTGGCAAAATGCTGCATCACATAAGAGACATATTCGTCTACGAGCAGAATTTAAGAATATAAATCCTTCTTTCTTATAATTAATAAATTTTAAAAAAAGGTTTTCATCAAAAATGTCATGGAGAGGACATACTGTTTACACAAAGAATTGACAAAATCTTTATAAAACTAATTTTTTATGTTATAAAACAGCATCAGTTTCTGATGTCAGTCATGTATAATATTTCTCATGAAATGTTAATTGTTTGAAACATTTTTGAAACTCAATAGTAGTCCTGTTGCATTTTCCTTTTTTTTAACAAAAAAATTAAATTAAATTAAATTAAATGAATAAATAAATAAATTAAAAATTACTGGAATAGAGTCTGATATAATATTTAAATAATATAGATCTCCGATGGCCTGGCGAGCTGTCCAGGGTGTACCCTGCCCTCGCCCAGAGTTGGCTGTGATGGGCGCCAGCCTCCCCACGACCCTAATCAGGATCAAGCGGTTCAGAAAATGAATGAATGAATATAGATTCAGGCATTTTGATTGATATCTCTATTATCACATTTAAACCTAATTTTATTCATAGTGGAATTTTTTCATGACCCACAGACCAAATACTGTGGAATCCCCCAAAAACTTGAACACCAGGTTTTTTTGTTTTTTTGGGGTTTTTTTTTTTGTACATTGAAGTTTACTTTGTCCTAACTGATGCCACTTACCATCTGCATAAACATAACATTTTTACAACAAATGCATTTTTTTTTATGTCACTGCACAAAAGGTTCATATACAGCAATGGAAAACATTAAGACGTCACTTCTAACGGAGTAGGATTTAAAGTTGTTGACTTTGCCTCCAAATTAACTCCAACCAAGTCTGATCAGGAATCTGTGGGATGTGCTGGACAAACAGGTTCAAGTCATGGATGGAGGCACAAAAAAAAGAAACAACTTAAAGTATCTGTTGCTAACATCTTAGTACAAGATACCACAGCACACCTTCAGAGGTTTTGTGGAGGTCCTGCCTCAGTGGGTCAGAGCTGTTTTGGCTGGATAAGGGGGTCTCTGCACAATATTAGGCATGTGGTTGTAAAGTATTAAAGTTACAACTGTTAAAGAGATTATTACATGCAATACAGGCTTATACAGGTATTACAGGCTTATTTGTTCTTGTTAATATAGAAAGTAGCACTGATTCATTTTTGTTCCGAGGAAAAAATTTATATTTTAATACAAAAATGATCACATACAGTACACCACCCACCCTAATTTTTTGTTGGACCGATTTTACCTTTGATTACAGCGCATAATCGCCCTGGCACAAACAAACAACGTGAAAACGGGGGCGGGAAAATCTAACCACTCCATAAAGTCTTCTCCATAAAGTCTTTTCCAGCACATCCCAAATACTTTCCATAGGGTTAAGGTTGGGACTCTGTGGTGCCAGTTTAAGTGTGAAAATGATTCCTCAGGCTCCCTAAACCACTCTATCGCTATTTGAACCCGAACGGTATATCCATGCCATGAGGGGAAAAAGTCTAATAATGTAATAACCTGCTCATTCAGGTCATCAGCTGGCTTCATTTTATTGCCATATAATGTTGCTGAGCCTCGACCTGACCAACCGAAGCAGCAATGCCATGTGGATAACATTCTGTAATCCAGGCTAAAGGTGGTCCAACAAAATATTAGACTTTTTTTTTGGACTGGGCAATGCATTTTTTAAAACCCGGTTCCTTATGATGTATAGTAGCAGCATCTGCGTGGTCATTAAACATAATGTACTGTAGATAGAGCGTAACCTGCCTGAGCAGATGACTCCAGCGTCCTCTTCATGATTACACTGATCTACCCACTCTCCAAGTGGCCCACAGTTTCTCAGGGTAGATTCAGATCCGCTACACTCCAGATACCTCATCCAGATTGGTCCTGAACCTGATCCAAAATGGGCATTACCCCATGCGTCCACAGCTTCCCCACAGCCTACCTCTCTACACACCACCGCAGCAGCCCTCATATTCCAGTAATCATCACATACGGTCCCCCACTGCTCTCTGTGAAAAATCTCCACTCTTCCTGCACAAGCACTGTTACCATTCACCAGCCTCACACGGTCTATACGCCAGGGACAGAGAGAGAGGGAGAGAGAGAGAGAATTTTTTTTTATGTTCTCTACCAAAGGATATTTATTGAGTTATTAAGCATCATCGGGACATTTCTACTCCCTTTATTACATAAACATAAATTTTTATCAGTTATTATTTACACCTTTAACAAACAGCTAAAACAGTATTGGTGCTGGAAAGTGTCTCACTGAGGTGAAAAATGTAATTTTCAGATAGGATTATATGAGACTGTTTTTCGTAATGCTTTGTTTCTCCAGCCTAATGAGTGATGCAACATTGCATCATCTAAGCATAAACCAACTGTACAGAATCACACAGTATTATTGAGATGGAATTTGTTTAATAATTTAATTTAATGTAGTATCCGTAACTTTTGCTCTTTCAAATTTTTCAAGGATCTTAAGTGTCATACAAATGAAATGTGGCTTATTCAAATTTCACACAATAACACATAATACAGAAAAAGTATACGATTTTGAGATGCATAATTTAAGATACCGCAACATGAATCTAACGTGGTTACGGACACTACAGCACTTTAACAGAAACAGTGTCAGTAGTGATTGTGGGATAAAATCCGTAATTTGGAATGGATTTCTAAAATTTAACCAGCATTTATTACAGGTTATGTGTCTCTTTAATATTACAGCTGTTTCGGCATCAACACTGCTGATGAAAAAAATTAATAAATTGCATTTAAAATATATATATATTTTCAAGTGAGACAGTATAACACTGAAAAACTGCCATTTTAGTGTAACATATAAAACCATATCTGCAAAACGACTGATGTTAGCAACTTGAAATTTTCAGAGAAGCAAGATTGTCACCTTCCACCTAGGAAAAACTTCAGAATAAATCTTTATGGAAAACTAATTCTCAGTATTGAGAGCATAACATGAAAAACATTAAAATCAGCACCAATACTGTGTTTCGCCCCAAAGATTACTTGCCAGTTTTGGTGATCCTGACTGTGGAGGATAATAAAATAAGAATCAGACAGATGTCCATCTCTCTCAACTCTTCACATACTGAGCTTATCCAACTCTGTCCCTGAGAGAGAGAGAGAGAGAGAGAGAGAGAGAGAGAGAGAGAGAGAGAGAGAGAGCCGCCAATCACGTTCACTGTTACCTTATTAGAAAAGTAAGAGGAAATGTTCGAACATCTTCAGTGACAAATCAAAAAGAGGCATTTTCACATTTTTCCATATATAACAAAATTATATACATAATATATGACTCCACCTTGTGTATCTAGAAACATCTGACTTTAACAGAGCCAACAACAACTCACAGAGATTGACATCAGAGAGCGGAAGCATTGTAGAGTAGGTACAGCACTAATGCCTGCCACCTGCATAGCGAGCGGAGTCGAACGCTGATAAGTAATCATGTGCATTACCGCTTTCTGAGTTAGTGCTCCCACATGTCAACATATTTTCAAAAGAACAAAGGAACCTAAAGATTTTCTATTTCTGAACTGGGACCTCAGTTGGTGAAGCTGCTTGCTGGTTTTTTTTTTTTTTTTTTTTTTCTAAGTTGTAAAATGGCCTGGTAGAATAGATTAGGATGAATGTATTTGATTATCAAGACACCAGTGAAGACATCAAGGGTGGACAAATCACAAGCACGGGTACATCATACAAGAAGATTTGAAGCATGGGCTAATAAGCAGACAAGTGGTACAATCGAATACAATACTGTACTGTAAAAGTTAGTAGCTTCTGATGTAACCAACATTATAAGCAAATCACCTTCATCACTCACACTCACTGAACTGCTTAATTCTATTAGGGTTATGAGGAGGCCGGAGCCTATCCCTATGATCCTATGAAACCAGGCAAAGGTGTGGCACATCCTGAACAGCTCACCAGACCATTACAGGGCCAACACACACAACCATTCACGCTCATAGGGAGAACGTGCAAACTCCACACAGAAGCATCAGAGCCCAGGACTCGAACCCAGGATCTTCTCGTTGTGAGGCAGATGAGCTAACCACTATGCCAACATGCCACCCCGCAAAGCACCTTGCTTACCCTAATTTCAAAATAGGTTGCACATACCAGTTCTCTGCAGTTTTGTAATAATATTCGATTTGATTAGCACTTTCACCTCAGAGTGAGAGGGTTCAGGGTTTAAATCTGAGCCTCTATCAGTTCTACCCGTGTTTGTGTGGGTTTCCTCACACAGTTTAAAAACATGCACATTAAATAAACTGTTGTGTTAGCCCTGCTGGTGACCTGTTCAGTGTGAACCTGACCTCTCTCCCAAAGTCAGCTGGGATTAGATCCAGCTTCCCCTGTGACCCAGACAGATAAGCAGTATAGATAATGGATGAATGGAAGGATGATTGGATGAATATTGCTTTGACGCTATTTAATTGTTGCTTTTGTGCCCACCCCCCCAATATAATAATAAAACTATATTTTTACTATTTTAGAAATATATATTTTTTATTTTTATAAAAAATGTTCCCTAATATAATAATATTCACTATGTCTTCTGTTATATTATTATATTATAATATTCACTATTCACTGTTACAAGAAGCTTCATAATAATAATAATAAAAATAATAATACAAATTAATTTCAGCATGTAATTTTATTGGCTTCTGGTTCAAATGTGTGATTCAAGAACTGCTTACATACTACATGGTCAAAAGTATGAAGAACCAAGAACTCATAATGCATGTGCAGGTCAGTCACACCCACAGATGCACATCCAATTAAGTAAATAAATACCCAAATGCATAGAACCAGTTGTAATGTTTGGCAGAGAAGAAAAAGAAAGTCGTACACAGGCTTTTTAGCCAAGACCCCTAACTCTAGTAAAGAAAAATGTTAATACTGCAGCATACAAGACGTTACAAAGAATTGGCAACAGTTTACAGGTGCCCTTTTCCTGCTACAGCATAACAATTCCCACTGTGAAAATAAAACATTTAAATGATAAAGAAATTGCTTTCTCATTTTTATGTGGATAAATTTCACATACAGCCAGCTCCAAAATTCTGAGATTGCCTTAAAAATCTTTATTCACCAAGATTAGCCTTGTTAAAGTGGAACATGGGCTATGAGCCCAACCTTACTGCCCAGTAGTAATGTACGCCCAAACAATAATGACCCCAAATAAACACACTCTGAAATATTACACAAATACCCCACAGCCATATTTCAAAATCAATGGGAGTCCACATAATCCACACTTTTGTCCATATAGCATGAATCTATAATAAAAAGTACAAAATCAGACAAAACAGAATGATAAACTGAACTAAACAGATTTCCAAAGAGATTCTCAAAAAAATCAGTCACAGATATTGTGAAAAAAATAAACAGAACACTGTAATAAATTAATAACAATTTACTTTACAAAACACATAAACAGATATAATAACATTTACATTTACAGCATTTGGCATGTGCTCTTATCCAGAGCGACTTACAATTATCATGTTTATACAACTGAGCAATTGAGGGTTAAGGGCCTTGATCAAGGGCCCAACAGTGGTGATAGTGGGGATTGAACCGCTGACCTTCGGGTCAGTAACCCTGATCAACTAATATCAGTTTGATATTAGATACCTGATCAGTAATAAGACACTTCCATATAATTTCTCTTTTATTCTGTTGAATTTTCTTCATGATCACCATTGCTTGAAGACATTTTCCTGAAGCTCATGGTTTTCACTCAGTTCAAGCTTCAGTAATGGAAATTAATTTCCAAAATAAATATGCACAATTAACACCTTTACATTTAGAGTGCATACCTCACTCTGTAGTTTCCTAGAGGTGAATTCAGTCCCCTTTCACTCACACTGGTACCGGGTCTGCCTTTTCATAAAGGCGAGGATGTTCTCTAACAATGGAACCTCTGTGTACCCACAGGGGCCCATACAAGCTCCTTCTGCTTTGCCCCAGTTCTATGGTGCTGAATTGGACTCCTAAACCTGTCAACACTACAACCTCCACACACATCTCAAATCCTCACTGTCAAATGTATCAGCTTTACAGGGCTTTGATGGAATGTATGGTCATGACCCCATGCTCTTCAGGCCTCGTCTGTGCATGACATTCCGGAGTTTATGCAAATTGGACTGCGTGATCAGATCGTCAGGTTTGAGCTGCAGTGCACGCAAGTAGTTGGCCTCAGCCTCCGCAAGCTTTCCATTGAGATGGAGGATAGCCCCGAGGTTCATCAGAGCAGCAGCATACTGAGAGAGAGTGAGAGACAGAAAGAGAGAGAGGGCTTTTACATTTTCCAAACTTATTTCACGTCATCAGTTCCGCGCTGAAAAAATGGCTCAGGTTTACTTACATCTGGTCTAATATATGCTGCCTTCCCATAATACCTTTCAGCTGCCTCATTCAGACTTGCCTGTCTGGAGAATAAAAGCAAGGACAGATAAAAGTGTTATTAATTAATGGCTGTGTATCAGGAAGTATACACTATTAGTGCTTACTGCATAGTCATATGTACAGTATCTCAGGAGAAGCTCAGGTTGGGCAAAGGGCTACAGAAAGATATAGTGACATTCATTGTGATATATTAGATAAGTGACACAATATGACTGGCCGAAACCATGAAGCATGACAGTTTTGTAGACCGGGTGCAAAATCACTAATCTTTGCTTGTTCAGTGGATTAAAAGAAGTCAGAATATACATTTTGTGCTTTAGGAAGCTGAAAGCAATCATTCCTCCAGTGTGCGCTAAACCATAAGAGTTCTATTCTTTTAAAGATACCAGCAGTTCTTATAAGACCAATAAAGTCTGATTATTTCGTTCATTTTGTATCTAAATTATATTGTGATGAGATTGTGGCCACGTTCCTCATCATCACCATATTTAACATGCTCCAATGAACAAACATAACAAACCAGCAACACCAAACCATTACATCTCTCAGCCTCCAGTGTCCAACAGGTAAGTATCGTTTCTCACATGTGCACACACCTGAGTATATGAGCAGCGCTGAAAACTATATCAAATTCCATGCTGTCCAGTTCAGCAGCTTTCTGAGCCATCACAGCAGCTTCGCCTAGTCGAGACTCTTCCACCAAAAACTGACCTGATGGAGATAGATAGCGAGAGAGAGAGAGAGAGAGAGAGAGAGAGAGAGAGAGATAGAGGGATTTACAGGATCCAGTGCTGACATCTTAATAATGAATAACTGACTGATGCTTTGTCTTAAGTTGCATCATTTTATTCTCGTGATTTTGAGTGCATGTGTGGAGTATGTAACATACATTCACGCATTCATTTATTTGCTGAACAACTTAATTCGACAAGGGATACCGGGGAGGTGGAAGCCTATCTCAGCCGAACCTGGGTGAAGACTGGGTACACCCTGGACCTGGGCCAACACACAGCTAACCATTCATATTCACACCTATTTGAAACAACCAATTTGAACGTAATGTGCATGTCTTTGGACTGTTTAAGGAAACCAGTGTACCCAGAGGAAACCCACGCAAGCATGGGGATAACATGCAAAATCCACACAGCAACGCCTTCACCTCGCACAGGACTCAAACTCAGGACCTTTTAGCTGTGAGGCGACATGCTAACCGCAGCACCACTGTGCAATATGTAACAGCAGAGCACTATTTCCACCCAGATGACTGTAAAAATTGAGTATTTGATGCTGAACACTTTTTACCCTCAATGCTTCTGGCTTTGGCCATGTATGGAAAGTGCGGGGCTTTTTAACCTTTTTGAAAATGGAAGCTGAAGGTACAGAGACGCACACAAGTGAGTGGTCACATGGTGCGTTTGTGATGCCATTTTTGGTAAACCTGCAACTTGCGGTGCTTGATTTCAGACAACACTAACCTAAATTCTGTACACTACACAAGTAAGTACACGGTGTACTACATCAAAGTATTCTAACGGAAGTACATGAAATAAGAAAGCTTGAGTTAGAAGATCTAAAAATAACCCGCAAACCATGTACATCATATTGCACAAGTATTCACCTCCCCAATAACTTTTTCACATGTACATATTAAAACCTGAAACTAAAATGTTATGGACTATATTCATGACATACAATATAATCCTAAATATATCAAAATCAGACTTGCAGGTGGCATGGTGGTGTAATGGTTAGCACATGTACCTCACAGCAAGCCAAAGTCGGCGAAGGCATGCTCCAGCCTCCCTGCAACCCTAGTAAGATTAAGCAGTTCGGAAAAATGAATCAATGAATGAAAAGAATTGCCATGATACAGTTCCTGCGATGATAAAATGCAAAATGTTAAAGGTTACAAGACTGGAAAGATGATTCTTGGAATTAAATATGGAAGGTACATTCCTACACTTATTATCAGAGTACAGAGTAGATGTAAGTTGGTTGAAGCAGTGTTCATGTCCACTCCTACCATAGTGCATATAACACGTCCCCTTGGTAGGCTCCAGCTCTATTGCCTTCATGAAGTAATGCTCTGCCTCAGATTTATGACCCTAATAATGAGATCGCATTAAATCATTGATACATGTATAAAAGAAAAACACATTATAAAGCAAGGCCAAATAAAGATGATAGTTTTTATATCAGTGTCAGATACTCAATAATCTTTCATTTTAATTGATAATTAATCAATTATCCAGACCGACTTATATTTTATGTTATTTATACAACTGAGCAGTTGAAGGTTAAGAGGCTCGCTCAAGAGCCCAACAGTGGCAGCTTGGCAGTAATTGGACTTAAAATTTCTAACTATCTGATCAGTAACCCAGAGCTTTAAACACTGAGCCACAAGTGATGAGAGTCTTAGTCAGTCTAACATCCAGACAGAGTACACAGGGTTGAGATACACATGGACTGCCATACAAACATCATCTCAATTAAAATTATTATTACCAGAAGGTAACTGTCAGATTCCCTGGGCAAGGCCTGTTTCTATAGCTAATAAAGCAACAGTATGTTCGTCTACTGTATATCAGTTCCCTGAAGTATATATTTAAAACAAATATTTGATTAGTTGAGATTGCAGAGTAATGCCTATCAATCCAGAACTGACAGCACACTGATAGCAGATGCTAGATATTATATTATACAGCACAGAAGTAGTAGCAGAAGCCAAGGTGACTCACCATAATAGATAACAGCTTGCCATAGGTCAGGTGAGCAGGGACGTGGTCCGGTTTTGCCTTCAGTGACTCTTTGTACCAGTGTTCAGCATCCTCAAACTTATTCAGTTTCATATAGGCCTCACCTGAACAATTCACAACCACATTTTAAAGGTAAACCAACATGTAGAGAAAAAACAAGTAAACAATGTTAAACATATCCTATGACAACAGGACACCGGACTAAAGTACACCACAGGAATGAGTGTGAGGACCTATATGCAGGGCTTTCAAATTAAGCCGACGGCCAGCGGGATTTCCGTCTACTAGAGGGTTGTGCGCCATCTACATAAAAAAAAAAAAATCATAAATTTTTAATTATATTCTATATTCTAACATTCCTCCCGTCATCTCGTACGTATTAGTGGAGCTCCCACGCAGCACTTCCGAGCAGAGCCCCACTGATAAGGAAACCTCCAGGCCGCGGGGGGCTCTGGCTGGGGCTTTCCTCTGCCGCCCTCTGGGTAGGCCCGGGGTCGTCTTCGGTGTGAGGTGG
>JBCNYH010000024.1:7240683-7252818 GCA_039654325.1 Tandanus tandanus
ACACTACATGTGGCCGTCCAAGAGACACTTCATGTGGCCGTCCATGAGACACTTCATGTGGCCGTCCATGAGACACTACATGTGGCCGTCCAAGAGACACTTCATGTGGCCGTCCATGAGACACTTCATGTGGCCGTCCATGAGACACTACATGTGGCCGTCCAAGAGACACTTCATGTGGCCGTCCATGAGACACTTCATGTGGCCGTCCATGAGACACTCCACGAGATGGTCTATGTAACACTTCATGAAATGCTTCATGAGATGGTCCATGAGACACTCCTTGGGAAGGTGCATGAGACACTTCATGTGATGCTCCATGCAACACTCCATGGGTGGTCCATGTGACACTCTGTGAAATGCTTCATGTCGTGGTCCATGAAACACTCTATGAGATGGTCTATAAGGCTCATTGGGAGACTATGGGCGGAGCTTGTGAGGCTGGGACAACTGCTACAAAAATCTGCTGCTGTCATGTTAGCCAATATGGCCTTACAGAGTTTGTGCCTGTTGATTATGGTTAATGTTCTACACATCATAAAAAATTGTCTTGCAATGAGAGTTTAGGCCTCAGACTGGGATGGGGTATACAGTATCTCCCAAGTTGGACCTTGTCCAAGGTGAATTACATTCCTAACCATAACATCCTTGTATATCTCGTTTACTTGTGTAAGAATCTTTTTAAACCCCAGAAGAACTCGAAAGGTTACATCAGGTCAGAAATCACAGGAACGTGAACTGAACATCATAGCACTGGTCTCATTAATTCTCTTTTTGCTTGTTGTTGATGTTGGCTCTTCGAAAGCTACACTCCGATTGGAAGTAAGAAGAGCCAAAGCTGCTGATATCAGAATTTCCCTCAAAGTACTGGAAGAACCTCTTTGTTTGTTTTTGTGACTCGGGGTGGACTGAAAATGCAAGACTACATAGTAAAGTCAAGTTCAAAAGTCAGCAATGTACTTAAAAAGACATGAATGTTTAGTAGACAGCACTTCGAAAAGAATGTATTGGTCCGAACAGGCAGTTTATATTGGTTAATTAGAGAGAAGAAGGAATCGCTGTATTCTTTTTAAACCCTGCATCAGACGTTTCAGAATAATTGCCTATCATAAATCATGAAGTGGAAATCACGATCACTGGATCGCAGCCACTTGGCTCCTGAAGGAACTGCAATGCCATGTGATTGGAATCAATTCTCTCTCTGTGTGTCATTAGCAGCGGGGAGGGAGCACACTCACTTTGGGCATCTTCAGTAAACTCCTCAGAGAGAAGGTGGTAGCAACAACCCACACTGCACACGGCCTGAAGCTCCTGTTTGGCCTGGAACATGCGCAGTGTGCTGGGAGCCAAATCTCCACATGTATGTAAGCCCACCATAACTGCATCCTGGGGGAGAAAGAGAGAGAGAGAGAGAGAGAGAGAGAGAGAGCGAGCGAGCGAGAGAGAACGTACAGCATAGAATTAGTTTGGTATATACTATGTTGTCCGGCGGTTAGCACGTCTGCCGCACAGCAAGGAAGTCCTGGGTTCAAATCCCAGGCCCAGGCGTTTCTGTGTGGACTGTGGAGTCTGCATGTTGTCTCTGTGTTTGTGTGGGTTTCCTCCGGGTACTCTGGTTTCCTCCCACAATCCTAAGACATGCACATTAGGTGAACTAGCTGTTCCAAATTGACCCCTAAGGGTGAATAGTTGTATGTGTTGCCCTGCTAGGGTCTAGCGAGCTGTTCAGGGTGTTCCCCGCCTTCGCCCAGTGTCTGCTGAGATGGGCTCCAGCATACCCGCGACCCTAATAGGATTAAGCGGATGGCAAATGAGTGAGTGAGTGAGTATATGTTGCCCTCATTGCTGGTTATCTGAATATTACATTTCCAGGTGCGTGGTTGCACGGATGTTGCAAATAAGCCATTATCACTTTTAATATAAAGCAACACAATTCCAGTTTATCTTTTGATTTGAGTTTCGTTATTTCCTTCACAGTGAAATGGGTCAAATTGCCGTCTAACTGCTCCATGGTCTACACAAAGAGCTGCAATACAAAAATCATGAACTGAACCAAAATTACAGCTCCATTACATTCCCATCCATTTCACACCAAGGGAAAAAAATCTAATTATTTGGAGAATGCAGTTTTATATAATAGAAAATTATTAATAGGATTTATCTCTTTCTATGGTTCTATCTTCCTTAAACCATTCTCCGTTACAAGTCAAGCAAAAGTTCATTGTGCAGAGCACGAGCTTAACCTGATAATCTCAGAATAAAAGGAATACATAGTGTTAAAAGGGCCCATTCACTTACCAGGCATATAAATAAACATGAAATACTGTGTTGCCTCTTGGAAATAAAATGGAATCGGTCACAATGCCTTTCTGAGATCATTTGCTTACTCCTGTACACAAGTGTCCGTGACAAGTGCACCAGGCACAATATGTAAACACCAGATGGCGCTCTTGCCACCAGATGGCGTGCGTGCCATGTTTATCATCATCACTCAAAATGGCGACCAACAACACAGACAACATGATCAGTGGAAACATCGGTGAGTTTAAAGTAACTTCAGACAACCCTAGTTTATCTCTCTTGGAATTGTACGCTTTCTTCCTTTAATTTCACACTTGACCTCACAGTTTTCTGCTTTCTATGAATCACTGTTGCACCACTTATTTGCTTCTTGCTTACAAATTATTGCGAATGTGCAAGATCACTCCTCTGGTCAAGCGGTCCTGTGACTCTAAAAAGACTCACAGAACCAAAACATGACGTAAAACAGGTGAATAAGAGACACGAAGCCCGTGAACTGGGGTGGCTACTCCAGGACACTTTTGTATTTTTACAAAACAAACTGATAACGGAAAATGAAACACAGAAGCTATTGGGTTGTGGATGGGAACCTTCACTATAATATATCCCCCTTTGTTCAGTGTGGTACAGTAATGCTCACCCCTCACCTCCAGCTCTGTAATAAGTGTCCTGAGCTCTGTTTCCGCTGTAACATAAGACGTCAGAGGTTTGTACAGATTGTTGGTGTCGCTGTTGCGTTTCCCATCCCGTGCCTTCCTCTCGAGGTTCTCCCTCTTCCTCCTCTCTCTCTCCTCTGCGCTCAGCTGGTTGGGAGGAACCCGAGGGGACGCATGCTCCACGATATCAGGCGCCAACTCTGTAAAAAAGGTGTTCTCTAAATCGTCACCTGTTTGCTCTAATTCTCTGGGGCCACTCAGAGCTGAGAAAGCATCCTTGAGTGGATCTACTGATGATGTCATGTGATCATTTCTGTCTATTGTGAGATGCTTCTTTATTTCTCTTTCGTTCCCACCATCCTCCTCCTCTTCCTGCTTCTGAGAAAGTCTACTGAGACAGTCGTTTTCATTTGACTCTTGTATTTCTTTATTTGGGACTTCTTGATTATTCCTGGCTTTCCTATGTTTTCGGTAGGCTTTGGAAAACTTCTTGAGTTTCCTGTTCCTCTCCTGAGCACCATGCGTGTTCGTGCTGGAGCAGTCAATACCAAACACCTGCAGGCTGTACTGCATGGAGAGGAAAGAGCACAGGTAACCTTTACCTGAACCCACATCAATAACCTGATCGAGAGAGAGAGAGAGAGAGAGAGAGAGAGAGAGAGAGAACATAAAAGTCAAGAAATAAGAGGTTATATGCACCTTTTCATACCTGCCCCAGAATCAGATATGTCAATAAAACATCCTTGCAAATTAAAAGATAATTACATTTCTATTTATGGCATTTGGCAGACGCTGTTATCCAGAGCGACTTATATTTATTATTTGTATACAACTGAAGGTTAAGGGCCTTGCTCAAGGGCCCAACGGTGGCAGCTTTGTGGAACTGGGGCATGAACCCCAACCTTCGGAGCAGTAAGCCAGAGCCTTAACCCCCGAGCCACCACTGCCTCATTCGAATACCTCATTGTTCTTACAGAGGTACCATCACTGGCATGAAGAAAACCCAAAGAGACAGAAAGAAAAAGCAGACATGCACCACAAATGCATAAGTCAAAGTTCACTTCAACAGATTCAAAGCGACGCAACAATACCTGCTAACGGGAGCACACATGGACCACAATCATTCTATTTCTTTTTTCTGCTGGGTGAATTTTATTACCTCTACCAGGGATATTATCTTTTACCTCCAGTTTATTAGTTTGTTTTTCTGATTGTTAGCAGGATTAAGCAAAAAAACAAACAAAAAAAAAAAGTGCAGATACGTGGAGCTTTAAACAAGGAAGACTCCATTCGATTTTGGAGATGATCCAGATCAAATACTGAATCCAGGAACTTTTAAAGGATTCTTTAACATTGTGATAAAGGACGATTTTTTGGAAGTGTACTGTTACAGGAAGCCCAGCAGGGGGTGCTGTGTACATTGTGTTTGTTTGTTTTTTGGCTTGCCGGCGGTTTAAGCTCTCCGAATGCTCTTGTTCGTGTTTGTTCTGGCTGATGTTTTAGTAGAAAGAACAAAGGAAAGATGTTTACGACACTGCCACAGTTAAAAAAAAGTTCATTTTAAATTTGCTATGGTTCAATTATAAATGATAGAACCTCTGTTCTTACTTAAATAGATTTCTAATTGGACCTCATTAAAATGTTTACACAATATTGAAGTGTCGGATGTCACTAATGTCAGCAACACTCAAATTAAGAACTTCTGTTTCCTTTGCATACTACAGTATACATTTCCACACTACTCAAGAATTCAAAACACCAAATGATCATGGCATTGCTTGATAACGCCCGAAATCTCTTCCACACTAGGTCAGGACTGGCCCCATGTTCACTTGAGGTAAACCTTAGACCAGGGTTTCCCCAAGGACCCCCTGCCCTGCACATTTTAGTGTTTTCCTTCTTCCCAACTCACCTGATTTCACTCATTAGCTAATTAGCGGCTCTCCATACCTTGAAATGGGTGTTACAAAGCAGGGAATTCACTAAAACGTGCAGGACACGGTGTCCTCCGGGACCAGGAAGGGGAATCTCTGATCGATACCATCAGGTTCAGATTGACCGAACATTCCCGAGGCCACATAACGGTAAAAAAAAAAAAAAAAAACAGCTGTAACACTAAACCAGATGTTCTGATATCCACTGTGAAGACAGACTCATGCCTCTGGGAATATTTCCTAAAAAGATTCTTGACATCAGGCACTATGAAGTTTCAGCATTTAAGACTGTCGACTGTTCTCATGATAGAATATTTCTCACCTGTCGGACTTTGCAGCATCTGGATAAAGCAGCCACCACTTCGGCCATTGTGGGTACCTCATGAGCCTTCTTCCAGTTCATGAACTCATCAGGCAGGAGAGGGTCATCTGACATGGCACCTGAAATAATGATATATATATTTTCACGTTCTAAGCCGCATAATCCTAATTAGGGTCGCGGGCAGGCTGGCGCCCATCTCAGCCGACTCTGGGCGAAGGCGGAGTACAACCTGAACAGCTCGCCAGACCACTGTAGTACCAACACACACACAACCATTCACACACCACTTACTCTCACACCTAAGGACGATTTGGAACCACCAACTGTTTACGTTGAAATGGTTTTAGTACACTAACCTTGGGTGTCTCCAGCCATCCCTCTCAGCATGTCCATCAGTGTCTCCCGCTGCACACAGACTCCCAGGCCTGGTAGAGAATGCGCTTCAGCCGCCCTCAGCAGTGCCGGCACATCCACCAGCTTCTTACTGACATCGCAGAACCCGAAACTGGAGTTCACTTTAAAATCAACATATTAAAATACAGAAAAATATTTTTTAAATGCCATAAAATGATCTATTTATCTGCCGGCGCTATACAAAGGAATCTCAGCCCTTTGGTAGCCACTGACACACCCGCTAGATACGCGCGGAACATGTTCTCTACGCTTGATGACGCAGCGCGCCGATGCAAACCAAACCAAAACGGTGAGTAACCAAGTAAAACCAATAGGATATTGTGAAAAAGTGACATCCATGCCACAGTTGAGTGAAGTTTGAAGAAATTATCTTGTGCGATTCAGAAATTACAGACTATTTATTTTTTAATTGTCGGGTTAAGCTACGGCTACCCTTCCAAAGGCCATATATTCAAAACTACTGGGCTGATTCCCATGATCTTTGGCTTACAATTTCATGTTTGATAAGCTTAATATTTCCATTGCACTTTGAAAGTGATCCAGGTAATCCTAAAAAAAATAAATAAATATGTGCCAGTGTCAACCTTTGGTCTTTTTTTTGTACAGACCTCCCTCTCTGTTATTAGCAGTTTGTAGGGTGCTACACAGTTGAACTTGCCTTCTGGCGCCCCCGTGCGGTCACGAGCGGAATTAACAGCAGTTAAAACCTCCTCTGGATCCACCGCTATGAACGCGCGCCACACATCACGCGTATAGAAATCGACGGTGTGCGCGTTCGCGATGCGTAATGACACGGAAAGAAAACGGCGGACCTCGTCGATCTTCTGCTTTAACGAATCCGTGGAAATGTTAGAAAAAGCCATAATGTATTGAAACACACCAAAGCTGCTTCTGTTATGTTGCACACGGCGCACAAATGTGACGTTTCCACTTTCAAAGGCATGACTAGTTGCACTCTGTCTCAGCAACAAAACTGTGTTTCTCTTGTTACCAATAAGCGTTCATAATGATTAAATAGACAGTATCTATATTTATAAAATGGATTATATCTGTAATAAGACCGTTTAAAACGCCAAAGTCTGCTGATAAAGCGTTCGTGATGGATTAGTAATGTCTGTCGACCAAGCTTACGTCATAATTGTGCGACATTTTCATCTTGCTGCATGGCTAGATTTCTTTTAAGCTGATATTCAGTATTGTTTTGAAATGGCGCCTGTAAATCCACAATTTAAAGGCAAATCTTCATTTAAAAGTAAAAACATGAAACGGAATTATACAAATAATCACCAGTCCACGTTTAATAAAAGGAAGAAAACATGGAATCCGGAGAACAAGTTTTTCCAGGGTAGTTTACAAGAAGGTGAGATTCCAAAGTTTATTATTTTCCTGCTTGTAGTCTATTCTATTATTATTGTTGTTGTTATTATTATTATTGTTATTATTATTATATTTATTATTATTGTTGTTGTTATTATTATTATATTTATTATTATTGTTGTTATTATTATTATTGTTGTTATTATATTTATTATTATTATTGTTTTGTTGTTGTTTTTATTATTATATTTATTATTGTTTTGTTGTTGTTTTTATTATTTTATTGTATTATTATTATTGTTGCTGTTGTTGTTATTGTTGTTATTTATGTATTCATTCCTTAATTCATGTAGTTATGTATCATTTTCCATTATCATTATATTTAGCATCATCCAGGCTCAGAATTATTAGTTTTTTAAACCTGCTTAATTCTTTTGTATCATTTCTTTAGTTTGATCAAGTTTTAATTATTAAATTTTACAAATTATTTTTATTGAGTGATTGAAAACACTATAGTTCAGTTCAACAGCTCATCTAGCCTGTATGTTAATTTTACTTAACATTTTAATGTGTCTTAATAAAAAATTAGTAGATCAAAAATATAACGTACGTGTGTGTGTATATATATATATATACCATGGGGGGAAAACACTCAAATCGTGACATGACATAACAGAGAAACAGCTGGAAAAAAATCGAATTATTATTTGATATTATATTATTTAGATTTACATTTATGACATTTGGCAACCGCCCTTATCCAGAGCGACTTACAGAAGTGCGTTGAAGTCTCAGTGACAATACGCTGTGATTCAGGTTCACCAGGACACCGGCTAAATATACCATCAATTAAAACTCAGTGGGCAGGGGATTTAATTTTTATTTATTTTTATTTAATTTTTTTTTTGTGTCTTGCTGAAGTTACGTTTCAACTGGTGAAATATTATAATTCAAATTAAAATTTATTTGTCACGTACAAAATCATACACAGTACAATATGTAGTGAAATGCTTGTTACGACTGTCCTCTATTTGAAGAAGAATAAAAAACTATCAATATCAAGAAGAAAAAAGAAAAATAACTAACTATTTGAATGACAAACCAATAGTTAAAGGTCAAATGTAAATATAAAATAAAATATATTAAATATAAATTATTATTTATATTAATATTACTGCTATTATGTATTGATTTCCTTTTTCCTCAATTGTAATAATTAGGTAACATTTTTGAAACCCAGTAAAATATGTCTTTTTGATTTTGGTGTTTCTCCATTTTATCCTGAACGGTATCAGATTTGAGTAAAGCTGTGTGTGTGCAGGTAAAGGCTTTGCCTTCCAGAGGAAGCAAAAAGTACAACAAGAATACAAAAAACTTCTGCGAAAGGAGAAATGGAGAATGGAGGATTCCAGACAGAAGATAGAAGAGGAATATCCCGAGCATCTGAAACATCTCTACATGGCCGAAGAGCAGAGACTGAACAGAGAAGAGCAACTGAACAAGGATCGCAGGAGGAAAGGAAAACACACAGATGCAGGAGAAGAGTCCGCACTGTCTAGCTCTTTCACAAGGACTTCTGAGGCAGGAAACCCTGACCAATCCACTGCCTCGTTGAATGAAGGACCACAAACATCACAGCCTGACAGGTTTGTAATTAGTAATACAAGTTGAGCAGATCCAGTCACCAGAAATCTTGTGAGCAGTGCCAACACTTACAGGTGAGCTGTGGTGTTTCTAGATTTGAATCGTCAGTCGGATATTACTGACTCCTTTGTACTGTGATATCGCTTCAAATATTATCAGACCAGAGGTGAATAAAATTCAGACCGTGAGTGAGTAAAATGCATCGAAAAAAGGAAGATGTGTGTGTATATATATTGTATTTGCTGGTTTTGTGGCAGATTTATTTAATAGGCACATGTTCTCTCTCATGGGCAAATTGGCTGATTATTAAAGTAAATATAGGATGCTTATTGTCTTTGGTGTATGCAAAATTAATAACTAAAGTAGCACATGTTAATTATTCTTTTTTAGACTGTAGTAAGATTTCATGACACATATTCAGCCATAGTTACAAAAAAAGAATAATAATCACTGGCCAAATCTTGTGCTTGCATCTAACCCCAGTTTCATGGGACAGCCGTAGCCTAATGGTTAGAGAAGCAGGTTTGGGAACGTGCGGTAGCTGGTTCGATTCCCGATCCAGCAGGAAAAATGTGTGGCGGTGGGGGAGTGAGCTGCACCTTCCCTTCCTTCACCTTCATGGCTGAAGTGCCCTTGAGCAAAGGCACCTAACAACCAACTGCTCTCCGGGCACCGCAATGTAGCTGCCCACTGCTCTGAGTGTGTATGTGCTCACTGTTCACGTGTGTGTGCTCACTTTGGATGGGTTAAATCATTTTTTACCGACATCTTGAATTATTGACGAGAAAACTGAACCACTCTATAAAGTCTTCTCCAGCACATCCCATTAACGTTCAGTAGGGTTAAGGTCAGGACACTAGGGTGCCAATACATATGTGAAAATGATTCCTCATGCTCCCTGAACCACTCTTTCCTTATTTAAGCCCCAATTTAATATCCGTGCCATCAGAAAAGAAAATCTGGTCATTCCGTGCATTCAGGTCATCAGCTGACTTCATTTTATTGCTGCATAATATTGCTGAGCCTCGACCGGACCAATTAAAGCGACAGTGCCATGACGGTTACAGGCTCCAAAAAAATATTAGTGTGTGTGACTTTTTGGCCAGGAAGTTAATACGTATATGATGAAGTGCTTGTATGTGAACAAGTGTGTACACCTATAGAATTGAAAAAAATCAGCATGAGAGAGCGGAGTGTTAAACCTGTTTTTATATAATAAAGTCTGTTGGGCTTTTTATCCTGGGTTTACACTGGGGCATGATGTCCACGATGGGGGCGGAATCGTGATGATCTCAAGGGAACTTGGTGGAATCGTGATCATTGTGACAAAATTTTGCCGCGATTATTACGGTGTATGATGACTTGACACCAACTGTGATAGAAGGTGGGAATCGTAGTAGCATGCAGTAGAGCTTTCAGACCTTAACAGAGCGTAACAGGTCTTGATGCGCCATCGTAGAGGATCCTGATGAAACACGATTCCTTGAAGTTTCATCTCTTGGATGCACCCCGCCTCATTTTTATACCCCAAACGTGCTCCAAGCGTGCTCATAAATCATGGAGCTCTGCGCTTTATTGGATCGTGGACATCGTGCCCCAGAATAAACCCAGGGAATAAACCCTAGTGGCTCCTCATGCCAGAGCTTATCCCGGTTTCTGTAGCATGGCGTGACTAGGGGTTGAACTTCTCCTGGATGGGATGCTAGTCACTGTGGCCAGCACTGTGTGGAGATTGCGTGTTCTTCCTACGCTTTCTCCTCCAGGTACTCTGACTAGTAGAATTGCCCAAAGGTGTGAATATAAGTGTGAATGGTTTGTTTGTTTTGGGATTTGCCTCAGCTTTTCTTGTGACCCTGATGGATAAGTGGTACAGATAATGGATAGATAAATGGATGGATGGATACTGCATGTCATCATTTAGATGTAGGAACACACAGTGTTTGAAGCCGGTGTCTAAGCAAGCATCGTCTTGATGTGTCAGCAGATCCGATCAGGACCAACCGAGTAAAAAGAAATGGAAGAAAATGTCTTCTAACCAGAAAATGATGTCGGAGTATCAAAAGAAACAAGAGGAGCGAGAACGGAAAAGAGAGGTGAGAGAACAACGCTCGTGTGTACAAGGCCTTTAGTGAAATTGTTGAATGTTTCTGTTCGTGTATCATTGATCCTGCAGGTAATTTTACACAGATGGTTTTTTCTATTCTGATATAGGAATATTTGAAAGACAAGGCACAGAGAGAGGAGGCTCTGAGGAAGTACAAGGAAAAGAAAACGGCTACGTATCAGTTGCTGAAGAAGAAAACCAGAAAGGGTCAACCTAACCTGAATCTGCAGATGGAGCTGCTGCTTCAGAAAATCCAGGCTCAGAGGAAATAAGCAGAATGTCGACAGCCTGCTGTTTAAAGGAGGAAGTGTAGAGTATAAATCTTACAGACAGTGGGAGAGACCTGGAAATGTGATACAGAGCCTGAAACCGTCGTAGAAACCTGTGATGGGTATCAGATGTCAGCAGGTGGCGCTGTTCTGTCCTGTGTGTTCAAGAACTGTTCAATACTGCTGGGTTAAATCAAAAAATTTCACAGAAAACTTGATTATAATTTTATGATTTCACATTTAATAATAAACTCTAATTTAAATTGGGTTAATTTTGCCCTGTTTGTCCTTTTGGAAATGAAATTTTGTTACATCTTTCTCACTTATGCCTACTTTTTTTTTTTTTAATTTAAACAGCTGGCATGGTGTCATAGCTGTAAGCACGTCCACCTCACAGCAAGAGGGTCCTGAGTTCGATTCCCGGGCTCGGGCCGGTCTGTGTGAAGTTCTCCCAATTCTTGTGTGGGTTTCCTCCGGGTACTACGGTCTCCTCCCAAAATCTAAATACATGCACATTAGGCTAATTGGCTGTTCCAAATTTGCGAGTGTGCATGGTTGTGTGTGACCTAATGACCTTTTTAAAATTGTTTTTAGATTAATGATATACAACTTATTAATTATATGCTTTCTTTCTGCTAATGGAGCCTCCAAAGTATTACACACTGTACCTTTCATTGTTATCCACACACATTTGACATCATATTTTTAAAAAAGATTCATACTTGAAGTTCTTTTGTTGAATTACACATACATTTGGTAATGAGGAACATACATTATTCACACCAGGATGGATGAGTGAATAAAATGATAAAAACACTGGTAGTGGATGTGTGACTCTCACTCACTCATTCGTGTACTAAACCGCTCAATCCTAGGGTCGGGGGAGGCTGGTGTCTATCAAGTGTCAAGTTTATTTGTCATATACAGGTTACAATGAGACGTCATTACCCGAAATGAAATTCTTGGACTCGGAGCCCCCTCAATATTGCACGTAGAGAAACATTTAGATAAAATATAAAGTCAAAAGTAAAAACTATATAATCAAGAAAATATATATACATATACAGAAGGACAAATACAAAACTAAAAGAAATACTAAGTGGCTGTAGTGGGGGGGGGGGGGGGGGGGGGGGGGGGGGGGGGGGGGGGGAGGGGGGGGGGGGGGGGGATACGG
>JBCNYH010000024.1:7400575-7412869 GCA_039654325.1 Tandanus tandanus
TGTGTGTGTGTGTGTGTGTGTGTGTGTGTGTGTGTGTGTGTGTGTGTGTGTGTGTGTGTATGTGTGTGTATATATATATATATATATTAGAACTTTAAGGGTTGCAATGATATGGACATTTGGACGTTGCATACATGAAACCTCGAAGCAAACTGAAGCAAATATGTACCATAAAAGAGCAAATACAAAGATATTTTTTTCACCACTGCTCATTGTGGTTACCATAGCAACGTGCATCTCACTGAAGAGTAATCTCATTGGAAAAATAATTGCATTGTTATTATCAGCAGTTGATGTTTTAAGCTATTACTGTTTATTTGACTTGTACGTAAATTTATATGTAGATGTATCTCAAAGCACTTTGCAAAAAGCAATCCCTGCATGTCTGACTATTGCTTCGTTTTACTGGTTTATCATTTATTCAGCTAGATATCACTGTATTGTAATACCATGATGATATCTGTCCAATATCTCATATATTTGTTGCCTTGATGCCTTTCGACAAATATGTGCCTCTTTCCAAGGACAGCAGGTGTACTTCTAAATGCAACTGTAGCAATAGCATGTACTGTATAGATGTGCAAACTGATCCTTCTTAATAAAAATAACATGTTTTGGGGATAAATACATGTATCCTATATAGACGTGTAGTGTTTATGTTGAGATGTTGCCACCTCACTCCTCCAGGGTCATGGGTCATGGGAGCTTGGGTGACTGTTCTACTTGTGTCTGTGTGGGTTTTCTTCTGGCTTTTCCAGATTCCTCCCACGTCCCAAAAACATGTCAGTACGTGGATTGGCTAAGCTGAATTTCCTTCAGCTGTGAATGTGTGTGTGCATGGTGCTGTGTGATGGACTCGTGTCCCAATAAATGTATTCCAGTCTCTTTCCTGGTGTTTCAGGTGTCTTTTATAATCTTGAGGATAAAGCAGTACAGTAAGCGAGTGAGTACTTAGTATGCAGTGTGCTTTGACCAACAGGTGGAGACAGAGACAACATAATCATATATTTATCAAGTGTTAATGTACAGTATGAACATTATATTTATATAAGATAGTCAGTTCTCAGATCAGAAATGAGAATGTCCCATAGGGACAGAACTGAATTCTAATTCTCTAAGAGAAGACTTTGATTTGATTTACTGAAACCCCAAATTAGAAAAAAAATGGGACACTCACACATTCATTTTCTGAACCGCTTAATCCTATTAGGGTCTGCTGGAGCCTATCTCAGCCGACACCCTGAACAACTCGCCAGAGCATCATAGGGCAACACACGACCATTCAAAGGCACAGCTAGGGTCATTTTAGAATAGCCCATTAGTCTAATGTGCATGTCCTTGGACTGTGGGAGGAAACTGAAGTACCCAGAGGAAACCATGCAACCTGCAAGCATGGGGAGAACATGCAAACTCCACATAAAAACGCCCGGGAATCGGATCCAGGACCTTCTTGCTGTTAGGCGATGTGCTAATCACTACGCCGCCGTGCCACCCAATAATGGGACGATATGTTAAAATAGATTTTATAACTACGAACAGTGATTTGTAAATAACCTTTGACCTGTACTGCACTCAATATAACACGACACATTATTTGATATTTTACCTCACGAATTTTATTCTTTCCCCCCAAAACATAACAATATGCACGGGCATCCCTGCTAAAGATACATAAATGTAGGGCATTAATGCTGCAAGGGTGGCATGGTGGCGTAGTGGTTAGCACATTCACCTCACAGCAAGAAGGTCCTGGGTTTGAGTCCTGGGTTCAGTGACAGTGTTTCTGAATGGAGTTTGCATGCTGTCCCTGTGCTTGTGTATGTTTGCTCCAGGTACTCTGGTTTCCTCCCACAGCCCACACACGTGCATATTAGGCTAACTGGCTGTTCCAAATTGACCCTCAGTGTGGATGTGAGTGTGAATAGTTGTGTGTTGGACTGGCAAAATGTTCAGGGCAGTGGTGGCTCAGTGGTTAAAGCTCTAGGTAACTGTTCCAAAGGGTGGGGGTTCACGCCCTAGTACTAGCGAACTGCCATTGCTGGGGCCTTGAGCAAGGCCTCTAACCCTCATTTGCTCAGTTGTATATAAAATGAGAAAGAGAGAGAGATAAATAAGCTGCTCTGGTTAAGTGTGTCTGCCAAATGCCGAAAATGTTTAAATCCTTTTGTGAAGCATACACCTTTCAGCGTTCGAGTTTTCAGTATATTTCATGTTCTGGGTGTTTTTCTTTGCCTCGTGTTGTTTTGCTTAGTTGCCACATGTAGCTTAGCTGGCTACGTGGTGTGCTAACTTGTTTGTGTTTTCGGTTTTCTAGGGTTGCCAGTCCACAATAAACTTCTCATCTAGTGTCTGTATCCTGTCTTCACTGCATTCATGACAGGTAGCTTAACCAACATTAGGAAGCTGCTAAAGGTCAAAGTGCACAGTGCGGTTGGTTAACAGCTAACTTGCAGGGCAATAGGGAGAGACAAAGTGAAAAGGACATCCAATGGAAAGCCCAGGGAGTAATCAGGGATAATAACAGGTGCGTAGATGAGTGCAAAGTAAGCCCTGGCTTTAAAAGTCCGGAGAGCTGGACCGCTGGTCACATGACTTTGTTGATAATTTTTTCTATAACAGCACACTTAAGGTGTTTAATTCTTAGTATTGCATGTAGGATGATTCCTGTACATGTAGGTAAACATACCAAAAGGCTTCCCACACCACTGAGCTGCATACAGCAATCACATAGGTGTCATTTCTTTCTACAAATCATGCATAAGGAGGACCAGGAAAAGTGTTAAGCCTTGCAGAACTACACTGTAAGTTAATATATGTATATGTATATATATATATATATATATATATATATATATATAGTCGGCACCACTAAACGTGCAGCAATGTTATATCCACTATGCTTCTTTTTTTTTTTAACACAGGATAGAGCATTTTGAGCTTGGTAGGGTGTCGGCCCAAAGGTTTACTCTATTTCACTGTTATGATCCATAAATGTATAAATCACATATTTTTTTATACATATAACATACAGTACATAAACCTACTGTATATCAAGTCGTTGATAACTCTTCCATAAAGCTCAGAGTGCAAGTGATCAGGCTCCTGTAACACAGACTCAGCGACCTTTGACTCCAGTTCTGCGTTATACCCTGCAGTAAATGTGCCAGACAGATTTAGGATGAGGATCAAAGCATGATCGATATTGCCTCTGAGATAACAAAAGCTCTGCATGTGAGACGGCTCCGGGCCAGAGCTGGTCATTGTGGTTGCATAAATCTGCCCCTGTATTCCTGTCAGCATGTGAACATGTGTCAGAAACATGCAGGCCCACTGAGAGATCAAGTACTCCAGATGTTGGCTTTCTGGTTCAGGTCTGTTCGAAAAGTCTGCCAAACATTATTCTCATGTAACTCTAAAGCCAAAGTAATGTGTGGAGGAATTGAGTTTGTTGGTTTATACAAGGTTGTTAATAAGACATAGCAATTTTAATTACACTCTGCTGTATTGACAGAACTGTATTTGGGGAAATCCATGTGCCTGTACTTGCGTTATGCAATATTATAGCCTTAAACTACGAAGTGACATGCTTTTTACTCACTCTTACTCTCACTCATTTGCCGAGCCACTTAATCCTACTAGGGTCGCAGGGAGGCTGAAGCCTATCTCAGCCAACAATGGGTGAAGGTGGGGTACACCCTGAAGAGCTCACCACAACATTGCAGGGCCAAAACACACACACACACACACACACACACACACACACACACACACAAGACACAAACACGGGGAGGACATGCAGACTCCACAGACAAACATCCGAGCCGGGGAATTGAACCCAGGACCTTTGGCTGTGAGGCGAACGTGCTAACCACTGCACCACCATTGTTAATCATCGTTGTTTGTATTCTAAGTCAATACAAACAACTTGTCAAGAGCCTAATAATCAGGAGTCTTTATTTTGACATTATCTTTCATTCAAGATGTGTTGACTATAATATACAGTAACAAACTAAACAAAACTCTTGGACAATATGGATTCCGATTAAATCACTACTGAAACACTGCTCAGGTCAGTTACAACACATTTACTTTTTACTTCTTTAAGAAAATACATCAAAATCTAACGCATACTTGTGTTAGCTGGCTGGCTTGTTGCTCACAGACACATTTCTTTGAGCACGACCATGTTTTCTTCCCACTTTTAACTCCAAATTAAGTTGAAGTTCAGCTTTCCCACTTCTGACTTTAAGTTTAAACATATGTATGCCATGTGAGTAGCATTTGAAGGAACGAGTGAAGCGCTCTGCCTGGGGGAATCTACCTAGCAATGGAGCTAATTTATAAACCATTAAAAAATATAAACAGACGTCTGAAATGAAGAAAGTCCTGGCTTGGTATTGGGAATCACTGATTTTGTAATGTATTGTGGTTTATAGAACTGACATCGTTATACGCGTTATATAAGGTGCACTCACTCAATACCGATCACGATCCTGATTTGCATCGATCATATTATGATGTTACATCGGAGGAAATTGGAAAACATTAGTACACATCAGTATACATTGGAGAACATCGGAGGACATTGTAGAATTTCAGGGAAAAATTAAAAGTTTAACATTAGTGTTAAATTTGGGGGGAAATGGGAGCAACATCGGGAGAACATCGGTGCAAATCAGAGTGACATCAGTATACTGACCTACAATGCCAAAAGTGACATTTTGGACAGAAATGGGATTTTGCAATAAATGGGCTCTGGGTAGCTGTTTACACCTTTTAAAAGTGTGTTTGTGTGAAAATAAAAACCAGCAGTGCAGAATGAAATTTGAAAAAAGAAATAAGTGACACAGTTTGTTCGTATTACAACGCCGAAAGGAAGCAAGTGCACAGGAACTAATTTACATCTTTATGAATGGGCTCTGTTGTATTATAGTATTTTTTGAGAAGCAAAATCAATTCCAAATGGAAGCAAGTAACAAAAATATGTCTATTTTAAGTCCAAATGATACAAATGTTGTGAAAATAAAACAACAATAAATTGTTTTTTAATTATTGGCAATTTGTGCAACAAATTTGATCCCCGTAGCCCCATGGTCACCTGACTGTCAATGTTTTCATAGGTGTTGATAGCCTTGTACTGAGCACTGTTAATACAGGTGAAACTCCAAAAATTTGAATATCCTGCAAAAGGATACTAATAATAAAAAAGAACATGCAAATGCTAGTATGAGCAAATCTTATAGAGCATGTTCTCCAAATAAGGTACATAAAACCCCGAATTAGTTCACAGTACAAAAACTGTATGTAGTAAGACCCAAATGCTGTATTGTACCACACATTCAGGTGACCTCTGACCTACAACCAACATCTCTCTCCCCTGATACTTTATCACATAATGAAAGACTGAATGTAAACAAACAGGCTTGATTCGGGAGTAACAGGTGCTGCACTACGTTACTCGAGCCACAGCTGTGCCGAGCGGATCAGGCTTACGTAATATTTTATTTCTTCATGCTCTGTTAATCCCTGGATTTAATTTTAGCCTCAGTAATAATAGTACAGTGAAAAATATTCAGAAATTTTGAAGCGTTTATAGTTTGGTAAGGAAAGTTTAGTTGGCAAGGGCAGATTTGTCTTTGATACAGCTATAGGGAGACAGGTAAAGAAGTGTATTTGTTCTCATAATTAGCTACGTACATATGAGGATACGCTTTGTTGTGTTATAGATGTCGTTTTAAATTAATTAAACTCACTCACTCATTTGCTGAACCGCTTAATCCCATTAAGGCTGGAGCCCATCTCAGCCTACACTGGGCAAAGGCGGGGTACACCTGAACCATCGCAGGGCCAACACACACAACCCCGACCATCGCATTGCAACCAATAACATTCACACTCACAATTAGGGGCAATTTAGAACAGACGGAGGAAACAGGATACCGGAGTACCCAGAGGAAACCCATGCAAGAACTGGGAGGACATGCAAACTCCTCACAGAAACACTCTCGCCGAGCCCGGGACTCAACCCAGGAGTTTCTTGCTGTGAGGCAGACGTTCTAACCTCTACGCCATCAAGTCACCAACATAAACAGTCTGTATTGATAAAAATAGGCCACAGGGGTCCATTTGATAATATGCCAATATAGAACAAGCATAGCAAGTTTAAAAGCCACAGCTTCAGCGCGCAGCAGGTAGATGTCCGGAAATCTAATATACAGTTTTGCCTGTGTGACCTTGAAAAGTTGGTCAAGGTCACTCACACCCAAACTCATCCTAGCACTCATAGTAGTGAGCCAGCACACCAAGTTTGTAAGCCCAAGCTTCAAATGTCCGGAAACTAAAGTGTGAAAGATGGAAGGATGGACGGACGGAACCCATTCCTATAGCTCCCGAGCCGCTATGTGGGTGGGAGCTAAAAATATTTTGCATTACGAGGATGGATCTTGTTCCGTCTATACTGAATGCTGATTAATATTAAATCAAAATTTATGATCTGAGACAAACTGTGAACTATGACCTGAGGAAAAATGTGTGGTGGGAGGGGGAGTGAGTGGCACCTTCCCTTCCTCCACAATTTATGGCTGAAGTGCCCTTGAGCAAGGCACCTAACCCCCAACTGCTCTCCAGGCGCCCCAATGTGTGTGGCAGCCCACTGCACCAAGTGTGTGTGAGAGCTCACTGTTTACGTGTGTGTGCTCACTTTGGATGGGTTAAATGCAGAGGCAATAATTTCCTTTGTGGGATTAATACAGATAAGCAAAAAAAAAAAAGAAAGAAAAAAACATGGGACATTGCACTACTTGGTTTTTTATTTAAGGGTCTTAAAATGAGATCAATCTTAGTTTTGACATCCTACTGTACATGAGTCAGAACAGGAGTTTGGTGATTTGTGAAATACCTTATTGGAGATTATTGCATTCTGGCTTACTGGTCTGTCGAGGTAATAGTAAGAATTATGTGAGCGAAGAAAATCTAAGCTCAGGTCAGCGGTTAATAGGATTCTTTTCAGGCAGTTGTTGTGGTGAATGGTGGCGTCAGACAGACCGGTAGTCTTTTTCCTTCCCTTTTGTCCTGGAGCAAGAACTGCAAACCATTTGACATATTACTGCTCAGGGGAAGTGTCGTTTGCATCAAACTTCAGCTGACACAGAGCTATGCATGTCATTATACACACACAGATCATTTCCTCACCCCACCACATTCATGCTTAGCATTGCAAGGCCTCCGTATGCTGGGACACACGCACACATGCCTTGCATTACTGCTGGCGTCTTCACTGACGCCGTAAGAGGCAATTCCATGTGTGTGGGAATGGGGGGCATGAAAGTCATTATATTCCTCTTTTAAAAAAAGTTTAGAATGCTTAAATTATTGAACTATAAAAAAAATAAATAAAAAAAAACTGTTCAAAATGGCTGACCTTTTGTGCAGTGCTAAAGATGTCCAACAGAGGGCAATGTTGGCCCAACATCATACACACTTTGTCAGCAGTGATGGCATTTGCGACTATCAGGACTGGGAGTAACCAATATAATGATCACTTCATGTTTTTAAGCTAAAAGGAAATATGATACCTGTGTTAGATTATAAAAAATAATAATAATAATAAACCTTGAAAACTTTGCTTTTTCACCATTTCACCATCCAAGAAAAGAAAAAAAAAATCAAGATAGAAACATTTCTGCTCTTACCTAGAGTATAAAATAACACATGGCCGTGGAGAAGAGAGATACATAATTAATGATAAATAATTAGACAGATTAAAGAGAGGGAAGAGAAAGAAAAACAGATGTGGGGGGCCAGATCACATGGGCGTTGAGACAAATCACCATGACGACAAGCCTTTAAATCCATGCGTGTGAGCTTCCAGCCAAATTCTGCTCCGAAATATCATAGAATAAGCATGACGTCCTGCACATGTCCGCTGCACAAATATCTATGTATGCATGCATATACAGTATATAGATACACACGTACGCTTTAGTGTGTGTTTTTTAATTATGTAGGTTTTTTCAGAATTAGTCATTCCTTCATTTTCTAAGCAGCTTAATCCTAATTAGAGTCACGGGGAGGCTGGTGCCCATCTCAGCCCACTCTGGGTGAGGGCGGGGTACACCCTAAACAGCTCACCAGGCCATTGCAGGGTGAACACACATACAACCACTCACACTCATGGAACAGCCAATAAGCCTACTGTGCATGTTTTTGGACTGTGGGAGGAAACCGGAGTACCTGGAGGAAACCCACACAAGCACGGGGAGAACATGCAAACACCACACAGAAACGCCCCGAGCCCGGGAATCGAACCCGGGACCTTCTTGCTGTGCTAACCACTGTGCCACCGTTTCCACTACTCTCAAAGATTTATTTTTTATTTATATAAAGAATTGGTGTAAAAGAAATTTGATATTGCTTCACATTTTAAGTATATTCTAACATTTCTGCATGCTTTAACAGTGATCGTTCTGATATCTTGTGTAGTGGTTAGCACGTCCGCCTCACAGCTGCAATGGTGTGCTGTCATTTAAACTATGCTTGACGTCACCCACATGTGTGATACAATTCTTTCCCTTATCAAACGCTACCGTAGCGCTGGTACAGAGAGCAGGAGTGGTTGTTCTGGGTCAGCAGTGCTACCATCTACATGCTCTGGACTGAAGTAGAGGTGAGGTACCAGGTGAGTCAGAGGCAATATGTGGTTTGGGTTCTCACTCACTCATTTGCTGAACCGCTTAATCCTACTCGCGTAGCAGGGAGGCTGAAGGCGGGGTTCACCCTGAACAACTTGCCAGACCATCGCAGGGCAACACACACACACACACACACACACACACAGACACACACAAAACCATCTACACTCACACCTAGGGTCAATTTGGAACACCCAGTTAGCCTAATGTGCATGTCTTCGGACTGTAGGAGGAAACCAGAGTACCCCGAGGAAACCCGCGCAAGCCCACGGAGAACATGCAGACTCTACACAGAAGGACCTGCGCCTATGACTCAGACCCTGGGCCTTCTTGCTGTGAGGCGGACGTGCTAACCACTACGCCACCGTGCCGCCCGTGGTTTGGGTTGAGGTTCGAAAATAGATGCATGATATTTATGGCTTTCTTAAGATATTCCTCGGCTATGTGCAAACATGCAGTCAAATAAGAACCAGCGACAGTAGCTAGAGCGTTTCTACAGCCAAGTGTTCAACAAATCAAACAAAAACTGAAATGGCTGTAGAAATCTAAGCTGGAATGAATCCTCTGAAGCAAAAGTCTCAGGCTATACCAGGTTTAACTAACCTTCTCCGAGATCCGAGATCGCTACTTCAGCGATCCTACAGAAAACCTACAGTGTTTATGATCAATGCAATCGACTTATTTTGAGACTTATGCTGCCCAATTAGCCAATCAGAAATGACTACGGAATCATTTAAAGAATGGAATTAAATAACTGGTTGCCACATGTTTGAAATTAAAATAAAAAAGTAACGGTTTTGGCTGAAGCCACGTGTTTACAGGGAGGAATGAAGGGCATGGCAAGAATTCAACCTAGTACGCAGCTTTGACACCATTTATCTCCGTTTTTTTAATCAGGATAACAGCTCTGGAAGGTGAGTATGCAGCTCCACTTATCTGTCATCTTAGTCCAACTATGTTTTCATCATAATATTTGTATTGAGCTCTGAATAACAAAATGCTGTAAATATTATAAGTGTGGCACGGTTATAGTTGGCACGTCCACCTCATGGCAAGAAGGTGTGGAGTTTGCATGTTGTCTCCGTGCTTGCATGGGATCCCGCTGGGTTCTCTGGCTTCCTCGCCTAGTCCAAAGACGTGCACATTAGGCTAAGTAGATATTCTTGTTTGCTCCTAGGTGTAAATTGTTTTGTGTGTGTGTGTGTGTGTGTGTGTGTGTGTGTGTGTGTGTGTGTGTTGGCCCCATAATGGTCTGGCAAGCTGTTAGGGGTGTACCCCACCTTTCGTCTGGAGTTGGCTGGGATAGTGTGTTGGCCTCCCCGCAAGCCTAATAAAGGATAAAGCAGATCAGAAAATGAAATGTGGTGTGTGTGTGTGTGTGTGTGTGTGTGTGTGTGTGTGTGTGTGTGTGTGGTTGGATAGGTGGGGAGGGGGGGGGGTGCTACGAGTAAAAATTTAGAAACTGTAATATGCCCATTTTGTTATTAAACCAGAAAAGACAGTGATTTTCAGATCATTTCGGATCTCCACCAGATTCGTGCCTGCACTACTGTATGTGAGTAATGGTTTCAGCATCTCAGCTTTGGAGTCATTTTTTTTAAACCACTGACATCTTGGAGAACAAGAGACAGAGAGAGAGAGAGAGAGAGAGAGAGAGAGAGAGAGAGAGAGAACGAGAGAGAGGACAAGAAAGAGAGAGAAAAAGAGAGAGGGAGAGAGAGGGAGAGGGAAAGAGAGAAAGAGAGAGAAACAGAGAGAGGGAAGGAGAGAGAGAGAGAACAAGAAAGAGAGAGAGGGAGAGAAAAAGAGATAGAGAACAAGAAAGAGGGAGAAAATGAGAGAGAGAGAGAGAGAGAGAGGGAAAGAAAGAGAGAGAGAGAAAGAGAGAAAAGAGAGAGAAAAAGGGAAAGAGAGAGGGAGAGAGAGAACGAGAAAGAGAGCGAGAGTGAGAGAAAGAAAGAGAGAGAGAAAGAGAGAGAGAGGGAAAGAGAGAGAAAGAGAGAGAGAGAGAGAGAAAGGGAAAGAGAGATGGAGAGAAGCAGAAAGAGAGAGAGAGGGAGAGTGAAAAAGAGCCAGAGAGAAAGCGAGAGAGAGAGAGAGAGAGAGAGAGATCGAGAAAGAGAGAGAGAGATAGGAAGAGAGAGATGTGCTGTAGAAGCTTATAGCCTCATCATCTTTCACAAGATGTGGCCTTTTGGGTACTTAAACCTTTTTTTTTTGTCCAGAAAGGTATTGAAATGGTGGAAAAGAAATACATAAAGAGGGAGAGAGAGAGAGAGAGAGAGAGAGAGAGAGAGAGAGAGATACGGCGGACGGGGAAGCTGTGACAGGGTTCGAGGTGAACACAGACCCGGAGAAACTTTTCAAAGTTTTTTTTCTCCTCAGCTTTTTAGATTGCAGCCTTTTCTGCAGGAGCATCAGGAGCATCGCTCTTACAGTCTCACAGTTCCACCGACATTAATAGTGACAGATAAATAAAACACTGTTCTGACCCCTCATTTATTAGGAGACGAGATGGTTCTGCTGTTGCTATGGACACGCCGTTGCTAAAGGATTTAGCCATTCATTTCACCTTCTAAAAAGTAATAGAGGTTTTGAGGCTATATATTGACATGTAAGCTATAATCATTCATCTCACATTTTAATTAATTTATGAATAGATCTGACACAAAGGCCTGAAAACAAGTGTTGGCAATTTTTTCTTTTGCACCAAATTAGGGGCAGAGAGGTGATTATCCATGCTCAGCTTGTATAAATACAGATATTTTATTTCTGACGCAGCACTTTTAGGCTTCTTTAATTACAAACTGGACTTGATGTTGTTGTTTCATCTTGCGCTCAAAATAAAGTCTTGTAATCCAGCACAAGCCGCCTTAAACTTAGCATCAAGGAAAAATCGCTGTTGCATTTGAAACTCGTTTCTCAGCCAAAGGTCATGATCTTCTGTTTTAAGCCCTCGGCCAATGAGATCTATGGATTTCATTTTGGGTGTGTGCCGTCGAGGTCATCAGATGTTACGCAAGTATCTATAGAAGAGTGTCAAAGGAACGAATCCCAATTATGCTTCGATTCAACTTCAGCACTCAAGTGCAACGCGAGCCTGGCCTCGACCCCCCCCTCCTTCACACTCCAGCAGTTTCACACAGTTCCTGGCATGATGCACGCCGGTATTCAATGGAGTGTTTGGACAGTGATGTCAGATTGTTTTTCCTGAGCATCAAATGCTCTCTCATTTGTTCCTGTTTATAAGATATCAAATGTTGGAGCACAAATGGTTCTGCTGGTTGTTATTTATATCACAGCAGTGCGCGATGCTGTGATGTACAAATAAACACATACGCACCCATTTAATTTGTTTTCTCCCCTCATGTGGTTGCTGTCTTGTCACACAGTGTTGCAGTTCTCTTCTTTGTGTTGGTCGGCATCCATGCTTCCTCTGGGTCTGCCTTTGACTGACCGCCTTCATAATACCCCTCATATTTTCCCACTCATACCCCTGCTGCTGGAGTCTCTTCTGTATGAAGAATGGTTTGTGGGGGGGGGGGGGGGGGGGGGGGGGGGGGGGGGGGGGGGGGGGGGGGGGGGGGGGGGGGGGGGGGGGGGG
>JBCNYH010000024.1:7495194-7509487 GCA_039654325.1 Tandanus tandanus
TATATATATACACCCACACGTCATCAATCTGCTCTATTTTGTTTTGTTACTGGTTCAGGTTCTGATTTTGCATTTCAACTTATCTTTTCCTGTGAAAAATATTTACCCATAAGCCTCGATAAAAAAAAAATCCTGGTTTCTCATCAGCACCTGCACCCAAAAATTAGCGCCGCGTCTATTTTTTGTTTTTTTTTAAACCATGCTCAATACCTCGGAAAACACCTCAGACAAGGTAAAAGCATCACAGAAGGTTTTTGGGTGTTTAAATGCTGTGATTGTGAGATTGGTTTAGTTCTGTTTAAAATAGTTCAATGTTTTGAAGAATTTTGGATCTGCAAGGCTGCTGTTTTATAGACAGCTGTTCAGAGTTTCAGAGTTTACTCCGTGTGAAATGTACATGTAAAAGACTGCTCATCTAGGGTGCATAGTGAAGCAGAAAACTGGAATCAACAAGTACTTCTAACGGGTTCTTGTTATTTATTCTTGTTTATTCAAAAATCTCCTCAACAAATTGCTGGAAGTTCCCGGCTTCAGTCACTGTACCTACATTTAGCTTAGAAAGCTTTTGGGCTTCGACAGTCACCTCATTTCTCTATTAATAAGAAAAACAAACAAGAAAAGAAAAAAATACGTGGTTCATTTATTCATTTTTTGAAGCGCTTAATCCTAACTAGGGTCGCGGGGAGGCTGGCGTCCATCTCAGCCGACTCTGGGTGAGGGCAGAGAACACCCTGGACAGCTCGCCAGGCCATCGCAGGGCAGAAACACGCTGACGGCTATGCAGCCTACTCTTGACGAAAATCAGCAATGTTTCTTCTACATGCCTCTCACCACAGACAGTGAGAGACATGGCCGGCTGGCTCATTTAGGTTTTCAAAAAGTTCTGATGAGAAACCAGGATTTTTTTTTTTAATCTGGCCAAATCCTAGTCCCTGTCTCTTGGCTGGCGGAGCAAATCTGTTCATGTGGTACTTTGCAGAACTATAAATCAGCATTTATACCTAATTTATGATTCCAGCGCCCTTTACGTGTCAGAAATCTCTGAATAGGGAGACATAGAAATTGCGAGCTTACCTCCTCAGTGATGACCTTTTCTTCCAAAGTACCACAAATTTTATTTAAACAGACAACAGAACAATGTGCCCTTTCACCTCTTACTATTTGCTATTTGATAAATCAGCTTCATGGTTAAATCCTCTTATTGTTCTGAAACACTTTGAATGCTCAGGACTTTTCTGAAGTTTATTTTGGGTAGGTCTCAAAAAGCAGTTGTGATAAAGTTTAAACCAGTCTTAGCTATTATAGGCTGGTTTTGGTCAGGAGTGAGTGTCATCACAAAATGGATGTAAGCTTAACCTTTTCTGTTTGTAATCTGATACTATCAAAAATGTTAATGATGCTAATGTGATATAATGTAGAATAAAATCTTCCTACGAAATCATTTTCTCTTTTGATTTTTGGGGCTAATAATATATTAAAATGCAAAATAAAAAGATATTTCAGTTCAGGAAAGTTTGCAGCATTCACACCTATACAGTGCAGTACTACTCAAAAGTTTGGACCCACTTATTCTAATGGACTGGCAATATATTTAGCATGTAGTATGTGGCTCTTTATTTGCACTTGGACCCATTTGCACATGTAATATTAAAAATCTAAATTTTTTTATAATTTCCATGTAATTGTATGTCCAACTGAATTACTGTTTAAAGTGTAAGTTAAAATAATAGTAAAAACAATTTCAGTATATTACAAAGTGCTGTCTTTTTTGAGTTTATTTATACTAAAATTGCCGATTTTCCAGCATATCTGGTCAAGTTCAGTTACCGGCTTCACAAATAAATATTACAAATTCGTACTACTGTTTGTGATTACAAAAATATTTATTTTGGAGTGTGAAAAGGATGTTTAATGTGTGGGTTTGCTAATTCTGTTATATTTTGACACAAAAAAAACATCACCTTTTTTAATGAGAGGGGCCTCTGAACGTAACGTCTGTCAAGCTCCATATATTTGATATCTTGGTCTGTATGATGTACATACTGGCAAATATCTGTACTTGGTTTTATCAAACTGGAAAGAAGGTAGCATTGGTTGCACTCAATAAATGAATTGTCCTAAAAAATCCATACAGTTGGTTGTATCAGCATGAATAAAACACAGGTGAAACATCTGTCAAACCAATTACACATTACGTTCATTTATAAATTGGTTCACACATCAGTGGAAAAAAAACCCTGAAGCCAAAACCAAGCCTCATGAATATTTATTACTTCTGGCCGTGCTCAGTGGACACTTTTCCGACTTCCTTGATTTTAGCCACAGGTGACGTGATGTGTCCGTCAGTGTTACGTGACATTCCTTTAAAGTGGCTTTAGAATTTATTCTGTGGATAATATTATCTTTTAATGAACATTATTGTGTTCTTTAGAGTCCTAACTTTGTAAATTGAGAAGAATTTGGATTGTTTTTATGGTTTTAAAAATTGTAATAAATGTCCCCCAGAATGTACCCAAGACCTAATAATGAGCCATATGCAGTATCAAATTTACACCACGTGAATGAATTGTTCACACTACTTGCTGTGATTACTGTTTATCCATCCATCCATTTGTCATTTATTCCTACTAGGGTTGCGGGAATCTTGGAGCCTACCTCAGCCGCCTCTGTGCGAAGGTGGGTTACACCCTGAACAGCTCACCAATCCATTGCAAGTCTATTACTGTTTAAGTGATGTCAAAATAGAGAATATAACAAATTCTTTGCTGAAGCAAAGTTGGGTGTTTCTGTGTGGAATTTTGATGTTCTCCTCGTGCTTGTGTGGGTTTCCTCCAGGTACTCCAGTTTCCTCCTACAGTCCAAAGACATGCACAGTAGGCTAATTGTTCCAAAATTGACCCTAAGTGTACACGTATGTGAGTGTGAACAGATGGGTGTGTTGGCCCTGTGATGGTCTGGCGAGCTGTTCAGGGTGTACCCCGCCTTCGCCCATAGTCAGCTGAGATGGGTGCCAGCTTCCCTGTGACCCTAATTAGTATTAAAAGGCTTAGAGAATGAATGAATGAATGAAATTGCCCCAAGGTCAGAATATGAGTGTGAATGGTTGTGTGAGTGTTGGTCCTGTGATGGTTGGAGAGCTGTTCAGGGTATACCCCACATTCGCCCTGTTTAGGCTTAGATAGACTCTGGCCTCTCCATGACCCTAATAGGCAATGCACTAATACACAAATAGCAAATGAGTGACAGAGTGAGTGAGTGTTTATTACTGCATATTTGTATCTCTGTATGAGTGTGCTGTATTATTTTTACTCCAATTATGTTGTCAGAGATGAAAATTCTATATCTCAAAAGACCTGTTTGGTCATAAAACACAATGTTACATGCTCACAGACTGATTTAGTATCATTGCACTAAATTATTGACGACAACGTTCTGGCATTGTCTAAAAGCCACCAATAGGAGAAATGCCGAGGACTCCCATGTGAAACTCCCAGGATGTCTACAAATATCCAAAGCAACAGTTCCCATTGACACAGCATGCTCATAAACAGAAAAATGCCTTTATTTCCTGAAACTTACTTTGGAATATGTTTTATTTTATGCAAACCCATTTTCTCCACAAGCCCGGATCACAGTATCTGATGATATAAACAGAACGTAGTCATTTTCCTTAATCACAGATCTCTCGTTAGAGAAGTTTCATTTATTACTGTATTATTATCTATTTATTAGCCGTCATTTCATCATTTGCCAAACTGCTTAATCCTATCAGGGTCGTGGGGAGGTTAATGCCGCCAAACCATTGCAAGGCAACACACACACAACCATTCACACTCACACTCACACCTAGGGGCAATCTGGAACTGCCAAATAGCCAAAGGTGTGTGTCTTTAGACTGTAGGAAGAAACCAAAGCACCCCACGCAAGCATGGGAGAACATGCAAACTCCACACAGAAACACCCGAGCCAGGGAATGAAACCCAGGACCTTCTTGCTGTGAGGCGGACATGCTAACCAGTTCATCTGTGACATGTAATATTACGTGAAGTAGCGGTATATAAAGCTCCTGTGAGTACTGGGGCATCCTGAAGACCTGGCGGTGGATGAGCCCGTAACCTGTTATTCCATCAGCAGACTGACGGCTGGCCCTCAGTGATTGATAGAGGACACCAATCAGAACAGTCTGTCAGCACCTTATTGTCTTCTCTCCCCCCGCATGCAGTGATAAGAACCAGATTGCTTACATCCATCCTCTTTCTGTCTGTCTTTCATTGTTGGCTCTGTTTGTCCACGTCTCGTCCCTTCCAGCTCGCTCAGTGTCCCGGCTCCATCTCCGACAAAACTAACTTCTTGTTTCTTTCTTTCAATAATTTCTCGGTGTATGACTTCTTTACTTTCAACCTGCTGTTATTTCTCCACCCACCCTCTCTCTTCTTCTGTCTTTTGTGTTGATAAGAAGCAGCTTGTCCAAACGTGAGATCTTTCAGCTCCCTGTGTCTCCGCTATTGGCTTGGTGTGTTGTGATAAGCCCCAGGCACAGCAAACATGACATTTTGACCCTCCATTTTTTTTTCTTTTTTACCGCATGCCCATTATGGGGCTTTGAGGTGAACCAGTGACCCCTGTTCAAACACTGCTGAAGAACTTTGTGGTGAGGATGATTTCAGCAGGGCTCGCTTTCAGGAAAAAGTATCACTCATTGAAGCAGTTGATGAGCTAATTACACCGCAAAAAGAGAGGATGAAAAAAAAAAAAGGACTACTTTGTATTTACCTGTAATTAGTTCCCATTTACTGTTTGACGGACAAAGACTGAGGAAGGATTTCACTGTGGTTCCATCTTATCTTGTTATAGCTTGTCAAAACCTGTCATTGAAAGCATTCAGGTCCATTATGAAGAAAAATAAAGCTTGGATTGATGTAACAGCTTTTTCATTCCTCTGGTGAGTGTAGTAATAGAGTTAGCCCTCTTTGCTAATCTGATAACAAAGCTAGGCAAAAAGTAGGATTATCACATCACAAGAACCAATTTTGATAACAGTTAGAGAATTTTTTTAATTTGTGTTGAACTGGTAAGCTGTAGGCTATATATTTAGGCTACTTTAGGTTCTGATCTGAATTTTAAAAAAGTGTTGGGGGGGAGAATAAGATGGAGCCTATGTCAGCCAAATCTGGGCAAGGGCAGGGTACACCCTAAACAGCTCACCAGTCCATCGCAGGGCAACACATACACAACCATTCACACTCACATCTAGGACCGATCTGATTTTTGATTTTGATTTTGAAATTCTGAATTAATCCCACAAGGGAAATTATTGCCTCTGCATTTAACCCATCCAAAGTGAGCACACACACATAAACAGAGAGCACACACACACACACACACACACACACACACACACACACACACATTGGGGGCGCCTGGAGAGCAGTCGGGAGTCAGGCGCCTTGCTCAAGGGCACTTCGGCCATGAATGTGGTGGAAGGGAAGGTACAGCACACTCCTCCACCGCCACACATTTTTCCCACTTCTCTAACCATTAGGCTAATGTGCATGTCTTTGAATTGTGGGAGGAAACCGGAGTACCCAGACGAAACCCACGCAAGCACAGGGAAACTCCACACAGAAACACCCTTCCAAGCCTGGGACAAACCCTAGACCTTCTTGCTGTGAGGCAGACGTGCTAACCACTACACCACCATGCCACCCATATAAAAAATGTAAAGATACATAGATAAGTGTATGCTCTTAATCGAAAAGGCTAGAAATGAAAATATGCATCGTAACACAGATAAAAAAAAAAGGAAAGCACTCCATAGGTTTATACAGTACGTGGATATAAGGTGTATATTCACTCTATAGGTGGATTGGTTACAGGACCTCACCCCTGCATGTGCATAGTGCAATTCAATCCCATTCATCGTTCATCGTTCATTTTCTGAACCACTTAATCCTATTTAGGGTCGCGGGGAGGCTGGCGCCCATCTCAGCCGACTCTGGGTGAGGGTTCGATCCCATTCAGACTGCGAAAAACGTGTCTGTGTGGAGTCTACATGGGATCCACTGTGACCCTGATCAGGACAAAGTGATGACTGTAGATGAATGAACGAATGAATGAACGAATGAATGAATGAATGAAAGTATTTCGAAAAAACTTACACCATGAAATCATACACTATGAATATTTTTGTACCTCGGACACCATAACAATTCTACTGTCAAGCAATGTTTTAAGTCAAACCTCCACATCCAGAGCTCAGTTTTTGGAAAATTCCTAACTTGTAGTTTTGTCATCTATAAATATTTATATTGTTTTATTAATAATTTGAAAAGGATAAATTTTAATTTCTTTACTAGCTGCAAATAACATGCCATATTATTCATTCATTCATTCATTTTCTGAGCCGCTTAATCCTAATTAGGGTCGCGGGGAGGCTGGCGCCCATCTCAGCCGACTCTGGGCAAGACCAGAGTACACCCTGGACAGCTCGCAGGGCAAGATGCCATATTATTGTAAACCAAACACACATAACCCTTTCATCCATATATACATCCATTACCTTATACCACTTACTCTTGATCTATCACAGACCTGTGGCACAAGCTTCTGGAATGGATGATTTTCGAAGAATGGTATAAAGTTTTTGGGAGGAAAGGGGGAGCTGGTGGGGGGGTCGACTTGAAGGCTGGAACCTTGGCCCTGTGTGTGGCTTAGGGTGATGTATGGCTCACCACCTGCAAGGCTGCTACACCACATCAAAGAACAGAGAAGTGTTTATATGAGCTGATTTGAGCCCTATTAATGTCAGGAACTCGACATTCACAGAAGGACCACATGGGTCTCCTCTGGAAGCTACCTGACTTACATATACATACACACTCACTTCACGCTAATATTCACACTTGCATTTACTCAGGCACACTAACTTAATAACTTGATATGAAGTCTTGCAAACCATTTGTCCATGTGTTGCTCAGGAAGGTCAAACCGAGCAGGGTCAAGTTATTTCTCCTGATTCTATAAGCATTCTGGGGGATATAAAACAGAGCACCATTACTAGCTAATGGTGGAATTGGTGCCAAGGGACGTTTTGGTGCATTTGGAAGCCTGGAAATTCACATTAGCCAAGTGGATATGAAGTGTTGCAGAATGCACTCAGCTAAGATAAAATCAGCATTCATGCACGACTCTATGTTTGGTCTGTTAAGCATTAAAAAAATATCATCTCTCACAGTAGAACGTCCTCAAGAACGTCTGTTGTAAATGCCTCTGTGGTATATCATTATGTGGAGTTATTACTGGAAAAGGTAGTTTGATTTCACACTCGGGTTTATCCTAATCTGAAAAATTAGGGCCTGTAATAATCATGAGCCATTTCTTTGTGGGTGATCTCCATGGCTGCCATGAGCTTGGACCTCTGGAGGTTAACAGCTACACGCCATTAGTTGCAGCACACTGGAACGTGGCCATCTCAGCTACGGATCACTTGCGTTTCTATCTCAGCCACAAAAACACAGAGACTGGAGGGAGGAGGGGGTGAACGAGTGTGAGAGTGAGTGTGTTTTCTTGCCAAGGTGCATGAAGTTTAAGAAAAGCACTGGGTGCAAGATAGCAAATCCAGGTACAATTCAATAGTATCAATAGATTTTAAAGGTCTTTGGCATGGCACCATGTCTCATTCAATATTTATTATTATTTATTATTTGCAATAATTATTAGTCAATATTCATATATTTTAATTTTAATCTTTTGATATACTGCATTCATCCCGCAAGAGAAATTTTGGCTCTGCATTTAACCCATCTAAAATGAGCACACACACATGGAGCAGTGGGCTGCGATTCACTTTGGCACCCAGAGAGCAGTTGGGGGACAGGTACCCTGCTCAAGGGTACTTCAGCCATGAATGTGGAGGAAGGGAAGGTGCTGCTCACTTACCTCCGCTGCCACACATTTTTCCATTAGGCCACGGCCGCCCCCATATATGTGTTTTTATTAAGGAGGTTTCTGTGAAAGTTGGAAGTTCTTGGTCACATTTATCAACAAAAATCATCAAAATTCATCCTTCACTCATTTACTGAATTGTTTAATCCTACTAGGGTCATGAGGAGGCTGGAGCCTATTTCAGCCGACACTGGGCAAAGGTCCAGACCATCGCAGGGCAACACACACATACGTTCACAGTTAGGAGCAATTTGGAACAGCCAGTTAGCCTAATGTGCATGTCTTTGAACTGTGGGAGAAAACCAGAGTGCCTGGAGGAAACCTATACAAGAACAGGAAAAGTATCCAAACGCCACACAGAATTCACTTGATGGAATCAGTTGTATTAGAAGAACAACTAGCCAGACTGAAGGGAATGTCAGAGATAAATAAGTGGAAAATTTGATGATCCACCTGAAAGACCTTGAGATATTCAAAATATGATGTCATATAGTGATACAGTGGCACCTCGCAAGACGAATTTAATTCATTCCAGGACCCGAAATGCTTGTTATAGCAAGGTGAATTTTCCCGTATATGCCATATATGCCTAATATAAAACATTTTAAAGGTTGTTTTTCTCATAAATAATAACCTATGTTTACCAAAAGTAAACACTAACAAAAATGTATTAATAAAGTGCATAAAAAGGAAAAACCTGCACTTTACCATTAAGATGCGATGAGTCTGGGTTAGCTTTTGGAAGGAGAATCTCCTTCAATGAGAATGTCCGGTCTTTTAGGCGGGGGCGCACTTGTGCTGGCATCATTAGCATGTGGTAGCATAGCATTTCGATAATCTCTTTCTTCAATTCGACGGTTATTTTATCTTTGTGTTTCTTTTCACTACTGTCCTTCTTTCCAGTATCTTTTTAGTCGCCATGGTAACACGACAACTTTTCAATGTAGTAATTATCACCAAGAAGCACAAAGTTAAGAATAAACCCGAAAGAGATGCTTACGCGACGAAAAACAGATGCTATTTGACTCGCCCAGCATTCCGCAGCCACTGAGGTGATGACGCAATGCTGCGTGATCATGTAAAAAACAAGTGATTCTTTGTTTTTACTCGTGCACGGTGCATCCTCGTGTTATGAGACATTCCTCGTCTTTCAGTGCCGAAAATACTCATGAGCATCCATTGTTAAGCAAGTTCCTTGTATAAAGGGACACTCGTCTTGCGAGGTGCCACTGTAAAGGAAGTAAGCGGGTCGGCAAGTGAGTGAGTGAGTGAGTGAGTGAGTGAGTAATATTGTACGTGTTCAAATTTTTTGCCATATCTTTTAAAATAAATCTCACAGCAATATTTTAGCGATGGGGTCAGGTATAAGAGAAGGACAACTAGCCAGACGGAGGTAAATGAGGAGGGTAAAGAAGCGGAAAATTCGATGATCTACCTGAAAATCCTGCTGCGGACTTGCAGTTATTCACCCGTGGGGTCACATGGGCAGGTTACACATTACCGAATCTCAGAGAACATTCAAGTTCACCTTACGAGTGACTGCGTATCAGTGCTCATCAGTGAGTGTAGATTAGTAATGTTTGACACTTTCTGTTAAAGGAAAGGGGCATGTTATTAGATCCCGGTGCATTAAGGCGAGACGATATTGGCATACTCAAAAACATTAAAGTGATTGAGTGGCGCTGGACTGTATGACTGCTCTGTATACATTACAGTGAGGGAGAAGAGGGTCAGCTCAGTCAAACACATTATGTTGATTGAGTGTTGGGGGTGTGCATGACATTTCTAAACACATTACGGTGGAAAGGAGATGGCAGGCTTAAACAGTCTGATAATGGAGAGGAAACGGGGCGAGCAAGGTCAGGATGGACCTTTGCTTTACTTCAGGAAAGTTATCCGGTTAGAAGTGCTTTCCATACTTGCCGTGACACGGGCTCACCTTGCACAAACAAACAAGTTCATGCGCAGATGGACGTGTGTCCTTCGCCTGTTTTTGTTAACTGTCAGAGAGAAAGAAAGGCTTTTTTATTGCGCTGTGTATGTGTACGTATGAGCAACTGGTTTAATATCGAATTTAATTTAGGCTTTTGATTGATTTATGACACAGGAGACATTCTACCCATTTATAAAGAGTAATCAGCACTCTTTGTACCCTCCATGAACATACTGTATATAGCCTGCGGGGTTTAACTGCATTCAAATGATGCAATTGTTTATTCATATCAAAAAATCACCGAATACCGCAAGCCTTTTCCCAAGAATTTAGCCCTCAGCTTATTTCGTTAAACTAAATTGAAAGGTATGTTTTTCCGGGAGTTATACCAGGTTAAAACCACAGGAGATAAAAAGAACAGGAATGCGGATTTGTTAAGTATGCCCTCTCTTATGGTTGCACTTGAGAAAATCTTTTCAATTAGCCAGGTTGACTTTGCATGGTTAATTAAGTCCTCGGCCTGACAGGTTGTCGGACTTCTCCAAGCCTCTTAGGAAGGGCTTAGGGCTGCGGGCCAGGTCGAGACGGATTGGGTACAGCTGGGGTCGGATTAGACGGAGGGCCCAGGGCCTGGTGTCTTTTGGTGGGGCTCCTAGAGTGTAAGGTCTGGGCAGCTTGAGCTAATCCTTCACCTTCTGAACCACCTCCCGGTGAGACCAGAAAGCTTGAGACCACTGACAAAGCGAGACGGAGCTTACAGGTGGATGGAGAGCTATAACGCCTGGTTTTTCCTGTGTGTGCGTGTTTTCTCTCTAACCAGCAGTTAGACAACAAGATTTTTTGTTTTTCTTTTCTTTTATACTCCTTCGTTTGCTTTTGTTCCATGACTTTTGTGATCCGCCCCACTCATCTTTGACAATCATCACAGAGAGGAGATGTTGACTCAGGGCGGATCCCTATACACACTATATTAGACCAGCAGGTGTGCTGAACAGTCCTAAAGCTAGCACTGTATTAACGTATATGTGTTTGTATTAGTTCTGGTGAACGCTGTATAGGTAAAGGGCGGGCCTGGTCCTTGTATTGTGAGTGCTGAGACATTTTTTCTTGACAGATGCTGTTTTAATGTAATCCTACCATGTACAAATCTGAAGCTGTGCTAATCCCAAAGGAATTACCTGAAGTAGGAAACCTCGTCCTCAACACAACAACAGTTTACAATGAACGGCTTGTTTTGGGTTCCTAAAGCCTGTTTAAGGGATTACAAGCCAATACAAAATTCCACTACCATGTTCTTCCAAAACACATTTTTCAAGCTGAAACTCGATCATCTTGTTTCGTCTCAGGCGTGCAGGACGGGGTTGGGGGCGCGGGGGTGTGTCTCTCAAAGACTTGCACTTTTCGTTACTATGGCTTTGGTTTTGGGTGGAATATGAATAGTGGTTTTAATAGAAATTCACCAATACTGCTGAATCGTGCTTTATACCCAACATATTTTACATTATTCACAATTCTTCCCATAATCCTCCTCTGCAGTGTCCTTAAAGATCAGCATCAACCCAAACATATCACTCACTGCAGCATGATCACAGAGTAGGGTTTACTTTAAAATCCCTCAATACAGCACCGCGAGTTGCATTAATCCACCCAAAAACAGAACTGAGCCACAGGGTAATCTAATCCACAACAAAAGTGATCCGCTAATAATCTCCCTACTACACAGACCAGAGGAAAACCGTGGTGTCTTGGGTAATTTGTCATTCTACCAACAATGGTGCACAAAGACAAACATGGACAGGCATGTCCTTTTGTCAACGACGTCTCTAATGACGACATGCTGGTTGAATCTCGTTGCCCTAGGTTGCTACTGTCATCACAGACACAGCTATAATTTACCTGCCTCCTGCCTCTCTCTCTCTCTCTCTCTCTCTCTCTCTCGCTCTTTTGCTTTCTTTCTCAAAAAAACAAGTACAATACAAAAAAAAAAAAACCCAACAGTGATAACAACCAAAACAAAGAACTGGCCCAGATGCTGCTTTGTGAACGAGGGAGATGAGCTGATGAAATGAAATGAAGGAGACGTTGTTCTGTAATATTCAGGCAAAATGGACCGGTTAAATGCGTGGAATGCACTTTGCTGTTTGTGGTTAATGGTTGTCTGTCTCAGGGTTCACTCGCACAGCTGATTGATGTGGCTTTCTTGCCCCGAGCGCCTCCATCACAGCATCTTATTTTACAATCAGCAAGGGTTCACATCAAAGTAGCGTCCCTCATGCCAAATGCCAGCTGAAGACAATTTATCCTGAAGAACAGTGACTATAAAGCACGACAGGTCCCATGACGTTGTATACATCCCATGATTAAACTGAGTACCGGAAATTCCTGAGCATTTGATCCTGTATGTGTTGATAACTTAAGATTTTAGGATGCACACGCTTTCTTGTAATATAACATTCCTCATATGCACAAGAGATTTCAAATAAATGATGAATAATAATAACAATTATAATATTAAAGTGTGGGCGAAACAGTGGTAGCGAGAATCCTGGGTTCGATTCCCGGGCTGTGTGGAGTTTGTATGTTCTCGCTGTGCTTGTGTGGGTTTCCTCCAAGTTCTCCGGTTTCCTCCTACAGTCCCAAGACATGTTAGGCTAACTGGCTATTCCAAATAGCCCCTAAAGGTGAGTGTGGATGTGAATGGTTGTGTGTGATGGCTCTGCGATGGATTGGCAAGCTGTTCACGGTGTATGCCACCTTCGCCCAGTGTTGGCAGAGATATACTCCAGCCTCCCCGCAACCGTAGTAGGATTAAGAGGGTTGGCAAATAAATGAATAAATGAATCCAAAGGAGGGGGCAGTGGTGGCCCGGTGGTAGGGTGCTGGATTACTGATCCCAAGGTCGAGGGTTCAAGCCCCACTATCAACGGGTTGAGTTGTCACTGCTGTCCCCCCAGTGCAGCTAACTGGGTTATCAAATGCCAGCCATGTCTCTCACTGTCTGTGGTGAGAGGCATGTGGTGAGATTTTCGTCAAGAGCTGAGCTGTCCAGGGTGTACTCTGCCCTCGCCCGGAGCCGGCTGAGATGGGCGCCAGCCTCCCCGCGACCCTAATTAGGATTAAGCGGTTCAGAAAATAAATGAATGAATCCAAAGGAACTCATCCTCTCTCTTTATAAGTACTTTTGCACATATGTATTCCTGTAAAGACTGAGTGCGAGTGTAAGAATACAGTGATTGGTGTTCCAACTAGCTATGTTTAAGTTGCACAATGTAATATCTTGCCTATGGGAACCAAATGAGTCAGGGCCGGCTCTGTCCCTAAACCTAAAAGAGTAGCAAATTGAATGATTGTGCACTGGCCCTCAAATCTTATCCCCGGGTTTAGTATCTCATACTATTTGACAGTGGAAAGAAAGTTACTTGTGAAATATGTTGTGTTAGTTGTGTACAGAAATGTTAACGTTAAGCCAAACCCAATGCCTACTTTGTGAGTAAAGCAGTGCAATTTTCATGTGTGCTCTTGCCAGCTGTTGAATGAAGCCCTTCTGTGTTTGGCTAACACGACCACATAATGGCTCCGAGACGTCCCAGATGGATGGTATGCCACCGAGGACTGGATAAAATATCTAATTCTTTTTTAACAAGTCAGCAAACCCACTGTGACACATACTAGCAGTGCACTTCTCATTTCAGTTACTTCACATAGCACAATGTAAGTCAGTGCTCCCTTCACGATGATCACGTGACTCTGTCCATTATACAATACGATACACCAATAATTTATCATGAAAATAACAGCACAGTTCATTTTTACTAATAACTGGTGCAGAGGGAAATTTTATAAAATTAAGTAGTGAGCAAGGACATGCACAATTATTGACACCATCACCGCATGATTGAAGTAAATGATGTCCACTGAAGAAGAATATAATATTCAATAATGCTTTTCATCAAGCCATTATAAATTTACTTCTAATAATTCTATTTTTTAATTATAAAATATTATAAAATTATCATACAGTAATATTATATTATGTTGTGTAACATTATTCATTCATTCATATGTCGAACCATTTAATCCTACTAGGGTTGCGGGGAAACTTGGGCAAAATTGGGTTAAACCATTAACAGCTCGCGAGTCCATCACAGGGAAAACATACAACCATTCACACTCACACCCAGGGGCAATTTGGAACAGCCAATTAGCCTAAAGTGATTGTCTTATGACTAAGGAAGCAAACTCCACACAGTAACACCCTTGCTGAGCCTGGGACTCGAACCCAGGACCTTCTTGCTCTGAGGTGGACGTGCTAACCCCTGCCACACTGTACCTTCCATATTATATTCATTCATTTTCTGAACCGCTTATTCCTAATTAGGGTCGCGGGGAGGCTGGTGCCCATCTCAGCCGACTCTG
>JBCNYH010000024.1:7534440-7548928 GCA_039654325.1 Tandanus tandanus
TATCTATCTATCTATCTATCTATCTATCTATCTATCTATCTATCTATCTATCTATCTGTCTGTCTGTCTGTCTATCTCTGCTCTCTGTCTGCTGGCTGTACAGCTCTCAACCGTTCTGTATATTTTTACCCCTCTGATTTAACCAGCTCCACTCTGTCTCTCTACTCTTTCATTTCTGTCTATTTTCTCTCTCTCTCTCTCTCTCTCTCTCTCTCTCTCTCTCTCTCTCTCTCTCTCTCTCTCTCTCTGTTGCTCTCTTGCTGGCGTACGTACGATCGTCTATTCTCATTTCGCTCTGACAGATTGTTTCCATATGTTCCGGGAGGTCTCAGGGAAACGTAGCTGTATATGTTGGCCCGTGTTGGGATCTCTCCTGAGGCTTGAACTCTCTGCCCGCTCCCCTGTTTTAAAGCTGCCATCCATAACCAAGAGATGTCTCCTGCTCTAACGCTCACAAAGCAGTGTGAGGTTATCAGTGATCCAGTGCTATGGAGTTTCATTTCTGTGCTTGCTCAGACTTAAAAAAAAAAAGAACAACAAAAAAAAAACCAACAACCTCAGATTCAAGTGCATACATGTAGATATAGCTAGTGTCGTAGTGCCGTCATGCCCTCACAATAAAGCCTGATGCATTAATGTTAATGCGCTGAAGGGTGAGAAAACTGTCATGAATGGTAGTGGTGGTGGGGAACATTATTCTTGGGGTAAAGTGCTATTTTGCATGGAGACCGTGGAGAACCAAATCCTAGCACAACGTCTACCTCTTTCATCTCAAATGGAAATAGGCACTTGCATTTTTGCCATGTTTTTGGCTGTTTGTCTTTTATTGTCAGCTAGGCAAGCCGCTGCGGTTCTTTGTCCATACACACGGACAGAAGTATATGGCTCCATATAGAGTGGCGAGCGAGTGGCGATCTCTCTCTCTCTCTCTCTCTCTCTCTCTCTCTCTCTCTCTCTCTCTCTCTCTCTCTCACTCTCACTCTCTTTTAAAGCTCACATTAGTGTGTATACTTCTTTAAGCACTGGTGTTGATTGTAAGGTTAGTGTGAAGCATAGATTGACTCCAGCCATTAAAACACCCTCTCATTACTTTTATACATGGCACAAGTTATTTTGATCCCCGAGTCTGTCATCTTGAATTGCTCCGAAAATGTGATGGTGTGAGAAATCACACACACATGCGCAAAGAGAGTTGGTTCACGTTCACAGAAAGTACGGCCCGTGAGTGAATGTACATAAAAACTTTAATGTACCAGACTGGAATGTGGCCGGGATCTGCACTTCAGCATGTGTTTTTCAGGGAGTGGGGTGTGTGTGTGTGTGTATGGGTGTGTGTGTGTGTGTGTGTGTGTGTGTGTTGTAGCTTCAAGGCTTTAATATGAAAAAGCTGCATGTCCACCTGCAGCCAATCACATGCCTCTTAGAGCTAATACTACTGCTGGATGGCGCAAAGGATTGTGGGAAATCTATTTTGACATCAAAGCGACTGCTTTCTAATGAAAAGGGAAATAAATAACTCTTGTCTGCTACCTTACTTGCTATTTATCTTTGGTACGACAGAAACGGAGAAGGAAATAATTGACAGGTACCATCTCATTCCAAAAGGACTGGATGGATGATGGGTGGGACTAATAAAAAGTACCGAGTACCAAAGCGACATTAAGTACCAAGGCGACATGGTGGCGCAGTGGTTAGCACGTCCGCCTCACAGCAAGAAGGTCCTGGGTTCGATTCCTGGGCTCGGGGCATTTCGGTGTGGAGTTTGCATGTTCTCCTCGTGCTTGTGTGGGTTTCCTCCAGGTGCTCCGGTTTTCTCCTACAGTCAAAAAACAGGCACAGTAGGCTAGTGAATGGTTATATGTGTGTTGGCCCTGCGATGGCCTGGCAAGCTGTTCAGGGTGTACCCAACCCTCGCTCAGAGTCGGCCCCAATTAGGATTAAGCGGCTTTTGATGAATGAATGGATGGACTCTAGTACCATGTATGGTATGAAAATAATTAGTTTGTGTGAAAGAATAGATGATATAGACTGTACGTGAATGGTGAATGAAGAGAGAGAGAGGTTGTTCTTGGCGAGTGAGACATGAAGATAGAGCCAGGCTAAGATAAATAGACACCTGGCCAGAGTGATAGAGGTGTGTGTGTGTGTGTGTGTGTGTGTGTGTGTGTGTGTGTGTGTGATTGAGCGGTTCACAGGTGTTTGATGGCTCTTTTGATGCCTCACGGAGTGACAGATCGGCGTTCACACCCACACGCTGTCTAAGAGCCAGCGAGAGAGAGACGGATGGAAGGATGGAGGGATGGAGAGGGAAAGAGAGAGTGGCTTAATGAAAGGAGCCGGCAGACAGTAGTTGGCCAGACGAGGCTGGTCGTTAACTGAAGTGTCATTCATTCGCACTCCCCCCTGTGAATACAGCATACTAATTAAGCCAGATAAATGTGCCGAGCCACTCTCCAGGGACGCGCTCTTAAACAAGCGCGAGGAGAGCGCACTCTCTAGGGAGGGCTGGTCTCTTTTTCTTTCGCAGACACATACAAACTACGTCGATTTATCATGCCTTGTATCATCAGTGACAGCCAGAAACGCCAGCGTTCCCTACGGGAAGGCCTGTCAAGCAAGGCGGTTGTTGAGCGATGGTCAGGTGATGGATCCTCTTCCCTGTCTGCTTGCCTTGTAATTATCCCACCAGCCTTTTCTTTTTCCACCCTGTTCTTCCTGTTGGCTGAAAATTGCTCCTGTCATGATGATCATTGCATTGTTTCACACATTACCCATGCTACTCCATCACACCCCTAAATTAAAACCTCATCCCAACTTACAGGGTTTTTTTTGTGCTTCCGTACTTCACGCAGGTAAACGGCCACCCCATCCACCCTGTGATGCTGATACATAAAGAACAACTTTTTTTTTTTGCTTCTCTCTACATGTCTGGCTTCCTCTTAGTGGAAATGAGAACAGTGCCCCCTGCAGGCGTCAGTATGCATGTGCGGCCCACCAGTTTATTTCACAGGGCAACCCCGTACCCCGTCGCCAAGTCCTGGCCAACCAGCATGCGCGGAGGAGTTTAAAGAGCTTGTGAAACAACCTGATAATTATTCACTGCAGAGTAATTATGCAGGGCCTCCCAATTCATTACCCTGCCCTGCCTGCACCATACTGGAATCGACTGGCATGGGGAGCCAATATAAGTAATCGGAATTCATCTTCCGAAAGAGACACTGGATGCAGTCTGGATGGGGTTTGGTATAGTGACTGCTCACTTGTTGACAAAGGAAGTGCCGGATGGCACCGACCCAGAATACCGGCTGGAAGCTATTAGACACGGAGGTAATTGTGTTGTCCTCTATTTCTCCCAATTTACTCTGTCTTGCACACACTCTATCTGAACTGTTCACTCCATCCTGGGTTTCACCACGAAGCCACAGCAGTTAACAATATCAGTTCAGTATGCCTTCATGTTTGTTTGTTCTGCATTGCACGGATCATAAGACGGGATGAATTCTTTAGATATCACACCATCCACGTTGTAATTTATGGTACCATGAATGGAATGTTGCTGCCTCACAGCGCCAGGGTTTCTGGCTCAATCCTCAGTTTGGGTTACAGTTGGAGCGATGTTACTGTATCTGCATGGGTGGGTTTCCTCCTACTCCCCAAAAAACATCCTGGTACGTGGATTGGTGACTACCGGATCCACCACAACCCTGAACGGAATGTAATGTTAAGTGGTCGCTAAAGATGAATGGGGCAGTACGGTGGCTCAGTGGTTTGCACTGTAGTCTCACAGCAAGAAGATACTGGGTTCAAACCTTTTGGCTGACGGGAGCCTTTGTGTGTGGAGTCGTGTCTGTTCTTCCACTGCTTGTGTGAGTTTCCCTCTGGATACTCTAGTTTCCTCCAAAAATGTACAGTTACAACAACAAGTGAAGTGGCTACTCTTAATCACATTCATGGGTGTGAATGTGAGTGTGAATGGTTTTACATGTCGATGTTAGCCCTGCAGTAATGTGGTGACCTGTTTAGGCTGTAACCCCGCCTCGCACCCCAAGTCATCTGGGATTGGCTCCAGCTTCCCCAACAACCCTGAGGAGAAGTGGTATAGATTATGGATGGATGGGTAGATGGGTAGATGGATGAATTATACGTTCACGGTGCAGTTATTCCACAATTTAACTGATTGTCAACATAATTATTTTCAATCTTAGAACAGAGTTTGTCAAAAGTGCTTAAAACGTCCACCTCACAGCAAGAAATTCCAGGGTTCGAGTCCTGGGCTCAGCAAGGACATTTCTGTGCGGAGTTTGCATGTTTTCCCTGTGCTTGTGTGGGTTTCTTCTGGGCTTGAGATGCACTATCGATCTTATAGGAATAAATTGAATCACATTATTAAGGCTGCTAAACGTGCATATTACAATGAAAGATTTGCTGCTGTGAAAAACAATATGAAGGAAACCTGGCAATTGATCAATGAAGTTATAAAAAAATGCAAGAATAAGTCTTTTTATCCATCCTCATTTATTTCTGACGGCGAGACAATAACTGATCCACTACAAATCGCAAACCGTTTTTATAAATTTTTCACCAACATTGGTCCCAACTTAGTAAGCAAAATTGTCTCGCATAATTCGGCGTTTGTAAACTTTTTACCTGATTATGTAAATGAATCTGTCTTGAACCCAACCGATGTAACCAAAGTTCAGGAAATTTGCAACTCCTTAAAATCCGGAAAGTCGATGGGGTACGATAATATTTGTACTTTTATTTTGAAAAATATGATTGATACTATATTGTTACCATTAGTTAGAATTATTAACCTCATGCTATCTAGGAGTGTATTTTCGGATAAACTCGCAAAACTGATACCAATTTTTACAGCCAGTGAGTCCAAGTACTTCACTAATTATAGACCTATCTCATTACTTTCCAAGTTCTCAAAGGTCTTTGAAAGAGTAATTCACAATCGTATTTCAGAATTTGTCAATCGCATGGAGATTTTGTATAGCCGGCAATTCGGAGTCCGCAAAAGTTACTCGACCGCGATGTCTTTGATACACTTAGTAAATGCTATTGCATCGGCTGTTGATCGTAATGAATTTACGGTTGGTATGTTCCTCGACCTCTCTAAAGCATTTGATACCCTTGACCACCGCATTCTTTTTGCCAAATTCCAACACTACGGTATTCAAGGTCCTGCACTGGAGTGAATTAAAAGTTATTTCTTAAATCCATCCCAATATGTTCTTTTTAATGGTACCCGTTCTGACGCATGGCTTATTAAGTACGGTGTACCTCAAGGCTCCATCTTGGGACCTCTACTGTTCGTATTAACGATCTTCCAATGGTTACCAAATCGACGGAGTCAATGCTCTTCGCAGATGATACTAGTATCTTCTACTCAAGTTCAGACTTAGAAAGTGCAACACGTACAATAAATAACGAACTAGCCGATGTTGATCTCTACATGAAAGCCAACAAACTCTCAGTAGATATTGAAAAAATGAATTATGTTGGGGTTTTTTTTCGACCAAACAGAAATCCTTAAACCGGCCAATACCCCCCATTTTATACCTGTTGTTCTGCTCAAACAGGAAAAGGCAGTTACATTTCTAGGTGTCTATGTCGATCAACACCTTACCTGGAAGAACCACATAAGTTACATTAGCAAAAAGATTGCTAAGTCTGTTGGCATCACGTACAGATCACGTTTTTTCCTCTCTTGCTGTACTAAGACAGCTTTATACTATAGTTTAGTTTACCCCTATTTGACCTATTGTACCACAGACTGGGCCTCAACCTATGTTACCTTATGCGAGCTGTGACAGCAATCACAAATTCCCATTACTTGGCCCACTCAGCTCCGCTTTTTTCTGAGCTAAAAATATTAGATATTTTCAAAGTCAGTACTTTCCAGACTGCAAAATTCATGTTTTCCTATTATCATCAAAATCTACCTAGAGTGTTCTCAGATTTGTTTGTCACCAGTGATACATGATTCACATGACCACAGTTTCCGCTCCCACCTTTGCCGGACCAATATCAAAGGGTTTACCATTTTATTTCAAGGCCCCAAAATCTGGAACTCATTGCCAACTCCGTTACCTTCATCTTCTACTTTCCCTTTATTCAAACGGTAATTAATTGACTTTCTGATAGCTCGATAGTTGCATTTCTTCTTTTTTAGTCCATTTGTACCCAATCTGTAGTCGGTTCTTTGAGATAAATTAAAAGTAATGAGGGGACCTCCTCGTACAAGCCGATCGGTTTTTGAGGTCCTCTCGCCACTCCAAATTTGTAACCTGCTATATGTTTTTGTTATATATGTCTGTGGAAAAAGAACATAAAATAAGAGTACTTCCGTTTCCATCCATAGTTCAAAGAGATGCATATTAGGCTAATTGGCTGATCCAAATTGCCCATAGGTGTGTGTGTGTGTGTGTGTGTGTGTGTGTGTGTGTGTGTGTGTGTGTGTTGGCCCTGCAATGGTCTGCTGAGCTGTTCAGGGTGTACCCCACCTTCTCCAAGAGTTGGCTGAGATCATAAGTAGGATTAAGTGGCGTAGAAAATGAATGAATGAATGAACTTGTTGTGTAATCCTTCTAACCAACAAAGAAACAGCTCACCAGGCCATCGCAGGGCTAACACACATACAACCATTTACACTCATACAGAAACACCCCGAGAGCATGAATCAAACCCAGGAGCTTCTTGCTATGAGGTGGACGTGCTAACCACTGCACCACCACGCCTCCTACACGACAAGTTATGTGTGGATTTTCATGAAATTTCTCACCAGAGTTGGCACTTTCCATAAAGAAGAGTCCACTAAATTTTGGAGATGATCTGGATCAAATTTTCTATGCAGGAATTTTTTTAAGATTCTTTAACGTTGTGAGAGGACGATTCGTGACATTCTGGTCCATATAAGGGATTACTAAGCTTGGTAGGGGTTTGCACTCACCAAGGGTGTGCTTATCTTTTCTTAAAAAGATTAAAAGAAGGAAACAGAGTTAAATTAGTGGACAACTGTAATAAATATGTATTTTGTACATTAGTGAAGGATTTTGTGGAATTTTCATCTTTCTTCTAGCTTCTCTTTGATTAGTATTCGAAGGAGGACTGAAGTTAAGTGAATATGTTGTGTGCATCTGGGCAGTAAATTAGCTTTCTTTGTTGAAAGATCTGATCTTCGGGTTTGACCTTCTCCCTGAACTGTGCAATGTTCCATTAAATCTTATCAGCCCCCTATTTGACTTAATAATATCACTTCCTCCACAAGGCAGACATAGAGATGGTATAGACGGTAGTGTGCATTAGTATGTACACCTGTGTCTCATGTGCTGCGGATCCAATTACAGACTGGACATTGGGTGCAATGTGGTAGGAAATGGTGCACCTGTCTCAGGATATCTATATCCATAGAAAAGCACTTTGGGAGTATTGAATGTCACAAGGCTTGTGTGTCCCAAGTAAGAAACTTTTAGCTTTATCCCAGTGGTGCTATAAGAAATCCTAAGGCCTTTTCCTCATTCTTCTCCAACCACAGACTTTCTCCCTGAAGCGTCCAGTACATTAATAATATTAATGAAGTCCTGCTCTCTCTCTCTCTCTCTCTCTATTCATGAGTCAGTGTGTAATCTAGGACACTAGGGAGGAGAGTTAAGTTCTGTCTCAGCAGTGTCTGGCTGCATGCTCTGTGGCCAGAGGCGTGCTTCGAGTAGTCTCTGCGGTTTGCCTGGCATGTCCAGGGCACATTCAGGAGTAATTAAACACTTCCACACACTCTCCAAGCAGGACCGCCTCTGGATAACGTGCCAGTAATGTTTCACAGCCTTAAAGAGAGGAGTTCAACAAGGAAATGGGAATTTTTAGACACACTAATGGATGTGCATGCAAGCAAAAGAATGCATATGTACAGTATGTAAAGACTAACTTCTCTCTCTCTCTCTCTCTTTCTCTCTCTCTCTCTCTCTCTGTCTCTCTCTGATCTTCTGTTGATTTCACCATATTTTAGATCGCTCTCTTGTTTTTGGATGAAGCCCCATTTTCATTTTTAGCTTTGTCCTATTCTATACTTAATAGATACATTGTAAGGTGAAGCTACATCATTCTTTTCTCTTTGCAAAAAATTACGTACACATCCCATGTGGGAGTATGTGAATACCATGTGATGTCATGTGTTTACTCATGTACAGCTCGAGAAAGCAAGAATGGGTGGAGATTCTTAGAAAACAAATCACATTCATTCATTCATTCATTCATTTGCTAAGCCGCTTAATCCTAATTAGGGTTGCGGGGGGGCTGGCGCCCATCTCAGCCGACTTTGGGCGAGGGCGGGGTGAACCCTGAACAAGTCACCAGGCCATTGCAGGGCCAAAACACATACAACCATTCACACTCACACCTAGGGGCAATTTGGAACCACCAATTAGCCTACTGTGCATGTTTTTGGACTGTGGGAAGAAACCGGAGTACCTGGAGGAAACCCACGCAAGCACGGGGAGAACATGCAAACACCACATAGAAATGCCCCATGCCCGGGAATTGACCCAGGCTTTCTTGATGTGAGGAGAACGTGCTAACCACTGCATTTAATAAAATGTAAAGAAATGTGTTATGATGCACATATGTCGTTCATGTGACCTTTTTCGTATGGCTTCCAGCCCAGAATCCCTGGGGAATGTAAACTTCTGCACTCATCTGTATTTATCTCCAGGTAAATAGAGGCTAGCCTTTTTTTTTTTTCTGCCTCACTGATTGCACTGTTGCCTTGAGTAATTTTTCTAAGCCATAAATCACTCCAACTCATACACACTGTCTTTTGGGGGCTATCGGCTTCGCTGATTATGTTTCCTATTGGTGGTGTTGGGAGTCGAATAACTCTGCGGGTGTCTGCTTCCGCTTAACCGCCTGTCCTGAGCTGTCAATCAAAACGCCCTCATAGCCTGGCGCACAGCTCCGTTACTGAGGTTACTGACACAAACCTGCAGCCACAACATGATATATGAAGAGAGGGTTAAGCAAAAGAGAGAGTTTAAGCCAAGCCTAGTGAAGCAAAACTAGAGTCTCAGAGCGACATTCAAGCCAGCATGTTAAGCAAAGGTCCAAGTTTCCAAAAATCTTAGTAAACTCTGGCTTCAAACAAGCACTGAACAAAATCACACCACACACTTTGCCTGCTAAGCGCTGGAGAGGATGTGAGTGAGCTGTCTGGCAGTGAGACTGGGGCCAAAACCGGGTCAGGGGCTCACGCATGGTTTGAAATGCGCCATTGTTCTGACTTAAATAAATACGTAGCACCCAAATCCTTCGCAAATACTTTGCTTTTTATTCATTGTTGGGGTTTTCTCTCTCTCTCTATCTCTCTCTCTCTCCACAATGGCAGACTACACAGCAGACATGGAGGAGCCCTAAAACACACAGAACACACAACCCCAAATGGGCTGTTTTGACTGATAGAAAATATCCTACAATAATCTTGTGTGTAATCGTGCTTGTCTTTTTAAGATGTAGCCATAAAGCCTCCCACCGAACAACTGTAGTAAAATATTACAGTTGTAGGAATGTTTTTGTGTAAAGTAAACGGGGGTCCATGGACCAAGCAGCCATGAAGCATACACAGGGGGTCTGCAATGTCTTTATACTGTTACAGTGGTACAAATCCAAACAATGTTTTTATAATCATACTGGCGCTCATGATTATTTGCATACTTTGTGTGGTTTATTGAATGGTGACCTTGCAAGTTCAAAAACAAGTAGGTCGGTATGTAATGTCAGCTTAAATGTCATTGTTTTTAATGAAAATGTGTTAATAATAAGTAAACAGAACTTAAACGCTCTGTCTCTCTCTCTCTCTCTCTCTCTCTCTCTCTCTCCCTGGAATACATAAATGTCAGCATTGCAGGACTGAATGTGGGAAATGTAGTTTACTCTCATTGTCTTTCACATATTTGCCGAACTGCTTAATCCTACTAGGGTCGCAGGGAGGCTGGAGCCTATCTCAGCCGACACTGGGCGAAGGCGTGGTACACCCTGAACAGCTCGCCAGACCATTGCCAACGCACTCCAAACCATTCACACTCACACCTAGGGGCAATTTGGAACAGCTAATTAGCCTAATGTGCATGTCTGTGGGAGGAAATCGTAGTACCTGGTGGAAACCCATGTAAGCACAGGGATGCAAACATAACATGCAAACTCCACAGAGAAACAGTCTTGCTGATTGGACTCGAACCCAGGACCCAGTGTGTGTGTGTGTGTGTGTGTGTGTGTGTGTGTGTGTGTGTGTGTGTGTGTGCGTGTGTGTCACAGCTCTACATCCTGTTTCTGCTGCTTTCTGGCTCTTAATACATTTCCCAGCAAACCTTCCACCACTACATCACATGACTATTTCACATGCTTACACTTCACCTGTTGCTAATCACTGCCGCACTGATATGCTAACACTATATTATGGCTCTGTATATTTATGCTCACTGCAAAGTATCTTTCCAAGCCTTTGTTGGCTGATCGGGCTTTCTGTTTATGGCCCGGTTTGTTTACACATCACTGATTTACTGCCTAGCCTGTGATACTGTATGACCTCTATTAGCCCCTTCTATCCTAAGTTTGGATTATCTTTGATGTACTGTCCGCCTGATCGTTTGACCGCTGCCTGTTTGCCATTTGTGAACTTGGAATGTGCTTTTACATCGTCTGCCTGGTTTGCATCATTAAACCCTTTTATCTGCTAATATAGTCTCAATCACTATGTGAGGGGATGGCTCTATGTTCCAACAGCCCTACTCATATAAGATAGGCATCTTGATTAAATCAGTTGGGCACCCTAGTCAGGTCCGTTGAGTCTGGGTTAAGGTTAGGGCTGTGGAGCCAATGGGCTGTCAGAATGTAGGGCTGTAACCACTATGTGACTGTGTGTGCAATATTCTATTAACATTTTGAACACAATGTTAATAGAACCATGTGGGCCAGCCGTGGCCTAATGGTTAGAGAAGCAGGTTTGGGACCTAAAGGTTGCTGGTTTGATTCCCGAACCAGCAGGAAAAATGTGTGGCAGTGGGGGAGTGAGCTGCACCTTCCCTTCCTCCACCTTCATGGCTGAAGTGCCCTTGAGCAAGGCACCTAACCCCCAACTGCTCTCTGGGCACCCCAATGTGTGGCAGCCCACTGCTCTGTGTGTGTTCACTTTGGATTGGTTAAATGCAGAGCCAAAATTTCCCTTGTGGGATTAATACAGTATATATATTTAAGAAATCAAACCAATATTACAGCTGATGTTTTTAAATGTAACTGGGACATTATTCTTTAATATTATAGCCAAGCCCTCTTAGAACTTGACTTTTTTTTCAGGCAGATGTGTTTTTGTTTGAGTAAAAACACCACTGTAAAGTAAGCAAGAGGAGGAACAAGTCCCTCCCCCAATAACTAGTTTGGTGATGGTGGTCCCATCTGTGTTGTGTCTATTGGAGAATGAGTCCTATCTAAGAGAGGTAGATGTTTGGACAAGACTGGCATGAAAAATCATTCTCCTGGGTTGGCTGGCGATTGGAGTTGCCACTCTATTCATCTTCTCATTTTGGTCCTCTGGGTCTCTAAGTGGTGTGGCCCTTCATGTACAGCCTGCTACCAAGCGATGCGGTCAACTGTAAGAGTCTTGAGTCTCAAGAGACGAGTGTTTTTCTTCAGCATAAACACCAAACTTGTCAATCAGCCAAGGCAAGTTTGGTTTCAAACAGCTCCTTCGTGAGTTTTTTGCCTCGTATCTGTAAAGAAACTCATAAAAACATCTTTATCATCTAAAACCTTTTTTGGTAACATTGCCTTACAAATCAATGCTTCCGAATAATTAAGTGGCTTTCCACACTTGTATTTCTTTTCACCACTGTGACACAGTGAGCTTTTTGGAACACAATGTAATTATTGACAAAAGTTCATAGCATGCCATCTGTAAAAGTTATACAAGAGTCTGCTTGAAGTGGTTAGTGGTGAGTAAACATGAAAGTAGGCGGCTATTGGCCGGACTTGACCGCAAAACATACCAGACTTTGTGGCAATAACTATGAGTCTGGCTAATGAGACCATCAGACACCGAATGTTTCTTGGCTGTTCGATATCATTTGTGTTAAGAAGAACATTGCTTTAATTTCCTTTCTGGCTGAAATCATATCATACCCATAAAGATGTTGGCCAAGATAAGGTTTATAAGCATGGTCACATTGTGAGTTTGTGTGTGTGTGTGTGTGTGTGTGTGTGTGTGTGTGTGTGTGTGTGTGTGTGTGTGTGTGTGTGCGTGTGCATGTACTTGCAGCTTGCAAAGTTATTTGCAGACCTGACCTCGTTACCTGAAATCTCCCAAAAGACAACGCCTGTAAGTACTATATTGTTTTTACTGTATTTAATAGACTGTGTGTGTGTGTGTGTGTGTGTGTGTGTGTGTGTATAGATAGATTTAGGTGGAGGGGTGCATTAATTGTTTTTAAAATGTGAGCATACCTCCACCATCACCATTTATTAAGTAATGCATTACGTTCTGAGGTGGGGTCGGTGTAATGGTTGTATGTGTATGGTGTGAGCTCATGATTGAGAGGTAGTGGGTTTAAATCCCTGTTAGACATCCACCCTTCTAAGACCCATGGGCAAGGTCTTAACCACAAGTGTGCCTCCCTCCACCCAGAAATAATACTGGGAAGGTAACCTGCGATGGACTAGTGTCCCATCAACGAATAGTTGAACTCCTAGTTGCTTCACGCTAAGGAACCCGGGGGGTAAGCTCCAGCCTGATGAGCCAGTAAGCACGGTAGACTTTACCTTTTTACCTTGCGACGTTCTGAGGTGTCTTGAACGTGTTTATACTGCTGGCCGATTTAGTGTCTGATTTGCATTTGAAAGCCTGATAACTCCAGAGGATTTGGATGGTTTTGTCAGAGATGTGAATCAGTCCTAAGTATTTGTTTATCTGGATCACTTGTCGGCATGGAAACCTTGGAGAAACTCCTGGGTGCATTTGCTGCATTCCATCCCACACTGGGAATAAAATATATAACGCTCCAGGTAAGAGTCATGTTTAAAGTGTTTCAGTAATCTGGACACAGGCTTACTCAGACCCTGCATGGAAGCATGAATGAAACAGTAACCACTAAAAAAACAAGTCACTGTTAGAGAGTAGGGTGTGTCTTCAATCCCACACGATGATTCACACACTGCTGTCAGACAGAGCTCTAAAATACATTTATTTACTGTGCGTGATTAGCAAGATAGTTTCAAATAATATATATTATTATATGGTAATGACAGTGCGCGCAATCCGATTGGTCGGCACATGCAATAATTCATGTATCCAGACCAGGACGTATCTGAGCAATAAATTAACTGTTAGCACATAGTGGCGCTCACTAACAGCTATGATCTTTAGCAGCCTCCATAGAAGCATTCAGTGTTTTCCTGAAGAGAAAAGGTATACAGGAAATATTCTAAGGGATAAAGAGTTTACGCAGTACTCGCTGCTCTTCAGGAAGCTCTTGTTCTGCATGGGTCAGACTATGACAGCCTAACTAAAATATTATCACATGGCGATGTTTACACTGGGGCCATGAGGTCCACAATCTCCACGATTTTAGAGAATCGTGATGAGCTTGGGGGGCCATGGGATCGAATCGTGATGAATTTGATGGAGCCGTGACGGTCTCGAGGGGACCTGGTGGAGCCGTGACGGTCTCGGGAAGGGGGACCTGGTGGAGCCGTGGAAAAAATGTTTGCTATGATTTATTACGATTTAATGCCAATTGTGATAGAACAAGGGAATCGTAGTAGAGCTTAACAGAATGTAACAGACCTTTATACTCCATCGTAGGGGAGCTTGAAGAACTTGGAAACAGGATTTCTTCAAGTTTCATCTCTTGGATGCACCGTGCCTAATTTTCATACCCCAAGCGTGCTCATAAATCGTGGAGATTGTGGCCTCAATGGAAACCTAGGGTTGCAGAAGAAGATCCCTACGGGGTCCCTACCCTTTCCCGGACATTTACCATAATCGGTCCGGCAATCACCATTATTCAGCAGCAGTCCCGGACTTTTACGACACTTATCCGACACTCAATACACAATATTGTCAATAATATCACATTCTTTTTAAATGTGGGTTCCGGCTCGTCGTCACTGTCCTCACTTTAACTTTCACTTAGATCTCCCATCACTGATGCCACTATCTGTTCATCGGACATTATTTCGTGCCCTTCTGCTGCTTTATTTTCATCCATCCACTCGGACGGGAACGGGCCGGACAGGAGGGAAGTTGGAAAATTATGACTGACCTGGACTTCCATCATCGATTCCCGGACTTGTCTGAGCATTTTTCCGCCAATACCAAATAATGTCCGGCTCTGGATTTTGTACGGGAAATCCGAAATCCAGGAAATAGGGGTACAGGAAATCGAGGGTGATGTGTAGTTAAGTCAGAAGTCAGAGCTGTTCTTCGTAAAGTTAATCAACAGCT
>JBCNYH010000024.1:7571879-7585895 GCA_039654325.1 Tandanus tandanus
TGTGTGTGTGTGTGTGTGTGTGTGTGTGTGTGTGAGAGAGAGAGAGAGAGAGAGAGAGAGAGAGAGAGAGAGAGAATGTGTCCTTGAGCATGCACACAAAGGAATCTATACCTCTGTGACTGTGGCTGCGTATAGTCCTGTGTGTTAAGCACACACCATTACATGCATAATCATCAGGATTGTGTGTTTCCTGTGTTAAATGGATGTTTGCACTATGTCATGTGTGTTTATGACAGCGGAATCCAGCCTTCACGTATCTCTTAATTAAATGAACCTTGAAGTCGTTCGTGGACTAAACAATCACAAACACACACCGGTTTCCTCTCCGACTTGTGTGTACCGCAGTGGGATTAACCACATGTGCTGTCTATTTAAGTCTCATCAAATCCAGATACACACTAATGTGAGTGAGCTGAGAGACTATGATGGATAGAACGTCTTGGAGTGTAATCAGTTCGTCTGTGGGAATTCACAAGCAATTTAATGACACATCATGCACAAATATTAGGGTTAGGACGCATTTCAATGTCGGTTCTATGCACAAGTTACAGTGTGTTTATGAATGTACATGTTCTCACAATGTACGAATAGATCCTGCTGAAACATCCAGCTTGGTCTGAGCAGCTACCAGCTGTCCAAAACAGCTAAATAGTGGTAGATGGTAATAGGTTCTAAATCACTGCGACCAATGCAACGTTATAGACAAACAATTGTAGATCAGTTTTTCAAGTAACTTGATTGAGCTGGGAGTTGATCAGATTAAAGGTTCTCATTCATTTACCAGGTACAATATATTAACATGAAATACAGTGATATTTCTTGGAAATAAAAGGATTCGGCTACAATGTCTTTCTGAATCCATTTGATTACTCCTGTACATGATCATTAAAGAGCACCGGTATCGGTCATCCTTATAGCATAATTTGTGCATAATGTAATATGTTTAAGTGATACAGACACTTATTTTAACATAAATACATAAATAACCATAAAAAGCACAAAACTGGTAACTTAATCCTGTGGATTAGTAGCGGGGGCTGAACTGCTGGGTTAGCAGTCGTTTTCCCCGGAAGTGACGTCAACACGTTGGGCGGGGTTGACGTCTCTTGTGGTAACAGTGAGACGTCACATTCTAGTGACTCTGAGGAGGAGAATGCTGCCAGAGATGTGTGTGACGGTAAATCCAAAATGGTTTATGGTTTAAAAACACAAAGAAATGTTTATTTCTGCGCTTGTTGCTTGTGCAGCCCAGCACTGGCAGGAAGGGGTGGGTGGCGGTAAAGGAAGTGACTTGCACCTTCGCTTTCTCCACCTTCATGGCTGAAGTGCCCTTGAGCAAGGCACCTAACCCCCAACTGCTCTACGTGCACCCCAATATATGTGGCAGCCTACTGCTCCGAGTGTGTGTGCTCACTTTGGATGGGTTAAATGCAGAGGCAATAATTTCCTTGCGGGATTAATACAGTATAGCAAATAAATAAATAAAACACACAGGCTGTTCACTAGTGAATGGACCCCTTTAAACTGCATTTTTCAGGAAGATTGTTAACATTTTTTCCCATATTGCCTTATTGTTGTGGTATTTTCTTTAGAATAATTTGTTTACAATATTGTATTAAGTGCTGTATTCATAAAATTTTCGTATTAACATTTAACTGTGTTTTGGACAGCAGGATTAAGCGGCTTCGAAAATGAATGAATGAATATATTCAAAATCTGAATGGGTTCAAAAAGTCATCTTTTGATACACAGCACATAGATCTGCATGGAGCATGCCGAGCTCACCTGACCTGCCTCTGTCATGGTTAAAATGTAATAATAAATAGGGGGAAAATAAACTATAAACATTTTGTTTCGCTTTTCTGTCCCTTACGTTTCCGTGTAGTAAATTGTGATGAAGTTCCAAGCTCGGGCATTTCTGTCTTCCTCTCACCTTGCTTGCATGGGCTTCATCCAGGTACTCCGGTTTCCTCCCACAGTCCAAAGACATGCAAATTAGGCTAATTCACTAGACCACTGCAGGGCAGACACACAAACAACTGTTCACACTCATACCTAGGGGCAATTTGGAACAGCCAATTAGCCTAATGTGCATGTCTTTGGACTGTTGGAGGAAACCGGAGTACCCAGAGGAAACCCACGCAAGCATTGGTGAACCACACAGAAACGCCCAAGCCCGGGACTCGAACCCAGAACCTTCTTGTTGTGAAGCGGACGTGCTAACGCCCATCCTGCAAACAGAGAACCTAAACCAACCAAAACATACACACCTACAACAAGCAAAATCATGTGGAGTAATGTGATATTATAATGTAAAATATTGTTAAAACATACTGTATTTAGAAGTTGTTCACAGCATGTGTTGTTTGTCTTTTTCAGAAAGAGTGCTCCAACTTTGTGCGGGTGCTGCAACCCTACAACCAAACACACATATATGTGTGTGGCACGGGGGCATTTCACCCGATATGTGCCTACATGGAGATAGGCAAAAGAGCAGAGGTACACACACACACACACACACACACACACACACACACACACATATACACACGTTCACACTCATAACCTGCAGATATTTTATCACGCATCATTTTAACAAGATATTTTATCCTCGCTGCCGCTCATGTAACACTTGTTCCAGACAGATTCACACACTGCCTCTAAAAGCATAGCGAGATTAATTATTCAGAGGATATAATCTCAGGCTAACACTTCCGCTGACGCCTCATGAATGATTTCGGCAGAGAAGTGCAAAATGACAGAGGGGAGAGAAGCACATTTTGTTGAGAAGCGGTGATTCATGTGTGGAGAGCCGAGCTGGTCTTACGCTGGTGGGAGATAGCTGTGCATGTGACTGATATTTGGGACTGAATATGATGTCAAATATGTCTGAATTTTAGGAGTGAGTGTCATTTTTTCAGGTTTATGGTTAATATATTACACAAGTCGATGTTTGGATTGCTGGAAATACTAAGGATGTACACAGGATACCTTACTGTACCTTGCTTACAAGCTATACATTCACTTATATATGATTTTCAGTTGCCAGCATTTTGGGTTTATATTTATTTACATAATTAACAATCCATGAACTTAAGCATTAATACACAGTGCAATCCCAGATTAAAATCATTAATGGAGAGATTAAAAAGCCTGTTCGTTCTACTATAAATACAAGAAAGAATGAATGAATAAATGAATGAATGAATAGTATACTGATATCGGGTATCACGGTGGCATCGTGGTTAGCATGTCCACCTCACAGCTTGTGCGGTTGTGTAGGTTTCCTCAGGGTACTCCGGTTTCCTCCTACAGTCCAGTCACACATACATTCAGCTAATTGCCTGTTCCAAAGGTGTGTGTGTGTGTGTGTGTGTGTGTGTGTGTGTGTGTGTGTGTGTGTGTGTGTGTGTGTGAGTTGGCCCTGTAATAGTGTGGTGAGCTCTTCAGGGTCCTTTGCCCAGTGCGGCTGAGATAGGCTCCAGCCTCCCTAAGACCCTAGTAGGATTAAACAGGTTCGATTCCCGAACCAGCAGGAAAAATGTGTGGTGGTGGGGGGAGTGAGCTGCACCTTCCCTTCCTCCACCATCATGGCTGAAGTGCCCTAGAGCAGGGCACCTGACCCCCAACTGTGCCCCAATGTGTGTGGCAGCTCACTGCTCCGAGTGTGTGTGCGCTCACTGTTTACGTGTGTGTGCTCACTTTGGATGGGTTAACAATAATTTCCCTTACCGGATTAATACCGTATATGCCAAATATATATACATGAAGTTGAAGCTATAGTTTATCATACCTACCCTTCTTAAACCAGGGCAGTGGTGGCTTAGTGGTTAAGGTGATGGGTTACTGATCCGAGGATCAGTGGTTCTATCACCACTGTTGGGCCCTTAACCCTCACTTTCTCAGGTGTATAAAGATGATAATTGTAAGTTGCTCTGGATATGAGCGTCTGCCAAATACTGTAAATGTAAGCTATAGTTTATCATACCTACCCTTCTTAAATCAACTTATGCAGCAGCCCTCAAACAACTTACTTTTATTGCAATTTCACCAAAGAAAAGAAAAACAAGATGAACTTGAATAAAGCAGAGCAGGCAAAATAACATATCCGAATTTTTATCTTTTAGTTCTTGTAGTTATTTCATTATTAATTCTATAAATGTTTATCATTAAAGCTCTAAAGACGATTTAGGCTCAGTTCACTCATGTCTATTTATAAAGTCTTAACCCATAAAAATGTGTTGATGGTAAAACATCATGCTGAAAAATATTCAATAAAGATGTGGTGTGATGTGATCAGCTATGATGTGGAGTTACTGTCAGCAACCCAAACTTGATTTATTGTCAAATATCAGGACATCTCGAGCCTCCCTGTCAGGACTATGGACATAAACTATGCATGAAAGCTTTTATTAGGTTTGGATTCAGTTCCCCTTTAAATAAAATAAATCATAAATAGTAAAAATGGATGTTAGAATCCAAGTGTTAATGCAAAAAAAAAAAAAAAATGCAATACAACAGGTATTTTTATTCCTAAACGTTTATATCCTCTTTTACAGGACAATATTTTCCGGCTGGACACATCCTACTTTGAGAACGGCCGCGGGAAAAGCCCCTATGACCCAAAGATGCTGTCATCCTCTCTTCTTATTGGTGGGTTTCTAAAAAAAACAGGGTGTTTGATATTCATGATAGATTAGCTTTGCTATAAATCCATCTCTTGATACCCAAAACTCCTGTTCTTATTCACTGACAGATGGAGAACTATATTCTGGAACTTCGGCAGACTTCATGGGACGAGACTTTGCCATTTTCCGAACCCTCGGAGCTCATCACCCGGTCCGGACAGAGCAGCACGATTCCAGATGGCTGAACGGTAAGGCAGGGCCGTGTGTTTTAAAGACAGCTGATGATTGGGGGGGGGGGGGGCAAGTAGGTGAGTGTGTGTCTATGTGAGAGGGTCTGCAGAGAAGATTAACTGCTGCAGAATGTTTCCTCTGACCGATCGTTTGAATTAGAAGGGACTTACAAGACACAAAAGGTCAATTTCGTCTTTAGGACGCGACATCGTATTTTCCCAGGATGCTAATCCTCCTCTCATCTAACCTTGTTATGGGTTCTTATTTCAGCCATCAAACACCCAGATCCTGGGTCACCATCTCTGCCATAAACACTGCCATATTGTTATATAAAAAAAGACTTTTTTGTGAAGGTATTCTTCACACCTTAATCCCCATCATCTGTTGCCAGGGATACATCAGATCTCACCGTCATTGTGCCTCTCTGAATGCTGTCTCTCCATTACAAAAGCGCTAGTGCCGTTCACAGGATTAGTACAATGGCCTTTCTATCAAGCCCTTATCAACAGACACATGGTCACTTCACAAAAATAACACACAGCATTCAGGAGCTTTTGACTGTTTGCATCAAAGAAGCTTTTTGCTTGTTTTTTTATGTTTGTTTTTTAAAGGAACTGTCCAAAGACATGCGCTTCAAGCTAACTGGCTGTTCCAAATTGATCCTAGGTGTGAATGTGATTGTAACTGGTTGTGTGTGTGTTGGCCCTGCGATGGTCTGGTGAGCTGTTCAGGGTGTACCCCGCCTTCCTCAGTGTCGGATGAGATAGGCTCCAGCCTCCCCATGACCCTAATAGGATTAAGTGTCTTGGCAAATGAGAAGGGGAGTGAATTTGGAAGAGAAGTAAAAGAAGCTTGTTCTTATATGAATGAGTAATAAGTTATTTCTTTTGTTTGTTTTACAAAATTCCACCCTGGGACATCCCACTTGCAGAGCTTCATGCATTGTTTCTAGTTGTGTGAGATTCACGAGCACCACGTGTGTATGTGTTCGAGTTCCGTCATGAACAAGAGTCACTTTACTTTAGAGCTTAAATATGTTGTCATGGTACGGTCCAACCATCTCTTAAGATTCATCTGGTTTATAAGTTGAGATACAATAACAGAAATCTTGAGTTATATCCAGTATTGTATATTTGCCAGATCCCAAGTTTGTTGGCATTCACCTGATCCCTGAGAGCGATAACCCAGAGGACGACAAAATCTTCCTGTTCTTCAAAGAGAATGCCATGGACGGCGAACACACAGGCAAAGCCACAATCTCCAGAATAGCACAACTGTGTAAGGTAACAATACACATACCTCCATACTTCAACACAAGTACGACCTCTTTACAAATCTATAGACCTTTGGCTCCCAAGTACCTCAAATGTAAAATGTTTGCCATATTGTCAGGAGATCAGGAGTCTGAATTCCGGTGATGTCATAGCCATTAATGGCCGCGAATCACTAAAGCAAAAATGGGTGTGTTGTCCAGGTGGGAGGAATGGCAATGTCTCTATACTGTCAATCACAGCAACACTAGCTAGTTGTAGGTGTATGTTAGCTCATCTAAGCAGAAGAGGGTGGATAGTGCTTTCCTCCAAGTATGTTACACCACCATGTGATGCAGCAGGAGCAGCAGTTTGTGTTTGCCATCACTCTTTCTAGTTAGTAGTTGTTGCATGATTAGTTAGCTAATGGGTGGGAATTGGCAAAAAAAAAAAAAATGGAACAACTACAAACACTTAGCTAATCATTATATATGTATTATGATGTATGTGTGTGTGTGTGTGTGTGTGTGTGTGTGTGTGTGTGTGTGTGTGTGTGTGTATGTGTGTTATCCAGAATGACGAGGGAGGACACAGAAGTCTGGTGAATAAATGGACTACTTTTCTAAAAGCTAAACTGACATGTTCTGTCCCGGGGCTCAACGGCATCGATACGCATTTCGATGAGCTGCGTAAGTGGGTGTTCGTTTTTGCACTCAAAAGAGCTACACCATATCGAAACAAATCAATAGCCAAGAGAAATTCATTTCGAAATGTTGTGCCCTTTCAGAGGACGTGTTTTTAATGAGTGGCAAGGACCCAAAGAACCCAGTGATCTATGCAGTCTTTACTACGTCCAGGTAAAAACTACTACTCTTGAACATGCATGTCATATTCACACCATGGTGCCGTTCAACTCTTCTGACTTTATCAGCCCAAAAGGTTCCCTTTATACATATTCACACTGCCCTGTGCTTTACCTGCTGCCTGATCAGCAGTGTCTCAGCCCAGGCTGGAGGGAATGTGATTAAAATGGGAAGCCAAGTGGAACAAAAGCAGACAAACTAGTTACATACGAGGGCCAGATTTAAGGGATAATGGATGAGCGTGCAGTGCTTTCACACATATTGCTTGGGTTTGTGTTTATGCAAGCGAGATATGAGGAGGAGAGCAAGCGCATCATGATTAATTACTGTCAAGTAGCGAGAAAAGCAGTGCGGTCGGCCAGAGCAAACTCAGCACTCCCGCCTCGCTGAATATCTAATGTATGCAAAGAACACAACCCTCAAAAATTCAATTACCAGCTTTGAGGAATTAGACTGCTTTAATTGGCTTTCTAAGTGCTCTGCTCTAGAGATGCATTCTGGGGAACGGCACTTAATATTACGGCTTAATGAAGCTCCGAGGCACTGGATCGATGTTTTACCGTAGTGTGTGTGGGTTTATGTGTGTATACATGTCTACGACCTTGACTGGGTGGAATGAAATCAGTTCGATCATTTTCCCTTGTGTTAAACTGATTTTATTTTTTCTTCTGTAATTAACATTTTACAAATGCATTCAGCTTCCTCCAGTTTCTGATTACTCCCATCAGATGCACACAGACAGGCCTTTTATTTATTTATTTTTAATTATTTTTGGCAAATTGAACAAAAATTTCTTCCTGTTCTTCTGCACAGTAACATCTTCCGTGGATCAGCGATCTGCATATACAGCATGGCTGACATCAGGAGGGTGTTTCTGGGTCCCTATGCACACAGAGATGGTCCAAATTACCAGTGGGTTCCCTTCCAAGGGAGGGTCCCATACCCCCGCCCTGGCACGGTGAGTTCCTTCCTAAATTCGCACTTATAAAATGCTATAACTCTTGTACATGTAAGTAAATTGTATGCATAAGTACATTTGTTCTATGAACTCATACAATGGTGCTATTGAATGCTCTATTCTGATTGGTCAGAAAGTGTTCTAATAGCCCACATTATTGATACTTCTGCCTGTTTTACCCTCGTTTTGTGTGTTTGTTGGTAAGCAGGATTTCCCAAAATGTTATTCCCAAAATGTAATTTCTGCCAAAGGTGTTGGACAAGAAATCCTCCTTCAGATTTTGGAAATGATCCAGATCAAATTCTGGATCCAGGAATTTTTTTATAGGATTCTTTAACATTGTGAGATGGGATGATTCTTTTTTTTTTTTTTTTGGAACTGTCGTATTACAGCAGGCCCAGCAGGGGGTGCTTTGTACTTTGTGTTATTTCTTACAAAATGTTATATGTGAATTTTTATGAAACTTCTACCAGGGTCTAGGTTTGGAAAAAGGAGACTCCATTAGATTTAAGAAATGATCTAGATCAAATTCTAGATCAAGGATTTTTTTTAAAGTCTCTTTAACACTGTGCAATAGGGCAATTTTTGTCACTCTGGTCTATATGGATGGCAGCACAGGGGTGCAGTGGTTATCACATCCATCTCACAGCAAGAAGGTCTTGGGTTTCAGCCTCTCCATGACCGTAGTAGGATTAAGCAGTTTGGTGAATGAATGAATGAATGAATGAATGAATGAATGAATGAATGAATGAGGCCCTGAGATGGATTGGTGAGGTGTCCAGGAAGTACCCTTCTTTCGCCTGAGATAGGCACCAGCCTCCCCAAGACCCTTAGTAGGTTTAAGTGGTTTGGCAAATGAATGAATGGGTGAATGAATTAATGGTTTATAGGAAGGATTGCTGGGCTTGGCATAGGTTTGCACTCTTCGAGTGCTTTTGTTTCTATTGTAAAAACAACTTAAGCAGGGATGTGTATAACTAATGAGCCACAAATTCATTTTTAAAAGTGTAGGGTTATTGATATGCATCACAGTTTCTGTGAGCGGACATTTATTTAACATCAGTCAGCATTTATAAAGTCAGATATAAAGCTTTAGGTTCACGTTAGGTTTTCTCACACCAGAAAGTCTTCAAGGCAGATGACTTTGCAGTTGCCAGTTTCTCAGTAACATGACATGCTGCATTCTTCTTGTCTTATAAGCTTCAAGAGTAAACAAGTGAGCAACATGCCATATAGAGTTTTATTCCTTATACAGTCACGCAAAGGCTTGGCCAAAATATTCCCCGCTGTAATCTAATCTTCTTCTTCCTCTTTCCCCAGTGCCCCAGTAAAACATTTGGTGGTTTTGACACTACCAAAGACCTCCCAGATGATGTTATAACATTCGCCCGCCTGCACCCTGCCATGTATAACCCTGTGCAGCCAGTCGGTGGACGACCCATCGTGGTGCGCACGGATGCAGAGTACCAGTTTACCCAGCTGGTGGTGGACCGCGTCGAAGCTGAGGACGGGCAGTATGATGTCATGTTCATCGGCACAGGCTAGTAACTATTCATCATGACACTGAAGAATTAGAAATGCCTCAGGATCACCACTGATGAGATATTATTATGGTTGATGGACTTTTGTAAATATAGTAACACCAACCAGTGCCAACACCTTACTGGTAGATCTAGTAAAAAAGCAAGCTTGAAATATGTAAAAGAACACTCAAATGCTTCAATCACTGCCATCTGCCATAAGCTTTTTTTTTGTTTGGGTGTTTTTCTTACCTTTGGGAGTCCAGAAGTAAATCCAAGCAAATGCTACCTGTTGTGATTTACACGTTACAAACGTAACAAAAAATAACTTAAGCGATTTTTTTTCTAAGCTTTTGCTGTGACAGCTTCAGGAATAGTGTAGCAAAGGAACAAAATAAAAAACAGGACTCAATTCACTATCATTTTTATATTACTTAATTGCAATGGGAGAAAATGCCTTTTTCAGGCATCTGTGTTTTTTGCCAAAGGTCACCACTAAATTAGGTCAGTGGTGGTTGAAGGTTGGCACTTTCCATAAAAATGGCGAATGAGTTTACTGTATGTATTTATGTTTCTGTATGTACAGATATGGGGACAGTGCTGAAGGTGGTGACCATCCCCAGAGAGAGTTGGCATGACCTGGAAGAGGTGGTACTGGAGGAGATGACTGTCTTCAGGGTATGTGTCTCGACATCAGCGTAGTTACGTACATTCGCCCAAATCGGTAAAAATAGCAAATGAAAAATAACAGTAACTCAGAGGTGTTTTATTTTTCCTCTGTAGGAACCCACCCCTATCAGCGCTATGGAACTCTCCACTAAACAAGTAAGTCTGCAAAAGATTGCTGGCTGCCATCACTTCATGTGTGATTCATTAAATGTTGGTGTGAACTCAATGGTTTGTTTTTACTTCCAACAGCAACAGCTGTACCTGGGTTCAGCAGTGGGAATATCACAGATGCCGCTACATCGCTGCGAGGTGTATGGTAAAGCTTGTGCTGAATGCTGTTTGGCCCGAGATCCATACTGCGCCTGGGACGGCACTGAGTGCTCCAGATACTTCCCAACCGCTAAGAGGTTAGGACTTGTATCCAGACATATGTAGAGTTCATTGCAAAGCAGAGCATACCCCTAGGGTGAAAATGAATAAATCAAAAAACAAAAAAAAAAAAAAAGATTTTCATCATGGGGCAGTGGAGGCTCAGTGGTTGATGCTCTGGGTTACTGATCAGAAGGTTTGGGGTTCAAACCTTGGGCTCGTTAGACCATTAACCCTAAACTGCTCAGTTGTATAAATGAGAAAAAGGGCGAAAGCCCATAAATGTCATCTTACCATCATATGATGCATGACCGTGCTCTCATTTGTGCCATCCAAGCTTGTAGTATCTGGAAATATACCAAACATTTAGAGCATTCATTCAGCTTTCCACAGTCTGACCGCCACACATCATTCCACAAGTACTCATAAGCCAAGCAGTACAGACTCTATCCCTAAATATACACATTCTGCCCCATATTCCCACACCATACATACACCATACACCACCCTTAGAGTCCATTTCAGCACTTTTTAAATATAATTACCACCTACATCGGTTATACCACAGAATAGGACTCCCAGGCATCATAGTAGAGAATATAGAAGACACACAGGGCGCTCTCAGCTCTTCACCTCAAGCACATGTCTTCTTTCCTGTAAAATATACACCTCGCTCCATCCTGTAGAGTGGATACCATGTACAGCCCTGATATTAAGGCATTTCCTGTTCGGTAAATGTGGGCATGATGACGCCCTTTTCATGAAATCTTGAAGAAATATCTCATTCCATCAGCCCCAGGAATGAAGAACAGGCTTCTCATGCTTCAGCCTGTGATCACCTAGGACAAGGATGTGTGTGGGTGTGGTTGGATGGAATTACAGGGTATGACACATCAAGACAGAGTAACCAGCGTGAAATGTTATGGCAGTTCCAAGTGCTCAATGGCTCAAACAGCACAGATGATAACGTGCATATAACATAAGTTTTGTGCAACAATTGTTCCATTTGCTGAACCACATAATCCTACTTTGGTTGCTGGAGCCTATCTCAGCTGACTCTGGGCAAAGACAGGGTACACCCTGAACGGCTCCATCACAAGGCAACACACACACAACCAATCACACTCACACTTACACCTAGGGGCAATTTGGAAAAGCCAATTAGTCTAGTGTGCATGTCTTTGGACTGTGCGAGGGAACCGGTGTATTTGGAGGAAACTACCTGGGATTCGATCCCAGGACCTTCTTGCTGTCAGGCGGACGTGCTAAGCACTAGGTTACCGTGCCACCTATTTAAATAGCTCATCAAATTAATCTAAACACAGTGGCCTAGTGGTTAGCACGTCTGCCCTACAGCATGAAGGTCCTGGGTTCAAGTCCCGGGCTTGGTGAGGATGTGTCTGTGTGGAGTGTGCATGTTCTCCCTGAGCTTACATGGGTTTTCTCTGGGTACTCCGGTTTCCTCCCACAGTCCAAAGACAAGCTAACTGTTAAGCTGTTACAAATTGCCCCTTGGTGTGTTTGTCCTGCGATGGTCTGGCAAGCTGTTCAGGGAATACCCTGCCTTTGCTCAGTGTCGGCTGAGATAGGCTCCAGCCTCCTATTGTACCGTAACAGGATTAAGTGGTTCAGCAAATGAGTGAGATATTCAAATATTAAGCTTGTACACTCATACCATTGTGTTACTGAGGTTAAAATAAAGCCCAGTTTAATTTGAGTCATCAGTCAATTTGGGTTAATAACTATAAGAACTGAATTATTAATACAGCCTTGATCGTAGTGGGTTGTGATTTCCACTACTGTTACAACATTTTAAATAAAGAAAGAAAAAAGCAAGAAAGAACCCCTACCCCTGGCCATGCTTCATAGGCCCCACTGTGAGAACCATTGCCTTGAATAATTAAAATGAGAAATAATGAATATCATCACCATACTGCATGATCGTGGTACACTTTTCAATTTAATTGTACAGATCATGCTGGGATTTTATTTCACATATTTCTTCATCCCTACAAAATTGATTCCTGGCCATGCCACTGGCCCTAAAATCCTAAATAATAAAGCAACATGGGTCTCCCTGGCATCCTTTATTACTGCCTGGGCACCAGCAACTTTCCAGTTTTTAAATTAGTGCAGGAAATCCTTGTAAGTTTTTTAAGTACTTGTAAAATATGAAAGGATATGAGACCATGCCTTGTTCTTCAGCGTGAAGCAGCACAAAGACTGCAATAAAAAGCCTAACGTCAGCCTGGACCAGGCACAAGGCTTAAAGAGGCTTCCAGGACTGCGGACTCCCATTTTAACGGGACATCAGAAGGGATTGGAGCAGTGTGGAGGCCCATAATGTATCAATGGAAAGTCTCCCAGCCATGAGTCATGTTGCTGCGCGCACCAACTGGCCTTCCAGTATTCAGCTTCTGTTCCAGTGCCTTTTCTTTCTTTGGCTGAAAAGTATTTTTGTGTTGCAAAAATTAATTTCTTATATTAGAGCAGCAGTGCACTCTAGTGGTGATGTACGGTCCATGTATCAAAACTGGAAACTCTGATCTTTGAACTGAAGCCTTGCGCTTTAACCAACTAGCAGTGTAACTAAGAGAACAGATATGAAGCGAATAAGGCTTTACAGTCAACGAAAATTTAATGTCCTGGATTTACATGAAAATCATTTTCTTCTGCAGGAGAACAAGACGTCAAGACATCAGAAATGGAGATCCTCTGTCCCAGTGCTCAGATCTGCAACACAATGGTAAAAACACACACACACACACACACACACACACAGCCTGGTTTCCATAACTTCAAGGGTCAATACATAGGCTTGCATTCATTTCCTCGTAAATTATTCTAACCGGGGCAGTGGTGGCCCAGTGGTTAGGGTGCTGGCTTACTGACAAAAAGGTCAGGGGTTCAAGTCCCACTTTTGCTATCGCTTTATATACCACTATAAGTTGTCACTGCTGTCCCTCCAGTGCAGCTAACGGGATTATCAAAGGCCAGCCATGTCTCTCACTGTCTGTGGTGAGAGGCATGTAAAAGAACCATTGCTCTCGTTCGAAACGAGTAGGCTCTTCTGTTTCTGCCCTCCCATGGCCTGGCGAGCTGTCCAGGGTGTACCCCGCCCTCGCCCAATGGGGCACCAGCCTCCCCGCGACCCTAATTAGGATTAACCAGTTCAGAAAACGAATGAAAGAACTTACCGTAACCACAACCACTACCTACCTAACACTATCCTTAACTTAATCTAAACATGTCTTCACCTTAATATGGAATGATTTATCTTATGGGGACTTGTGTTTTGTCCCCATAAGGAAGACACGTCCTCATAATGAGACTGTGTAAATAGATTCACAACCTGGTGATAAGAACACACACAAACACACAAACACAAACACAAAATCTTGTACCTTTAGCTTTGTGGGGATATTTATTCATCATCGTTCATTTTCTGAAGCGCTTAACCCTAATTAGGGTCGCGGGGAGGCTGGCACCCATCTCAGCCGACTCTGGGCGAGGGCAGAGTACACCCTG
>JBCNYH010000024.1:7637497-7653450 GCA_039654325.1 Tandanus tandanus
GTGTGTGTGTGTGTGTGTGTGTGTGTGTGTGTGTGTGTGTGTGTGTGTGTGTGTGTGTGTGTGTGTGTGTTAGCCTGTGACAGACTGGCAAGACTTTGCCCAGAGTCAGTTGAGATGAGGCTCCAGTCTTCCCGCGAGCCTAGTAGGATTAAGTGGTTCACCAAATGTATGAATGAATGAATGAAATGTAATATTTTGTGTCTGGTTCAAAATCATCTCCATGAGTGGTTTTCTGGCAAAGGGAAAACACATGAGTGTCATACAGTAGACAATGTTGTGTATCATATTCTTCAGAGATCAATGTAGATTCAGATAGCACTGTAATACTTAGTGGGTAAAATGTTGCATGTAACTGCATTATGAGTGCATCTCACTGTCCCTGAATAAAATATTGATCGGAATGATGTATGTATTGATTAGAAGTGGCATCCAACTGCTGACCCAATCACCAGGCTCATGTTTAAGTAGTTTTACAAAGCCTCAGCACCAAGGCATTTTTTTTTCAACAGTGTATAGTGTTACACATTGTTATATGGTGCATATACAGTGCGCTCTCCCTGGTCCTCCAGCACTACTAGACTGGTCCCGCATTCTACCAAGGGACAAGGTAAACATGCATCTAAACTCTTCTCTGGTGAAATGAACTTCCCCTAGATGTCCGAATAGCTGAGTTACCGGGTGTCTTCATACAACAAATGAAATCCCACCTCTTTCGGAAGTACCTGGATTATCACTAGTATCTATACTAATGTTGTTATATCTTTAAAAACTACTGAGTTTTGACTGATGGTATACTTAGCATGTGACCTAGTGAACTAGTATCAGGATGTACTCACTGATAGTGACTTCAAAGCACTTTTGTAAGTCGCTCTGAATAAGGGCGTCTGCCAAATGCCATAAATGTAAATGTACTTTGGGGTGAATGATGGGTAACAAATAAAATACAAAATGGTTGTGCTGTTCAAGGAGAATAACTAATGATGGAATGTAAAGTTGCAAAGCATAGTTGCTTTTACACTCTATAGTTGACTGTTTTCTTATAACAGCACAGAATGTTTTGTTCCTCTCATATCACAGCACTGAGCTGACAAGTTTTATGTAGTAAGGAATAACATGAATTATTATCCAGTCATAGTCACAGTGTTGTGTAACATTTTCATAACAGTTTATCTTCTGTTTTTATAGTGGTTCTGCTTCATCATACATGTACTTAAGAAAGTTTTTACTATATAAAAGGGTAAAGACCAGACGTATCATACACCCTATCAGCAGTTTGGAGCCAGGATTAGTTTTTTTTTTACTTCAGTATTAATCCTGCAAGGGAAATTATTGCCTCTGCATTGAACCCATCCAAAGTGAGCACACACACGTAAACAGTGAGCACACACACACTCTCGGAGCAGTGGGCTGCCACGCATTGCGGTGCCTGGAGGGCAGTTGGGGGTTAGATGTCTTGCTCAAGGGCACTTCAGCCATGAAGGAAGAGGAAGAGAAGGTGCAACTCACTCCCCCACCACAACTCATTTTTCCAGCTGGTTCGCGAATCGAACCAGCATCCTTTAGGTCCCAAACCCGCTTCTCTAACCATTAGGCCACGGCTGCCCCCATGAGTTCATGAGAGCCTTGGGTTTCTCTGAAATAGGTCAAGCATATCTAATGACTGGATGTTGATTAAGGGCTTTGTTTGGCTTGTTAATGTTGCATATTTTCACCAAGCGCTGCTTGTATATTCGGATGCCGCTTTGCTTTGTCTAAATTCGGGTGAGTTAAATTGAGTCAGGCAAGAAGGTCCTGGGTTCAAGTCCCAGGCTCAGGCATTTCTGTGTGGATTTTGCATATTCTCACCATGCTTGCATGGGTATCCTCTGGGTACTCCGTTTTCCTCCCACAGTCCAAAGACTGTGTGAGTGAGAGGGAGTAAATCGACTCATATGTTTTGCTATCAGTAATCAATAAATTTGTCCACATTAAGCCTAAAGCTAATGTTGTGTAATCTGTTTCGAACAACCAATCTCAATTCTCAATAATGAAGGTTATTGCATCCCTTATTTGTTTATTTTACAGGTCTGCAGAGCATCAGCCATCTGGAGGACGAGGCTCTGGGGGCCTCAGTAAGAGTCGAACAGTAGACGCATTCGGAGAGGGTCCACCTCCCAAGCCAAAGCCAGGCCGAAGTCCTTCATCTCTCAGTCTTCTTGAATCCCGCTTTAGGCAAGAGCCCAAGGACCCTGAGCAGAGTCGCTCCGGCATGTTTTCCTCATCTTTTTTAAGTGGGGTTTCTTCAGCTGTTTCCTCTGCCAGCATCCCCAAATTCAGCCTTTTTGGTGATGAAGAGGACACAGCCAAGCAGGAACCAAAACCCCCTGGCCCACAGCAGGGTTCATCCAAAGTACAAGGACCACCAGGACAGAGACAAGGAGCTGTGCCGCAGGGGCCTGGGGGAAAGCCTGCTGGACCTGGATCTCAACAGCAAGGACCTAAACCTAAAGACACTGGGCCTCAGCAGCAACGCCCTGCTAAAACAGACACTGGAGGATCAGGCAAACCTAGTGGGCCACAGCAAGGCCCAGCCAAAGCCGTACCTCAGCCTGGTGGAACTGCAAAACCTGTTGGATTGATGTGTCCCCTGTGTAAAACCACTGAGCTGAACTTGCAGGCCAAAGACCAGCCACCCAACTACAACACCTGCACACAATGCAAACAACAGGTGTGCAGTCTGTGCGGATTTAGTCCTCCTGATTCAGAGGTAAGATTTCACCATTCCACTCGCATAACCCTTCATGAATAAATGCACCAAGATAGCAAGCTGGAGATAATGAATAGTATAAAATACTGTGGAGATGGTTAGATAATGTATTTTTGAGCATTTAGAATAGGAAAGTAGGCGGCACGATGGCATAGAGGTTAGCATGTCCGCCTCACGGCAAGAAGGTCCTGGGTTCAAGTCCCAGGCTCAGGCATTTCTGTGAGGAGTTTGCATTTTCTCCCCATGCTTGCGTGGTTTTCTTTGAGTACTCCAGTTTCCTCCCACACTCCAAAGACATGCACATTAGGCTAAATGGCTGTTTCAAATTGCCCCTATGTGTGAGTGTGAATGTGTGTGTGTGGCCCTGCGATGGTCTGGTGAGCAGTTCAGGATGTACCTTGCCTTCTCCCAGGGTCAGTTGAGATAGTCTCCAGCCTCCCCGTGTCCCTAGTAAGCAAAAGAGTGAGTAAGTAAGAGACAATAGGAAAGTATTCAGTAAGTGTTTTGTCCTCACAATAACATCCATTTATGGCATTTTAATTTGAAGTTATAACGGAATAACGAAATGCATCCTTATGAATGTATTATTATTCTTATTCTTATTCTTATTCTTATTATTGTTATTATATGGAAGCCCTAAGTGGACATCCATTCATACATTTTATTTACTCCATTTTTTCTCAATTTCCTTTGTGTCCCTGTGATTTCTAGTTATTTATGTTGTTTTCTCGAGGTAACGAGTTCATTTCTTTTGTCTTCTTGTGATAATAAGTTATTTATACTGTCTGTAATAGCGAGGCATAAAGCTATTTTATCCTGTGTCAGGTCTTGATTGAAGAGAAAGGTCATACTGTGAATGATATTCACCTGCTAGACTGACATGATGTTGCAATAAAGAGCCCATTGTTATGGGTTACACTATGGATTTTTTTATCTCTAGATCTCATATTATTTAAAACAAAGAAAAAAACAAAGTCTTGGTATCTCGCGATCCTAAGAAAATTATCCTGTTATCCTGAGAAAACGACACAAATAACTCAAGGTCACAGGAAAACAAGTGGAATTAACTCGTTATCACCAGAAAACAATATGTGATATTTTGAAAAAGTGACATAAGTAACTTGAGATCACAGAAAAACAAATAAAACTAAAGGCCCCCGATGGAGGAATCGCACCAGCTGCTACCGAGCCATCAAAAACAAGTGGCAGAGTGGTGGGTTAGTGTAGGGCGGGGTGGCTTAGTGTAAGGCAGTGGTTGCTTAGTGGCATCCACACTGTCAGCACTGTTGGGCCCTTGAGCAAGGCCCTTAACCCTCAATTGCTCAGTTGTATAAAAATGATAATTGTAAGTCGCTCTGGATAAGAGCGTCTGCCAAATACTGTAAATGTAATGTCTGAGTCTTTGATCCCAAGCTGCTACCCTGAAAATTTGACGGTGAGATGTCAAGCAGTTCTTAAGATATAGGTGTATGTAGTCAAAAATATATTAAAAATAAATACAATTCAAAAATACAAACGCATAAACCAACAGAAGTGAAAACAATACAATCTACAGTACTGCGGCTGGTAATTAATTCACTATTACGGGAAAATGGAGGGGAAAAACATTTATGAATGCATGTCTGCTTAGGGCTTACATATTATTATTATTATTACTACTATTACTATTCTCTATGTTTATAGTCTTAGTACTGAATTCATTCGAGCCTAATCCATAGGCTTAGGAATAGATTAAGTTCAAGCAATGGAGAGTATTTTATGTATTATATGGGCAGATCCCAGTAGGATGATCTTCTGCAATTCCTCCTGCTTGATGTTGCCAGGTATCTTTTGTAGGTGTTCTTTTGGCCCCTTTTGTACATTCATTCATTCATTCATTTTCTGAACCGCTTTATCGTAATTAGGGTCGTGGGGAGGCTGGTGCCCATCTCAGCCGACTCTGGGCGAGGGCAGAGTACACCCTGGACAACACACCAAACCATCGCAGGGCATATTATCATTATTATTGTTATCATTGTTGTTATTATTATTATAATTATTATTGTTAATGTTATCGTTATCGTTATTATTGTTGTAGTCAGGAATATAACACTTAATAAAGGATTACTGAAGGATACAATATCAAGTTACATAATATCTTAATAAGTGTCCAAAGTAAGACTGTAGTCATCAATATTTTTGTGTGCAATAATAAAGGCTTTCATGAAGTCTGTACTGTACTTTAAATGTATCATACCATATACCTTTGGCCTGTAAAAGTGTACTTTAATCTTTATTGGTGTATATAACACATAAGGAAGAACAGGAGAAGTCACATCATTTCATCCCCAAGTGAAATTTGCCTCATACCAATGCAGTAACCGAGGCATTAGAACATTAGCATGCACAATGTTCTTATATTCCTATAACATGACATTTTGAATCCATACTAGCACAATCTTGATAATGTTAATAGAATTACACTGTTATATTGCACCTCATCTAGTATGACACTCTTATTAGCTCTATGAATACCTGACCCCTGGACTTACATGCTGCTATACACTGATTGCATTATATTTTAATGAGGGAAAATTTAAACAGTGTCTGTTCATGAAACTGCTTATGGCTGTAGTGTATCTATTTTGTTTCTTGTATGTTATGGATCACTTTTATCTTTTACGGTTTCTTTTTATTTTTTCTCGATCAGGCTAAGGAGTGGCTATGTCTAAACTGCCAAATGCAACGAGCAATGGGGGGCATGGAACCTCCCGGCCCTCCGATGATGAAACAGCCTCCCAAGCAGGGCTCAGCCCCTTCATCTCCACAGAGGAAGGAACCACCAGCTGGGATGCCATTAAAGGACGAACCAGGGAAGAAGCCTCCAACTCTGACCAAGCAGCAAAGCATGTCAGATACAGGAAAAGGAGTCACTCCTCCACCAACACCCAAACAGAAAACTCCTGGTCCAGGGGCACAACAGAAAGGGCTGGAGGAAGCTCAACCTGGACAAAAACATGGACAGCAGCCACCTCCTCTTCAGAAAGCTGAACAGAGTCCAATGGGTAGTCCCCAACCCTCACCTGCAAAAACCACTCAGAAGCAAGAGGGAGGTAGCTTTTTTGGAGGCTTTGGTCTTGGAGGGTTGACAGACAGGACAAAACCTCCTACAGAATCTGTTACAGGGAAATTATTTAGTGGTTTTGGCAGCTCATCCAAACAACAAGGAGGCACTGCAACCCAGGCAGGTGACTCAGTTACTGGGAAGCTTTTTAGTGGGTTTAGTGGGCTGACTGAAACACCCAAGCCACCTGTGGCCACTTCTCAGGCACCTGAGGCTGTGTCCGGAAAAAAGTTTGGGTTTGGCTCATCAATCCTTAGTTCGGCCACCAATCTCATCACCGGGGAAGAAACAAAGTCTTCTCCAGGGTCAGTGCCTGACTCCCCCATTGACTCTGGAGCAAACTCTCCTAAAGGCTCGCCGCCAGATTCTGAATCCCCCCCAGATACTCCGCCAGTTTATTCCAAAGAGCCTGCTTCTCCCAAACATCAGGCACCCACTGACGAAATCCCATCAGACAAACCCACGTCAGAGTCTGCAAAAAAAGGAGAGCCCCAGACCACATCCAACTGTCCACTCTGTAAAGCAGAACTGAAGATGGAATCAGGAGATGTGCCCAATTACAGCACCTGTACAGAATGCCAGAAAACTGTGTGCAACCTTTGTGGTTTCAACCCCACTCCACATCTCCCAGAGGTTAGTGGTATGCTCTTGCGAATTCTTAACAATTTGCACAAATCAAGTAATGTGAAAAATTTGAGGGATGGGGGGCTAATATGGGTATGTTTTCTTACAACAGAACAACAATAGCTGTTTGGTTAAATTTGCTCAGGTTCCTCATGAGACCATGAGACGGCCCAAAAGCTTATGAAGGCACCCATTCATTAGTGAAGACCCGATGTGTTTTATCTTCTAGTATGAATTCATTTTGGCTGAATACAAAAGTTTCTCAAGCTCATGGGGTTAACTCTTATTTACTTAAGTGGTTCATAAAATTAATGAATGCTTGGCTTTAGATTGTGGGAAAAACCAGAGTACCCAGAGGAAACCCATGCAAGCAAGGGAAGAACATGCAAACGCCCCGAGCCCGAGACTTGAACACAGCACCTTACTGCTTTGAGGCGGACATGCTATGCCACTAATTTTCTAATTATTTATTTTATACTGTATTAATTCCACAGGGGAAATTTTGACTTCTGCATTTAACCCATCCACACATGCATAAACAGTGAGCGCACACACACTCGGAGCAGTGGGCTGCTACACATTGGGGCACCCGGAGAGCAGTTGGGGGTTAGGTGCCTTGCTCAAGGGCACTTCAGCCATGAATGTGGAGGAAGGGAAGGTGCAGCTCACTCCCCCCGCCGCCACACATTTTTCCTGCAGGTTCAGGAATCGAACCACCGACCTTCAGGTCCCAAAGCCGCTTCTCTAACCATTAGGCTACGGCTGCCCCTTACCCCACCATGCCATCCCATATGATGTCAAGAGAAATGATAATGTTCACTAATATCATCGTGCCCAGTTCAGGGATAATTAACAGTCGTGCAATTCAGTTGAGTTGTATTTGTAATGCACTTTTTACATTTGACATTTTTCGCAAAGCAGCTTTCCATAGTAAAACAAACAAAGGAGAAAGCAAATGGTTTCAGAAGAATGTTGTGATTGATCCCATTTTATTTCCACGAGATAACACTGTATTTATGTAACATGTTTATTTAATATGCCTGGTAAGAGAATGTGCCCCTTTAAACCTTTAATTTCACCAAGTGCTGACAGTGCATGAAGGAATAAGAACCCTCTTGGGCTCTACCCGTACTAACCCTGGCTTTACACTGGGGCATGATGTCCGCAATCTCTGCGATTCAAAAAAGTGTGGAGCTCCACGATTTATGATCACGCTTGGAGCATGATTTGGGTATACAAAAGGAGACAAGGTACATCCAAGAGATGAAACTTGAAGGAATCGTGTGGCCAAGTTCATCAAGATCTCCTATGATGGCACTTCAAGGTTTGTTACACTCTGTTAAGGCTTCCCACATTCTATCATGATTGGTGTCAAATCGTAATACATCGTAGTAAGCAGCACGATCATCACAAATCCATCAAGAGCCCTTAAGATCATCATGACTCGATCCCACAACCCCCCACGCTCATCACAATTCTCTGAAACCCAGGGTAAGCTGTGTAGATCTGAAAGCACAGACTTTATGTTCTCTATCTTTGTATCACTGCAAATATAAAGCTTATCTTCCATGTCGGAGCAGTGTGTGCCCTGTACAGTATGGAGATCTGTAATTGAAGATAAATGAGCAAATTTGATAGACAGCATGATAGACAGTGCATTTCGCCCATCATGTTTGTGTTGGTGTCTTGAGCAGAAACATCCACCAGTGTCATGGCAAAATTGTTCAGAATGTTCCCTGTCCACATTGCAACACGAACCCAGTGTTTCCAAATCCAAGTAACTGTGAGTGTATCGTTTCCACTGGAGGAAAACTCTGTACAAGAACAACACTATTAAATAATCTTTTAACAGAGGGACAAAACAAAGAAAAAGGACAGATGGACATTGATATATTGTAAAAATGTAGCTGACCGAACAGATGGTGAACATCTTTGGACCAGTGATGTAGCCTGAGGTAGTGGTGAACTGTTAGATAAACAGTACCTTAAGGGGCCCAATCACTGACCAGGCATATTAAAGAAATATGAAATACAGTGTTATCTCTTGGAAATAAAATGAAATTGGCCACAATGTCTTTCTGAAACCATTTGCTTACTCCTGCATACAAGTGTCCATGACCCCTGCACCGGGCATTCGGATATTAGTAAAAATCGCCATCTTAAGGCGAGAGAGAGTGCAGAACACTTGATCTCAGACTTTTCCACTTTCTATGAATCAGTGTTGCACTTCCAGGTTATCGCACGTGCACAAGATTGTTCCTTTTGTCTTATTTTTGTTATTGTAAACAGACACAAAACCAAATCACATGGTAAAACAGATAGATAAGAGATTTTAAGCCTGTGAGTTGGGGTGGTTTTGCCAGGAAACCTGTGTATTCAGATAAAATGAACTGATAATGGAAGAGAAAACGCATCAGCTATTCACTGGCCAATGGCCATCTTTAAGAAAACTCAGAAGTTCCCAGGTTTTTGTTCCTATCTTCTTCACACAGGTTTACTGTCCTTAAAGAAAGTCTGGGTCGACACGGTGTTTCGATTAGTGATTAGAACTTCTGCCTCAGAGCAAGAGGGTTTGAGCCCCATGCCTGGCGAGCGCGTTTCTGTTTAGAGTTTGCATGTTCTCCCCGTGCTTGTATGACTTTCCTCTGAGTACTCCGGTTTCCTCTCACAGTCAAAAGACATGCTTATTAGGCTAATTATTGCCCCTATTATTATTGCCCCTAGGTGTGAATCTGAGTGTGAATGGCAGTGGTGGCTCAGTAGTTAGGACTCTGGGTTACTAATCAGGTTACTAATCAGGATACCACTTAGGTTGGTGGTCCAAGCCCCAGTACCACCAAGCTGCCATTGTTGGGCCCTTGAGCAAGGTCCTCAACTGCTGTTAGACAAAAAAGTCGCTCTGGATTAGGGCGTCTGCCATATGCTGTAAAGGTAAATGTATGAATGGTCATTTGTGTTGGCCCTGCGGTGGCCTGGCGAGCTGTTCAGTATGTTCCCTGCCTTTGCCCAGAGTTGGCTGGGAAAGGCTCCAGCCTCCCCGTAACCCTAATAAAGGATAAATAATTTAAACACACTTCAGTTTTATTTTTTTAGATTGAGGACATTGAGGTTTTAGGACGCCCCACCCATGTTCCATCCTTTGAGTTGAAACAAAGTCACAGTGCACATCAAGTAGTGTTTCCTGTGCTGGTGTATACTGGGGTTTTGATCATCCTGATGCTTAGAATTCACTGTTTAATCCTGCTCGACTATTTCAGGTCTGCTAATCAGATTAGCCCTAAGTATGACCATCCTGAAACCTGGGTCCTCTCCTTAGCCTCACATGGCTAACACTGTGATTCCTTGTGACTGCTACCATTGCTGTCAGTGCAGAGTTGGGAGCAAAGAAGGAGATCTTAATGTATGCCATCTCAATGTGACCACTTGATTTAATTTAGTAACGGACGGCGGTGAGGGTAAAGCTCACTGTCACTTCCAATATGCTTCCATTTAAATGAGGGCGCTGGAACATTTCCTTACGAGATCGCTGGTTTTTAGTACGGAACATACTGTTGTTATAGCATTGCTAATTATAGGAACAGCCTGATCATCATTTTAGACATGTCCCCTCCTCCCTGGCTGAGCGCTTGTCTGAACTGATTGGGGATATGAATTTGTTGGTGATGTGCTTCGCCTGAGGCAAGCGAGCTGGATAAATTGGATAATTGGCAATGGTGTGGACTGGGTACTCAGCAGATTATCCAACGGTTGTCAAATCATCTTGCTGAAAATGTTTGCAATGATGTGAGGGCACGCAAGACAAAAATATGCATTTTTTTTTTACATTTAGCAAGTTTGTGTGTTTTGAAAGGCCTGTTTGTGCATGCATCCCTGTGTATGTGTTTGTGGCTAATCCTTTCTTGCTAACAGGATTTGAAATGTAGCATTATGTGAATTATGTCTTACTGAGATGACAAGATTTCCCTTTAGTTCCATTTGTTATCCCCCTTTGTCTCTTTCTCCTCACTCAATCTACCCAGAGGCCCCACTCATCCGCTCATGTGGTCTTTTCCCTCAATAGGACTGCAGTGCCTCACAAAGCCTTTTTAATCCTCTCTGATGATATATCTGATTACACGTTAAGTACATTCTAAGAATTGCTTTTATTCTGCGATAACAAACCTTATTTATACTCCCCTCTCACCATTGCAATGCCTTGTCTACTGCTAGCATCGAGCTGAGTGTTTTGAGACGCTCCCTCAGCTGAACAGGCTGTGCACTTATGGAAGGCTGAGCAGCCTAAAGGCTCGTTCAGACGCGTTTTAGAGCCTCTCCCCCTTGATGCAGGGAGTGTGTGTCAAATGCATGCCTTCACTGTTGCTGCTCCTCCATGGCGACAGTGCATAGCAACGCTGCCATGTCCCCCATAGTAGTCAGTTATGAAACACTGCTCAGACAGCCGTTGCGTAACAGGAGAGCACATTAGAAGTAAATGCTGGTGTCTTTCGGATCAACAGTGATTGCTTTTCTAACTACTGCACATCTACTTCTGTTTGCATTAAATTCCAAACTGTATCCAATTTTCGCACACTACTGTAAACCAATTATACAGTAATTATCTGGCAACCAAGGTTGCCAGTGATGTATCATAAAACAGCTGTATAACATATTTACATTAAAGTATTGCACTATATTCCATCCATTTATCCATTTGTCAAACTGCTTAATCCTACTAGGGTTGTGGGGAGGCTGAAGCCTATCTCAGCCAACTCTGAGTGAAGGCAGGGTACACCCTGAACAGCTTGCCAGACCATCGCAGGTCCAACACACACACAGACATACACAATTACACTCACACCTAGGAGCAATTGGAAACAGTCTCTTAGCCTAATGTGCATGCCTTTGGACTGTGGGAGGAAACCGGAGTACCCGGAGGAAACCCACGCAAGCACAGGGAGAACATGGAAACTCCACACAGAAACTCCCTCACCAAACCCAGTACCTCCTTGCTGTGAGGTGGACTTGCTTACCATATGCACCTATACTATCTTACATAGCATAAAAAAAACATGATCCATTATGCTTGCTCATTTGGTTAATGCAGGATATAACTGAACAGAAGGTTAACAGTCTAGCTCAAGGATCCAACCATCACAGTTTAGCGGTGCTGGGATTTGAATACACAGCCTTCTAATCTGTAACTCAAACTCATAACCTCTAATCCCTGACAACTCCCTTAGATAGCATGCATTAGTCTTTCTTTTTTTGACCAATGACCAGTGAGTGAATCAGATGTCATTGCTTCCATGCACTGGAGTGTTGATGATTTCAAAACATCACGTAGAGCTGGACCAAGATTTTGATCCCTCTCCTAGGGAGTGTTAGCCATCTGCTCCTGGCTTGGAATCAGGATCAGCCCACCTGATGTGTTGCATCTCTCCCATTCACTTGTACCTTCACTCGCGCTTAAAAATTTATTTCTACAAGGACCCTCGTCTCTGCCTTTTTTTTTTTTCTTTTTGTCAGTTTTACCAATTTTTTTTTCCCTTATAGTGATTAACAAATAAGATTAGCAAGAAATCGAATTAGCAAACCAGGATAAGTATTAGCTTGCTAACATTTGATGCCTAGCTGGCTAATAGATTCTGTTCTAGTTTAAATGTATGTAATACATACATAGTAGTAGCAGCTACCTACATGCTAATTAACATAGCATAAAAAAACAACTTTATTTTTTCAACCGTAAGTTCTGACTAATAATTAGTAGGACCATCATTACATTCCTGTAGACTGTAATCAAAGACAATAACACAGAGATAAGGGTTACGTAGCTAGCTTATAGCTGGACCCTGCTGACAAAATGTTTTTCTACTTCGCTAGTATTAGGCTTTACCTTTTGATTTTGTGTACACTGAATATTAATAGCAAAAGACGCGATTGTATTGCAGTTCAAACAAATAAATTCCCCCGTACTCTGTTTTAGATACCCCCACCCTCCCCCCCGAGACATTACCGTACCTCACCTCATCAGGCCTGAGGAGAGCCCAGTACACGGGTTCATGGTCAACAATTTTCTTCCTTTATTTTATGATTCTTCAGACTTATATACACATTCACTGGGGTAAGGCAACACAGGATTGGTCAGTTCACAGGAAGTACTACATGTAGTTTCCACAGGATAGGCCAGTTAGAGTGTGGTAGGGGAGTGGCTAGTTACAGTCCATGATTTCTACATGTGTGATTGGATTGCACAAAAGGAAAACAGAGTGTTTGTCCAATTTTAACTAACTGCTAGCTATTGTAGGTTGAAAGGAACTTCAAAACTTTTGCTATTAGAGTATTTTGCGAGGATTTTTTTTTTCCCGCTTAAATGTATTTAAAGTGTATTTATAGCAGTCCAGGAATAAGACAGCAATACAGCTGTAAAATTTCATTCATTCATTCATTCATTTTCTAAGCCGCTTAATTCTAATTAGGGTCGCGGGGAGGCTGGCGCCCATCTCAGCCGACTCTGGGTGAGGGCAGGGGTACACCCTGGACAGCTCACCGGACCATCGCAAGGCTAAAATTTCAGTATGTATATTTTTATATGTATATAAAATACAGTAAACCGCTGTAAGCAAGCATTCCAGTATGGAAACTATAAATATAAGGTACTGTAAGTACTCCAACACCAGTGCATTTCTTTTTTTTTTTTACAGTGTACACCAGTCATGCACAGCTTCGTCTACATCCACCGCAATTCATTTCAGCCAATGTGTTTTTTTTTGTGTTGTTATGGTTCTATCCTCTATGGTTCCACCCACATTCCCATCCACAGTGACCCATCCGCCTCCTGCTCACGGTTACCTGCTTGTCTATGGGCACGCTCGCATATGGAGTGTTTTATTCAGTCTGAATCAAACACTGGTGAATTTACACCAGGGAAAGTGTGTGTTTGTTAGAAGCAGGTATGAACACACTCTAGTGTGGACTAAAACAACCAGTCTGAGAGAGGAGTGAGACCCTGATTCAGACCAACTGCAGGAAGTGAGTCAACAATGCTTTGGTTTGTGGCCAGGCATTTTTTTATTTACTCACACGCTGGTAAAACTGACACAGATCTGGACTGTTGCACTGGCACGATGTATTCTGGAGGCGTTCTGTCTCCGGGACTATTCAGAAGCACCCAACTCGCGTTTGGCACATAATTGTTAATTACACACGTGTGTTAAACCTGTTTACGTGGTCCATCATACAATTCACAAAGTGCATTTTTCCTTTTCATGGATTAGTAATAGTATTAGTAGAATATAATTTTTTTATGATAGCATGTTATTATAAATATCTAAATAATTAAAATTAAAGAAGGCCTGGATTTGATTCCCGGGCTCGGGCGTTTCTGTGTGGAGTTTGCATGTTCTCCCAGTGCTTGCGTGGGTTTCTTCCACGTACTGGTTTCCTCCCACAGTCCAAACACATGCACAGTAGGCTAACTGGCTGTTCCAAATTGCCCCTAGGTGTGAGTGTGAATGGTTGTGTGTGTTAGTCCTGCGATGGCCTGGCAAGCTGTCCAGGGTGTACCCCGTCCTCGCCCGGAGTCGGCTGAGATGGGCGCCAGCCACCCAGAGACCCTAATTAGAACGTGTCTGTCCATAGTTTGCATGCTCTTCATGTGCTTACGTGGGTTTTCTTTAGGTGCCTTCCTGTCGGAGTTCAAGGACGTGCACATTAGGCTAATTGGATATTCTCGATTGCCCTTAGGTGTGAATGTAAGTGTGAATGCTTGTGTGTTTATCATGCAATGGTCTGCCGAGCTGTTCAGGGTGCACCCTGCCTTCGTCCAGAATCAGCTGGGATAGGCTTCTGTTGATAGAGGCAAGGTGAGGGATGTTGATGGAAACAGATTTAGGACAAGTAGGCAAACTCGACTCTGCCAGTAACTGCCAATATTTAGGTTGAGCAGCTGATTAACAGTTAGGGCTGATCAGGAAGAAAAGCAACCTCTTCTGATCAGTGGCCGGTTGATCAGCGCATCTTTACCTTGTACTCTAATTTATCAGAGTTATACTGTATTGATGAAGCAGCGATTTGCCTTACAGCTGAAACATCATAGTAATATATGACCCAGTGCTAAAACAACACAAGATACATCAGCACCATCTCACAGAGAAAGAGAAGCACATCTGTCCAGGACAGTTTCTGTGCGACCTCTCATTATAAACAATTTTACTGAAATCAGGACTAATCTCGCTTACTCACTCAACCACCTAATCCTATTAGGATTGCGGGGACGCTGAAGTCTATCTCAGCCGTCAGTGGGCGAAGGCGGGGTACAGCTTGCCAGACTGTCGCATTGCTAAAACTCACAACCATTTACACTCACACTCACACCTAGGGGCAATGTGGAACAGCCATTTAGCCTAATGTGCATGTCTTTGGACTGTGGGAGGAAACCGGAGTACCTGGAGGAAACCCACGCAGGCTTGGGGAAAACACGCAAACTCCACATAGTAATACCCTCGCCGAGCCTGGGACTTGAAGAAGGTCCTTATTGCTGTAAGGGAACGTGCTAACCTCTACGCCACCATTTCCCCAGACATGACAGTGTGACTGTAGTGGATATTTCACATTTGTCTGTCTTCCTGATACTGTGTTAGGGTGCTGAGACTTTAACCTTGGTGTCTTCCTCGAGCTGCTTCAGGAGCTGTTCTGTCTGTTTGAATGTGCGAGCTCCGTTCCCAACAGCTACAGTCAAGTTTCTCCTTCTGTCTATTTGGCGACTTTATGTAATGTGTACACACATTCGTGGACATCTCTTTCTGTAACTGTCCAATCACCATATCTATTGCCATGGCTATATGCCCATCTGTCTGGTAAACAAATTCTGTTTGTTCAGTCTGTCTGTCTCCGGTTTTAGCTCTATTTCCGTCCCTCCAACTAGAGCTGGTGTACTTAGTGCATTTTTATTGCACGTAGGGAATTCAGTTTGAGTGATGCATTCATGTGTATTAGTCATGTGTGGATGGTTAGAGTCATCCAAGGGCACCGCGGTCTAAATTTATCAAAGTGACCAACACATCAGCTTTGAAAGGTACGTGGTTTTCCCACAGAACTGACCTACTTCTGGACCGCAGGTCAAAACATCACAACATCGGATTTCACGTCATTTATTTCTAAAGTAAATATATGTTCCCTGAAAACCTCTACATTTTTCATCATGCACTTCAACTCGGCTCTTCTCAACACTTCAATCTTCATCCCATTTTCAGCATTAGCTGTGAATTTAGGTTTCTGAATGTGTTCTGTTATTGTCAGTGTCAGGGTTTATGCAATCTCAGAATTATTACCTCCGCCAAGGAGGTTATGTTTTCACCGGCATTGGTTTGTTTGTTTGTCTGTCTGTTAGCAACATTACTCAAAAACTTATGAACGGATTTTGATCAAATTTTCAGGATGAGTCAGAAATGATACAAGGAACAATTGATTACATTTTGGCAGGGATCCAGATTATTGTCTGGA
>JBCNYH010000024.1:7672584-7691441 GCA_039654325.1 Tandanus tandanus
CCTCCACCCGCTCCAACTCCCCCCCACTTCTCTTTTTTTCCCTCCCCCTTGAGAGACAGAGGTTGTTAGGTATGCTCATAACCGTGTAATGGTAAAAGAAGAGTTTATTAGTGCTGGGTGCAAGCAGAGACTCCGGCATGACTAACTATTAGGCACATTAGGCTAACTGGCTGTTCTAATTGCCGAAGGTGTGAGTGTGAATGGTTTTGTGTGTGTGTGTGTGTGTGTGTGTGTGTGTGTTGGCCTGCGATGGTCTGGTGATCTGTTCAGCGTGCACCCCGCCTTCACACAGCGTCAGCTGAAATAGACTTCAGCCTCCTCACAACCCTAGTAGGATTAATCAGTTCGGCAAATGATGATGATGACATTAAATACTGTAATAAATTATGAAGTACAGGGTGACCCAAAAAACCTCCCACTCACTCATTTCCTGAATCGATTAATCCTTTTAAGGTCACGGGAATGTTGGAGCCAATCTTAACCGAGACTGGGCAAATGCGGGCTACACCCTGCAGGGCCAACACACACACACACAACCATTCTCACTCACATTCACACCTAGTAGCAATTTGAAACAGCCAGATAGCCTGATGTACATGTCTTTGGACTGTGGGAGGAAACCGGAGTAACCAGAGGAAACCCATGCAAGCGCTAGAAGAACATCCTCACAGAAATGCCTGAGCCTGGGACTCGAACCCAGAACCTTCTTGCTGTGAGGCAGACGTGCTAACCACTACACCACCCTGACACCTGCATTGCAGACTCCTAGCAAATTTAATGCATGAATCCAGTTTATGTCTATTATCCTTCATAAACCAAATTTCCATCTATATAAATAATAATGTCCTGTTTGATAACACCATTCATGATATTTAAGCTATTTGTGTCAAACAGCCATGACACCACCCCTTTAATGTCTTGGCGGCACACAACAGTATAGCTGTCAAACAAGAGTTTATTTTGTGACGTGCCTTTTTCATATTCATAATAATCTAATCAGCCATCATACTCATAATTGTATTATTTTTCTTATTGCCTTACAGAAAGAGTGGTTATGTCTGAACTGCCAGACCCATAGGGCTCTCTCTGGACAGCTTGGAGATTTGCCACCTCCACCTTCTTCTTCAAAGATGCCAGCTAAATCCCAACCTACCCCTCCCTCTTCCCCAGCCAGAGCTATCTCAACAACCTCTACACCTCCTGTCAGCTCTTCCCCAACCAAAGCACTCACGCGGACCCCTAGTGTAACTCAGGCGCCAGCTTACAAGTCCGAGCATGACTCAGCCACAGCTGATGCTAAGCTTGTAACAGAGTCAGCTGCAGTGAAAGAGGATGAGGAACTGGCAGTAGTGGAGCACACACAGGTATTACCTGAGCCAAACAAAGAGCAAACACTTGACACTGCATATAAAAACACAGCAGTGGCATCCACTCCATCTGAACAAGCCATCAGAGCTGCGGTCCCACCTGCTGGCATGATCCCAAGGGATATCGCAGATGCTAAGGGGACACATGCCAAGCAATGTGAAATAGTAGAGAGAAATAAACCTGTACCTCAGACCAATGAGGAAGGGAGACCAGTAGAGATTGATTCACCGCTTAATCATGCTAATAATGTAATAAAATGTGAAATTGGTGAAAAATACCCCAGTGAGGTCCAATTACAGGATAACAAGGTCGAGATTAAGCTAGACAGATTGCACATGACTGAAGCAAAATTGATAGACACCAATGAAGCCAATAATACTATCGCCTCAACTGTAAACAACGAAAAAGCTCATCAGGCATGTGATCATAGTACCGAGGTGGTTTCACTATGGGAAAATCCAACCAAGGAATGTTCTCCTGAGCTATCGTTACTGGCCTCTATACTAGATAATAACAATGGCTCCAAGGTAGATTTGATTACTGGTCCAATTACAGTGACAGAGGAAGAAACATTTGTTAATATAGGTCATGAATCAGCTAGCATTCTGGAAAGCTTTTGTACACCAGAAGAACCAATACGCCATGTTGAGGTAGTTAGTGGCAAAGATGAGGTTAAAAATCGGATTATGCCTAATAGTGGTTCTGATGCAAAACACTCATTTGTTCATAACTTTGAATACCCAGACAAAACAAAAGGGGAAGGTGTGCAGAATGAGTATGAGGATGAAACAGAAACAGGAAATGTGCCTCCCAGTGAATATTCATTTTTATACTCTGATAATGTGGATGCTACTGGGAGTGATGCAAAAGGAGCTGAGGTCTTACCACAGACTCAAGTAGCTGAATGTTCAATACCTAAAGTACCTGTTGAATTTATGGCTGCTAAAGAAAACAACAGGACAATGGAAAAAGAACTACGGTGTATTAAAAAAGATAAGAATGAGGCTGGAGATGAACTTGTAAAGTTTTCAGCAGTTAACAGCATAAGGATATCTGACAAAACTAAAAAACAAAATGAGGAAACAGTAGAAGACACAATTGAAACAAAGTCTTCCAACACATATTATGATCATACCCCTAAACCCACAGTTTTTAAGCTTGAAATGATTACACTTGAAAACTATACATATAAGGAAGCAATATCCGAAATAGATAACGGTTATATAGCCTTTCAATTGTCCCTTCCCAAAGTAGAGGAAACACTGTCGGAGAATACACCGCCAGTAGTGGAACCCTCAAACGAAACTGTCCCAAGAACCGAAAGTGTAGCTGACAAGCAGCACCCTGACAAAGTAAAGACAACTGATAAGCTAGAGCACAGTGACCTAAAATCAGAAATGTCCTCTTCTCCTGCTAAAGGTGAGAATGTGCAAAATATTTCAAAGGAAAAAGCAATGAAGTCCAACAGTGACAGTGTGAAGACTGAAAATGAGTGTGTGGTTAAAAAGGATGATTCACTAGGAGATCAGGAATTTCCTAACAATACAGAAAATTCAGTTAAAGGCAGAAAAGTCAAACAAATCTTAGATGCACCCTCAAGAAATGCTCAGGAACAGACGGCTGTACAAGTTGTTTTATCAGAACAGAGAACACAAGGACCTCCATTCTCTGAAGTTGATGTCATGCAATTAAAAAGACAAATTAAGTCAGATGACCATCAGTCTGTTCCATTACCCCAAAAGGTAGATTCCTTTTCCCCAATGCTTCATAAAGAAAATGAAGTATTTAGTAGTGAACAGGAAGTAAAACCTCGCTTACAACCTACTAGAGAGGTCCCAAATATTCAATCTAGTGTCTTAGATCCCGTAGCAAATCCCAGCCATTCTTGTCCTGTAGATAGTAAACAAGACAAAGCCAAATCATCTGGGGAAGGGCAATCACCAGACACTCAGGAGAACAATCAAGATGGGACAAAGCCATTAATTAAACCTAAAGATATTGAGAAGTTGGGACAGGTAACTGTATCTGGATCAAGGACTGGCGGAGAGAAATATGTTTGTTTTTTTAATAGAATTGATGCAAACCTACTCTTTATCATTATTCTGTATTCTGACTTTCATTGTAAATTATAATTTCTTCTCTTTCTTGCAGAAAAAAGAAGATGCTACCAGGCCTGTGGAAGACAAAAAGCTTTTGGAGGAATCTAGTAAAAAAGACAAAATCAATCAAGAGTCCAGCCCTACAAGTCCTTCAGATCTGGCCAAGTTAGAGAATACTGTTCTTCCGATACTTGAAGCTCAAACAACATCCTCTGAAGAGCAGTCACAAAGTGAGTCAGTCAGGACTGAGTGCCAACTGGAAGTGTACCCAGAAGTCTCTCCAGAACTCACCTCAGAGGATGACAGCTACGTATATGTTCAAAAAGTAAAGGATGATGCTGAAGGCCCAAAAAAAGAGAGGAAAAAGCTGCTTGCCCCAACAGAACTTAAACTAAATTTTCTAGAGGAGAGTAGTGAGGGAGAATCTTCACCTTCGCTCACTGAGGGCGAAAACAAACTAGGGGACGTAAAAGATATAGGAAGGGACAGTGAAGTGTCAGCAGTAAACGAGATCGTGACAAGAAGTTCTCATGAGAATGTGTCACCGTCTGTTGAGGAAAACCTTACTGAAGGAAAAATAAGTGATCAAGAAAATAAACTGTTAGAAGAAGATGTACAGAAGGACATTAAAAAGAATGAGACAAGAAAGGCAAAGTCCCTTGTCAAAAGCAGTAGTATTATCCCTGAGGATGAGCCAGACAGCAAAAGTCTAATTTTTGTGGCTAAAATCGAGGAACTAAGTAAAAGAGAGCAGACATTTGAAGACAGTGGTGCTGGTATTCGTCATTTCAAAACGATTGAACTCAACACTGTTGCAACTGTTCGTCAGGCTTCAGATGATGGTGAACCTGAGAGCCTTACAGATTCCCCTGATGACAGATCTAGAGGGGAAGGTTCCTCAAGCTTACATGCATCTAGTTTTACTCCAGGCACATCTCCAACCTCACTATCATCCCTGGATGAAGACAGTGATAGCAGCAGCCCAAGCCATATTAAGAGCAGTGGTGAGGGCAAACAGCATAGGAAAGCTAAGCACCGGCAGCCAGGCCAAATGTTGCCCACCATTGAAGATTCATCTGAAGAAGAAGAGCTGCGTGAGGAAGAAGAGCTCCTAAAAGAACAGGAGAAACAAAAGAATTCCAGTAAGAAATCAAAGAAAGACAAAGAGGAAATACGAGCACAGAGAAGGCGAGAACGTCCAAAGACTCCACCAAGCAACCTTTCACCAATTGAAGATGCTTCTCCTACAGAGGAGCAGCGGCAGGAAGCGGAGATGGAGGAAATCCGTAGATCCTCGTGTTCAGATTTCTCCCCAAGCATGGAATCTGAGCCAGAAGGATTTGAGATTCTTCCAGAAAAGATTGCTGCTGTTCAGAAAGTGTATCATCTGCCAACATCTGTCTCTTTGGATTCTCCAACAGATGAACAATATTCTAATAAGAAGTCCACGGTAAAGCAACCATTGCACGCTTCATATGACAATTATGAAGAAATAATGCTCAAAACAAAATCTCCAACTACAGAAGACATTCCACCTGGAAAAGAGTCTTTATATGGTGGCATGCTAATTGAAGATTATGCCTATGAATCACTTGTTGAAGACTCGTGTGTAGAGAAAGAACCCGATAAGATTTCTGTACCAGAAAAAGCAAGAAAACTCAGATCACCAGATGAAGTCTATGAAGACATGATGCAGATGAAGAAAGAGATTATGCTTAAAGAGCAACAGCTAAAAGAAGAAAACACAGTTAAAGACCTCCACACAACAAACACAACTGAAGATGGTGTCTTTTCTTGTGTCAGGGATACACCTGAAATGCCTGAAACACCTGACACAAGACAAGACACCATCTCCACAAGCATTTCTGGCCAATTTGGGAAGGATGGAAAACCACTGTTGAATGCAGAGGAAGCCTATGAGGAACTTATGAAAAAACAGAAAGCAGCCCTGACACCAGGCATCATCCCAACACAAACAGTTCCTGATTTGAGTGACGGAGCACAACAAATAGAGGTTACAGCTTCTACTGCAACAGAAAATTTACGTCAAAGAAGAATTCTCTCTATACCAGATCTGACAGTGACACAGTGTTCTTCAGGTGAAGAGGAATCTGGTGAAGAGAGTATTGTAGATCAAAATCAGGATGAAACTGTTCCGGTCTTTACATCAACATCTACATATGCTACAGTGACTGAACCAACATCATTTACTGTCAAGTTATCTCAGGAAAGAAAAACTGATCCTTCAACATCAGAGCCACCTTTAGAGCCTGTTAGGGATTCAGATTCATCATGGGCAGAATCACCTTCACAGTCAGTGCCATCAAAAGCTCCCGTGGTTGAACCAACAGACCAGCCTGAAATTGTAGATTTGTCAAGGTCTTCAGCCTTAAGTGAAGTAGATGCTTCATCTACTGAGATTCCTAGTATAGTTTCTAGACCATCTGTTCCAGTTGTATCACCTTTACCCACTGTACCACAGTACACTCCAACAGTATCTAGTGTAATATCAACTGCCCCACCTGTTCCTCCCAAGCCAGTAGTTCTACGTAGAGGTGTGTCTCAGGAAAAAGCAGATATTCCTGCTCCCCCTCCCTTACCACCACCTACTCTACCTAAACCTGCTCTTTATCCCAAAAAGATTCCACCTCAGGTGCCCCAAAGGACAGTTCCAGTTGGTATGCAAGGTGCAGGTATAAATGCACAAATACGACAACCTATGGCACCAAATTTCAAGCCACATGTTCCTCCTCCTGTCCCTCCAAAGCCATCCACAATCCCTGCAGGCTTGACATTCAGCCACAGACCAATGGAGACAGTTAAGCCACCTATTGCTCCAAAACCCATTTCAGGTGCCCAACAACTTTCTTCCATTTATTCTCCAGTACAACCAAGTATGCTCCCAAGTACTGACAGTGGTGCTTTGAATCTGTGTTCTGCATCTGAGATTAAAACAGGGCCTACATCACCAGTAAAAACCCCTACATCTCCTAGGTTTGGGAAGTCATTATATGATACTTATGTGGTTATTACTCTGCCATCTCAGCCAGGTTCACCCACGGAAGGTGTGACAACCCAAGCCCAAATGAATTCCGGTCCGTCATCACCTAGCAAACAGTCTTATTTACAATTTGATTTTCAGTCACAGCCACAAACACAACTGCCACCACAGCCAACTAGTATACCATTGGCTTTCACCAGAATAACAGAATCTGTAGGAAGGCAAGAAATATGTGATCCAGAAGGGGTAATTTCAAGCATGAGTCATGTATTTGAGACAGTTTCAGCTTCACAGCCCTCATCTGTAATTCCAAATGTCCAGGTAGTAACTGCTGAAGTCCAAAGAACAACAGTATCTGTTGTGCATGGAAAAACATCTCCTCCATCTCCAACTCCAAGAGCCTCAGGAAAACCAGCAGTCCCAGGAGATATAAAATCCCAACCAATAGCAGTGCAGAATGGACATGCTTATCATTCTGGAATGATTGTTGATCTGCGTGCTCCAAAAACAGATGCAGAGATATGTATGAAAGGTGTAGATCTGTCCTCATCAGAGTCCCAGCGGCAGTCTGTCTTGGCTGATGGGTGGCAAAAAAGTGCAGTCCAGTCATCTGTAATGAATCTAAGCACTGATACTTCATCAATTTCTGTGGCAACCGACAGCTTGACCATCCTCGCATGTACAGCCACTATATCATATGTCAACAATAATCTTTCTCATGCCACTTCAATGCCTCTGAAGCTAACAACGGCGAAATCCTTTGAACCCATTTCCCAAATTATTTATCGTCCAGTTGAATCTCAGCCAGAAAAACCAATCAATCTTTCCACAAATGTAGGGAAAACACATTCTGTTCCTGTGACAACAGCCCCTGCAATTTCAAATAATGGTAGTAGCACAAGTATTCCACTTCAACTGGAAACATGTCTATCTGGTGCAGTTGACCTCACGACTGCTAAACCATTACAGACGATGGTATCTGTAGATGGGTCTTCTTCAGATGTTGTTACAGCAGTGATCACAGAGGATGATGGCAAGCCAGTAGACCTGACAGCAGGAAGGCGGGCAGTGTGTTGTGATGTAGTATACAAGCTTCCATTTGCTGGTAGCTGTGCCTTGCAGCAACCCTCAACTCCATTGCCAGAGGATCGTTTTGGCTACAGAGATGACCACTACCAATATGATCGCTCACCCTATGGTATGAGAGGACTTGGTGGAATCAAGCCCTCCATGTCTGACACAAATTTGGCAGAAGCTGGCCTTTTTCTGTATAAGAGTAAGAATAGGTTTGACTACAATGGGGAAATGGAGGGTGCTGTAGATCTGACATCTGGAAAAATGTCTATACCAGGTCAGTGTGATGTTCCAAATAATTCTCAGAGATTCCATTTTCAGTTACCTTCACTCATTCCCATCTGAGACTTTTTTACTACATTTTAGATTGTGCTCCATTTTACGTTTTTATTTTTGTACTTTGCATGCTTATAATTTCTGTTTTTATTTTTATTTTTATATTGAAGTGTGTATCTCTGCATGCCAATCTATGGGTTTTGCATTTCCCACAAGTTTGCAAAAACATTTGCATTTTAAGTTTTTTGGGCTTGGCTTGGATTTCTGTCTTTACCAAAAACTTGGTGTAAATGTAGTGCAGTCTTATTATTTACAATATGAACTTTTAACAGGTGAAGCTGTGGACTACTCAAGCAAAGCTACTGGGGCATTTACTGGAGTTACATTCCCACAGTATTCCCAAGCCAGAGTAACTGCTGCTGTAGCAACTCCCTTTGGAAGTTCTAGTGTTCTGAGATCTTCAAATGGTGTGGTTTACTCCTCTGTATCAGCACCAGTTCCTTCTACATATGCTATAACGACCCAACCAGGATCTATTTTCAGTACGACATACAATTCCCTGTCAGGCATGCATACTAGTGACACAATGCCATCATTATCAAATCTACAAAATCAACCCCTTACAAGATCCCATAGTTTCCTTTCCACTGTTGCTGTGACTACAGCAGAGGAGCAGGACGACATGCCTTTAAACCTTGATATAAGTGTTTCAAAGAATATTTTCTCCACTGGTCGAACAGAGATAGTTCCAACAATTACCACAGCAACATCACTAGACTACACAGATGCCTCCCTTGAGGCAATTGCAGCATCACTAGAAGCTCTCTCCTCACCCATGGTTCCAGGTGATGAAAAGTATCAGATGGAGCGTGAGCTCCTTGAACTAGAGAAGATAAAACAGCAACGTCTTGCTGAGGAACTAGAATGGGAAAGGCAAGAGATCCAGCGCTTCCGGGAGCAGGAGCAGCTCCTAGTTCAGAAAGAGCTTGAGGAGTTGCAGGCCATGAAGCAGCAGATACTGTGTCAGCAAGAAGAAGAGAGGCAAGCTCACCTCATGATGCAAAAAGAGACATACGCTCAGCAGCAAGAACAGTTGGAACAGATTCAGAGGCTCCAAGAGCAGCTCAGGCAGCAACTAGAGGAGCAAAAGTTTAGACAAATGTATCCAGGGGAGATCCAGGAGCAGACACTTGGTCATATGGTGGGGACAGACAAAAGGATGGATAGTGGTTGTCAGACTGATGAAGAAGACAATACTGAGAAGACCTACTCTGCAGGAAGAAAAAAGAAGACTGCCAAGAAGAGTGTAGATAGTTGTGTACAAACCGATGATGAAGACCAAGATGAGTGGGATGTTCCTGTTCGTGGTAGACGTAGCAGGCCACGAAGTGGTAAATACAATACTGCTGATAGTAGCGGAGTTTCAGTGCAGGCCCTTACAGAAATTTCTGTACAAACAGATTCTTCTGGAACACTTAGAGGACACACTGTCCAGACAGACACTAGAGTTGATTTTTCTAATTCTGATAGAACTTCCTCTCCTAAGAGACGTCCTATCCCTTTAGAAATAGGCCAGTGTCCCCAACTCAAAACAGATACTTCCTCTCTACATGTTTCTCCTGTTCCACCAAAATCCCCCAAAGTCCTGTATTCACCAATATCTCCTTGTATGTCTCCTAGTAAATCCCTTGAATTTGTTCCATATGAAAAATCAAGTGGAGACACAAGTCCACAGAAAATATGTTTGGCAGATCCATCCAAAGTGGTTCCTGGTAGTCCAAGGGCAAAAGTCATGCAGCGGTCACTGTCTGACCCAAAACCTATGAGTCCTACTTCAGAAGAAAGAGCAGCCAACTTCCAATTTTCTGAGGGTTACTCTGTAAGTATATCTTTTTATATTTAATGTTTAAGGATTGGCCTTCTAATCCTAATTAAATACTCGAGTATGCATCATCATTATATGGTATTTATTATGCTACTATTATGCAATATAAGGGTGAGCCGAAAAGTTCATAGGCCGACTATGATGCCATGGTTAAATTTGACTAAGTGTGGTTTATTTTTCAACATAGTTTCTATCAGTGTAGCAGTGCTTGAATTCCCTTGGTATAGAAGTCCTCAAGTTTCATTGCCCTGTCATTAATCCATCTTAGTTAGCCAGTGAACTTTTCAACCCACTCGCATACATATGTTTAACCAATACTTAATTATTGCCAATGCTGTGCGTTTACTTCCATTGATTTTTAGTATTTACTATACTTTTACTAGTTTTCCTTTCTTTTTAATTAAATATGGGTGGCATGGTGGAATAGTGATTAGCACTCCCACCTCATAGCAAGAAGGTTCCGATGTCAAGTTCTGGGCTCGGCAAGGGAGTTTTTGAGTGGAGTTTGCATGTTCTTACTGTGCTTGCATGGGTTTTCTCCCGTTTCCTTCCAAAGTCCCAAAGACATGCACATTAGGCTAATTAGCGGTTTCAAATTTCCTCTAGGTGTGAGTATGAGTGTGAATGGTTGTGTGTGTTGGCTCTGCGATTTACTGTTCAGGGTGTACCTTGCCTTAGTCCAGTGTCAGCTGAGATAGGCTCCAGCCTCCCCACGACTCTAGTAAGTAAAGCAGTCCAGAAAATGAATGAATGAATGAAATATGAAAAGGCTACATTAGTCTCATTTCCCCTCTAATGAAGTATAAATGAAACAACTAGGTTTTTTTTTTGTTTGTTTGTTTCATTAGCTTGCTTCTTCCCTGTTTCATTTTTGAAAAACTCACTGACATAGCACTACAAATACTCTTGAGAGTACACGTACTATAGCATTTTTAGAAGCATTTGGCCATGGTGTATTTGCTCTCTACTAAACTATATGCAGAATTTGTTTGGAATTTAAAGTATAATTCAAACACTGTATCACATATCCTTACTAAAAGCAATTCATAAAAGTATTGTCTTCTTTGGGTTCCCACTGTTAAGATTACTTCAACGATGAAACCAGTACCAACATCTTTAGCAGTATAAACCTTATAGTATCTAACTGTGTAAATTATTTTATTATTGTGTACATTCATTCATTCAGAACAGCTCAATCCTAATTAGGGTTGTGGGGAGGCTGGAGCCTCAGCCGACTCTGGGCGAGGGGAGAGCACACCCTGGACAGTTTGCCAGGCCATCGCAGGGCAATTGTGTACATTATTAAAGTATATTATTAATCATTAGTTTTAGTAAGATCTTAAATATGTATTACACTTCAGTAATCCAGGCATTAATGTTTATTTAAAAATAAGTAAAAATCACATTGTTTTTGCTCATAGAAGCAGGAAAATTGTTATCTATAATCTGATTTGTATTGTTTTTTCCTCTGGAAGGGTAAAGGATCTCCAAATAGCACTCCAACTGGCACACAAAAGAAAGTGAAGCGAACTCTTCCTAATCCACCTTCAGAGGAAGAAGCTGCCAATGCTGGCCAAACAGCATACAGCACTGCCTCTGCTCGTCGTCGCCTCTGTCGAAGCTCCAACATGGCCAGGGCAAAGATTTTACAGGATATTGACCGTGAACTAGATCTGGTAGAACGGGAATCATCAAAACTTCGTAAGAAACAGGCTGAATTGGATGAGGAAGAGAAGGAGATTGATGCTAAACTGCGCTATTTGGAGATGGGCATCAACAGGAGGAAGGATGCTTTGCTTAAGGAAAGAGAGAAGAGAGAAAGGGCATATCTGCAAAGTGTTGCAGAGGACCGTGACTACATGTCCGACAGTGAAGTGAGCAATATCCGAGAGACAAGAAGAAGTGATGGTGGCGAGGAAGTGAGTGGACTTGGACTTGAGAGACCTCACACTGCTCCACAGTCAGAACTTGATGAGTTTGTTCCTCCACAGACTAAATATGAATATGGCAAGTACTCACAGTACCATTACCCACATTATCAACAGTCTCTGTACCAGTCTCAACAGCCCTACCAGTCCCAATCCATCTACTCTTCTGTGCCCTCTCTCACTGCTTCGCAGCAGCAGAGCTACCACCAGATGCTGCTTCTACAGCAAAAAGCAAGACAACAGGCTGCACTTTTGTCTGAACTAGATGCCACCAAAGTATCCACCAATTATGACAACTCATCATATCTAGGAGGGAAGTATGGCAATCATCTTGATTTACATGGCCTGGAAGACCGTGGTGGTAGCATAGCAGGAAGTCCGATGTCCAATGTGTCCGCAGACTCTTTTTATGCTGACTTAGAACAACATCACCAAACACAGAGAAGTTACCTGCTTTTGGAGGATGCACCTGAGCTTACGAAGGGCACATCTGGTCTCTCATCCACCAGTTATGGAATTGCTGAAAGGGAACTTGCCAAAGCAGAGCGTCTGCTGAGACGCACAGCAGCAGATGTTGGCACTGATTACCTTGGCAGCTCCTCAAGACTTCATTCCTATGGAAAGACTCAAGATGATGAAGATCCCATGGAAGAACCATATGAGTTGAAACTTCTAAAGCAGCAATTGAAGCAAGAGTTCAGGAGGAGTACAGGGGGGACTGAGAGCTTAGAACAGTTGGCTAACCTGTCACATCACTATACCACTAGCACAGGAGTAACTAGTGGAAGCTATAGGGGTTTCCCCAAGACAGAGAAGTACAGCATAAGTAGATTAACCTTGGAGAAACAGGCAGCTAAACAGCTTCCAACATCCATGCTCTACCAGAAACACAAGAGTACTAGCAACATAGGAAAATACTCCATCCAGGACAGTAGGGCTTTAGACACAGATTATAGTAGCTTCTTGGGATCTAGTGGCGCTTCACCAAGGTCAAGCAGATTACTACAGGATGAGATCACTTTTGGGCTCCGTAAGAATATTGCAGAGCAACAGAAGTACTTGGGCTCAACCTTAGGGGTCAATTTGGCTGGTTCACTTAACTTGGGCCAGAGTCTAAATTTAAGTTCTGGTGTAAGGTCATCTCTGGGAGAGGACTCTGCTTATCCAAGTGGGAGCCGCTCACGGCCTTCCTCTAGGCCTTCCTCTATGTATGGTCTGGATCTGTCAATAAAAAGAGACATATCAAGCTCCTCCTTGAGGCTTAAATCAGAGGGTGACGCTTCCTCAGAGACTTCTGCCTATCAGGCGCCATCAGGTAGGACAAAGCCTACCAGCTTGCCTATTGGTCAGGGTGGGCGTGGGCGAATTCCAATTGTGGCACAAAACTCTGAGGAAGAGAGCCCACTGAGTCCGGTGGGTCAGCCGATGGGTATGGCACGGGCATCAGCTGGTCCGCTCCCGCCTATATCCGCCGACTCCCGTGACCAGTTTGGGTCATGTCTCTCTCTTCAGGAACCCCAGCAGCAGCACCTCAGGGAGGACACTACCAGAGGACGCAGCTATATGCTCATAGATGACCTGCAAGGCACAATGTCTGATAGTGAAGGTAATTTTTATCTTCTTCTGCTAGGATTCCAGATCCTTTTTATTTGCTTCAATTTTCTTTGGCTGCCATCTGCTCTTTCTTCTCCTGAATATTACATAAGGATCTTTGTAAAAGCCTTCATTAATCAGTTGACTGTGATGCGAATAACAGTATAAAACTGTCAGTATTCTTGCTTTCTGTTTTTATTGATTTACTATTTTTTTCCTTTGGTTATATATGAATGCTTAATATTTCATACGTCTGCTGTTTGTCTTTTTCATTGCATATTTAGCGTATATGTGATTATATGAATATGCTCTGTTTAATTTGTTGGTACTTTAATAAAAATGCATGAAAATGCATGACTTGTATGTATGCAATTCCAAGAGGATTTGTTGTCTAGCCTTACAATGTTCTGTGACTATTCTAGCTTGGGATATATAGTAGATCAATCTAATTATTTTTCTAAGAATGAAAATAAATGAATAATTACCTCATAGGCACAAATGCTGCACTGTAACTGTAACTGAAATATTAAGAAATAAGATTTAAAGTGTGTCCATAATGTTAAGCTGTACTGCCACAGTTGGCCGTGGCTACCTATTATTCGTGATGCATTTTATATCGACAGTATGATTTCAGGATAACTCTGAGCCTAGCAAATAATTTTAAAACAAATAAATGGCTGATTACATAATAAAGTAAAGGTGAAATGAGCAACAAATGAAAACAGTGCACAGCAGCAACAAGAGGTATTATTATTCATTCATTCATTCATTCAATTTCTAAGCCACTAAATCCTAATTAGGGTCGCGGGGAGGCTGGCACCCATCTCGACCGACTCTGGGCTAAGGCGGGGTACATCCTGAACGGCTCGCCAGGCCATCGCAGTGCCAACACACATACAACCATTCACACTCAAACTCACACCTAGGGGCAATTTGGAACCGCCAATCAGCCTACTGTGCATGTTTTTGGACTGTGGGAGGAAACTGGAGTGCCCGGAGGAAACCCACACAAGCATGGGTAGAACATGGAAACTCCATACAGAAACGGCCTCCTTGCTGTGAGGCGAATGTGCTAACCACTGTGTCACCGTGTATTATTATTATTACTATTATTATTAGTAGTAGTAGTATTAGTAGTAGTAAAATAAAAAACAAAAATAAAATAAAATATATATGAAGAGTGACCCAAAAAAAAAATGGGTGAATCCCCCCACTTCCCAGGAAAAAAACTCCCACATTTCAAAGGTAAATTTAAAAAAAAAAAAAAGCGGTTAATGATAAACAAATTATTATTTAATGTGTGCAAATAATAATAAACAAAAATTGTTTTGAATGAATTTGCATGTGTGCAAATAATAATTTGATCATGTTTAATTTTTTTTCATTTACTTTAAATGTGGGAGGTATTTTTGGGTCACCCTGTATATCTTCAGTCACCTTGTTTCATTTGTTGGCCTTCAATTTTGGTAATGTTAATTATATTATTAAACAATTGAACCTGTTTAATTAAATTGTATTTAGGTTATCAGTAATTTTAATGCCTGTTAAGAAAATATAGACATTATACAAGATGGAAAAACAGTCCTCTCAGTGATTTTTGTTGTAATTTTATGAAGTTATTTTCTCTTCATTTTTGATTGCATGCATGTCTTGTGCTCTTACAGTAATAAATAAATGGATTGCATGTACTGTCCTTTTGCTTGGGAATAAACATTCTTGCTTGCTTGCATGAGGGTCTACACACTTCTTCTGCATGCCCTGCTTTTCTTTCCGTATACAGTATTTTTTGATGCTTAAACTGTGAATAATAGAATATACACAAAATACTGCACCAATGATTACATTGTTTATAAGTTAATATTGTTGAAGCTCAGTGATGGTGCTCATTTAACTTCATTTCATTTTTATGGTCTCCACACATTTAATACCATATGATGAACACATCACAAGTTCCATATGGAAGTAAATGCATTTGCCTTGGTTACAGCACTAAGTGACTCCCTGATGGGTCTGAACAGAGATGATCCAGGAAACACACATGAAAATGTCACAAACGGTAGAGTATAACCACCTTAGCTTTCCGCTCCCCTCATCCCTCCCCTCTAACACCCACCATTTACCCGCTCTCTAAGCACCCAATACTAAGCCTTCCCACTGTTCCATGACCACCCAACTCCCAATCACCCATACACCCATGGTCCACTGTACTGACTGAAAATTCATCTCCATGACAACATATGGGGAGTATGCATTACGCACGCATTAATACTGTCTGTGCAGTAGTAGGTCAGTAAGTTTTGTTGCATGCTCCGCTCTCTAAATGTGACTCAATTTTCTAAACAGGTTACAATATCAACACTTTCAACTATAAACAATGTCTCACCTGTTAGTCATTTACATATCATGAGTCATCAGTTAAATGTATTACTAAAATGTTATATCATTATATACGCATCATTTTAAAAAAACATTTCAATAAATACACGTATTTCATATTTTGCTTAAATCAAGAGATAGTCTTCATTTTCATATCATACTACACCTAACTGTCATAGTACTAAAGGATCAGGCTGGTGTGTATGTATCACACATATTTTTTGGCTTTGTTTTGGATTTTTAGGTTTTTCACACTACATTCGAGTTATGGTCTTCTTCAGAATTACTGAATGGCCTCACAGCAAGAAGGTCCTGGACTTGAGTCCTGGACTCAGCGAGGGTGTTTCTGTGTGGAGTTTGTGTGGGGTTCCTCCGAATACTCCGGTTTCCTCCCACGGTGCAAAGACACATTAAGGCTGTTTGAAATTGCCCCTAGGTGTGGGTGTGAATGGCTGTGAGTGTGTTGGCCCTGCAATAGACTGGCAACAGACACACAACCAATCACATCCACTTTTAGGGGCAATTTGGAACAGCTAGTTAGCCTAATGTACATGTCTTGACTGTAGAAGGAAACCAGAGTACCCGGAGGAAACCCACGCAAGCACAGGGGAGAACATGCAAACTCCACACAGACATGCTCTCGCCGAGCCCAGGACTCGATCCCAGGACCCTCTTGATGTGAGACAGAAATGCTAACCACTACATCACTGTGCCGCCCCCAGTAAAATTAATAATTTCTAAATTATTAGCATTCGCAGTTTTTAAATTTATATTTCGTTAAGACCTCTGTAAGTTTAAAACACCTATACTAGAAGTTCTCATAGAGAAGTGGAGTGCTGTGAGGGGCAGTTAATCCAAGTCTATATAGTCCGCTTGTACGCGTTTTGTTTATCTCTCTAGGCCCGTTTATTCCTGCATGGAAGGTGGTGGCGACAATTGCGAGAACTCTAGAAACTGCCGCGCATGCGCTACCACATAAATTGAGTCACCCATGGAATTCTGGGAGGGCCACCGAGCCCAACCAAAGTATCGAGTCACCCATGGAATTCAACAGCTCACCCTATAATCGTGCCACATAAATCGAGTCAGTTTATATTCCTAGGTTTAAACTTTAATTGTTGTTTTTGTTTTTTAATTTCTGACCAGTTTCTTTAATCCAGATACTGACAGTGATGATTACAAAATTCAGTTTCTTGCAGTTTGCATTGATTTGGATACGTATGAGAGATTCAGGTTCATAATTTAATTGGAAACTTAATCTACAGCCGGTTTTCTACCTTCTGACTAAGACAAAGTTATAGGTGAAATCCTAAATGTGCTAAATATGTCCTAAATATTTAAAGATTCGATATTCTACTAAGATGTCAGTACACCTCTGACTTTACTCTCACTAGCTCATATAGAATAAACTGAACATTAGCTCTTCCCTGTGACTTTAAACCACTGGGCAGAATTTTGTCGACTACAATTTTGGTTTAAATTTTTATGCCCCCAATTTTTGCTAGTATAAACCCATGAATATTCTCCCCTTGCACGATATCCTGTGAGTGCATGTTTGATAAATACAAGATTAATAGCACCTTGACTGGAAACTGTACAATCCAGCTGTCTCCACTGTTTATCTTTGACCCTTATGCCTGAAAAGAATTGCCAGGGCTCTCATTTATAAATTGGTGAGCAGTTGTTAATAGGGTCGATTCTAATCTGATTTTTCTGAAGCATACCATCTCCGTCGAGAGGAAACGGATTGGTTTGACAAGCCTCGAGAGGATGGACCGGGCATGGACAGGAGACAGGTGAAGAATGACTCAACATTCAAATGCACACATATTGTACAGTCCACATCTCTTTTAACGCAAATCAGACACCTAATGTATATAAGCTGAGATGAACACAATGACAGAAAAGAACATTTATGAGAACACTTTGCTGTTGTGTAAAACTACCTGTGCTTATATGATATGGTGCAGATGAAGTCTCTGCAGTACCCATTTTCCCATGCAAGAATAAAGCTACAAAGGGATCCTCAAGACCGCAGTGTATCAGGTAAATTACTATGGTAATAATAGAGCTCATTTGGATATTACATCCAGAAATAAGAAAAACTAGTGTAAAAATGATCATGTATTATTTATTTAATGTGTATACAGTACATATAATAATGTATATATGTACAGTACTGTGCAAAAGTTTTAGACACCATATTTTTTTTTGTATAAACTTGTAGATTTTTATTTCATGACTTATACATTATCTAGACAGTACAAAAAACATTTTAGATTTCCATACATTAGTTTTCCAGCACAAACTTAAATGTTACAGGGGAAAAAATGCCTGTCAAGAAAGAAAGCCGCATATTATGGAAGATACACAAGTTTTCAGACAAAAGCATAATGAAGGCTGCTGGGTTTTGCATGCAAGTAAAGAAGCACGTATGACCGTGAAAATCTCCAGGAGAACTTCTGGTTTTGTGAGATTCTCAGTAAAACTTACTGCTCATTATTTTATTAAACTTCACAAACTCTACCTGAGATACTATTTTTTAAAGCAAAGGGTCATCACACCAAATATTGCCTTTGTTTTATTTGTCTTTGCTCTACAGCATTTCTTTGCATGTGTCTAAAACTTGTGCAAGGTGCTATATGAATAAAAAGATAAGAAAATCAAAACAAAGCATTTATTTTAATATTTAACAATATGCATATTAATTAAACAATACAGTACTATCTACAGCTCCTAATGACCTGACTATAAATTAATAAAAAATATTACAAAATAAAATACCCAGTTAAATATTTGTTTTTAAGCTGTAAGTAAAAACACCTAGGCTATACTGTTCAGAGGATCAGCCAAATATGCTGAAAATAAAGAATTTAGAGATTGAATAATATAGTGATATGCAGGACGTTTTAGCCAATTTGGAATTGAATAGTAGCCAACCTAGCTAAAAATCTTTAATTCTGATCTAGATAAGGCTTATATATGTATATATAGACAGCAAAGAAAGCAAAATTCAACCGAAACAATAAGTATAATAGAGTATTGAGTGCTCTCAGGTCTGTAATACAAGTATCATGAAAAGTCAGGAATGTTTTACAGTGTAATATGGCTACCATTTTATGTCACAAAAACACTGAAAATACCAATTTTTCTGAAAAATTGAAAGGTGTCGCAAATTTAATTTTTTGGACTTTTGCACAGCATGAATGAACTTCAAACCATATGGAATGGTTTAGCGAGTGAAGAAATAAAAAAAT
>JBCNYH010000024.1:7748052-7758294 GCA_039654325.1 Tandanus tandanus
GTGTGTGTGTGTGTGTGTGTGTGTGTGTGTGTGTGTGTGTGTGTGTGTGTGTGTGTGTGTGTGTGTGTGAGTGTGAGTGTTAGACTCAAAGGTAATTGAGCAGTTGACTGATAAACAGTTTTACTCCATATTTTAAGAATTTAAAATTAAAGAGGTAAAACATCTGGAATTGATTCTAAGTGTTGAATTTGCATTCGGTAGATGTTCACTGGAACATCAATATGAGGTCCAAAGAGGTATTGATGCAGGTAAAGACAGCCATCATTACTACTGAAAACAAAATAAACAAAATAATTAGTGCATTCATTTTCTAAGCCGTTTCATCCTAATTAGCTAATTAGCGCCTACCTCAGCCAACTCTGGACGAAGGCGGGGTACACCCTGAACAGCTCGCCAGACCATGCAGGGCCAACACACTTACAACCATTCACAATCATGCTCACACCTAGGGCCAGTGTGCATGTTTTTGGACTGTGGGAAGAAGCTGGAGTACCCGGAGGGAACCTATACAAGCACAGCGAGAACATGCAAACTCCACACAGAAACGCCCGAGCCCAGAGATCGAACCCAGGCCTTCTTGCTGTGAGGCAGTTGTGCTAATCACTGCATTACCTAATAATTCGTTTTCCAGCACAAAAATTTAAATTTAAAGAACAATGTTTATATGTCAGTAAAGAAACCATATTCTTTAAGAGACCTTGTTCATTCATTAATTTTCCAAACCTCTTTATCCTATATCAGGGTCATGAAGAGGCTGGAACCCATCCCAGCCAACGCTAGGTCAATGCAGAGTACACCCTGAACAGCTCAACAGAATATCGCAGGGCCAACACAGACATTCATAACTAGGGGCAGTGGAGAATATCCAATTGGCCTAATGTGCACGTGTTGGATTGGAGGAGGAAACTGGAGGAAGAGATCACAGAATTAAGATCATAATATTTCATTATGTAGAGCTCACAGCAAGAAGGTCATGAGTTTGAGTCCTGGGCTTTGGGTGTTTCTGTGTGGAGTTTGTATGTTCTCCTGTTTTCCTCTCACAGTCCAAAAACATGCACATTAGGCTGTTCAAATTGCTTCGGGTGTGAATGTGTGTGTGTTCGCCCTGCAATGGTCTGGCAAGCTGTTCAGGCCAGTGTCAACTGAGATAGGCTCCAGCCTCCTGCGACAATTATAGGATTAAGCAGTTCAACGAGTGTGTGTGTGTGTGTGTGTGTGTGCGTGTGTGTGCGTGTGTGTGTGTGCGTGCATGCGTGTGTGTGTATGTGTGTGTGTGTATGTGTGTGTGTGTGTGTATGTGTGTGTGTATGTGTGTGCCAAATTGCTCATTGTTTATCTAATTCAGTGGTTAAACAAAGTATTGTAAGCACATAAGCTGTTGTTTTTTTGAAAATAAAATAAAAAATAAAGTGTCACTACCAGGTTTTAACTATTTTCCTGTTATCACTGAGGCCAGGTCTCTCCCACAAGTAAAAACTCACAGATAATAATTCAGCCATAATAAAAGAGGATCATTGGCTGCCCCCTGCCCTCGCTGGAGGACATTGCAAACTCTCGCGGACTCAAGAGAGCACACAAGATTCTTACTGACCCCACACACCCTGGCCATGGTCTTTTCAACCTTTTGCCCTCTGGCAGGAGATACCGGAGCATCAAGAGCGAAAGAAATCACCTGAACAACACCTTCTATCCGTGGGCAATCAGGCTCCTCAATAATCTACCTCAGAGACGATCACAAACACTCAGCTATGTGCAATAAAGATTCACATACGGATGTGCCTAAATATTGAAGTCTTTATTTATTTATCTTTTTTATGTTTAAATTTGCATTTTATTAGAAGTTTTTTATTTATTTTTAATGGGTTAGATTGACTGCACCATGGTCAGAGAGTGCCAAAAGTAACTTCATTGTTGGGTACATGACAATGGCAATAAAAGATATTCTATTCTATTGTATTCTAATATTTAGGCACTTAGACATTTTTTTCGAGTACTCTCACACACAGGTGTCAAACTTAAATCCAGCTCACCAACTCATTTTATGAGGCCTGCGAGAGTTTTTTAAGACTATGATTATCGTACATTCTTTGCATCAACCATTACCATGAAACCTAATTTATCAATCTTCCACTAGGTGGCAGCAGCCTTTTTCAAATAAGCAGTTCAAGTTTCGAGTTTATTTATCTTAAACAGGTAACAATGGAACATCACTACCAGCAATGAACTTCTGGGACTCAGAGCCCCCTCAATATTGCACATAAGAAACATTTACATAAAATATAAATTAAAAAATAAAAAGAATATAAATAAAATCTGCAGGTGCGAGTCCGGATGCTGATCCGATCCCCCTCTGTAAAGCTTTTGGTCCAGAGCGTTTCAACTGCCGTAACAGATAGTGATGCAGAATACTCTCGATGGTGCATCAGTATATGTAAACAGTTATTTATATATAAACAGCTAGTCATTCATGACTCAAGAAAGATTGCAAACTAGCTAATCGCTGTCGTGTTGTCAGAAAAGGAAAGTGAAAAAAGAAAAAGAGAATAAATACCTAAATTAATCATTTTGTCATGCAGATTTAATTTCATGCCCTTTTTGAAATGGATGTTCAGTCATTATTCGGTTCTTGTTGACCTAGAAATTTTGCGATGTGGCTCTCAGTGAAAATGAGTTCGACACCCCTGCTCGAGAATATTTTAATTTAGATTCAGATGCATGGCACTACTGAAATGCTGCAAAGCAATACCTCATTTGTCCAAATTGAGTGAATTAAAGGTTCATAAAAACGGGGTCGTTTTTAAAAAAAACGTTCATAAAAACGGGGTCGTTCATAAAAACAGGGTCGTTTTTAAGGATAATGCATTAGAAGTCAATTAAAAATCTGTTACGAGATTATTGTTTTGACAGATCTTATACAGATTACTTTTTTGTTTTAGAATATATCAGGCTGAAATTTTGCAGAGCGATGGATCACAAAGAAATTATGTTTTGACCCTAAAAAACATGCATTTTTATGAGGTGCCTTGGAAACTAGGGTGTTTAATTTGGGTGGAAAACCTAACTTTGGATTGAAATATATCCAACAGATATATATAGATAATATATCCAGCAGAATCAACAAAAATCAACCGGCCAAATGTAACGTACGTGGTCAGGGCAATGGCAAATGATGCCTCCTATGATGTGTTTCTAGCATTTATTGGCTCCTGCAGAAAACATAACACAGACATTAATTGTCTTCTTTTCTTTTTTCTGCTGCACATTTGCTCCCTCATCAGTGCAAGGTGCTACTGTGAGGGAGAGAGGGGGAAGAGGAAGCTATGAATGGGTTAAATGCAGAGGCAAGAATTTCCCTTGCGGGATTTATACAGTATAGCAAAATAATAATAAAAAAAATATTATGACCACTGGATGACCGGAATGCATCCTGAACAGAGGTGGTCGACACATTTTTGACCTCAGTGAGAAGATCTGCAAGGAGCCTATGGCCAAGTCTTTCTCTGACAAACGGCACACGCCTGGGGGCATCAGCCACAATGTTCTGCTGACCTTGGACATACTTAATGTCGAGGTCATAACTCGCCAGCTTGGCCATCCAGTGCTGCTCACAACAGTCCAGCTTTGGCTTTGTCAAGATATGAGTCAGAGGGTAATTATCTGTCCAGCCTGTGAACTATTATCAGCCAGTGACTGAACTTGTCACAGACCACCCGTTTCAAAGCCAGAAATTCCAATCGGTGAGCTGGATAGTTAATTTGTGACCAAGACAGTGACTTGCTGGCGAAAGCAATGGGTCTGGCTCATGTTTCACCCTCCCGGACTTGAGACAGTGCAGCACTTATTCCATCCAAGGATGCATCAGTTGACAACATGAAAGAGCGGATGAAATCAGGGTGGGCCAGCACAACACTCTGGACCAGCGAAGCTTTCAAGTCTGCAAAACCCTGCTCATGTTCCTGTGTGCCATCAGACGCACACAACTTCCTGCTTGGTAGCTTTGTTTTTCTGATGTTTCCCTTTTCTTTTCTGACCTTTCAACAGGTTAAAGAGCGGCATGGTGATGGCAGAATACCTGGGCACGTAGTGTTGGTAGTAATTTATCATCCCTAAGAATGATCTTATCCACTTCTGGGATGCCATCAGGCTCCATGAGGTCAGTGCTGGCCATGTTCATAATACTCTCAACCTTGCTAGGGTCTGGTGAAACACAATTGACGTCCACTATGTGGCTGAGAAACTTCACAGACCTCCTGAGGAAGAAGCACTTCTTAGCCAACTTCAAGCCATGCCTACAAAGCCTTTCAAATACCATCTCCAGTGAAAAAATGTCCTCATACTGTAAAACAAGGTCAGTCATCCTCCTCTTATAGTCTAATGACACTTCACAAGATACGATGTCAACATTACTGAGCACAACTGACCCCAGTCGGTCCTTTGTAGAGTGCGCATCAGCTGTTGGAGGTGCAGCTGATTGGGTGCAGCTGACCAGGGGGGACAGTGTGCTCTGCAACATCCAAGCCATCAACCAGCTTTGCATTGCGCCTAAACAGCACAGCCTTCTCAGATGTATTAATAAGCTTCAGTGGTACCCACCTGTCTCCCCACAGCGGTGATACAATCCCCGAGACCAAAATGCCTCTGGGAGCTGAGCGGAACGAGGTGGGCCCTGTCACATCTGTACTGCCTGGGGAAACAGTGGTGGTTTTGGGGAGTCTACCCCAGATCAGAAATCCACGGCCAGGCTCAAGGCAGGTAGCGGAGTTACACCTGACTGTACCAACTTTGTCAGGAATTTCCCCACCCTTCCAGGGGTTCAGACCAGAGAGCATAGACAGGACACGTTCAGTTTCTGGGTCTCTGATAGAGGAGGAGCTGGTCACAGTCTTCCAATAGGACTCACAAAGCATAGTCTGATGTAGGATGTGCTTAATCACCTTAGTCCCAAGGATCAACTCATCATGTTGTCCTGGGATGACAAGCATGGGGACAAGCATCTTATAGCCATACACTTCCATTTCAACTTCAAAAGCACAATTGGGCTTAACACGAAATCCACCACATCCAACAAGAATGACATCCACACCAACCTGTCTCTGGTCCGTTATCACTCCAGCTTCTTCAGTTTCATCTCAGCTGTTTCATTTATGCTGCAGGCCATTGAACCACTGACCATCATGCCACCCACTTTCAATATCTCACTCATCACCACTGATGTGTAGAAAAGGCTGTCACTACTGCCAACTCTGTGAATGTTCTGGTAGACAACAACTTCAGAGTCATCACATGAGTCTCTCACAGACGTGTAAATTGTCTCAGCAGCAGACATGTCATCAGTTTGGGAGTTTGTGGACTGAACTGTACTGCCTCCCTCCAAGTACAGGTCGGCTAGTTTCCCTCAGACTGTGACTGCGAGGAGTCATTAGCAGGGCAGTTCAGTTGGTGTGACCAGGAGCAAGGCAGGCAAAACACAGTCTCTCAGACATACAGTGTGAAACGGTGGTGTGGCCAGGATCCTTACAGACTTACAAACCGCTTCTCTCGGACGCCTGTCACGAGAGGCACGCTGGAACCTCCCACCTCGACTAGGGGGGAGGAGTGTTGCTGTTGCATTTTCTCCATCATATCCTGAAACATGTCAACCATACATGTGAGAAGCCTCTCCTCTGACTGTTGGGCATTCTGTGCCACAGTTGGTACAGCAGCATGACTTGGAGCATGTTGAGGGTCAGCCTTAACTGGGAGAGACACTGGAGAGGTGCAAGGTGAGTTACACATATCATGCTGGGGTAGAAGTGAAAGAGGAGAGTGTGGGGCAATGTTCAGATGACGCCAGACATGCTAATGAATTGGGTGGCTCAGAGGTGACAGTGGCAATCTGACTCTTTAGCTGCGCAGCACTAAAAGCTCTGCCACTAGCTCTTAGCAACCTTTGATATTCTTCAATCCCCAGCTGAGCATCACGTTAAGTCCACTTGTGGATAGGCTTACACTTGAGGGTGTAGGATAGCTCTGGGTTGGGGCAGTGTTTAACGAACATGAGAGCCACTTCATCATTCATGTTCCCTGTCTGTTTCCCTTGTCTGTGCAGGCAGGCCCTCAAGAGCTAGGTCCGCTGCACTGTTCAGCCTTATCCAGTAATCAGCTGGGTTTTCTCTGTGCCTGGGGAAAGTGGCATAAAAGTCTGTAAGGGGAAGGCATGAGGGAGCCTCAATGAAGTAGTGAAGGGGAACGTCATATATCAGTTCAGGTTTCTGCTTAACGTCAAGTGCAGGATCACTTCATAGGGCAATCTTCACAACGTTCCTGGCTTTGCCCATTAAATGACTCATGGTTTCTTCCACCTGGTCATGCACAGGGATCTTCTGCTTTCTGAGGTAAGTTGTCCGTCTTGTCAATCCAGTCCTGTCTGAGAATTTGTAAGTAGTGTCACCTCTGAATGTCTGAAGTTCTTTGTCAGATTTAACACGGACTGTCACACGTAGAAGGTCATTTCTGTTAACATTTGTGTGTGTACTCTGGGTGATAGGGGTAGTCAGACAGTCATTAGTCATGTTCACAGCTCCAGCTGACATTAGCTTTGCAACAGTGGATTCACCAATCTAGGCACCTAACTGCCCTACCATGTTTGTAAGATTGCAAATGGCATCAACATCACTGCTATCTGTGGAAGTGTAGGGACCATACCTGCTGGACCTATTTGCAGGAGTGTGACCTGGGCTCAGACCCAACCCTGCATCTGTACAACCATTAGTACAACCATCGAGACTTTGAATGTCCCACATCCCCACTGTCAGCAATATCACTGAGCCAAACACCCCTACCATTTGGTAAACTAGGACTAGTAAATATCCATTATTATTTCAGCAACTCTATCAACTCTTAAATGTACTTGCGTTGTGTGTGTTCTTATACAGAAACAGAAGAGAGCAGAAAAGTAGATCAACCTCAGAAATCAACACAATACATATGCAACAGTAAATAAACAACACCAACTTACTAAATATAAACACTCAAAAGTCCCAGTCAGTGGAGATCAGGACAGCAGCGCAGCATCCACGGTGAAGAGCATCGAGCTGATCCGAAGATCCAAAGGGTCACGGCACCGGTGTAACGTACGTGGTCAGGGCAATGGCAAATGACGCCTCATATGATGTGTTTCTAACATTTATTGGCTCCTGCAGAAGACATAACACAGACATTAATCGTCTTCTTTTCTTTTTTTTCTGCTGCACATCCGCTCCCTCATCAGTGCACGGTGAGGGAGAGAGGGGGAAGAGGAGGCTACGGGAGCTCAGAAGGCACGGAAAAGGCGCTGTGCGAGTAGATAACTTTCCAAAGAAATAATACTAACAGAGGTCCATAAAGATTGCTCAATTGGATAAAATTCAAAAATAATCAACATAATCATTAAAACGAAAACTAAAATACAGGAAATACAAACTGAAACTGAAAACTGATTAGGTGCATTTTTAACTCTGTTACGCAAACACGAGCTGCGGCGATTTGAGAAAAGCTAGCCTCTGCGGAACCGTATTTTCTGAACCGTTCATCCATTCATTCATTTTCTGAACCGCTAAATCCTAATTAGGGTCGCAGGGAGGCTGGCGCCCATCTCAGCCGACTCTGGGAGAGGGCACCCTGGACGGTTCGCCAGGCCATCGCAGGGCTATTTTCGAACATAAGCAAAAAAAAAAAAATAATAATAATAATAATAATAAAATAATAAATAAATAAATAAATAAAATGACGTCACAGTGACAGCTACCCGAGGAGGGGAATGTCCACGTGCGTTCAGTATTGGTTTAATTTTGAAGGAAAGATGTTGCTCCCAGTGTGCTAGTTGTTGCTAGCTTCACACACAACAACAAAAACAATAAAATCCAAGAAGAAAAGTAGTGCAGTGTCTGTATCGGTTATAATAAAAAAAAGCTGCACCTGTTTTATTGTTATTTTTATTATTAGGTTTTAAAATGGTTGATGAAAAAACGTCTAAGATGTTAATTAAATTGACCCAGGATGGCAATGTGTGTCAGATTAAAAAACAAATGGAGGAAACGAGTGAAATGAAGCCGTATATAAATGCACACTTTGGGAAATCTGGAGACACCCTGTTGCATTATGCTGCCAGACATGGACATTTAGAAATGATGAGGTACTTTACTGAAGACCTGAACATGGATGTCGAGCTGTACAATAACGACTACAAGCGAGCTTTACATGAAGCTTCCTCAATGAGTCATGAGTCATGTGTTCTCTACCTTATCGATAAAGGAGCAAAAGTCGACTGTCTTAAGAAGGCAGACTGGTAAGTAAACATAATAGTACACTTCTCAAGTTTATTAAACCTGTTTTATATTCATTTTCATTCCCTAGTGATGGAAATTCTAGCTTTTTTCCAGTGAATCGGATCATTTGACTCGGCTCACCGATAGAATCGACTCCCAAACGGACATTTTCAAACCGGAAGTTAGTTGTTCTTATAGGGTTAAATATGATACATGAGCAAAACAGCTTTTATTTAAATTACATTACAAAGTAACAGTAAATCATTGCCTATATAGAACAAAAACCATTGATAAGTGTGAGTCTGACGAATAAGACAGAAATGCGTCGTTTGGACGCAGCATGACGCTGCCTAATGTAAAAGGCGCAAATCCAGCGCATCCCCTCGTCCCCTTCGATAGCTCAGTTGGTAGAGCGGAGGACTGTAGTGGTTACAGCTGATATCCTTAGGTCGCTGGTTCGAATCCGGCTCGAAGGAGGAAATATTTTCCCCCAGTTTTCTTGTTATTTCTCTTACACTGCCCTTAAATAAAATGAATACACAAAATATTACCCAGCAACCAATTTGATCCATTATGCAAGGTCGGGTCACAGAGGCATCAGGTCTAGGAGGGAAAACCCAGGCATCCCTCTCCCCAGCTACACCCTCCAGCTCCTCGCAGAGCATTCCCAGGACAGACGGGATATACAATCCCTCCAGCGAGCTTGGAGCTTTGGTTTACCTCCAGTGCCTCCCTCCATTTGGATGTACCTGGAACACCACTAAAGAGAGGTGACCAGGAAGCATCCTAATCAGATGCCCGAACCACCTCAACGGACTTCTTTCAATGCGGAGGAGCTGCGTCTCTACCTGTACCAGGTTTCCCCTGATCCCCGAACTCCTTACCCCTATCTCTAAATCTGAGCCCAGATCCCCTCTGAAGGAGACTCATTTCAGTCACTTGTATCGGCGATCTTGTTCTTTCGGTCACTAAGCGAATCTCATGACCTTATGTGAGGGTTGGAATGTAGACAGATTTGCGAAATCATCCAACATTATTAAAAGCCAATTGAGTTACGAAGTAACGTCCTGTAAATATTGCATCAACAAAATCCACATAAACAAAACTCGCAGGTAAATCCCAGTTATACAGTATATATCACAGTACTGGTAAAATGTAGAATTTATTTACCTCTGCCGAGGAGGTAATGCTTTACCTTCGAATTGTTTGTCTGTGTGGGTTTTTATTTTATTTTTTATTTTTTTTGGGTGTTTGTTTGCAGGACTACACAAAAAAAAGTTAGATGTGGCTTTTCATGAAATTTCGGCCAGATGTGGGGCTTTGGACAAGGAAGAGTCCGTTAGATTTTGGTTTGGAGATGATTTGGATCAAATTCTGGATCCAGGATTTTTTTTAAATGATTCTTTAACATATAAGGAGATTTTTTTAATATATAAGGAATTTTTTTTTTTAAGTGTCCTATTACAGCAGGCCCAACAGGTGGGGGTGTGTGCAGTGCGTTGTGTTATTTTTGCGGCTTGGAGGAGGTTTGTGTTCCCTGAGCGCTCCTGTTTGGGAAAGTGTTCTGAGAGCAGTGCTGATGTAAATCACTGGGTTATATTAGCTGTATACTGTACACATTACTGCACTTGTGCTAATAAGTTACATTTTCTGACATACCCGACTTGAGTGCTAGACACTGTACATCTGTAGTCTAATAATAAACTGATTAATAACAGATATGTGATCTAATACAGGGCGGCACGGTGGCGTAGTGGTTAGCACGGCCGCCTCACAGCAAGAAGGTCCGGGGTTCGATTCCCAGCTCGGGCGTTTCTGTGTGGAGTTTGCATGTTCTCCCTGTGCTTGCGTGGGTTTCCCCTGGATACTCTGGTTTCCTGCCACAGTCCAAAAACATGCACAGTAGGCTAATTGGCTGTTCCAAATCACCCCTAGGTGTGAGTGTGAGTGCGAATGG
>JBCNYH010000024.1:7814986-7833966 GCA_039654325.1 Tandanus tandanus
AGAAATGGACGCTGGAAAAGGTGATTTTGTGGGGAGGGGAGTGAACCAAATGGGGAAGGTGTGGATTTTTTTTTTTTTTTTTTTTTTTTTTTTTTTTAAATACAATGCCTTGAATAAGTATGCACACCCTCTGATACACCCCTTTCCTCCTGGTTGAAACAAATGTTCGAGTTCAAGGGGCAAATACATTTGCTAGCCACTGCAGGTTTATTCGCTTCCCAGGAAGGTTCTACTACGAAAACCCTTTTTCACAAAAGTTGTAACATTCAACCTAGAACTGATAAGGGTTTCTCCAGATCTATAAATAAACAAGTACATACATACATACATACATACATATGACATAAATAAATAAAGGCATAAAATCTTAACCTGTAATTTTTCTTTCCCAAATTTGTTTGTTTGTTTGTTTGTTTGTTTGTTTATTTATTTATTTATTTTTGCTTTTGATCACCTTTTTAGTGTTATCAGTTACCTGTTTGACCCAATTTAATCATCACCACCACTAGGGGGCAGCAGAGATGTTACTTTGTTTTTATATAAGCTGCTAATTTTGTGACTGAGATAAAGAATGTTGATCCTCTTTTCCTAAATAAAGAAAAAAATTCCCGTCCCTATATATCTCCTCTTATTATGCAAAAACAGGGAACACACACATTTTATATATATATATATATATATATATATATATATTTGTGTGTGTTTCATTCTTTTTCTAAATAAGTATTATTATCTAAGTCATTCATTGTCTAGGCCGCTTAATCCTAATATGGGACGCTGCCGCCCATCTCAGCCGACACTGGGCAAAGGCAGAGTACACCCTGGACAGCTCGCCAGGCCATTGCAGGGCCAACAACCATTCACACTCACTCTCACACTTAGGGGCAAACTGGAACCGCCAATCAGCCTACTGTGCATGTTTTTGCACTGTGGGAGGAAACCGGAGTACCCGGAGGAAATCAACGTACGCACAGGGAGAACATGCAGAAACGCCCAGAACCTGCTAACCACTGTGCTGTCCCGTGTGTGTGTGTGTGTATAATATATATATATATATTATACATCTAATGGGGATACATTAAAAGTGGTCTCTTGATTTTTTACATGGCTGTATTTATTACCTAAGACACCTGAGTATCATGAAGGACAGGATACTGTTTCTCGAAGTACAATATAAAAGTCAGGTTTGCCTCTTGATAGGTTGCACCATGTAAGTAATAAGTGACACATTAAACGTTTTCCTCATAAACATAAAATATTCCTAAGAATCCTGAAGGAACCCTGTATGGCTTGTGTAGTGTTTTTCCATCCTTATTCAGTTTTTTGGTAAGTTTGTTGTTGCTAGTAGCACATTAAAAAGTCCTGTTAAGTACTCGACGTCTGACTTCCAGCTCTTTCCAACCATAAAGTCATTTTTGAAGTGCACTTTGTGTCTTCTGACCCAACCTGCAGACAGCCGAGGTCTCCATGGTGTACAAGTTCTGCAGTAGCATCACAGATACTCAACAGAAAGGTCGGACTGAAGGGTCCAGTAAGCACGTTACAGAAAGCCATTCTTTCAGACAGTACCTACCTCCTGCACTTAGAGTTTCAGCCCCTCCTTTTGATTTCATCACTTGTCTATTTGCTATTCAACTGTGCATATACACTTCCCGGCCAGCACTCTAATACTCCTTTAGCCTTGATTACAGGATGTAATCACCATGTGGTTGCTTCAGTTGGTCGAGGTCGAGGCTCAGCAACATTAAAATGAAGTCAGCTGACGACCTGAATGTTATCCAACAATGGACTTTTTCTTCCCTGATGGCATGGATATAAAGTTAAGGCTCAAAGTCCTAAGCTTAACCCTATTGAAAGTGCTTGGGATTTGCTGGAGAAGACTTTTCAGGGGTGTCGAACTCACTTTCACTGAGGGCCACATCACAAAATTTCTAGTTCACCAAGGGCCGAATAATCACCAAACATCTAGTCCAAAAAGGGCTCGAAATGAAATCTGCATGACAAAAATTATAAACTTAGGTATTTGTTCTCTCTTCCTTCCCCCCCCCCCCCCTTTTTTTTCTCAACACAACAGCTATTAGCTAGCATGAAATCTTTTCTTGAGTCATGAATGACTAGCTGTTTATTTCAAATAGGTTGCCGCCACCTAGTGGAAGGATGATGAATTACGTTTTATGTACGTTAAATCATATTCTTTAAACCTCTTGTGGGCCACACAAAATGGGTTGGCGGGCCCAATTTGGCCCACGGGCTGGAGTTTGACACCTGTGCTTTATGGGGTGGTTCGATTTTCCTGTCATTAATTAAAGATGTCAGTGAAAAAGGAAACCCAATTCAGGGTGGAAATAAATGTTGTGATGTTGCTTAAGTTTGTCGAAACAATGCCATGATGCTTGTTATGTTATCAAGGCTAAATGCGGTCGAACAAAATATTAGAGTGCAAGGCGGGGTTTTTTTCATCATGTGTACTTTTGATCTTGTGTTATCACATTTATAATTGAGTTAACGTTTATAAAAGCAAAGGTTCACATCTTTATGGATTAGTCATTAGTATGAATTTTTTGACCCTATATATAGGCCAATGTGGGACACACCTGGAAACTCATTCATTCATTCATTTTCTGAAGCGCTTAGTCCTAATTAGGGTCGCGGGGAGGCTGGCGCCCATCTCAGCCGACTCTGGGCAAAGGCAGAGTACACCCTGGACAGCTCGCCAGGCCATCGCAGGGCAGAAACACGCTGACGGCTACGCAGCCTACACACCTGGAAACTACGTGTTTCTGTTTTCTCAGCTAAATGAAGATTTGACCTGGCAGAAATGACGACTCACAGAAGGTAAAAGGACACAAGGTGTGAAAAACATGCATGTGCTTCCTGTAGTGATTTCCTTTGCGTCAACGTAATCGAAGTGAACTTTGTTCTGTGAGTTTATGAACCCAGGATATGTGAGTCAATAAACAACAAACAAAAAGGTGGTACTGTGAACTCTTCGGGTAATAAAAAAGGAGAGACTATTGATGGATTGATTAGTTTAAACGTTGTGTGACCACATGGTGCAGTAATGTTAGAAACGTACGATTCAAGTGTCCTTTCTATAACAAATAGATTTAAGACACTAATTAAAAGCTCTTGATCATTAACAAACAAAATATCATCCATTCATTCATTCATTTTCAAACTCTATATAAAGTGCATGCAGTGCTCATACATGAATTGTGACGGCTTAAATCTTCAAAAGAGCAAATGCGTCCACAGTGATGTCAACATATTTTAGTATTTCTCAGGTCCTCACTCACTGATTTTCACTAGTTTGCCGGACAGACTGCTTACTGCTACTAGGTCTAACTGACACTAGGCGGCGATGGGGTACATCCTGAACAGCTTGCCAGACCATCGTAGGGCCAACATACATGCCCATTCACATTCACACTCACACCTAGGGGCAATTTGGAACAGCCAATTAGCCTAATGTGCATGTTTTTGGACTGTGGGAGGAAACCGGAGTACCCGGAGGAAACCCACGCAAGCACAGGGGAAACATACAAACTGCACACAGAAATGGCCGGGCCTTGAACCCATTTCCTGCTGTGAGGCGGACGTGCTAACCACTACATTTCTCAGGCCTTTAGGTATTGTGCTGGTATTCAGGACACATTTGTATGTTTGTATAGTAAGATTAATGAGGGGGTTTGAAAAGTGAGAATTTGAAGAAATCCCTTAAAAGCATTCGAATGTTCCAAATTCTTTCTCCCAGAAACATCTATGCAATTATTTTAAATACAGATACTGTGTAAAGCAACATCTCTTCACTCGAGACTAAACCTTGAAGACGGAGGACTCATATCTTGCCTCCGGTTACAAAAACATCTCCGTAGTCTCCAGACTTGTTTAAATCTCTCTGACGAATGGAGGAAGGAAGGACATTTTCCAGGTATTTTGGAGTCAAGATCCTTCAGGTCACCGGGAGAGATTTGAGGAACTTTTAGGGATGAAACGATGGGATCTTTCTGAAAGTGAAGATAAAGTGGATTCCAGTTCTGCGATGTTCTTCCCGGCTTTACTGCAGAGCGACTCCCCAGCACAAATCACCCCAGTCTACCCAATGAGAAACAGATGTTCCTAACCACCACTATGCGTGCAGTCACTTTTAAAGAGTTTGAAAAAAAGGGGGGGCAGAAATACACAAAGTCTAGATCCTTGGTTAAATTTTGCAGTGAAGTAACCAGTTATTCATATAATGTGTTAATATATGCTTACCTTAGGTTCAGTTCATGCATCTTTTGGCTTTGTGGCTCTGGAGGATGTGCTCATTAATCATACATGTTTGTGTGATGAATATTTTAGTATAATTAATTCTGGAATATGATTGATCAACAGGGGCGGTGTAGTGGTAAGCACGTCCGCCTCACAGCAAGAAGGTCCTGGGTTCGATTCCTCGATTCCGGAGTTTGCGTGTTCTGACATGTTTAAATTTTTTATCAAATTTGGTTTTTACTTTGTGACAAAGTCAGTTGTAAAAAGCACAATGCAAATAAAACTGAGTTGAATTGAATTGTTCTTCCCGTGCTTGCTGGTACGCCGGTTTCCTCCCACAGACCAAAGACATGCACATCAGGCTCACTGGCTGTTCCAAATTAACCCTAGGTGTGAGTGTGTGTTGCCCTCCGATGGTCTGGTGAGCTGTTCAGGGTGTACTCCGCTGAGATATGCTCCAGCCTCCCCACGATCCTAGTAGGATTCAAAGATTCGGCAAATGAGTGCATGCGAGGGATTGATCAGCAGGATGTTACTCTATATGATCGATTAAATCGTTTTCTATAACTGTTCAGTGGATCAGCTGTAATTCGAATTACAGGTTTATCTTTAATCAGTTCGACTGTGTTGTTGCAAACAGACCTACAGTACTGTGCAAACGTTTTAGGCCCCCTTAAAGAGTAAAGATGTGCTTCAAAAATAATGAAATTAAATGAAAAGAGAAATACTATAAACACAGTCAGTATTCAGTGTGATGACCCTTTGTTTTGCTTTAAAAAATAATAAATAAATAAACAAATAAATAATTATACATATGATATCCTTTAGGAGCATGTGTTATTGTTACTATGGTAAAATTCTAGGGTGGAAATTATTTATTTATTTATTTGGTTAATTTGTATTTTATTGATTTTCCCCCCATTTTCTCCCTAATTTAGTCGTATCCAATTCCCACCGTCAAGTATTTCCTTCCCTATCACACGACCACCACCAACCAGGGAGGGACGTAAGCAAGCACATGCCCCCTCCGGGACATGCGATGCTGCCACCCACCTCTTCTCGATCTGCTGCGCATGTGTATTTGGAGGCGGCCTAACATGCACGGAGGGAAAGCGCTATCCGCCCCTTTGTATAAATTACCTCACAGACGCCCATGATTGACTAGTGATCGCTGGGAGTGACAGGGAAGTGAGCGTATGTCATCCCTCCCTCCCGTGAGAGCTCAGCCAATTAGCTCCCATGGACTCCCAGTCACGGATGGCTGTGGTATCAACCTGGATTCGAACTCGCGATCTCCGGGTTGACAGTCACACACCTTGTCGATTACTGAGGAAATTTTTAGCTGCTTACTTTTGCATACATGGGCTGATAGCTTTTGTTTTAATGATTTTATAGGCAGTTATTTGAAAACCGAGTCTCAGAATGATGATGTCATCAAGACCCAAGTTATCATGCACACATATAGGATATTTTGGATATTTTCATGCCATTTGTTGAGAGATTTCATTCATTCATTCATTCATTCATTCATTCATTCATTTTTAAATCTGTTTATGCAGACAATCCACCAGGCAGCTCCCAGTGTAATTTGTTGCTCGAGAAATAATAATGAACAAACATTAATATAACCCTTGTACCTGGGCATAATGTTTTCTGACCAATCAGAATCAAGAAATCTGGTAGTATAAATGTTTATTAACACATCTTTATCAAGAGTGTAGACAAATGTTGTCTGTAATGAAATCAGCCAAAGTGTCTCCGTCCCAGACGATGGAGAATACATCTGGTGATGTCTAGCCAGTGCGACACACCCACTCGGAGTAAGTAAAACAAATGATCCTAGCATGTGTAGTTCTCTTGCTACTCCTTCATCCCCAACGGAGGCCCTTCACTGTCAGAGTCTCACTGAGGTCAGCGGTATCCGTGGTAACAATTTATGCAAAGCTTTGCTAATACATGGTTCATGAGTTCACCTACTGGAAGAGTTTTATATACAGGTTGCGGCAGGCTCGTGTGTGTTTTTGCACAGATAGCAAAGTGAGAACCCTCAAGCTATTTCTTGTCCTTAATCTTGTGGAGAATTTTGTTTGAGCTCCTGTCATTTCCCTTCATGGATACAGATTCATCTCTGAGTTCAAAGTGATTTTAGATGTAGGGTGCATGTGTTTGACATACTGTAGGTATAAAAGAATATCTTCTTCCCTAAGGGCTGTGAGATCACTCGTTTTATCTTATTTGTACAGCTGAGGGTTAAGTGGTACAGCCTACTCTAAGGCCCAACAATGGCAGCTTGGTAGTACATAGGCTTGAATCCCTAACGTTCTGATCAGTAACCCAGAGCATAAGATCTTATTATTTCATTATCATTCCTTCATCTTTAAACCATTCATTAAAAAATTAAAGGCATAGTGGTTAGTACATCCGTCTCACCGCAAGAAGGTCCTGGGTTTGAGTCCCAGGCTCCGGTGTTTCTATTAACAATTAACATAGTTAATCACTACTACTACTACTAGTAATAATAATAACACTTCTACCAATACTACTTCAACTACTACTACTACTACTACTACTACTAATAGTAATAATAATAATTATGCCGGCAAGGTGGCGTAGTGGTTAGCACGTCCGCCTCACAGCAAGGCCTGGGTTCGATTCCCGTTTTTGTGTGGAGTTTGCATGTTCTCCCTGTGCTTGCTTGGGGCTCCTCCGGGAACTCCGGTTTCCTCCCACAGTCCAAAAACATGCTTATTGGGTTAATTGGCTGTTCCAAATTGCCCGTAGGGGTGAGTGTAAGTGTGAATGGTTTTGTGTCGCCTTGCGATGGTCTGGCGAGCTAATAAGGGTAGACCCCGCCTTCACCCAGTTTCAGCTAAGAAAAGCACCAGCCTACCCTCGACCCTAGTAGGATTGAGCGGTTTGGCAAATGATTGAATGATGAGTGAATGAGTCAGCCATCAACCATGCACTGTTGTATCATTGGAGAACATGAAAAAAAACTTTTATAGCCGGGAGCAAAAAGTCAAATGATTTGCATTAACAATAATACTTAAAGTATCAGTTAATATGGATGTGCCCCATTTGATTATTCATTCATTTATTCTCTGAAGCGCTTAATCTTAATTAGGGTCGCGGGGAGGCTGGAGCCCATCTCAGCCGACTCTGGGCGAGTGCAGAGTACACCCTTGACAGCTCGCCAGGCCATCGCAGGGCAGAAACACGCTGACAGAAATCCAATGGCCTCCTCTTTATGAATGACAGCAATGGTTCTTTTACATGCCTCTCACCACAGACACTGAGAGACACGGCGGGCATTTGATAACCCAGTTAACTCAGTGATAGTGGGGCTTGAACCCCCGACTTTCGGATCGGTAAACCAGCACCCTACCATCGGGCCACCACTGCCCATTTGTTTATATAATATACATAAATATTCTCTGGTAATCTCTAAAAGATTTCCTTTTTTTTTGTTTGTTTTTTTTTTTTTTTTTTGCAGTCTAAAAAAAAATTATCTAATAATTATCTAATCACATCTTCTGCTTTGCATAGCCCTGCCCAAATCTGTTCGTATTCTCTCAAGTTTCCTTCAGGATCCCCTTAAATGTGACAGTTTGATCAGATTCCAGTTCGTTAGAATCATTTAAGACACCACATTTAATTAAATCAAGCACTTTTTTTTGACAAGAAGATATTTTAAGGTATCTTGATAAATTTATTTGTGCAGCGAGATGAATGAAGAGGTTTGAAAAATGGTTCTGAATAATATGTACATAATTTGTCTTTAATATTCTCGTAAGTACTTTTCACTGACATACAGTAGAATCTCGTTAATATGCGCTTCTTTTAAATACATTTCCGCTTAATATGCGGCCACTCCTTGGACCCCAAATTTGTAACATGGGGAGGACCAAAAAGCACATTTGTTTCAGTTTTCGCTGAAATCGACCATATCCGAACAATATGACGGAATTCTGCTTTGACCATAACAGTGCTCACGCTTCACACAAGCGCATTCACACCCTCATATTAGCTAAAATATTTAAAATATTAGCAAAAATGCTAAAATGCAGTCTCACTTTATATGTGTTGAGGTGCATTGGACCCCGATATGCGCATATTAACAAGACTGTACTGTAGTTATTCATTCATTCATTCATTCATTCATTCATTTATTTGCAGAACTGCTTAATCCTACTAGGGTCATGGGGAGGCTGGAGCCTATCTCAGCCAACTCTGGGCAGAGACACCCCTAAACAGCTAGCCAGTCCTTCACAGGGTAAAGAAACACCCCCATTCACTCGCACCTAGGGTCAATTTGAAACAGCCTAATGTGTGTCTTCACACAGAAATTACTTCACAGTGCCCGGGACTAGAATCTTCTTGCTGTAAGGTGGACATGCTCACCACTACATCATCGTGCTGCCCACATATTTATTAACTCCAATTAATAAATTATAAACCAAGCCCTAAGTTAACTTCACTAACACCAAAGCAGTTTTCCTCATGGCAACAAGCCGAACGTCCCCACAAACTCCTTGTGGCTTCATTGGTCCTCACCAAGATATACAAACCTGTCCACACACACGCGCTCCTCTCTTTGCCTCCACTATATACTTTAAAGCTCAGCTACAAGTTAAAAATAGCTCTCCTTCCCTGCTGTGATGTATTAACCATGCTATTATTCTCCTTTAAAACACACCTCACCCTGTACATATTGTTCATTCCTGGTCTGAATTATGTACGTGAACATGTAAACATTTGTTCACTCTTCTGCACTCGGCTGTCTGGTACATCTGAACCACTTCAGTTCTTTTTCATGTGGTGTCCTCGCTGCTGGAGGCGCAGTCTCGGCTGGGGAACGAAGAATTCTTTCACTGTATATGTAACCATGTGGCAGTCCAAACTGTGTGTCCCAGACAGGATTTGGTTTTCCTGAGATGCCACATTTTCCCGAGTTCAGTCAGCAAGAACATTTATCACAAATTCCAGAACAATAAAAACAAGAACAGAATGTGCTTCAGGTAGTTCATTTATCTTCCAGGTCATTAATTAGGCATTTATTCATGCAGGTAACAACGTAGTGTATCTGAAAGTTGGAAGATTTAGTGCTGTTGTTCTAGATGTGTGTATGCTACTTATTCCCCTGTGGTGTCTTGTCTGTCTGTCCTGTTTGAAGTGTAATTGAGTGTAAGCGTGATTAGAAAGCAGTGTTTTGTAACCATGTTTGTGGTTTTGTAAAATAACAAAGAGAAAAAAAGAGTTTTTAGTTGTATGGTTTTATATGCAGACTGTAATAACGGTGGTTTGAGAAGGTGCACCCGTATGATATTCATGAACATTATAATAATAAAAGTTTTGAGGTTCTACGTATTACTGCATCTATATTGTAAAGGTGAAACATTTTGATTTGTTTGTCGAGCCATAGACATGGTAGAAGCATAGACTGGACTTTTTTCTTCCACTGAAAACATGGCATCACAGCAAGAAGGTCTTGGGTTCGATTCCCGGGCTCGGGGCGTTTGCATGTTCTCCCCGTGCTTGCATGGGTGTCCTTACACAGTCCAAAAGCATGCACATTGGGCTAATTGGTGGTTCCACATCTTGAGTGGGAATGGTTGTGTGTGTTGCCCTGGGATGGTCTGGCGAGCTGTCCAGGGTGCACCCTGCACTCACCCAGAGTTGGCTGAGATAGGCACCAGCCTCCACGCGACCCTAATTAGGATTAAACGGCTTAGAAAATGAATGAATGAATGGTTAAAAACATGGCAAACTAGAGGGGCACTCAAAGGGTGCAAGGTACCTCGTCAGGCACAAATAGATTATTATACCTTGGCATAGTTATAATGAAATGTCTCCCCCTAGTGGTTGTTCGATGAACATTTTTGCCCATGTTAATTAAAGAGGAATTTTGGGGGATTTCAGGATTTTTTTTAAACATGATGTCATGCACAATTCACCTCCAAAATTTAAATGGGTCCTTTCCAGGTCCAGGCCGCACCCCTCCACCAAGTTTAATGAAAATCAGATCAGTATTTTTTTTTTTTTTTTTTTTTTTTGCGTCATCCTGCTAACAGAAAAAATCTTTTAATAAATGCTTTTAATGAATTCCTGGATCTGGATTGTGATCCAGATCTACTGCAAAATGTTACGGGTTCTTGCCAGTCCTATAACTCATCCCCCCATCAAGTCCGGTGAACACCAGTTGAGTAGTTTTTGTGTAATCTGCAAACAAACAACAGACAAACAAACAAACAGAAGCTGTTGAATATATAGCCTTCCCAGTCAAGTGACATCGGTAAATAATGCTAGTGCAAGTGTGCAGAGCCAGATATCTAACTATTAATTCTAGATATTAAATATATATAATATAATATAAAAATGAGATATTTGCTAAATTCATGCAGATAAAGACCATACCATACATATTATGCAGAGTAAGGGTACATTTTGTATTGCACATAGGCTCAGTATTAATGGCTAAACATGTTTTACTAGACCAATAATAATAAAAACACATCTACAGCATGTTTAACACAGAAACTGCAGGTTTTGTGCCACAGTGCGACCTTAAAACAAGTAACTATTCATTCAGTCATTTGCCATATTGCTAAATCATACTAGGGTCAGGAGGCTGGAGCCTTTTTCAGCCGACACTGGGCAAAGACAGGGTACACCCTGAACAGCTCACACAATCATTTACTCACACTCACAGCTAGGGGCAATTTAGAGCAGCAAATTACCCAAATGTGCATGTGACTGTGCAAGGAAACAGGAGGACCCGGAGGACACCCACACAACCACGGGAAGAACATGCAAACTCCACAGAGAAACACCCTCTCCAAGCCTGAGACTCGAACCCAGGGCATTCTTGCTATGAGGCAGACATGCTAACCACTGTACCACCGTGCCACCCCAATTCAATTTGATTTATGAAATTTTGGGGACTGGGAGGTTCAGTTAAAGCTAAAGTCTAAAGTTGTGTAATTTTCTTTTTCTAATGAGGGCACCAGTATGTTTTAGCAGCTGCGATTTAGCTCATTGTTCTGACATAAAAATAAGCTTTTGAATAAGTTGATTAAATTCAGCAGAGATGTTTTATGTGCTCGAACCTCAGGAATGTATCATGACTGCATTTTTTTATCTATAGATGTTAAAAGATCAAATAGAAATCATAGATATATAAAGCCCAAGCTGCCGGTCCCATCATCCCAGCTTACCATTACACTGTGAGTCCATGATCATCTCCCCACCCTACCTTTGCAAAAAAAAAAATCTTGCTTTTTTTTAACTTGAGAATAAACACATTTAAAATAAATAAATAAATAAATAAAATAAAATAAAATCCTGAGTAAATTAAAAGGTTTTCAACTTAGACAAAACATTGAAGATTGTCATCGAGCCGAGTCCCAAATATTACTTGGAAGGCTGTTCCATAGCTGCGGGGTTTGTAAAGAAAAACTCTGCTCGTTGTTGTAGTTTTCATTATTCTTGATACTAATAAAGAGCCTGTACCTTCTGGTTGAAACAGATGTGTTAGATTATAATATACAAAAGGTTTGCTCAGGGACTGTTGGGTGAAGCTACAGATAGTGTTATATAAGCATTTCCAGATTTCACTTGGAGACAGTGTAGTGTGGATAAGATAGAGCTGATCACACTTTCTAACTCCAGTAAGGACTTGCATCGCTGTATTCTGGACCAACTTGTTTTGGACTCTTGGACTCTTGTTTATGCGTCTAGGTGTTACAATCCTCCAACCTACAGATAACAAAAGCATAAAGGATTTTTTTTTGCCATCTTGTAACTACATTACATTTCTTAGCATGAAAAGTTGAGTAAATATTCTTCCATTCATGGCATGTAAGGATATTTTGGTTCTTCAATACACATTTCTGCTTCCTCTCGGTTACTTTTTTTTTTACCTCTCGGTGTCTAGAAAATCTATTTTCCTTCAGAGTAAGCAGCTTTTTTTTACACGCACCCCTCTTTCGTAAGCACACACTTCCTCTGGCTCTATCACTCGGTCTGCATCGTTGATGTGGTGTTCTGTGTATGTGTGTGTTTGATGAATGTCATCAGATTTGGAATTTTAAACGAATGAAAATGTGAGTGTTCCGTCAGGGTTCTGTTTAACAAAAACGCTCTTAGCAAGGTTAATATTAGCAATGATGTTGATTTGGTGTGTTCTACTTCATGCTCAGTTGAACTTTTGCCTGGAGATTGATTGACGGGCAATCTGACCAATAAGAAGGCGGAAAACCTTTCAAAAATTTTTTGAGTTGCCACGTGACAATTTTTGTAACAGTTGAATGAGGATATGCATAAAAATAAGAGGAAAGCAAAGCACATTTAAGTTTGAAGGTAATATAATTATTGTATACTGTATCCAGCGGCATGGTGGCGTAGTGGTTAGCATGTCCGCCTCACAGCAAGAAGGCCTGGGTTTGATTCCCAGCTCGGGCGTTTCTGTGTGGAGTTTGCATGTTCTCCCCGTGCTTGAGTGGGTTTCCTCCGGGTACTCCGGTTTCCTCCCACAGTCCAAAAACATCCACAGTTGGCTAATTGTCTGTTCCAAATCACCCCTAGGTGTGAGTGTGAATGGTTGTGTGAGTGTTGGCCCTGCGATGGCCTGGGGAGCTGTCCAGGGTGTACCCCTCCCTCGCCCAGAGTCAGCTGAGATGGGCGCCAGCCTCCTGCTACACAAGAACATATGAATATTTGAATTATCAAGTGGTTTTTACTTACATTTTTGAAGTTGCTATTTGCCAAAATCCGTTTGAAAGTTTGCATTAGCCTGTTTGAAAACGCTGCCGTTTCACTCCTGCGAGTGTTCGCGAGAGTAGGACGTGAATTCGTCAGTTCATATAAGGCAAGTTAATGGCAGTAATAAGAGTTTACAGATAATAAACTAACAAATCAGAAATAAAATAGTAATACGAGCTTAAATTCACATACATCAGACAAATGTGCTCCCCTTTATAGGAATAAAAGGTTATGTTTCACCGTTTATTCAGATGCAAATTACTTCCGTGTTAACCTTCGCATACATGTAAATCACATACAAGCAGTACACTGTCACCCCACTGTGTGCAGATTTATTACTTTTTTTCTTCTTGAAGAAGCTTGTATTAATAATAATATTGTGTTTTGATGTGCAATGACAGTGTATGCAAGCTTTACGCACCATAACAGCTGTGGAATGACCATAAATATGATGTATGCAAGCTTTTGTTAAGTTTTTGTTTGATTTCCCTTTAACTATGGGGTAAAATGTAGTTTTATTTTGTAAAAAAAAATTTTTTTTAAAGTTTGGAAATGGAATTAAGATTTTTAAAAACCTAAACAGAATTTGACAGCTAGCCTGCTCGACTTTCAGCACGAGTGTTCAGCTAACGAAGGCTAAATGAGCAAGCTCAGCACGTTTCACTGTTTTGTTAGTTAAAGAATGAAAATGATTAAGTTCCTTACATGTAAAATGGAAATTCAACAGAAAAGTCAGTAAAAAACAAAATAAAGAAAAGAAAGAAAGAATGAACGAAAAGGAAAAAGTCAGCAAAATTCAACAGAATTTGACCTTTATAACTGCGAGTGTATTTGCTGGCATAGTTTTCACATATTTTTGCACAGCCGCTGTTGCACTGTGTTCTACACTGTTTGTAACAGTTCCCAAAGGCTCTTTTTGGAGGAAACATTTGCACGACCAATTTCTGAATCAATTAAATCCCATATTTGTTTAAGTGGACTAAAATCTGGACTCTTGGAACCGGTCCATTACTTCCAATGTTCCAGATTGCTGAGTCTTGTTTAAATCATCTTTACACAACTACGATAAATGTTTGGGATCACTGTCTTCCTGAGATACAGTACCACGTACCTGTCAGAACACATTTTCAGTTCAATTTGAATAAGGGGGTATGGCCAGAATTTTTTTTTTACTGATATTTTGTATGAATCCAAGCGGCACGCTGACGTCCACCTTACAGCAAGAAGGTCCTGTGTTCGAGTCGCTGGCTCGGGCGTTTCTGTGCGGAGTTTGCATGTTCTCCCCGTGCTTGCATGGGTTTTCTTCAGGTGCTCCGATTTTCTTTTGCGGTCCAAAGACATGCACATTGACTATTCCAAAATGCCCCTAGGTGTGGATGTGTGAATGGTTGTGAGTATGTTTGCTCTTCAGGGTGTACCCTGCCTTATCCCAGTATCGGCTGAGATAGGCTCCAGCCTCCCCAGGACACTAATACTGGTAGGGGTAAGTGGTTTGGTAAAGGATTGAGTGAGAGTGAGAGTATATGAATCCATGGCCAAATATGTTTAGTACATACACACAGTAGGATGCAAAAGTATTCACTCCACCAAGAAAAATCAAAGCAAGTTGATTTGTAACTTTCTCCTGCCTTGTGCTTCTCTATGACCCTTTTTCGCAGATTATCTGACGACTCTTTGGGAGATTCTTCTGTACTTTAAGCTCGAATGATGCCCAGTGTGACACTGCAGGACGTCTGAAGTGTGTCTAATATTTATGCTTAAGCCTACTGTAGATTCTCCTTTCCAAGTCAAACATGAAAAAAGTACAAGATGTGCACAGTACAAAACAATCCTTGGAAACTAGAGGTAGAAGACACAATTGGAGTGGTAAAGAATTTTAAGTATTATGGGATGTCCTGTTCTTTAGTTAAAACAATAATAGACTTACTTTTTAAGGCGTGAAGTTTTTTTTTCTGTTGACCCAAGAACTTGGCTCTATTTGTGACATCCCTGATTGATTTTTACTAATGTTTCAAATGTTCTCATACCGGATATATTATCCTTTAATTTTTCTCATCATGCCAAAAGCAGCAGTATAACTCTGTACCTAGCAACTAGATACTCACTCATCGCTCACTTAGTGGTTTTGCCGAACCACTTAATCCAACTAAAGTCGCGGTGAGGCTGGAGGCTGCCTGTCTCAACACACTGGGCAATGGAGGGGTTACACCCTGAACAGCTCACCACCTAGCGTCAATTTGGAACAGCCAGTTAGCCTAAAGTGCATGTCTATGAACTGTGAAAGAAACTGGAGGAAACTCACTCAAGCATGGGGAGAACATGCAAACTCCACACAAAAACACCTGAGCCTGGGAATGGAACTCAGGGCCGCCTTGCCGCCCTGCGACTAGACACGACGAAGCTAATTAGCAATATGAAGGTGTTTGTGAAGACAGACCAGACCACAGATTAAAAATAGTCTGTTTAAAGGCAATTGCTTATATAATAACTAATACAAGTTTCGCTTTGGAACTCTGTCTGAGAGAACCACAATTGAAAAAAACCCCTGTAATTTTAGGGACTCTAGTTGAATTGTTTTTGAAATGTTGGCCAAATCAGTAGCCTGGTTACCCAAATGAGATGATTATACTGTACACCTGGCCTGTTAGTGTGTTTTTATTGGGGTTTTGTTAGCCTTACAGTTGCTCAGTGGACAAGTGGTTGGATATTGGACACCAGCATTTGTCTTTTACTCTCACTCGAAATGGCTCCCAATTCGCTATGTAATACACCACATTGTAGAGAACAAACTGCTTATAAGGGCAGACTAAGTAAATGAGGTCAGGGATGAGAATTTTCCACCAATTTGTGGATTTCTGCCTTTTGAATATTAAAAATGGCCATTCTTGAGGTTGATGCAAATTCGCTGTAAAATCTTGAGTGTTTATATATATATATATATATATAGTATACGGGTTGAGCCGGCTGCTGCATGGCGGGCCCAGCTTATGGCAATCGTTACCCACCTGAAAGTACCCTGGACTTCTCCATTATGCGCTGCTGCTGCACTGCCACCTGGTGTGATAAATCTTTCACCGCTTAGGCCTGACACGGCTTATTATATATGCAAATTGCAATATACATATTCAGGTATACACCAATAAGCAGTTGCTTGACTGACGAAGACTCGTAGTATGTAAATTAATTCTTGATTGGCTGACTAGTGGCTGATGCGTCCTATCGGTCCAATCAGGAGCAATGTTAAAACAGACTAATTCTTAAAGTTTCTGTTGACGTTTTAGTAAATATTCATGATATACTCTGGCTTTTTCCCGCCGTAACAGCAGTAGAATGACTGCCGTTGGCTACTCAACAAGAAGGTAATGTAAACTTTGTGAATATTTTATCTGTCATATTACATGTTATCATGTACCATTAAAAATTTCCTTCCAGGGGACATCATTTCACCTCGTTTTCCCCTAGAAAATCCAAAAATTTTCATGGGTGGCTCCGTTGACCCATGCCTAGTTTCCTCCTTTTTCTTCTAAGCCTGTTCTCATTCCTGTGAGGTTAATAAGTATTTTTTTCCTTCCAAGCGCATATACCAATGCACATAATACCTTAATAACTGCAACTGATCAACTGAAGAATCAGGTAACAGCAGGTTTTTTTTATTCTCCCTCAAAGGACTTCACTTAAAGTTTATTTTATAATTTGAGGGACTAGTTATTGTACTAGGGCAGCATGGTGGCCTCACAGCAACAAGAAGGTCCTGGGTTCGTGTCCTGGGGTTGGGCGTTTTCCCCTTGCTTGCATGGGTTTCCTACAGGTACTCTGGTTTCCTCCCACAGTTCGAAGACATGAACTTTAGGCTAATCGGCTGTTCCAAATTGCCCCTAGGTGTGAATGTGAGTGTGAATGGTTTGTGTGTTGCCCTGTGATGGTTTGGTGAGCTGTTCAGGGGGTATCCTGCCTTCGCCCAGTGTCGGCTGAGATAGGCTCCAGCCTCCCCGCAACCCTAATAGGAATAAGCAGTTCGGCAAATGAGTGAGTGAGGCGTCTGATTGTTTTGCACGTTGCCTCATTATGGAGGACTTGGCTATTTTAGGCCTAAACTTACACGCCCTCATTGTGAGGTATTGATGTTTTGTATGCACTCTGGCAAGCTGTTGTTGTTTGCTCTTGTTATTCCTGGTTCTGTGACCTTGCCCTGCTCTCTGGTTTTGTGTTTTGTGTTTACCTAATGTGTCGCTTGTAGCTCTGCCTTTATGATGCACGTAACGTTGCCTCTTGCGGCTTTGTTTGCTTAAGCTATTCTTATTCACTTGCATCCTGCCTACCTCTCCATCCCTGATCTTAACACAGAACAAAAACTTATTGACATGCAGTAGAGTAAATACTGTAAATGTAACCACAAAAGTCCTCTATGTAGGATTTAGTGGGGCTGCATACACATAAATGGAGTGTAGTGTTTATAATATATACATTAAAGCGATTATTACGGGTTGGCGCGGTGGCGTAGTGGTTAGCCCGTCCACAGCAAGAAGGTCCTGGGTTTGAGTCCCAGACTCGGCAAGAGTGTTTCTGTGTGGAGTTTGCATGTTCTCCCCGTGCTTGTGTGGGTTTCCTCCAGGTACTCTGGTCTGGTTTTACAGTCCAAAGACATGCACATTATGCTAATTGGCTGTTCCAAATTGTCCCTAAGTGTGAGTGTGAATGGTTATGTATGTGTTTGCCCTGCGATGACCTGCTGAGCTGTTCAGGGTGTACCCTGCCTTTGCCCAGTGTCGGCTGTGAAAGGCTCTAGCCTACCTGCGACCCTAGTAGGATTAAGCAGTTCGGCAGGTTAGTGAGCGCTTGAGTTATAATATAGTATTAATAAGTACATTAATATTAGTTTATAATTGCTTATAATTACGAATGATTGTTTCTGTTAGCTTCGAATGGGCTCTTTTATATCTACATGTAGAGCAGGTCGTCACGACATTAACCTGAATAAACAAACCTCTACGGAGCACCTTTCTTGTTCTGTGTTTTTAAGTGGTAGCACGGATCATGCAGTAACGATGGCGAAGAAGAAGAAAGAAGAGGGATCAGTGTTTGCTGGTTTGAAAACAGGAAGTTTTAAAAACTGAGGATCGTATTTATTATTTAGGACGGAAAACGAAAGGGGGCGTGAATGTAAGTATGATGATGTAGCCCACAGGCACCTGACAGCCACCATATGTTCTAATAGATGTTTGGTAAGTGACGGGAATCTGGTGAGCTGGTTGCCATCAACTCAGTCGTACACAGTATACCTTTAACGATAGTTTCACTAAAGTGGAATTTTACCATCGGAAAACACAAAACGTCACTTATATATAAATTAGAAATGAAGTCCTTGTCCGTCTGCTGTTCCTTCCAGGCATTTCCGTGGTTAAGTAAAAGTGGCCTTTTGTAAATGATCTATTTTTTTCCTAATTCCCCACAGATACGTTCTGATTGCATAAGATCATGAGTGTGTTATTGATCATGCAGTTAGCATAGCCATGAGCTTTTCATCTGCAGCCAACCGGCCTATGTGCTGTGTGTGTGTGTGTGTGTGTGTGTGTGTGTGTGTGTGTGTGTGTGTGTGTGTGTGTGTACAGTATGTGTGTTTATCTTGAACAGCTTTTGCTCAGTTGAGATTTTGCCAAAGTATCCTGCAATGGAAATTCCAGCTGTTATTGAATACATTCCTCTCTTCTCAGCTCACTGTTTCTTTGGCTTCATCACTCACTCAGGCCTCATTTCATAACGGTAGACATGATTTAATTATGTTCAAGAGGGACCTGTCTCTACACTAATGTGTGTATACACTCATGTTCTTTACATTTATCTATGTGATTTAGTTAAGGGAAATGAATAAGTGCTTAAATCAAAATAATAATATTCATTCATTCATTCATTTTCTGAACCGCTTATTCCTAATTAGGGTCGCGGGGAGGCTGGCACCCATCTCAGCC
>JBCNYH010000024.1:7835816-7846690 GCA_039654325.1 Tandanus tandanus
AGTGGTTCAGTTTTTCCCTCATCGATTCAAGACGTCGGTGAGAAATGAACCCGACACTGGATGGAAATAAATGTTATAAAAGTTTTTTGAAACGATGGCATGATGATTACGTGCGAAAGGCGGAACAATAGCATATTCGTGTGTGAGACTTTTTTTTTTTTTGCCGGGCAGTGTACTTTTGCCTATTGTTTCAATCATTTCCATAATTAAGTGATTAAGTTTAAAATACACCCTGACATTTTTTAAATACAATTCATACCCTAGCATTCCTAAATGCTCAGTTCTGATTGGTCAGAAGGTGTCAGCTCAGACAATTTGTCTATGCCTGACCATCACACACATACAGTATGCACTTGTTTACCATCCCATTCCAAATGTAATCCCCCTTTGCAGTTATAATAAGCCCCACTCTTCTGAAAAGGCTTTCCTCTTTCTTTTTTGAGTTTGGCAATGGGGATTGAATGTTTATTCAGCTACAAGAGCATTAATGAGCTCAGGCACTGAAGTTGGGTGGTGATGCCTGGTGTGTAGTCAGCATTCCAGTTCATCCCAAAAATGTTCAATTGGGTTGAGGTCAAGGCTCTGAGCAGGTCACTTGAGTTCTTCTACTCCAACTTTGGCAAACCGTGTCTTCATGGTCCTGACTTTGTTATAATGGAATACGCTTGGGGTGTTTATTTTTAGCGAAGGGAAACTATAATGCTGCAACGTTCATTCATTCATTTATTTATTTGCTGAACCGCTTAATCCTGTTAGGGTTGTAGGCAGGCTGGAGCCTATCTCAGCCGACTCTGGGCAAAGGCCAGGTACGCCCTGAACATCAAAAATACACACAACCATTCACACGGCCACATCTTGGGGCAATTTGGAACAGTCAATGTGCATGTCTTTGGACTTCGAAAGGAAACCGGAGTACCTGGAAAAAAAAAACATGCAAGCAGGGGTAGAGCATGCAAACTCCACACAGAAACGCCCCAGCCCTGGACTCGAACCCAGGCCCTTCTTGCTGTGAGGTGGGTGTGCCAACCACTATGCCACCGTGCCGCCTGGATTAATATACAACCAACACACACAATCATTCAGACTTACAGTCACACCTAGGGGCAATCAAGAATATCCAATTAGCCTAACGTGCATATCTTTGGACTGTCGGAGGAAACCAGATTACCCAGACGAAACCCATGCAAGCACGAGGAGAACAGGCAACCCCTACAAAGAAATGCCCTTGCCAAGCCCGGAACCGAAACCCAGGACTTTCTTGCTGTGAGGCGGACATGCTAACCACTACGCCACCTTGCTACTCCGTGCTACAACGTACAAACACATTTTGTATTTTTGTGTTCTTTCAACTTCATGGCAACATTCCGTGGTCCCCAATGATATAGTGGCCAAACAGTGTATTTAGATGTTCTGTATTTATGACAGATTACAAACTACACACTTTCTGACTTGTTTACTCTGAAGCTCTTTGAAGTTAGAGGAAGCTGGAAAATCCATCAGTGGCATCAGGTTTACATATCTGAGCTTTCCAAAGACACGCGGTTATAGTCCTGTTTATAATCTCATTAGTCTGATCATGTTGCTTGTTTTTTCGTGCAGGAAGAGAAGTTACATTATCAGGAAACTGAACAGAAACAGATGGAATCGGTTTGATTTAATCAGCAGTCTAATTCTTTAATCCTTCTGCAGTCTTCAAAGCACACGCTAAAAATAATTCAGGGTCTTAATAAATAAATACGGCAGCACAGGAGCGCAGTGATTAGCACGTCCGCCTCACAGCAAGGAGGTCCTGGGTTCCATTCCCCGGGCTTGGGCGTTTCTGTGTGGAGTTTGCATGTTCTGCGTGGGTTTCCTCCGGGTACTCCGGGTTCCTCCCACAGTCCAAAAACATGCACAGTAGGCTAACTGGCTGCTCCAAATTGCCCCTAGGTGTGAGTATGAGTGTGAATGGTTGTGTGTGTTGGCCCTGCAGTGGTCTGGCGAGCTGTTCAGGGTGTACCCCGCTTTCACCCGGAGTTGGCTGAGATGGGCGCCAGCCTCCCTGCGACCCTAACTAGGATTAAGAAAATGATTGAACGAATTATTTTGCAAATACCACAATAATAAAAAGTTACACTAACTTAATAAAATCCCTGAACATCACTGAAGTGATTGTTTGAATTAGATACCAAACGAAATAAATTTACTCTGTTATTTAAGTGTATTTCTTCAAAAGACATTAGTATTCAATAAACAAATTATAGGGCGGCACAGTGGTGTGTGTTGGCCCAGCAGTTCTGTTCAGGGTGTATCATACCTTCGTCTAGTGTTGGCTAAGATGGAATGACCCTTATAGGAGTAAGCAGTTAGGCAAAGGAGTGTGTGAGTAAACAAATTATATTTTTAGGTTATCCTTAATGTTTTTGGTAAATTTGTCTGAAATTACTTGAGAAAAGGGTAATAATAAAATCATTATTATATAATAACCGATTTCACTAACTACATACACAACTCATTCCAAATCACTGCTCATAAATTCTGAGAACAATGAAAAAATATCGAGTAGATTGTGAATAAAGTGTAATAACAATCGCAGGTTAAGAGAGCCACCGCCTCTGCCTTTCTGCCTGGTAGGAGGCAGATGTTGGCAGCACGCTGGTGTAGTGGTTAGTACATCCACCTCACAGCAAGAAGGTCTTTGGATCGAGTACCGGACATAGAAAGGGCGTTTCTGTATGGAGTTGCACGTTCTCCCTCTGCTAGCATGGGTTTCCTCTGAGTGCTCTGGTTTCCTCCCAAAGTCCAAAGACATGCACATTAGGGCAAATTGCTCATAAATGTGAGAGGTTGTTTGGTTTTGTTGAATAACAGTCTCATTTTCAGTAATCTGTCTAGCATTTCAACTGTAGCTAGTAATGTTTTAGTGGTCTGGACTTACAGGTACTATCGCATTCATTTAGAGATTAAATTATATCTACTTCATTTTATATTTTTCTATAATGAATGAAGTTTTTCAGATCTACTTAAATGTTTTACTTACATTGACTCACTTCATGAGGTGGATTTAAATTGATTTCACAACTTTCAAATGTACTTTTTAGCACAAACTCCTCCATTATCCATATGTTACCAGAAATATATCTATGTCAAGATATTGCTTTCTCGGCATTCAACTAATGCGTCTTTGGTGATGTCATGTATATCTGTGCACATGAGTGCACAAGTGTGTGAAGCAACTAGAATGTAAGTAATGTGGCCAGATGCCCTGCTGCATTCCAGGTCATTGCTGATGATGGACCAGGCAGCTGGGACGCACCTGGAGATACCACACACTGACCAGTGACATACACCGGAAGCTAACATTAGAGCTAAGAGATCTAATAATGCTTTGTAGAAAAGGTTGTAGCTCCATTTATAGCACAGGTGTTGTGTATCTGGTGAAGTTTTTGTGAGGAGATGTTTATGGGACAGGTTTTGAAAGGAGGATCCAATGAATGTAATGAGGTTTTATAAGTTTTCCTTCGCAGGAAAGCCTTGAGGTGAGAGGTATTTTTGGTTTCCTGGTATCATAACAAGCGGTGTTTGTCTCATTACAACATTCATAAGTGTTAGTAACGGATAAAGGTTAAGTTGGTCGGCAATAAAGTAACAGCCCAAATGCTGTTGTAGAGCAGTCAGTGTCATTTCAGGCCATACCACACCACTTCATCACAGATAATAACACATCTCCAATACTAACACATCCACCAGTGTTTTATTGATATTTCTTGCACCATGTATCATGCTGTGCTAACACTTTTCATCCATGCTAACACTAATTTGAACAATGGCACAATAATTTAGTAAATCAGTTCACAAAGAATGAGAACTTTGGCACAATTAAAAACAAATGAGTACAGTGGCTCGGTGGCAGGGAGGCTGGAGCCTGTCTCAGCCGATACTGGACTGGACCTGAACAGCTCACCAGCCCACCGTAGGGCCATCACGCACACAACTTTTCACACTCACACCTTGGGGCAATCTGTAACAGCCAATTAGCCTAATGTGCATGTCTTTTGACTTGGGAGGAAACCAGAGTATCCGGAGGAAACTCATGCCAGCAATGCCCGAGCCCAGGATTCGAACCCAGGACCTTCTTGCTGTGAGGTGGACGTGCTAACCACCACCCCATCATGCCACTCAGATATTGTACTAAATCAGCTTAATTAAAAGTATACACATGCTAGTTAGCGAGTTGAGTCTGTTTTACTCTATGGCTCGAGGTGCTGGACACTCACCTCTCACCTCCAGAGGTCTCTTGACGCCTGTTACCCCAGGATGCTGAGACAAGTCTTCAACAACAATCCAGACCAGAACGTCAAGAACGAGATGTTGTATCAAGAGGTTCCGAGTGTGACAGACAAGATTGCATACTGAAGAATGGGGCTTGCTGGCCACTGCTACAGACATCCTGAGGTGCCAAGAAGTAATGTAGTGCCGTGGACCCCCATGCACCGGAGACGGAAACGAGGCCGCCCCAGCTCAACCATGCTCGACGCCATGATGCAGGATGCTCGTGCAGCAAGCCCAGAGGAGCTAGCCAGGTGTATGATGAAATGGACGGATTGGGAGTGCCAGCGGAGTGTCCGCCTGCGGACAACCGGAGAGAGTATTGAAATTAGTATTAGTATTTTTTGTAAGGTCTCGTTGGATGAGAAGCTCGGCCATCCGGGAAGAGCTCGGAGTAGAACCGCTGCTCCTCCGTGTTGAGAGGAGCCAGTTGAGGTGGCTCGGGCATCTGATAAGAATGCCTGCTGAACGCCTCTCTGTTGTGTGTTTCGGGCATGTCTAACCGGGAAAAGATACCAGGGTCAGCCCAGAACATGCTGGAGGGACTTTGTCTCTCGGCTGGTCTGGGAACGCTTTGGCGTCTTCCCGGAAGAGCTGGAGGAAGTGGCTGGGGAGAAGGACAGCTGGACCTCACTGCCTCGCTGCTGCCCCCAAGACCGGACCCCGGATCAATCAGAAGGAGATGATGATGATTTTTTGTAAGGTCTATAAACTAAATATTTCTGTTGAACCCCGGTTTGTTGTTCATTTATCCAAATTAAACATGTTAATTAGACATTACTATCTGGAACCATTAAGCAAAGTAATGGAATATAGTTAGGTCTTGTATGTTTAAATAGTTAATGTCACTAGGAAAAGCCACCACCTTAAAAGAATCTTATTGCACGAGGTACTGGAAAGTTGGAAAACAAAAAGGTGTTAGTCACAGTAAGATATTGGCAAATTCCTCACTACGTTAGTCACATACTCCAAAATCAATAAACTTTAAACTGCTGTTAATAACTGCACCCAGACACTCCAGGCTGGAGTGTGAACCTCTGGTTGGAGATGCGAGACTTGGTCTCATTTACTGTATGACTTTTCTTTGGACACTTTGCAACAGGCTTGTGTAACGTCTGCGGTCTTTGCTTTGTGGTTAAGAAAGGAAGTCTATGTACATTTCTACAGGTTCATTCACAGGTAATAGACGTGTAGTGATGGCGGGAGAAACTATGGCTGTATGAAGGAATGATATCAGATCCTATATGTTCTGTACAGACTCCGAGTTTGGAGTCAACTGAAGATTTGACCATTAAGCATAAAATATTCTAACCAGACAAGTGTAAGCAAACAAACGGATCTGTGATGATTTTTGTCATAGGGACATTTTCGTACAGCCAGCTGGCAGCCTTAAATTTCAGGCTGAGTTTTTATGAGGAGATTCTGTTTTTAAGGACAGAGGTCCAGTGTGCGTATTTAAAAAGGCTTTTAAAATGCTTGTGACAGGCCGGCACTGATCATCTGTTCATGTGAATGTGGGCAGCAGTATTGTTTACTCTGACTCTGGGTGTGAATATATCACACACACTCACACTCAGTCATCTGCTGAACCCTTTAATCCAACCAGGGTCACATGCAGGCTGGAGCCTATCTCAGCCCACACTGGACGAAGGCAGGGTACACCCTGAACAGCTCACCAGACCATCACAGGGCAACACACACAACCATTCACACTCACACCAGGGTCAATTAGCCTAATGTGCATGTCTTTGGACTGAGGGAGGAAACCGAAGTACCCCGAGGAAACCCACGCGAGCACAGGGAGAACATGCAGACTCCACACAGAAACGCCTACGCTGAGCCCGGGAATCGAACCTGGGACCTTCTTGTTGTGAGGCGGACGGGCGAACCACTACGCCGCCATGCCACCACACACATACACACAATTATAATGATGACAACAATGCTTCAGACAGGCTCAGTGTCAGGTGATGATTTTGAAACAGAGAGCCAGGTGGACCTTCATTTTAAACAAAAGGATTGACAGGTCAGAGGTTGTGTTTTGATTGTATAGAGGTCATCCACGATGGACATGTTAGCGTAAAGTCCTGAAAATAGTCCCGCCTTATTTATAACATGCCTACTATGAAAAGTCATTCTGTATCTTTTACAGAATTGTTTATTTCAGGGTCTGATGAGAAACAGTTTTCGTGGACTGTTGTTAAGGGTTCTTAGTTGTGTATTAGGGTTCTTTTTGGATATTTTTTTTTATTCGAAATACACGGACATGGTTAGTAGTTAGCACGTCTGCCTCACAGCAAGAAGGTCCTGGGATCGAGTCCTGGGGTCGGGCGTTTCCGTGTGGAGTTTGTGTGTTGCTTCTGTGCTTGCGTGAGTTTCCTCTGGGTGCTTCGGTTTCCCTCCTACAGTCCAAAGACATGCGCATTAGGCTGATTAGATGTTCCAAATTGCCCCTAGGTGTGAGTGTGAGTGAAGGGGAAAACATGCAAATCCACACAGAAATGCCCAAGTCCGGGAATTGAACCCAGGACCTTCTTGCTCTGAGGCAGATGTGCTAATCACTATTTGTGCCACCCCAAATATTTCACAAACACCAAAAATAAATCCAAAGTCTCTATTGTTATTTAATTATAATGTTAAATTATAAAGATAAGCAAAAAATATATATCATTCTTCTATATTTATTTGTGCACAAACTCAACAGCTCCTGAAGCTGCTGTCAGTCTGGAAATAAGACTGTGTTTAGTCTAATCTATGTGCAAAGGCATCACCTTGTATTTTGTACAAACAGCTTGCACAGTAGGTAATCTATTGCTTGCACGGGTTTATAGCGGAGCGCCACACGAATGGAGCACCACTGATAAGGAAAAAGCATCTAACTATCTAGTTGCTTGTGGAACGTCAAGAAAAACCAATAGTGTTCGTACGTCCGTCGAAATGCGCATGCGCCGTCTGGAGAGTGTTACGTATATATGTGCTGTCAGACGTAGCGACATATCTAACGTAAGTATGTATACCTCATACAAGTTTGAAACATTTATTCATAAATTTTCTAAGCCACTTTATCCTAATTAGGGTTGCAGGGAGGCTGGCGCACATTTCCGACTCTGGGTGAGGGCGGGGTACACCCTGAACAGCTTGCCAGGCCATCGTAGGGCCAACACACATACAACCATTCACTCTCACTCTCACAACTAGGGGTGATTTGGAACAGCCAATTAGCCTACTGTGCATGTTTTTGGATTGTGGGAGGAAACCGGAGTACCTGGAGGAAACCCACGCAAGCACAGGGAGAACATGTAACTCCACGCAGAAACACCCCGAACTCAGGAACTTCTTGACATTCCACCACTGTGCCACCGTGCCACCCAGTTTGAAACATAGGAAGGAAGATTTTTTATTTAGAAACAGAGGCAAGGGCACTAAATACAGATATACAAACAGAATACAATGTGAAGATTTTTAATGATTAAAGCATCTCTACTCAGCAGATTTTATATCTCAAAAAAGGAAAAACGTAAGAAAATGTTTCTGGGAGAGAGTCATCATTATCATTATCATCGTCATCATCATCTTCCGCTTGTTCCGCAGTCGGGTCGTGGAGGCAGCAGCCTTAGCAGTGAGGTCCAGATGTCCCTCTCCCCAGCCACTTCCTCCAGCTCTTCCGGGGGGGACACCAAGGCGTTCCCAAACCAGCCGAGAGACATAGTCCCTCCAGCGTGTTCTGGGTCGACCCTGATATCTCTTCCCTGTTGGACATGCCCGAAACACTACACCAGGGAGGCGTCTGGGAGGCATTCTAATCAGATGCCCGAGCCACCTCAACTGGCTCCTCTCAAACCGGAGGAGCAGCGGTTCTACTCCGAGCTCCTCCCGGATGGCTGAGCTTCTCACTCTATCCGGGAGAGAGTAATATAGAGAACAAGAGGTGTATAATACTTGGCTCACGTGATGTGACGTCATCATCAATGACGTGAAGTAGATAAGCAGCTAATGCTATTCTTCATTCATTCATTTTCTGAACCGCTTAATTCTAATTAGGGTCGCGGAGAGGCTGGCGCCCATCTCAGACGACTCTGGTTGAGGGCAAAGTACACCCTGAACAGCTCGCCAGGCCATCGCAGGGCAGAAACACAATGACGGCAACCCAGTGGCCTACTCTTTACGAAAGTCAGCAATGGTTCTTTTACATGCCTCTCACCACAGACAGTGAGAGACATAGCTGGCCTTTGATAAATCAGTTAGCTGCACTGGGGGACAGCAGTGACAACTCGGTGACAGTGGGGCTTGAACCTCCCGTCCTTCGGATCAGTAATCCAGCACCCTACCACCGGGCCACCACTGCCCTAATGGTTTTCTTGTGTTATTGAAATGTTGTCTAAAGCTGCGGTTTCTTAATGGTGTACTTTACATGTCGAGACTAAGGCTGCGTGTTTGGTTCCCTCATTTTTATTCCCTTCTATAAACAAGTTATTAAAAATGAAGTAATCTTGATATATGTAGGATAAGTGTACGGGGTTTGAGAGTTCCCACCAAAAACTTGTCAAGTAAGGGAAATCATATGGGAGGTCCGCTTTTAGGCAGTGCGTGAATCTCTATACTGTCCCTTTTCATGGCCAGAAAGTGTTTATAAAGCTTTGATGAAACCCTCAGCACAGGTATACGTTTTATCTGGACATGATGACAAAACTGAAACGAATAAAGTCATGTCATAAGTTTTATCCATCGAGTGCTGTGTTTTTTTGCTCCAAAAGGTAAGTAATGGGTTTAAAAGTGCTGCTATTGGATTGTCCCGCTGATCAAATGGCACATAGTTTCCCCCCAATCCATCAGTTCCTTTAACTCCCCTGATTATGTAACGCCAGTTTCCACACAGACAGAGAGGTAAAATGATCAGACCACTAAGATTATAGGCTAGACTACAGCAATGTTTCTTTGGAAAGTTTTCCAGTTCCAGTTTTCGAAGGGACTCTACATGCACTTGGTTTCCTCTCTCTCATAAATTCAGAATGTTGAGTTTCAATGCAAAGAGAATATAGATTTTCCAGCCTGGTCCTACGCCTCACAGGAACAAGGTCCTGGGTTCGAGTCCCGGACATAGCAAGGGCGTTTCTGTGTGGAGTTTGCATGTTCTTCCCATGCTTCTGCGGGTTTCCTCTGGGTACTCTGGTTTCCTCCTACAGTCCAAAGACATGCACATTAGGCCAACTGGCTGTTCAAAAATTCACCCTAGATGTGAGTGTGATTGCGAATGGTTGTGTGCGTGTGTTGCCCTGCGGCTGAGATAGACTTCAGCCTCTGCGTGACCCTAGTAGGATTAAGTGATTCAGTGAGTGAGTGACTGAGTGAGTGAGCCTAGTCCTAAAGACCTTAATTCCAATGGTTCAGTGTCATTCAGTTCTAATTCTTCAGACTGTCCGTCAAATGGGGCAGTGGTGGTAGGGTGCTGGATTACTGATCCCAAGGTCTGGGGTTCAAGCCCCACTATCAACGGGATGTCACTGCTGTCCCCCCAGTGCAGCTAACTGGGTTATCAAATGCCGGCCATGTCTCTCACTGTCTGTGGTGAGAGGCATGTAAAAGAACCATTGCTGACTTTTGTCAAGAGTAGTCAGCGTGTTTCTGCCCTGCGATGGCCTGGCGAGCTGTCCAGGGTGTACCCCGCCCTCGCCCGGAGTCGGCTGAGACCCCCGTGACCCTAATTAGGATTAAGCGGTTCAGAAAATGAATGACGATGATGTCCGTCAAATGTAATACAAGAAAATGAGTAACTTTCAAACATAAACCAAAGTGAAACATTCTGATCACAATTCACTTTTTTCCACAATAAAGTAAACACAAAACCTGACATAATTAATTAGGTGCCTGTCCTTGATTACACAGAGATTTATCATGCCTGAATGTTCATTTTGGCTTTGTGTATTACAACTAACTTTCAGTCACGTAAATAAAGTGTAATTAGTTTAGGGAAGGAATAAAACATGATGGGGTGTGCTGTTATAGGAAAATAAACAATGATGGAATAGTGTGAAGTGGAATATTTTACAATAACATCACGCCCGAAGAATTTTGTTCCTCTTATATACAACAGTTTGGTAAGATAACAATACCATATTAATCATTAGGGTGGATTATAAGGTCTTGGTGAATTTTAAGAGCTTGCCTTTGGTGGTGCATGTGTGGTGCTGGGCAGCACGGTGATGTGGTGGTTAGCATGTCCACCTCACAGGGAGAAGGCTTGGGTTCGAGTTCCGGGCTCGGTGAGGGCGTTTCTGTGTGGAGTTTATATGTTGCGTGGGCATGCACATTAGGCTAACTGGATGTTCCAAATCGACCCCTAAGTGTGGATGAGCGGTGGTGGCTCAGTGATTAAGGCTCTGGATCACTGAGCCGAAGGTTTGGGGTTCAAGCTGCCACCCTTAATTGCTCAGTTGTATAAAAATTATGAATGTAAGTCACTCTGACATGTCAGCCAAATGCCATAAATGAAGAGTGTGTGTGTGTGTGTGTGTGTGTGTGTGTGTGTGTGTGTGTGTGTGTGTGTGTGTGTGTGTGTGTGCGAGAGA
>JBCNYH010000024.1:7919915-7937460 GCA_039654325.1 Tandanus tandanus
AAATCTGTGACAAGCTGATATTCAGTTAAGAGGAATGTACTGAAATTCAACTCTTGGTAGTTTTCACTTGTTGCATCATTTGCATACTTACTTTTTTCAGCTGAAAGCTACAGTGCTGTTTCAATGGAGGAGGGAAAAAAAGAGCTACAGTAAGTTTCTGATTGAGAATATACATAAAAAAAAAACCATTTAATTACAAACCAAATTAATAATAATAATAATAATACAATAATACCAAACTAACAGTAAACAGGGCTTGTGTGATCTCATGCTCACTCTCGCTCAGTGGTCACTGAGTGAAAGCGTGTACATGAGTGTAAAACATGGAGTGAACCCTTGAGAATACGGTGGTTCCCTGCTCCGGATTTGCTCCCCGTGGGACGACTTGGAGTGTGTGTGTGGGGGGATTAAAAGGGATATAGCTGCCATTGAGGACAGTAACACAAAACACTGCTGTGGAACCACATGGTTCCGACACATACATAAATACAAGTCTGCTCTGGGATGAACGTATAGTTCATGCAGAGCCTGTGAGCTCTCTACACCATGGTTTCCTTCCTTTTGCCCAGAGAGCAGAGTATGCGCTTGTCCTTTTTAGATTTCCGTGGCGAGCTAGACGAAGAAGAGGACGAGGAAGATGACGTAGAGCCGGTGGAAGGTGTAGGGCTGGGAGGCTCTTGGATCTGAGGCTGGTTCTCGTCCGTCTCCTCCATGTGTACGATTGTGGAGGAGCAGCTGGTCGAGCAGGGATCGGTAGACGCGTCGCTCTGAGTGACAGCCATGGCGTTGCGCAGGCAGTTGAGCCACTGCTGCTTATGGAAGATGTCGTTGACTTGAAGCGTGTGTGACTGACCCTGCGCCGGGTCCTGAAAACGCACACGGAAGATGTTCTTGGCTGCAAGACGACAGAGAGAAGCGTTTAAAAACAAGCTGGCATCCATCATGTAATCAAAGCAGTGTGTAGAAAACAGCTCTGAGAAGAGAACATGCACCGAGCTCACCTTTGTCGGAGTTGCTGAACGCCCCTCTGAAGGAGCCACCCATGCGCACATCTCCGTCCTGCAGGTCCTCCAGAACCAGGTCGTGCACTGGAATGGGCTGACGGTACACCTGGAAGCACTGGCGTTCGTTCCGCATCACAGGCCGCGTCAGGACCAGCACTTCGGTGAACAGGAAGACGTGCAGTTTCTATAAAGAAGCGCACACAGAGGTTTGGTTAACAACTGATTCAGGGGTCAAAGTGTCACCTGATTACTGAGTAATAAGCTTTTATTGCAGAAAGTGTGAACGTGTGCAACTCACCGTTCCACTCTTGTTGCGCAGCTCGCCGTGGCACAGTAGGCTCTTGCACTGCTCGATGCGTGGATCTTTCTGTCTGTCGTCCAGGTACTCCAGTTTATCAATGTAGTACTGGCACTCCGACTCGCCTTTCTTCATGTTAATGTCTGCCAGCACATCCTGAATAATGCTGACCTGCAAAAGTGCAAGCGCGCCATCATTTCAAAACTCCGCCCTTTATTTGCAAACTCTCCACAGATAAAATGCGAATCTCTGGGCGTATACTCACAGCTTTTTCAAGACTGGCAGTGTCTGGGTGTTCAGGCGGTGTGTGTCGGAGGATCTCTCTCAGCAGGAGTGGGTATTTGACCAGCCGTGATCGGGGGATGTCGAGGAAGCTCCACAGGTCCAGCTTCCTGCTGAAGGGTGACTCAAGACAACGCTGCAGGAAGTCCTGTACTTTTGGGTCCTGCTTTTTCTGGTCCAGCAAGGCTTTGGCTGCCAGCTGGTTACTGCAGTATGCCCGATATGCGTTCAGTCTGGGCAGCTACAAGTGGTAATACAGGGCCATTAATTCAAAGTCACACTACGAGGCTTTTATGAAGCACAGTGAGAGAACGAAAAGTCACAAGTCTTACCCAGTTGACTACAATCTGGCCGATCTCTCCGACCGTTCCATCAGGACCTGTCGCCAGGGCCAGCTGTGCCAACAGATCTGAGGGGAAGACGAGAGAAGGTGTTAGGGGTCCTGAATGTCCAACACAAAGGCAAAGCCAAAGCCAAAGCCAGAAGAGAGAAATGGATTGTTGCGCTCACCTTCATGAAGTGGGATGTAAGCATCCAGATCGCCAAAGATGGCAGTCAGCTCCGTTTCGGACATGATTGACAGTTTCAACATCGGGTCATGGTATGCCTGAAAATTAAAGGGAGCCCTTAATGAATTCGGAATAACTCACCGTGTAAAATATTGCTAAACACAATGTTAGACAACATGTTAATATCCTCCTGAGCGCTCCACAGTAAATACCAACCTTGCGAGCGAGCTGGAGGTCCTCAATCAGGTCATGCTCTCCTCGCGTCAGCTCAAAGATAGCCTGCGCAATTGCAAATCAAAACAAGGTGTCACTTATACATGTGGTATATTTATTGTCAAAACAAAACCCAAGAACCCTAAACAGTTCAGAGTAGTGCTGGTTTAGTCAGGCTAAACTACATGTTTTGATTTTTTTTTCAGACACAGAATGTGCTAGGGCAGGTTGCTTTGATGGCTGACTGGAAAGACTGAAACTCTTGGAGGGGCTCAAGTCTGTGCGCCACAACTCCAAGACTTTATTAGCTTGGTGGTGTGATGCACAGATGTGGAAATCCAGTTGAGACACTCCATTTCCAGTCTTCTCAGCCAGAGTACACACCAAATGAATTCAGCAGCCCCCAAAAAGAGAAGAAAGGACCAGGAAAGCATCCAAGCCCATGGCCCTCAGGGCTTAATAATTCAGCACAGGCTGATTCAGTAGTGTCTCACTGGGAAACTGTGGATTCACTAGTCTGGGTTGTATGCTGCCATCTGTTTTCTTCACCTCTTGTAGTACTCACCTCTTGTCTCTTTATCTCCTTCATGGAGAAGGTTCCTTTTTGGTGGACATCCAGGGTTTCGGACCAGAGGGTGCTGTTACGGCGCTTGGGTGGTGTGGGTGCTGCAGCCTTGCTGCCAGCCTTCTGCTGGGGCACGCCCGGGGAGCGACCGTCACCCCGCAATGAAGCTTGCAGGGTCTGACCGAAGCGCCGGACGGCCCCATTCTTCACTGGTGAAATGAGGTTCGCCAGCGAGGTGACTCGGCCCAGCGGCCGCACACGCTTAGTACTGGGTTCCTACACAAAACAGAGGGGGGGGGGAGGATACATTAACAAATGACACAAAAACAATTGAGGCTCTGAAGCAGTCAGAGAATAGCTACGCTCATAATAAAGAGGTATGACTAGTCACGGGACATTTTCCTCAGAATACAGGAGCTAGGAGGAAAGGGGGAAGGCAAAAGGAGAGATTGCTTAGGGGTGAATTTTGGGTCAGACTGGCCGTCGTTTCCTGGGCTGCAGAAACTGGAGTCTCTAGAGGCAACAGCTGTTGAACACTTCATGAGGGAGTCCCCTCAGCATGAAAGAAGCACAAAGGCCCCTTTCTGCCTCATGCCATGGAGTTCATGGGGGGCTGTAGGCATGTATGGAATGCACAAGACCCCGGTCTCAGCTGTCCCATTCTGACAAAGACACATTCAACCAAGTGGTGTCACACACGCTCTAACTGCCTTGTTTGCCCATTTAATTCACTTAATTGTCTTGCTCAACTCACTTTCAAAGGGGATTACAAACGATTACGTACATCCAGGTCAGGGACGGCCTGTTAATGAGTGCAGGGGGGAAATACTCGAGTTGGATAAACATTGCACACTCAACTTTTGTACCCCGTCTTCACACTGAACTTTTCATTCTAGTCTCCCTTACTCCCCTCCAGTGAGTCTCACGGCCACGTGTTGAGACAGGCCCTGCAGGCCTGTTGCGTGAGAAGGAGGAGCACACCTGAACCCCTGTACAAACAGCGTTACAGCCTTGAAGCCATAAGGACTGGGACCTGAGCCAAACCATACAAACCAGACCAAAGGGGGAAAAAAATCAAAGCAAAACAAACCTGACAAGGTGATTTCACACTGGCAGAGCCAGCAGGATTACTTTATATTATAATCACAGTCCTGAAACACTCGAGGGTTTCAGGGGCTGGAAAAAAACACCACGCTTATATCTTTAAAGCATGATTCAGACAAATGACTGTGTGTACTGTTTGAAAAGTGCTATTAAATATGGATGCCTTTTGCCTCAGAGAGAGAGAGAGAGAGAGAGAGAGAGAGAGAGAGAGACTGTATTCAGTGTGGCATAGCCAGGCTGATGAACAGATTCCCCATTCAGGCATAGACTGTTTCAAACAGCTGCAAAGAAAATCTCATTTCCATTATCCAGAATGCCAACTGAGGTCGAGGTAAACTTTACTAACCAGGACCACCAGAGGACTACTGCAACAGCTTGTGACCAAGTAACCCACAAGAAACATGGGAGCCCACATATAAGAGCTGTGTATTGGTTGTCTTCCAGCAACAAGTCTGCTAATCCTGTAGTCCGATGCAACACTTATTTTATCTACTTTTATTTTGACACGGTTGAGAGAATTGGGATCAAATCTCAGTCCCCTCGCTGAAGTTTGTGAAGCAATCTTACACAAACTAAGGCAAGGATGCATGCGCTATCGACATCAGTGTGATCTATGCAATACACAACATCGCATACTATCTTGTGAAGAAAGAAAAAGAAAAAGGCAACATGCCGGCAGAATGATGAAAGATGCTATTTCTGGATTTGCTGACCGGGACAGAACTTCTATAAGAGGGAGTTCTAGCAGGCAACGGATTCACAAAGCCCTGAAACAAGATTACAGTACTGTGGTTTAGATTGCAGTGGAGGTGGTGGTGGGGGAGGACAGTTGGGGACTCTCCTCTGGCTCCCCTGCTGATAGACCACTGGCTTGCAATACAGGCCACATTGTTAAACTGCTGATTAAATAAGGAGTGGGGGTGAGTTGTGAAAAACTGGCAAGAGGATCCGGTGAAAGTAGAAACTCAATGAACACAAATTTCACAAGTTCCGAAATGCCTCATTCACAATTCTTTTTGACTTCCTAGTCAGCTTTACTGGCAAGCGCAACACTTCTCGTTCTTCACTTCCGAATCGAACTAGAAAGGGGAAGAAGAGCCCACAGAAGTTACTCTTATCTAACCCTGCTTCCCCGTGGTGTTTGCCTGGGGACAGGCACACCTCAGCCATGGACTGCAGTGCTCTGTAAACTGCTGGAATGCTTTTATTCCCGGTGTGTTTGCAGTCATGGAGCCCTGGAGGCCACACTAGGGTCTGCTTTACCTGTTCTTCAGGTCCGCAGTACTTTATTATAACTGCCTGTTCAGACACATCTAGCTTGTCATGTCTGACTTTTAAAGTAGCACCAATCAAAACATCCATCTAATCCTGCGACCAAGGACGACCTTTGTATTCCTTGCAAGGACGCGCACACACCTTAGAGAAACACACCTGTAGCACCGCCAGGACAAAGTTCTCATTCTACTGATAACATACAAATACTTGAGAAATTAACTTGTATGAGGCCATTCGAAACTCACCTCAAGTTCTTTGCACGCTTGGTTCTGATAGTCTATTTTCTGTAGAGTCCGTTTGATAGGCACCACACCAGGTTCATCGTAAGCCACCATTTCTTTTAATAAAATCCACTTGTAAGGGTTTGGTATTCCCAAGAGTTACCAACAAATATAATCCACAAACGAGTTAAAAAAAAAAAAAAACATGCAGTAAGGTTTTAAAATCCTTTGACCCCTACCTAATACTTCATTGTTCCACCATCAGTGGAACTGCCTAACTCCTAAACACGCACTCGGTGTGCTTTGACTATCTCTAACTTTGTTCTGCTGGATGTGGGAGGGAGGGAAAACTCAAATACTCAGAGCGGCTGCGAGGGAGGGACAAGAGAATATAAGCCCCGCCCGTTTTACACGGGGTGGGAATAAGCAAAGCAACCTGAAACAGTCAAGCCCTTCCCACTTCACACTACTGTGTCACACGGTGTTATCATTCAAATCTCACACAGGCTTGCTATAAGTCATCAAGCATTTTCATGAAATATTCATTGCATCACTTAAAATTAATGCCTTTCAAAAAAAATTTTTAATTACCTAAAATTATACCACATGGTGTACAATCAATTCTATTACAAATTTGATTTAATTATATTTATAAAAAAATATATATATATTTTTGAAAGGTTTATTGCAAGTAACATTTTTTTGTTTGTTGGTTTGAAGAAAGACATTTGAACACATTACTTAAAATGTAAAAGAAAAAAAATCAGCAGAAAACTTTGGCCACCTTTGAGTTTATAACAGCAATCATAACAGTAATATCTTGGTTTATTGTTTTTTTTAAACATATTTTTCCAGTTTCTGCAGCACTTGTTCACACTAACTCTTCCCAAACACTGTTTTGGAGGAAACCTTTGCGCAATCAATTCAATCAATTATTTGTTCAAGTGGATTCAATTCTGGACTCTTGGGACCATTATTTTCAAAGATCCAGCTTGCAGTTTCTTGTTTGAAATCTCTACACAATTGAGAGGAATGTTTGGGGTCGTATATCTTCCTGATGTATATAAATCCGAGACCAAAAACAATTGATATTTCACTCAGTTCTAACAATAATAAAATTGCTAAGCACTGTATGCTTTTGCACCATCTCTTCCATCTAATCTTCCAATTAGACAAGAACGTTGTTCAGAATTTGAATTTGAACAACAACCAATTCTTAGATTGTTGACAGCTTTCCATTAGCATCACTCTCTACAACATGATCAGGTGCAAGAACAAGAAAGCAAGTGTTTTCATTTCATTCTCATTGCTCACCAAAACTACAATTAATTTTGCTCATCAACCTGCTCACACGAAATAATGATCAACTATAATGTATGAATTATAATGAAGTGAGAGTGACACCTGTGTGGCTAAAAGCAGATTGGAGCAATGGTCTGTAATGAAGCAGAGAGTCGTTATCAGGTACGGGGGGAAGGGGTGGATGATCAGTAGAAATAATTAATGTCTATAGAGGTAGGGCTACGCCAAACACAGCTCACTGGTCTCTCTCTCTGTACTGATTAAAAGAACAGGAATTGGGTCTAAAGGAAACAATAAGTTTCAGTCCAAAAGTGAGAAACTAAACTAGGCCACACCAAAAAACAGCAGAAGTGATACAGAATCTGTACACAGAACTGAACAACCGGTTCATCTACATCTGTATAGAGGCCATAATTGACCACTGAGGTATCCCGCACAGATAAGTCTTTACATTTTTACTGCTTCTTTCTTTCCCAAACAGCGAGGACTTAGAGCTTCAGCTGCGCAAATGGACCTGTGCATTGTTTGAGTGAGGACTTGGTGTAAATAAGGCTTGTGAATGTGTCCTGAGCAAATGGAGAGATGGTAGTGTAGTGTCTGCTCACCCCGCTGTGTCAATACTGCAGTGTGAAATCTTCCATTTGCATGGGAAGCTGTTCGAGGTGCTGGGGATCTAAATTAACAGCTGGTTCTTGTTTTCAGTCCCCCTTTTTTCATTAAGTACATTATTAAGTGGAGGGTTGGTGCATATGTGTAGAACAAATCAGTAACAGAAGAGTACAGCTTCCAGGTTGGTGCAAAAGGGTAATAACATGACAATACTGTTTTGATGAAAGGTGTGAAGGACATTTTGGACAGCAGTCAGGGCCAGACCTGCAGCATGACCTGTTCTGCCTCCTGCAGGGCAACACCTCAGACAGCTGGAGAAATAGGTGTGAAAAACAAAACACGTCGACTCCGGAGAACTCCTACTCAGCCACACGCATGACTGAGTCACTGCAAACTAAATCAGCAGGAACAGGCACAGTTATCCGGTGCTTCATATAATAAATGTTGAACATTCTCAACTTGCATGATTAATCATTTATTCTAACGTAATTGTCATAACTACTAGATTCATCTTATTTATTAAAAACGGCTGAACAACAAGCCAGAAAATGGACAACTGTATTATTTCATTTTAATCTGTATTACTTAATCATTTCAGATTAAAAACTGATTAACTTCTGACTGAAGAAATACAGAAAATGATTAGCCCAGAACCATGACTCTGGCAGATATGGCATTTACATGGATGGATGGATGACTGAAGCTCTGACGAAGCTGGTGGAATGAAAACATCTAAGCTGTGATGTTATATTCGACACATCAGGTAGAATATGGCTTTAATAGAAATTTATTCTGCATTGTATAAACACCTTACTGTATCTAAAGTGAAAAAGATATTTGGAGTGCAGGGCTGAGGGTCTCGGACCTTTCGGAGTTGAGCTGACTGCCGCCCTCTTCTGGTGGCACACATACTGATGGTCAGTTCTATTTTGTTTAAATAATAATACTGAAATGAACAGGGGGTCCAAGGGACCAGGTATAGCTATTACTGCTTTAAGTCTGGACACCAGAAACAACTGATTCAGTGTTCATGATTCACGTTTTATCCTCCTTATTACATCAGTGTCGTCCGCCTCCATACTATAACACATACGCTAAAAACAAACAGCGCGTAACCATGGTGAGGTTACAAGACTAGTCATGGAGGAGTGGGGCTCCTACACATGGTCTATTAGGACACCTGTTTTCAGACATGACTGTGTGTAAATCCTGATTTTGGGCAGACAGGCGAGACCATGGGTTACACACAAACTGGGCAAGTCTGTACACAGCTTTTGTTTTACTTCAGATTTTAATCTGTACCTACATACTTCCCTCCTTTTTTCCACGTTTAGGATAATCCTGCCTCCAGTGCTGTAAAAGTGAAAGAAAACACACCCTGTAAACAGGAAGTGGACCTAAAAGATATGTTCACCACCTAAATTCCTAACTACTCTATCTGAAGTTGAAGAAGAACAGAAACAGATTCATAACCTGTTATCATTGTTTGAACAGTAGGCTGTGATGGGAAGGGGGACGACTTGCAACAGTAGATCATACAAAAAGGACAATACTGTAATTTAGAGCAAATGCTTCTTTATTATTACATTTATATTGATTTAATTAAATCAAATATATTTATCTATTTATTTAAGTTTATTATTAAAATAACAAGTGTCACATTATCAATATTCATAATAATTAGTATAGTTATTTTAACAATGTTTGAATGGAAAAGGGCACTTTACAAGCTAAAACCGGAGTCAACAGAAGTAGTACATTTTTAAAAAATTAATTTGGGGCAATATTGCTTTCTACAGACTGTCTTTAAAGAAACCTGGTTACTGTTGACACACAAAGATTTCCTTAAAAAGTTTTCTATGAGGATCCAATCTGGAGAATTTTGAGGCCGAGTTGTGAGGCTTCAGTGGGCTTCTGAAAACACGAAGATAAACTTTGACAAGGTTCTCTTCACTGATGAGATTCGAGCTACCCTGGATGGACCTGATGGGTGGGACGGAGGTTGGGAGGTCCATGGACGTGCAACTCCAACATGGCTAAGAAGGCAGCAAGGAGGTGGAGGAGTGATGATCTGGGCTGCCATCATTGCAGATGATTTAGTAGTTGGGCCTTTTAAAGTGGAAGAAAGCGTAAAAATGAACTCTGAAAACTACACCAAGTTCTTGGAGCAAAACTTGATTCCATGGTACAAGTCAAAACCTGCTAGTTTCCGAAAGAACTTTGTTTTCATGCAGGATAATGCACCAAGTCATGGTTCAAACTACACAAAAGAGTGGCTGGCCAAGAAAAACTTCAAGGACAACCGGATGATGACTTGGCCTCCTGCTTCGCCAGATCTAAACCCAGATAGAGAACTTTTGGGCAATTCTAAAACAGGAGTTATACACCAATGGACAACAGTATTCCTCGAAGGACGGCATCTGGAGAGCAATATTAAGCACAAGCAAGAAAACTGACTCCAATACTATCAGAAACCTTACATCCTCTGTTGATTCCAGGCTGGTTAAAGTCTTACACAATACAGGTGGATATATCAACATGTGAAGTGAACCATTTATTTAAATATTTTTGAATATTGTATAATATTTTGTTATAGTAATTATTAGACATTGTTAATGAAATACTTGGAGATATAAAAATAAATTTCTGCGTTATGTTTGAAATTTCATTTTCTTCATTTTGGTTTGACTTGCATAATAATCTGCAACACTCAAGTTCTAATTAATAAGATTTTTTTTGGAAAATATGGTTAAAAAAAAATATCCAAAAACTGCCAAATAATATTGCGAATACGTATTTGAAATAATAATAGTAATAATATATAAAATATTATTATTACTATATATACAGTATATTGGTATTATTATCACAATGTATGCATGTGTATATACCATGACAAGCCACCTTGTTGTACACGGTTCTCCTCGCACTAGTCGCTTTACTGTCAGCTCATCGCAGTTGCACATCCTCATTGCATATTGTACACTTAGTATTATTTTCCTATTTCATTCTATTTTAGTTTATTTTATTAGATTATTTTTACGACTGTTTACTGCACCTTGTGTCCGCACGAAAAGTCATTTCGTTCACCTGCAATAGATGCAATGTAATGTTGGAGAATGACAAAACTTTTGAATCTTGAAACATCTGGTTGATGTAGAACAATTATTACAAGGTGGATAAATTTGTATGCACTGATGCCAGAAGATCCTGAATCAATGATTTGAAATGAATGATCTTTTGGACCTGCTTGTTTATTTACATACAAGGTAACTGACTAAAACAAACTGCAACTGTGCAACAAGTCACTACATTTTTTTTTTTATTAATAATTTCATTTCAAAGGCTCAGACGGTTCCATATAAACTGAGGTAGTGCAAACAGTGGTTTTGTTACAGACTTTGTGTCTGTGGCTTCGTTTCATTGACGATCCAACATTTTGGCCGGTTGTCTTAAACCTACTCTACTAGTCTCTGGACCTTACACATGTGCACGCTGGGGGATTTTCACTGAGCTTTCTCTTCTCACTTTATTAGATCACCAGAAAACCTGGGCTTTAAATTACTGTCTTCTACATGCTTTGACTAAGAGAACACTCCTACAAACACAACTAGTTACCACTAAATAGAACAGTTAACTGATACCTCGACACACACCTCACTGTAAAGGCACAGAGATCGAAAAGACAGAGACACACACAACTCAGTCTATACTACAGTATATATGAAATGGTGTCTGACAGACACACAAGCCATCATGTACACATCCTCGCCACTGCATGTTCACACTTGCTCCCGTTTTCCGAACCTGTGCGCTTTCACTATTATTCATTACACAGAGAACAATACACCTCAATGCTTATCCACAGGCCATTCCTTGGAATCATATTTTCTTCAACACACGGATGCGACCAATTTGCCGGAACACACGTCTTTCGTTTTTTAAATTTTTTTTAAGCTGCCTTCACACGTGCCCTAAAGTCCTGAACCTTTCTAGGCTCTGCCTGGAGGGACTGTACGTGTGAAAGCAAATGTCTGAGTTACACAGCCTGGACGTTCCTCAGACTTCACCTTTCCTTCTCTCTAGTACAAGTCCAGGTAATGTTAGAGTGAGTTCCTGTGAGAACAGCGCAGGTAACTGTCTGGACAATTCACAGCAAGTGAGACGCACCATAATAATTCTTGGGTCAGGGTTTTTAATATATATATATATAAGTATAAAAAATTTTATTAAAGCCAGCACGCCATGCAAAAAAGTAACCCACTAGATACAAATACAGATTTTTTTTTTTAAACACTTAATGACATGCATAATATATTAATTGCGAGGAGTGGCATATTGTATCTTAATTCTGGGTTTAAACTGGGGCCACAATATCCACAGTTGTCCCTCCGAGCAACATGATCTAACTGCCTTCGGGTTTCATAAAATCCATCCAACAGTTTAGCAGAAGTTGCACTTACAAGCTTATCACCATATTCTAAAATATTCCTATATCCAAACCTTGTGCACTCCTGGTTATCATATTTGTACCCCCCGCAAACGGGGAGATATTACATCTACTAGCCACCTCAGCATGTGCGTGAGAGATTAAAACATGACCTGTGTCTCCAAGATAATCAGTTTTGATGTCAGTCATTTGATACACAAGTTTACGTCAGTTTACTCATTTCGTCTGGCTCACAGTGCCAACACTTCTGTTTCTCAGGTCATGATTAGAAGGTGATACTGGGGTGGGGGTGGTGAACACCTGTGTCAGGAATCCCCCCCCACAGAAACACAAGGGAGGCTTTTGCGCATATGAGTGTGTGTGTGTGTGCTGTAGTGTTTGAGAAAAGGGTGTGGCTTGGTGTGATGTGAAATGCTTTTAACCAAGACTGTGTTAAAAGAACTGACGTGCGTCGTTTACACAGAAATACAAAGTTCCAAATGTGCGGTTTAGGTGTGCATGGAAATACTGTACAATAGGTCACACACGTTGAAAGGATTCAAGTCGGGGAAAAAACACCACCACTCTGTGAATGCTTCACTGTTTTAGCATGTTAGGAGTTAAAAAAAAAACCTAAACAAAAAAATGCCAGTACAACTCTCATGACAGTTGCGGTTGCTATGGGTGCGCAAAAACAACCAATTGCTGTCAAATGGTAGAAAGAAAATCAAAAAGGATGACACCGAGGGGGGGAAAAAACCCTTTCTACCAATCACATTTTCCTGTTGCCATATGACACAATGGCTGGGAATAATCATGTGACATTTTCCCCCTGATATGTTAAAGTCTTGAGATTAAATTTAGCTTCAACCAAAATGCCTTGAGCGCTTCAGCAAACAAACATCATTTCATCACACTCAAACAAGGTCACTTCCTAAAATGGTCATCGTGTTAAGCCTACAGAGTACAAGAGAAAGCGAGCTCACTGATACCACCATCTCTCTGAGCTTATTATATGCAAGAGTATTTCCAGTGCAGACCATCAACATTTCAGTGTCTAATGATGTCATTAATTACACAGAACTAATGGAGTGTTATTCCTTTACCTGACAGGATGATGAACTAGGCAGCTTACTAACTTCTTGCTACGTTCAGATATACATGATGCTGATTTGGAATGCTTGGAGCATGCATCACGACAATTAAGGAGATTGTTCAGGCTACCATTGTGCTATAGTGTCCCCTAACTATCGCCGCTTGACAGCAGTATCACTTATGCAGTGTAGTCTTCTGTGACGCTCAGGCTGGGGCGTGGCCAGAAATACAGAGGATATAAGAAGGTGACACACCCCTATTACAGGTGAAGGGTTTTGTGATGCAAAAAAAGTTAAACCAAGACAAATTATGTTGGATTATTTTTGTTGTTGGGAATGTTTCTGAATCTTGAAGGTATGGACATGGCTAACATGATTCACAATACTATTGTTTCTGAAATTGACTCATAAGTCTCTTACACACACACTCACCTTAAAATCAAAGCTGCACAGACTGACCGCATCTTCTTCTTTCTCTCTGCGTTTCCGTTTCTGTGGAAATACAAAAGGATGTTACAATTCAGTAGCCAAAGACTTCCCACAGAACCCCTAAATATTCTCACCGGCAAAAAAGAAAAAGAGAGAACGAATTTCCCCAATACACACTCTCACTAAACACTACGACTGTGAAAGGAAACAAGGCAGGACTTTCTGCTTTTTTTCTCTTATTCACTCACTGCCTGCTGCTTCAGACGTGGAGGCCTGAAGGCACGGTGGCTGCTTTAAGTACACATCACTGTGGTTTACAATGTCCCACAAGGAGGCCCATCAAACTCAGGAAGGCCATCATTACCCCAGGAGGCTTAAGCATCTGCATGTGTAAATGCGTGCGTGTGTGTGTGTGTGTGTGTGTGTGTGTGTGTGTGTGTGTGTGTGTGGAGGCCCAGCAGGAGGAAAGTGCAACCTGCTTTGTGTGTGCATGCTCCCAGTTCACAGGAAGTCATTCCACAAACCTGTCAACAAAAAACTATTAGTCATGATGGTTAAAGTGATGAGAACTCAACGAAAAGGACAAACCTCGCCCTCTACGTGTGAGAGCATACAAATGGAGAAGCCCATAACCCTGCATTTGTCCAAGGCCCATATCTGTATACCCTATCTGTGAGAACTGCATTAACACCAAGCCATGTGTGGGACTAAGCTGAGAGAGACCACAGCCAGCAGCTGAACCTGAGCATCAAATACTCGACTGAAGCAAAGCCAAGATTTCACATCATCGCTCTTATAACGCTTAGCAGGTGTGATGTCTGAAGTGTAATAAGTTTAAAACAAAACAAGAGCTTCCAAAAAATTTTGTGAACATATGACTTGAGGGACTAAAAAACACCCTCACAATAAAGTTATTACTAAACACCACAGCATTGGACAACATTTATATGCACACGCCCAACATGGTGATGGGAGTGAACTGAGGTTTTCTTAAACCTATCGGTCAGTGGTGGCTCAGTGGTTAAAGTTATCCGGTTTACTGATCCGAAGGTTGGACGAGTCAAGCCCCAGTACCACCAAGCTGGCTCTGTTGGGCTCTAGAGCAAGGCCCTTAACCCTGAATTACACAGTTGCATGAAAAAGGATAAAAGTCTTTCTGGATACAGTCGTCTGTCAAATGCCATCAATGTAAAGTAAGAAAAATGCAAATGATTGGCGTGAACCAATTCCATGCCATCTCCAAATTACCCCTCTACTTCATTATCCTACTTCTAGGTATTAATTACTTGCCATTTGGTGTCTGATGCAAAAAGTTTTCCATCTTGAGGACTATTCAGTGATCACCACCTCTTCTTCAGCAGATTACAGATATACAGTCCTGTGTGAAGGTCTTAAGTACATGCAAAGAAACGCTGAAGATCAGAAATCCCTTATATTTACACTCTGTGATGTAACAGGCACTTCCTGTACCTATGATGTATATCTACTATGACAAAGCCTTCCAGTTGTGATGTAGTGATGTCACAGAGAACTAGACATTGATCTTCTTGTGAAATCACCTGTTTTACACGGTCTATATTAACGAATCAGAAAAGGTTTTGGGGAACTCGGATGTTGGAGCAATCTGTCAATCTACAATATCTTTAAGATATTGTTTCTGATTGGTAATCTCTTGAATCTCGTCGTGTGAAAGTTCACACAGCTCAGTTGAACTCCATGCCCATCCACTTCGCTACACTTGCCAAAACTTTGCCTATCAATCATTTCGCCGCATGGTCACTCCCTTAAGACTTTCGCACAGTACTGTATATACGCTGTAAAGTATAATTTCAACACATTAATAAATCAAAGTGAATATTAGTGGCAAAAATGATACTTGTAAAAGTTCCTTTGTGTAAAATCCACGCGTGCGAGTGCTGTGTAAAATGATGTGCTTAAGAGCTATTCAGCCTAGCTTTTCTTAAGCATTCACTGTCTACAGCTCAGTAATGTGTGTGCAATCAGATAGGATAAACGAAAAGGTAATTTAGAAAAATCCCTATTCAGAGACAATAGTGAGAATCAATCAGACCTTTCATGGAAAAAGGTTTAGTTTGTACCTAGAAAAGGCGAGATAGAAGCAGGTGAACTGCAGTTCGAATAAACAGAAACCAGTGTTGAATGTCGTTAATGGGCAGGGGCCGGGATGTTATCTGTACAAGAGTCAACAGATCGCTCAACACCAAAGAAAATGCTAGAAACAATCCTTACTGCCGCAATATGCACATCAGAATCCCGGAGGAAATTGTGTGCACACAGTTGCTCCATACCAAGTAAAGAAAAAGATAGATAAAAGTCTCAATAAGAAAAATTACAAATATCTATACATATATATATATATATATATATATATATATATGTGTGTGTGTGTGTATGTATATGTCTAAAATTAGAAGTTACTAATATCTAAATAAACATAAAGTAAAAAACTCTCAACCCACATATTGAGAGGGCAGTTACTTATAAACAATAAAATGATAAGTACAAAAACAAAACGTGTAAGTAAGAGAAAAAAAACAACAACAAAAAAAAAAACAGTTAAAAGTACGGGAAGGGCAGGAGCAACTGGAAAGGCTGCACGCCTGTTAACAGATGCGCACTGAACGCGTCATGTCAACCTTATAGCATATTGCATACTACTACATACTGACTTAACTATATTTAATGTTTCTTTAATAATTACATTAAACAATTAAACAACTCTCTAACTTCAACCTGATCCTAACCATAACCTTACCAGAATAGAAGCCGCTTACACAGGGGAGAGAATGGAAAAAAATGAGGGTGATCAGTATTGTGGACTGCCAGACTGAAATGGAAAGGAAAACAGTGCAGAATACCCCGTGGCCTTAATATACAACATACCTGATAGCTATTTTCATAGGAACATCTTCTGACAGAAGACTTTCTAACATCCTCTCCCATCCCAAACGGAGATGATCCCACTGTTTGTTTTGTTTTCATTTAAATTTTCCACTCAACTCAGGAAAAAAAAAAAATATATAAAAATAATAAAAATAATAATAATTAAAAAAAAGACAGCTCATAGTTGATGCCAGGTTGCCAGATATGAATAAAAACAGTGTGTTAATGGTCGAACTTTTGAACTGTAAAGCGGGCACCCCTAAAAAGGTTTCAAACACTGAAAAATGAAATACCTAAAAGGATTTTTCCAATTAAATAATATGTAAGGTATGCTCAAAGGCTCGGAAGTTTCTCTCCTAAAAATGCCTGGCGTGTAAGACTGCCTGCAAATAATTTTTTTATTTTAAATTATTAAACTTATCACAAATTTGTGATAAGTTCCCAAACTACATATTTCAGGCACTGCTATGCCTTCGCCTCATTGGTAAGAACGCAACTGAATAATGTTGTGGTTCTGATCCTACAGAGGTAAACCAAACACGAGTTCTGTAACATATGGGATTGCATGGCGCACTCAGTGTAGACTGTAGAGTGTGTACCATGTGTAGAGAAGGGCAGAATACTTCCTGAAAGTAACTTAATTTTTCTTTATTAATCTGTAACATTACGGTAGTTAATCTAACATTACGGTAGTTAATCTGTGACATTACGGTAGTTAATCTGTGACATTACGGTAGTTAATCTAACATTACGGTAGTCAATCTGTAACATTACGATAACTAATCTAACATTACGGTAATTAATCTAACATTACGGTAGTCAATCTGTAACATTACGGTAATTAATCTAACATTACGGTAGTTAATCTGTAACATTACGATAACTAATCCAACATTACGGTAATTAATCTAACATTACGGTAGTCAATCTGTAACATTACGGTAGTTAATCGAACATTACGGTAGTCAATCTGTAACATTACGGTAGTTAATCGAACATTACGGTAGTTAATCTGTGACATTACGGTAGTCAATCTGTGACATAACGGTAGTCAATCTGTAACATTACGGTAGTCAATCGAACATTACGGTAGTCAATCTGTAACATTACGGTACTCAATCTGTAACATTACGGTAGTCAATCTGTAACATTACGGTAGTTAATCGAACATTACGGTAGTCAATCTGTAATATTACGGTAGTCAATCTGTAACATTACGGTAGTTAATCGAACATTACGGTAGTTAATCGAACATTACGGTAGTCAATCTGTAACATTACGGTAGTCAATCTGTGACATTACGGTAA
>JBCNYH010000024.1:7937560-7948153 GCA_039654325.1 Tandanus tandanus
TTGACTGCCTTTATGGTTCTTTGCATTTTTCCAAAAGTCCTTGGGGGGTTTGGGGGACATGTGGGGGGCTTTGTCCCTTAAAAAAAAAAAAAAAAAAAAAAAAAAAAAAAAAACCCAACAGGTCTCCTAGCTTTCTGGGTTAATATCCACTAAAAATACCCCCCCCCCACACACACACACAAAAAAAATCTCCATGGAATGTTGACCACATCTGAGAACAGTCAGTACAGGGCACGGAAGATGAATTTGTACTCACCAAAGTGAAGTCCCACTGAGGGCCGGGTGTGAGAAAGGTGAAAGAACTTCCTCTTCTCAAAGGAGGCCTGTAGCAAACAAAATAGCAGGACAATAAAATCAGAACAAATATGAAAACAAACTGCTGCCATCTTAACAGAGATAAATACAAAACATCATGCCAAAAAAACACACACAAAAAAAAAACAAGTATGGCCATATACACCGTGCCTGATCACAAGGTCACATGACCACATGGTATGTAACACTTCCCTGGATTAGGAATTCAACCCCATGCTTTTGAGAGATCCACCAATGGATGTAAACATGATGTAAACATTTGAGAATCCTGACCTCAACCTCATAGCTGACTGCATCCCAGACCTCCGTGAATCAACATCAATACCTGACCTCACTGGCTCCCGAATGTAACGTGGGGCTAATCTGGTACAGAGTTCTGAATGTGTACAGCTGGGTTTAATGGCTAGGTGTCAGGAAACTGTTGGCCACATGGCGTACTTGTCCACGGCCTTTAGTCACAATTCTTTATCCAGTACGCTAATTTAAATGTTAGCAGACGAGCACTGTTACAATGATGTATGGGCCTAGAACACCTCACCCTTTGAACTGAGAAGGAATTCGAATTCCGGATCAGGCAGAACTGATGTCTGTAAGTACTTTTTGAATCAATTATAGATGTTTTATATGTTTTATATTTACTTCTTATTTAATTTACATGAGTTGTGTCATATATATTATTTAATTAAAGATAACTCAATATAAGATAACACTTGCTTAATTGTCTTCCATCTATAAATAAAGCTCATTACTATTATCATTATTATTAATAATAATTGTTATTAACACAAAGAATTAACTTTATTTTCATTATTACATTATTTTAGCTTCCAGATTTGAGGTTGGAGCTTTTACTTACTCTTTGGTAAAGGGAACAAATTTATTGCACACCAGAGAATCATGACTTCACCAGTGACCCATAAACCCCAATGACTACTGCTGTGCAGTAATCTGAATCAATCACCCGTTACATAATACATACCACAGCCCAAGCCTGGTGTAGTGCTGCTTTCTGTGATGCTGCATCTTCAGCTGGCGGCTGCAAAAGCAGTCCGAGAGGAACGAAGCTGCCGAATGTAAGCAACCACATCAACTCTTAATCCTCTCGCTCCTGCACTCACCCGGAGGATCCCGTCCACTAGCTCTCCCCCTCCTGTTTCCCAGTCTCTGTCCAAAAGCAGTGCTGCTCACTCTTTATTTCGGGCCTGGCAACAACTGTGTGAGTGTGTGTGAGGTCATGTTGACACAGATAACACAGATAGTGCTTTTTTCAGCTGCACAGGTGAGAACCCCCTCGCCGACACGCCGAAACATTCTCGCATTCATCAGCTAATCTGCAGTGTGAGTCGGACCCGTTTAAGCACTCAATGACTATCTGAGTGGATCAGTTAAACCACGACGGAAGTATTGATTTTTCTATTATAGATAACAGCTAGGGCTCGGGAAAATTACCCTTTCTCAGAGGTTCCCGTGGTAGATCTACATTAGACGCCTAAAATAAACACTGCCCTTTGTAACTGGAATTGCTTCACAGCCCTGGCTTTTGTGTACAGACTGTTTTACTACTGAAATAATAGCTTTGCGCAAGAACTTTAACCACGACAATTACTATTAGCACCATTTTATAGCTAGAACACTTGAAACTCTTAAAATCTAAGTCACTGTACATGTTTTTAACTCGCTTCAAGGTTATATACTGGGGTGGAAAGTTTATTTTACCCCAATTTCGGCATGTGAGGTAGCTCACTGGGTTATTTTATTTAACCAGGACCAGGGCTGTGAACTGACGAATGAAGAATAAGAGGAAAACCGAAGCAGGGGGATTGGGGGGGTGGGAGAGATAACGATTCCATCAGATAAGAATATGTATCTTTCATAAAGAGCATCATCGGGGTAAAATAACTGATTTTTACTCTCTCTAAATCTCCTCTCACTATCCGCTCAGTGTCCAGATGTGCCAACGTTCCACCTTGTTTTCCTACCGGACAATATCTATTAGAGAATGAAAAGTAAATGGGAGGTGTTTATAAAGATATCCTCAAGTTAACCAAGAAAATGTCACACTCCAACCAGAGTTGGGAGGTAGCGCACATAGATATGGCAACACCCCACGGAAACCCTACTCAGCTTTTAAGTATTTAGTGTGTAGGAGTAGTGAATAAGTGAACAATTTCGGACACGAGGTTGAAAAAATAAATAAATAAATAAAATAAAAAAAAATCATACACTCACACACACACACAGAACAGTGAGCTCTGCATTTAACCCATCCTTAAATGTGTGTGTTGCCCTGAAGTGGACTCGTGAGCTGGTCAGGATCTACCCTGTCTTTGCCCAGTGTTGGCTGACGTCGGCTCCAGCCTAGTAGGATTAGGCGGCTCTGCAGCTGAATGAGGGGGTATTCCAAGTTGTTAATTGCCTTACCCGAGGGCATTTCAGCCATGGATGTTTTCCGGTCAGTCCTGGGAATTGAACCAGCAACCGTTTGGTCTCTAACCTTTAGGCCACAGCCACCCCATGAGATAAATGAAGGTTGCTATGGATAATGATGTGTGTGTATATGTACATATATATATTGGCAAATTGATCATTTATGACGGTAACAAAAAAAGTAGTAGACCATATAAATCCATGTGTAGCACTGAGTGAGTTTATTCACTGGGGCCATCATATCGACCCCCACTCCGACTAAACCATTTAAAGGCACATGAGCACTCAGCATTCTTATCATACTGCAGCAAAACTGTTGAAAGTGCTTTAACTCTTCTGGGACATGACACTTGCCTCCTTTTAGCTGCCGCCCCTCTTCTCCCTTCTCATCCGTTTGTTATTGTAGCACACAGGGAATGCGACCGCTGCCGACGCAGCGATGTGTGCCGACACAGGGTGGTCTAGTAAACTGTTTCATAGCTGAACAATGCTTGTTAGCTTAGCACGCTAGATCCTTTGTGTGCTTTTTACTGGGGCTGCTTGGGACGTCGTCTCACATCACACAGAACTCTAATAGTTTCACTGATGGGATTCTCTGGCTATATTTCACTCTGAAACTTTCGCAGAGGATAGCCAATCAGGTTTCAGCCCTCAGCAGAAGGTAGTGTGTCCAAAGGAGATCAGACCCTCTGATCCAATGGGTGGAGTGGGGGTCTGACGCTGCGACTAATTACACCACTAATAGTCACGGTATTAATTGATGTGTACAAGTTGAATAGGAGTGTGTGCTTGTAATAATGGCCCGTAAGTGAGCTTACGTGTAGTGTATAAGGGTGGGTGTGTGGTAGGGATCATATCACGGTAGCATAATGGGCGAACAGGTTCGTGATAGAGAATATGATACGGGTGAGAGAGAAATGAAAGAATGAGAGGTAATTGCTTTGTAGCGACTGATCACAGGAAACAGCAAGCAGGCTCAAACCGCGTGTAGGTGTAGAATTTAGCAAAACTAAGCTAAAATTATGAAATTATGAAACTACTAGTCCTCCGTCACATTTACTGGTCAGGAACACTATATCTTCTTTGCATATTGGATTTGTCAGGTCGCCAGCAGGATGACTTGCTAGCTAATATAGCTAAAACAATACATCAGCTATATTCTTCCTCAACTAAGACTAATAATAACAACATAACCTCCTCCCCTAACATTAGTTGTATCCAATTCCAACCCGTCATATATTTCCTTCCCTATCACACGACCACCACCAACCAGGAAGGGGCGTACGCATGCACAAGCTCCCTCCGTGACATGCGACGCCGCCACCCGCCTCTTTATGAACTGCTGCACATGACCGGGTCAACGGTGACTGACAGCTGACAGTTGGCTTGGTGTTTTAAAGTACTAAATCAGGAGCATTACGGTGGTGCTTCTGAATCCCACGGCCTGCCGCGCTACAAAAATCAGCAGAGGCAAGGCATCAGCAACCTCATGAGATGATGATATTAGCCAGGGCTGCAAACCCGCCCACTCCTGGAAATTCTTAAACTCCTTTATATTGATGTACTTCACAACATAGTCGAAAGTTTATTGAACGACCGTTAACCCTATACATGTTTAATACACATCCCAGTCCAGACTCTTACTCCACTGGTCCGTGTTTTTTTATTCGACGTTGTAATAAAACTCTTCCGAGAAGTCTTTCCACTGGGTTTTGAAGTGTGGCTTTGGGGAATTTGTGCTCGTTCAGCGTTACCGCGATCAGGTGTTAATTTCGCGTGAGGGCGCCAAAGGTGCAGTCGGTGTTCCAGTTTACCTAAAAGGATTTCGGGGAGACGGCGTTCTTCTACTTCAATGTTGGCGAACCATGTCTTCATGGATCTCGCCTAGCACATACACTTCAGCACTATCTTTCCACTCCCTGATGGGTACGCTACAATACTTATCATTGGTCTCCCCCCTGGTGACTAAATGAGATTTGAGCTGAAAAATCCTCCCTGTACATTTTGGACGAACCAGTAAACAACCCTCCCTCCGAAACCCATCCACCCTTCTTCCCACAGACACTCAAACATACCTTTGAATTAACTGTCAATCTCGATGGTTAGAGAGCGCAACAGAACAATGCCATGTGTCACGCGGTCTAGCGCTTACATCATCCGACTCACACCCACGCAAACGCCACGGGCCGTTCCCGACACTCTCGAACCGCAAAGCCAGAAAGACAAGTCTAAATCAATATACGATTAGGCATCATTAAGAATAATGTGTGTGCAGACAGACAGCGTTAATCTATTTTATTGCACGGTGTGTGTAAACAACCTTACAGGACTGTGTGGGAAAGCTTCCTCTTGCAGGATCCAGTTTGAAAACTTGTTTGGGATCGGACGAGATAGAGAGAGAGAGAGAGAGAGAGAGAGAGAGAGAGAGAGAGAGAGAGAGAGAGAGAGAGGGAGGGTCTACAGCCCAAAAATATAAGATATAGCTTACAGACGAAAACGAGGAGATACATTGTTATTTATATAGAGGAAACAATGATGATGATGATGATGATGAGGTACAAGAGTGTGCGTCACTAAAAAGCCCCTTGGGTGGGTGTGTGTGTAAAAGTGAGAGTGTTTGTGTATGTATGGGATAGGAACGCGGGAGTACACCAATCATATCGCATCACACATTTCCAAGGAGCGCACTGCGCAGATGAGAAACGGCTAGCGGGGCACTGAGTCATTAAGATCACATTATCAGTGTGTAAAACTCTCCCTCTTTTCTAAGGAACGCGAACCAATAAGCAAGTCTTTTCACGAAATGACTGATAAAGTTTTAGAACTTTCACGAACTGATTGGTTGCACAATCTGACTGTAACATACACACGTTGTGCAATAAATACTTCCTGGTGCACACCAGTGCATTTCTTTTGTCTACGCATTTATTTATATTACACACGCCCGGGGCGCCGAGCATTTTTCCTAAATTAATAACTGAACTAGCAGGGTGTAGCTCTCACATATACAGAGCTTAACAAATTTAATAGACCACCTGTCATAAATGTAAGCAATTCATCTATTCATCAGCCGAGCCGCTTAATCCTACTGGGGTCATGGGGAGGCTGGAGCCTATCTCAGCCGGACACTGGGTGAAGGCGGATATCATCCTGAACAGCTCGCCAGTCCAATACACACAAACCATTCACACTCACACCTAGGGGCAACCTGAAACAGCTGATTAGCCTAAAGTGCATGTCTTTGGACTGTAGGAGGAAACCGGAGTACCCGAAGGAAACCCACACAAGCACGAGGAGAACATGCAACCTCTACAGACACACCCTTGCTGAGACTAGATATGACACATTGGCCACATTAGTGTTGGAAATAAAGTCCTCAGAGAGGTAGATCTCCAGGAGCAGGATTGGGAACCGCTGCCTTACAGAATGCCGCCGAAAGCTTTCCATCTCGTCTCCCCGGTGCAGGCGACTTACACGAGAGATTGGACAGAAATCCACAGCGTCGACCACGGAGCCGACGGCGTCACGTCTGCCACGTGAATCAGCTATTGAAGTTTGAGTCGTGAGGTCGGGATTTCTGTCCTTCATGTCGTTGTGTCCCTTCAGCAGTGTTGCAACTGATTGGTCCCTTTAATGGAGCTTGTTGCACGATGATGATCAACTTCATTTATTATAATATTACGATTAACAGCTGATGAGTAAGTTGTCAAGACAAGTCCTTAATCAGCTTTACTGAATGTTCAGTTTCTATATCACAGCTTTCCTCTGTTCTCAAAAGTGACAGCTGACTGATAGTTCATTTGAAGCTGTGATGATGTAATATCCCATTTTCCCTCAGAAATAAAAGTATTAATCCCATTGGGTAAACGACAAGTTCTACTGGATGATTGTATAAACGTTGGAGCCAATCGTGTGTTATTTACTCCGGGACGTGCGCTTCACGTCTTTCGTTTTAGCTTCTCTTACAGATCGATCCACGACCGTTTCCTGAAAGAATTCAGCCCCAAAAACCACAACTTGGTTCTATTATTCTGCATGGTTTATTCTTTTTTTCTAGTTAATAGTGCTGTTTGTCTGCTTGGATATTTATTAAGGGCGAACAATCAGGAGTGAATACCTAAAATCAAACCTTACAGCGACGTTGTTTTATCCTTTTCTTGCTGTGTTCTGTGGGAGTACGATTAGGGCAACGGGGATACAGTGGAAATTTCAACCCAGCAAGTCAAATTCAAATTTCATTCATTCATTAAAAAATTTTTTTTTATCCTAATTAAGGTGGCAGGGAGGCTGGCGCCCATCTCAGCCGACTCTGGGTGAGGGCAGAGCACACCCTGGACAGCTCGCCAGGCCATCGCAGCGCAAAAATTCAACCGAATATCACCAAATGTTCTTATATGGCTTTGTTGGCCATCACAGGGCCAACACACACAACCAGTCACACTCACGCCTAAGGGCAATTTGGAACAGACAATTATTCTAACCCTTTCAAAAGGAATATACTGTTATTTTAAGTTTTACAACTCTCTGCAATTCATTATGGGATGCTGCAAATCCCCACCAACGGTCCTTTGGGGACTTCGGCATAGTAAAGTAAAACCACAGCAGACAACGACTGAAATGATGAAAAGCAGTTCATTTTCCTGTCTTGCCAATTTGAACTGTAGAAATTGGATTGCAAGTTGCCTGATGCCATGGTGGAATGAACTACAGGCTCTTTAAGGGATTTAGAAACGCTTCCTCAACTGGAACGGCTGCAGTTTAGGAGACATTTTCATCCGACACATCGGTAGTTGAATTACTTATTGCAAACATGCAACAAAGCCCTGTCCTGGAAATTAACTAATTAGTAATTAGTTAGCCCTCTCAGCCTGGAGAGGGCTAACGCGCAGGTCTTTGGACTGTGGGAGGAAACCGGAGTACCCAGAGGAAACCCACGAAAGCACGAGGAGAACGTACAAACTCCACACAGAAACGCCGTTCCTGAGCCCGGAACTCGAACCTTCGCCTGGACCTTCTTGCCGTGAGGCGGACTTGCTAACCACTACACCCCTGTGTCGCCCAGTCTTGAGTCTGATTGGTCAGTTACAGCACTCAGCTTGTTATTTCCGCACAGCGGACCATCACTATGGACCACGTCGTTAGCGGAATCAACATTTTGTGTCAAATGATAGACTTCTAAGTAGCCGTGTAACAGGCAGGATAATATCCAGAAAGTCAGTCTTTAACACAAAATAAACCTCTGTGGACGATTCAAGACGCCACTGCTTGGTGTACGGATCCTGACCCCCCCATCAGGGTTTATTTATTATTAATCAACACTCTGGAGTTTATCATTTTTGCAACCGAAAGACGTCGCCATTTTTAATGGTCCAAGATTTTAATACAGAACATGACAGTCTCATAAAAAGGCGAATCCTCCAACCCAATAATATCAGGTTATATTAGTCTCTTTTCCATAAATGGTTTCATGTCCAAAGTTATACATAATGTTTAATTATTTTGGGGGGAATCGTGGTTCATTGGAAAGACTAAAAAAAGCCGGCGGGAAACATAAGCGCATTCAGTATGAGTGCCAGTATAAACTTGCCTTATCTCTGGCTCATAATATAAAGTTTTTTTTTTGTTTTTTTTTTAAGTACAGAAGAATTCATATTAGTGTACATGCAGCCCCACCATGTAGTGACAGGACGGATTACACCAGACAACCGTCTGCCAGGGTTAACTAGTTAGATTCTTTTTTTTTTTTTTTTTTTTGGGTGGGGTGTCGGGGCACAGACACACATGATTCATGTAAAAAAAACTTTGGAAAAAAAAGGCCAGCAGGAAACATAAGAGCATTCAGTATGAGTGCCAGTATAAACTTGCCTTATCTCTGGCTTATAATGAACATTGTGATACAGAAGAATACATATTACTGAGTATGCAGCTCCACCATGTGGTGACACAAGGAATTACACCAAACACCTGCCACTGCAGTTAGGTAAATTAAAAAAACTTTTTTTTTTTTTTTTTTTTTTTTACAAAAAATCTTACAATTTATCGTTTTTAATGCAGTTTAAATAATTATGCTGATTATTATTTATGATTATTATATCTCTCTCTTATTAAAGTCGAGCTGTAATAAATAAAGTTGGCTTGCAAACTAAAAAAAAAAAGACATCACAAAATGCTCAAATTGAACACATTTCACCTTCATAAACCTACACATAAGACTGAAATACACCTAAATCACCACCTATAGGCTTGGATACTCATCCAAACAATAAACATAAATTATACTAACATGTCGAATGAACAAGAAAGAGCAAGGTTCTGCTCTACAGACGGTGTTTAGGTGATAAAGAATGCAGGCACCAGAGTATTAATGCACACCAACGCGTCAGGAGGTGATAATCTGAGGTAACATGAAATAAAAGGTGAAGTAAATAAGCAGTTAGCATGTTAGCTAGCCGCCATTTTCTCCTCACCGCTGGCTGTTGGTAGTGTTGTTGTTCCCGGGGGAGGAAGCAGAATCCGGCGCGAGGACACCCGAGTTTCTCTTACAGCTCGCTTTTCTCTTCAGCCTCGCGTTTCTCGGCTCCGTCACTTGTGTCTCGTCTGCTTCAGCCATTTTGTAAACAAAAACGGGTTACAGGAAACGTTTAATGAAGAAGATTTTAGTGAAATTGTAAACCGAGGGGAAATGTAAGCGGATATGGAGGACGACTGTTTGAATATGGCGGAAACTTGAATGGTGACCAATGAGAAAGAGGATAGGCTGCGGTTGCTAGGTGACGTGGGGAGAATGGGCGGGGTTACTGTGAAAGTGCTGACTCATCAGTGTGGAGTGAAAAGCCTCATTGTTGTGACGACTGACATGCTGATGCTCGCTCAGGGAAGGGACTGTATTTTGTTGTTGGTGTTTTTTTCTGCTGCAGCGAGTTACAGCATTTGTGTTTGGATGAAAAGCCAAATCAAATCAAACCAAAGAGCTAATATTTCAAGGGAATGCATACTTCTGCCACCTGCTGGTGATAAACACAAACTGCACGTTCCCGGTTCCTTCCTTGACTGGGTACCATGCTGCCTGTCAACAACCCTTTTATTTATTTATTTTTTATTTTTTTTACTGTATTAGTCCCACAAGGGAAATCTGTCTCTAAGTGCGCACACACACTCATGGCAGTGGAGAGCCACACTGCGGCACACAGAGCAGTCGGGGTTGTTCAAGGGCCTGCACTTCAGCCGTCAGGGTGAAGGAAGGGGAGGGAGGGCCTTCGCCCTGCCGCCACACATTTTTCCTGCCGGTTCGGCAATCAAACCTGCGACCTTTCCCGCCTAAACCAGCTTCTCTAACCGTTAGGCCCCTTTTTTAGCATTCACCATGGGGGTGGCACGGTGGTGTAGTGGATAGCATGTCTACCTCACAGCAAGGTTTCGAGTCCCAGGCTCGGTGTGGAGTTTGCACTTTCTCCCAGCGTTTGCATGGGATTCCTCTGGGTACTCCAGTTTCCTCCCACAGCCCAAAGACATGCACATAGGGCTAACTGGCTGTTCCAAATTTCTCCGAGGTGTGAGTGTAAGTGTGAATGGTTTTAAGTGTGTGTGTGGAGGCAACGAGATCACCATGCAGCCCTGTCATTACTATTATTACTATTATTATTATTGTTATTACTATTACTATTATTATTATTATTATTATTACTATTATTATTATTATTACTACTATTACTATCATTACTATTATTACTATTACTATTATTATTATTACTATTATTACTATTATTACTATTACTATTATTATTATTATTATTACTATTATTATTATTATTATTATTATTATTATTACTATTATTATTATTATTATTACTA
>JBCNYH010000024.1:7995573-8007730 GCA_039654325.1 Tandanus tandanus
CAAAAAAAAAAAAACACGCGCTTGCCCCCCCCCCCCCCCCCCCCCCCCCATCCAAAAATACGAAACAAGACAAAAAACCCTATATACACTATAAAGGCTAGAATACATGAATGCTAGTGAAATGCTACATTTGGCTGAGGCTTCTGACTCATATTTTTCATTCTTGGACTACAAAAACACCAAAGCAAACATATCCCTCGGATAAAAACTTTTTTCTACATCAAAACATTTCCCTACTTTATAGTTAGGATGAGGATGAAAATCACCTGATTTGAAGTTCCAAAGGCTCTGGCAAGCTTTTAAAATCCACATTTATACTGGCGGTCCATTTTCTGTGCAAACATCTAGATTTTTTTTCCTCTGAGAATGTAAGAACTTCATCAAACAGCCCTGAACTTTAATGTTTGTTTCGTGGATAAGTGATCTGTTTTCACCATGCAAACCAGCCCAACACCTGACAATTCAAATGTCAGGATTTCACCTCCTGTACACACCTCTTCTATAACACCCAGATTATATTACGGGCTGTTATAGGATCTGCTGTGGGCCCGTTTCCTCCACAGCACTGTTCTCAGTGTGACGTGATGCGGCTGATCTTGGATCGGTGCTGCTCGTTACCTGACGGGAACTTTTTTCACCTGGCCTTCGGTAATCCTCTCTAAGTGCGGCTCAGTGGAGACAAAGTTCATTGTGGAAGGTGTGGTGAAAATCATGTGCCAAGAGTAAAGCATGGTTTCACAACAGGTACCATCAGGCAAACACCTGCCCACACAAACATTCCTAACATTGTCGAAAAATACGAAAAAGTAGATTCATTCGTGTACAATTTGTGTATTCATTTCTGGAGCCTGTAATGTGTCTTGATTAAGGACTAAAAATAAATGTGTGCTTCCCCCTATACGAGTGTGTTTCCCCCATAAAAATGACTGATTTCGAAAAACAATTTATTTCACTTAGACGTCAGCAATTTTCCAACGTATCTCTTTGTAAAGATAAAGAGGTCTTTATTGCCAACGGCCGCATGAACAGTGAAAATCAGTTTAGCAGCTCTCTGTTTAGCAGCAATTATAAAAAAAAGTGCACAAAAGACAACTAAGGTAACTATACTAAGCAATATATGTGCATATACCTACATACACATACCTATATATACACATATACATACATATATCCTGTATAAGCAAACACATATACATTTATCCACATATTCACACATTTAGAGACACACAGAATGGTGCACGATATGTTAAAGGTGCATGGTATACACAGGGTGAGAGGTAGAGCTTTCTAATCATAAGGTGCATGATGCTAAAATGTTATATGATGTTCGAGACCTGCTCTAAACATGAGTATTGCACTTTAACATCAGTATTGCACTTAAACATGAGTATTGCACTTAAAGAGTAATATTGCACTGTCCAGGAAGATGGTCTGAATGATGGTTATTCAGTCAGTGTATGTCACGGTGGTGGTGGTGGGGTTGCACGTTTAACAGCTGTTCTTGAGTTTGTTAGTGTTTGTTTTAAGTGTCCTGTACTTTTTTCCAGAGGGGAGAGGGGAGAAAAGGGGGTGTCCAGGGTGTGGGGTCCCTGATAATTCCACTGGCTCTCCTCTGAAGTCTGGCAAATGTCACTGGGGGTAGTTCCAATTATATTTTATTTTATAAGAGTATTTTATAATAGTATAAAATATATAATATAATAATACTGTATTCATCCATAAATAGATCAGTGTTTAAATGCTATTCATGTTGTGGAACGCCCACAAAGTACTACATAGCAGCAGCAATAAACACTTGTGTCCTCACCAGTCTCGTTTTTCCTCTTTCGAGATGTTACCCTGGGTTTAGCCTGGGGCACAATGTCTGTGATCTCCATCATTTGAGAGAATCGTGAAGAGGGTGGAGAGCCGCGGGATTGAATCGTGATGATCTTGAGGGAGCTTGGTGGATGTGTGATGATCGTAATTATTACGATGTATTACGATTTGACACCAATCGTGATAGAACATGGGAATCGTCGTGGAACGCAACAGACCTTAACAGACCTTAACAGACCTTGATGCGCCATCATAGGGGATCTTGATCAACTTGGAAACACAATTCCTTCAAGTTTCATCTCTTTGATGCACCCTGCCTCCTTTTTATTCCCCAATCGTGCTCCAAGCGCACTCATAAATCGAGGAGCTCCGGGCTACTTTGAATTACGGAGATCGTGGACATCGTGCCCCAGTGTAAACCCAGGGTTAACGAGACTAACACATGCAGCTTGTTTTCTTACAAGAAACATTGAAGCATACAGTCTCTGTCCCATAAAATATTCATTAATTCATTCATTTTCCGAATCATTTTATCCTACTAAATCATTTTATCCTACGCCGTGGGGAGGCTGGAGCCCGTCTCAGCCGACTCTGGATGAACGCAGGGTACACCTTGAACAGCTCGCCAGTCCATCACAAGACCAAAACACACAACTACTCACACCCATTCTCACATCTAGGGGCAATTTGAAACGGCCAATTAGCCTAATGTGCATGAAAGTAATTATATGGCAAGGCAACACAGGATTGGTCCGTTAAAATTAAGCGCTACGTGCAAAACATCACATGCAGTGGAAGGGGAGAGGCCAGATAGAAAGTGTTTAACTGCACAGTCGACGCTTCTTTCTGGTTAGTACACATGGGGGCGGATGTACCTATTTTTTTTACCCTATCATGTATTATATGGCCAAAACTGCATAGTTTTCTAAAATATGAAAAATCTCAAAACTGAAGTGTATCCGGAACCCTTTGCTTGGCGATGTATATAAATTAACCCTGTCCATTCAGCCTACACTGACCTTCTTTAAATGCGGATTACACAACATAATAAAAATGACAGATCTTGCTAACACACTCCACACACTCTCTCTCACACCTCTTGCTGCTCACTCTTTCACACGTCAGCGCGCCGATCCGAGGCAAGCAGGACATTGTTTGTCTGAGCGATTATATAACACCGTCATATAATCGTCCTTGGAGGTGCGAGCTGCCACTTTAACAACCCATGCCTTTCAAAAGTTTATTCTTTTGTTACCATGGCAATATAGATGCCTCAGATACATCACTTAGCACCTCATGTAACAACATCGAGACGTAACTGCGGGCACAAAATGGATGTTGTGTTACAGTAATGGGAAAATCCCACACATGCTGCGTTGCCCTGTATGAATAAGGACATGTTTGATCATGCTGGAGAATGAGAACCAGAATCTATCAAGCATGAATGTGTGTGTGTGTGTGTGTGTGTGTGTGTGTGTGTGTGTGTGTGTGTGTGTGTAGGTGTTATTATTCTTGGGTTAAAAAAACTTTGGTGATTGGTGTGTCTTGAGGCAAATTCCAACCAAATACTCTACAACATCTCTTGACTGAATTGATTCAAAGATCATCACCAGACTGTGAAAACTTTTCTTTTTACAGCGGAATAATAATAAAAAGAAAACATTTTCAGCCGTCCATAAAAACTCATCAAATCATAATGAGGAAATCGTTAAAATCAGATTCTTTTCATTTATACTGCTGTTGTTTGTACCATGCATGAATGCTCTTTAGTACAGACACACACACACACACACACACACACACACACACACACACACTTCTTTGTGAAGATGTTTCATTGACAAAAAATTGAATAGAGTTAAGGCCATTCTTGTTCTAATTCCTTGTTTGGTGGATGTCTATGATGTAAACCCAGTACAGAACACAGAAGGAAATCTTTTTTTAAACAGGTATTTTATGTTTTTCGTTAACAGCACAACAGAACAGCAATACAAGAAAGGGAAATATCTAAACATTTTTCTTTTGCCCTTTCTTGAATTCTTAAAGAAGCCTGAACTGGTGCTTTGATTTAAATATTTAATAATTTGAATACAGGAGTCGGTCCTGAGCTGATGACGTACATGTAGTACTTTTCATACTCTGTATGTCCTGTTGAAACTCCTGCTTTAAATAGACCAGTGACGCACACTGTCACAACGTTTTCCATACCATTCAAACAGGAGGCTGCTCTAAAAATCCTTTCATACACCTCCCCTTTCACCTCGCCTCCAAGGGTGGGATTAAAAGTCCAACTCTTTTAACCGACTCGATTCTGTTGGTTCGTTAGTCTGTAGCGAATCGATTCACATCGATTCATTTGATTCACCAAATGTTTCCATTTTTTTCCTTTTTCTCATTACAATCGCAATCCGTCAACATTTAGGACTCATCCATACACCTCTAAACCTCCCCTCCCCCCGCGTCGCCACCAAAACCACCACCACCACCACCACCCACCACCCACCAGGCCTCAAAACATAACAAAAAAAACAAAAGCACCGCAACCATCACACCCTCCTCGGAATGAATTATGGAACCACTTACACGATGTTTTATTTCATAATTTCAGCACATCTAGATTGAAAAAAAAAAATGTTTAAGTGCAAATCAGTCATTTTCGAGCTTCTAAAAGGACAGTTGACAAACTAACGACAAACTCACTTCACTTAAAGATTGATATCCATAATTTCCATCTCTGAAGTGCACTCAGGAATAATCCATAACCCATCACATGAATCTGCATGTGACTGAAATCCACAGAACATTTCTACTTCCATCTGAATTAGGAAAAAGAAAACACACACACACGGAGCATGGAGAGCACTCAGGACACATTTTCACAAAATCACCTCTCAAAGTGCAAGAGGTGGAAAAAACTGACACACAGGCAGAGTGAATCCTTATACAGAGCTCCAGAAGTTACAAACCCTCCAGATGTGGTTAGCTGGGAATATCAGGCTCTGACATTCCACAGACACAGAGCCACAGCTTTGCCAGTCAGCTCCAGCTATTATGGACTGATCCATTCAGCCTCCCTCTCTCTCTCTCTCTCATTCTCTACCTCCACCAATGTCCTCCCTGGGAGCACTGAGCCTGCTGTGCCATTTAATAATGCTTTAACTGGTCTTTTTCTGGACTCATAATGGGATCATTAAGAGATTTCGCACTGCTGAGTGCTCCTTCAGCTCAGGCTAAAGATGCTAGGTCACACACACAAACACACACACACACACACACACACACACACACATCTGCAAATTTATACATGAGATTCTCTTTCAATTAAAACAGACACACATGCAGTTCACCAACATAAAGAATTATAATATGGTTCGGGGCCATCACAAGCCACCTACAGCCTCAGTGCTCCTAGACACGGACTCTACACGTCTCTGGACGTGTCCTGGTAAAATGACAGCCTTTTCCTCCAATTGATATTCCCTGTGTTACTGATTTAACATTGGCAGAGGAACGCACCATCCAACACATCACTCTGAAACATCTCATACCTTCATATTTGCATAATGTTCATCAGATCATTCAGTGAAGCCTTGGGCACTGTGGATGGGGCGGAGTCATCCGGAAAGGGGCCACGACCATCAGGAGAGAAACGTTTCCTTATAAGGTAAGGGTGGGCGGTACGGGGGTGTAGTGGTTAGCATGTCCATGTGTGGGGTATGCGTGTTCTCCTCGTGCATGTGCGGGTTTCCTCCGAGTACTCCGGTTTCCTTCCACAGTCTGAAGACATGCACGTTAGGCTAACTGGCTGTTCCGAATTGTCCCTAGGCCTTCCCCCAGTGTTGGCTGAGATAGGCTCCAGCCTCCCCGCGACCCGAGTGGTAGGATTAAGCAGTTCATCAGATGAGTGAGAGAGTGAGTATAAGATAAGGAGGATCGGTCAGAAGACCTTTTGTATGGATTTGCAGTGACGGTTCTTTCTGAAATGACAAACTAATATGTCCTCAAGTGTCCAGTGTCCAAAATGGTGATATTTACATTTTAAATGATTGAGGTATACAGCATTTTTTTCACTGGCATCTCATCCAGGCTGCATTCCCACCGCACACCCAGTGAACCCTTTGACAGGTTCCAGATCGACTGCTGTTAGTAAAGATGAATATAAGAAGATTAATAGTTTTATAAGCTCTCTGTCTGTAATATAATCCTTTCCCCCACCTAGCACTGTTTCAGGGGAAGTACAAAATCATATTAGACTCTTTCCCCTTACAAACTGAAAGCTTGTGAATGGTCTCACACGGTCTCCTCATACAGCAATGCATCGGCGGTTATCGGAGACGGTGACGTTAATTGTTAAAGCTCGTTCTTTTTTTCTAAGTACAGCTGGCTCACAGTCACACTGCTCTCTCTGTAAAGAAAAATTAATTGCGCTATGAATTTAATATACCAGGTAATCATGCATCGTCATCGCTTTTGGCATGACTGAGACCGAAATCTGGTGCACAGCAGGACCAGGAAATAGTCATAGCTTAATGCGCTAAGCTGTCACGGAAATATCGTCTAGGCAAGCTGGCATGCTCGCAAAGTGGCAGCCGTGCAAAGTTAATTGTCTAGAGATTTTTTTTTTAGTTTGTACATATATTATACATTACATTATATTTTAAACTGAAACCCACAGACGAAGAATCATGTCATGTATAGGTACAATCCAGATATTAGCATAGCACAGTCAGAAAAATATCAATACACCTGGATTAGACATCCTGGTTCTGATAAATAGTACTAATAAATGGTAATAAGAGTCTCTGAGAATGTTAAAACACGTGTTTATAGTGAGACTTGTGGGTTCAACCGTGACTCGGTGGAATGTTTGCTTTATTTTCACAGGATGCAACCATCACATGCTACCATGTGCCCTTCATGACATGGCTGTTCAGCAATACATCCACTAGAGGGCAGCTCAGAGTCTAAATATTCTAGGAACGACAAACACAACAAACATGGCAATAGTAGAGGAGGTTATAACAATGTACCTGGTGCCTGGTTTGTTCGCTTGAACTATTGCCCACAAACACCCCACAATTTCCGGTGATATGGCTCCATTGTGTGGTGCAGTTTAACACTGATCAGAAATGATTCATGATAAGTAAAACGTGTCTGTTTGTATTCGCTACAGTCCGTATTAAAAACAAACATCGTACTCTAATCACCCCATAAAGGCCACTTTAAAATTTCTGAGTTAAAATTTATTAGATTTTTTTAACAATTAGATTTTGGAGATACATTTTACACTGGAAAATAATGGTGTGTTTAAACTATCTTAATATATTAATAATATTTAATAGTGATATTACTGCATATTGAATGCAATAAAAAGACGTGGAGCGTCTGAAAGCCATTAGATGAATGAAGAAACAAATAAACTCTTTAATACCTACAGAATTAAACCCTACAGTAATGTTCCTCCTGTAAGTTGATTAATACATATAGACTGTATAAACATTAATGGTACACCTTATTGATTCTGTACCACTTGAGACTCTCTGCTGCCACCTGGTGTTCAGTATTGGAAGTGTACACAGCAGCCAGACCGTTTCCTTGACCACTGTGCGAGCTGCACAAGATGCCCAGGGCCCTAATCATTCATTTCACATCTGTAAATCCAGTGACAAGTGTCTCATCCACATACTGAAGACAAATGGACATGACTTTACACCTAGAAGAAATCAAAGACTTGCTTTGTGCGCCTCACAGCAAGACGGTTCTCCCTGTGCTTGTGTGGGTTTCCTCTGGGTACTCTGGGTTTCACTCTCTGGTGTGCGTGTTCGCGCGCGCGTGTGTGTGTGAGTGTAAGTGTGTGTGTGTGTGTGTGTAAGTGTGTGTGAGTGTGTGTTGCCCTGTGATGGTCTGCTTAATCCTACTATGGTCGTGGGGAGGACGAAGCCTATCTCAGCCGACACTGGGCGAAGGCAGGGTATATCCTAAACAGCTCGCCAGACCCTCGCAGGGCAACACACACACACACACACATACACATTTCCACTCACACGGGGTAATTTGGAACAGCCAGTTAGCTTAGTGCTCATGTCTTTGGGCTGTGGGAGGAAAACGGAGTACCTGGAGGAAACCTGTGGAAGCACGGGGAGAACATACAAACTCCACACAGAAACGCCCTCACCAAGCCTGGGACTCGAACCCAGGACCTTGCTGTGAGGTGGACGTGCTAACCACTGTGCCATCGTGCTGCCTGAATATGACTAGAAAATTAGTAATAATGTTAAGACGCCTCAGGTTCGCTAGCTGGCTAACACAATCCGCACAGATAGAAATACCTCTATTAAATTCTATTTCAGGACTAACATACATGGATATATGACTTCCATATATGGCTATATAGACACACCCACATTCCCATCCGCTACACGCACCCGCACAGAGCTGATCTCCGATCCACATCTATTCAGACATGTTTTCTTTGGAATTCAATCCCATTAGAAATCAGGGAAAGGCAAAGGATGGGAACTTTTTACCTCTAACATTTTTGGTACGACACAAATATAATCCTTGTTTATTCTCGTGGCGTCCCTTGGCATGGGCAAATGGTGAACATTGTGTTCTAGTGTGTCTTTTTTTTGTCTGGCAGCCATTCACCTTGCCAAAGAATGTGCTTTTTTGGCCTCACCATCATGCCTGAGCAAGGCTCCAGGTTCCTCTCTGATGCTCTGCCTGGCCAACTTCTCAACCTTTCCTTCGAGTCGGAAGCAGAGCATGAAGGGATTTCTTTTGCTCTAAATGTACTAAATCCCTAGTTTGTTTTATAATATTCTATTGGCTACCAGCTACTATGGTGAGAAATAGAATTAACCAATCAGATGTTACGAAACGAAGCTACTAGCGGGCTAGCTACAATCTATAACCGGAGGAATAAAAGAAGAGTAGGATATTATTTCTTCACCTAACTAGCATCTTATTCAAGTCACTTTCAGTGGCGCTGTCATAAAGTCTATTCAATGGCTACACTATCATCATTAGTTGATGGCAGAAATAACTAATTTCCTTTAAGCCCCTAATTACTGTCTGGCATTTGTTTAAAATGTACGAACATGCCATACTTTTCAATATAATTATAATCGATATAATCTCGTAGTGATTTTATTTAGTATATTTCCGCCCCCCTTCTCGCCCCTCCGCAATGAATTACTTGCTACGCCACAGCTGGTGCGTACTCTACCTCTACCTCGAGTTTCTTCTCTGCAGTCCTTCTCGATCTCTGCTTTTGCCTTTCTCCCCCCCATATGTGATCTTCTTACCATGAATTTGTTCAGTGCTTTTTTTCTCTTCTTTATCTACATCGTGTTCTTTCTTAGTTTTTCTCCTGCCTCTGATTCTTATTCATTAGAAAACCTTCAAACACATTTGCATGAAGTAGATCACCATACAAACTATTTATAATCACTGAGAAGTGGGTGAGAAAAAACCCTTCTCAGTGGATAAGCCTCATTTGTGGCCTGGGTTTTACAAGTATTGTCAATCTGAAAATGCAAAAACAGCAGCAAAGTGTTTACTTCTCGTACATTCTCACAAAACGGGCCTCGGGCCGCCGGAAACCCCAGCCAACACGTCTCTTTCCTGAGAAAAGGTAAAATCCCCGCGGGAGGTCTGGCACGAGGCCAAGTCCACGTCACCCAACAGCATGACACTTTGTCCGACTGATGTGTCATGTGGCCAATCAGGAGCCAATCATCTCCGAACTAGTCTACCGTGGTACTAAGGTCCCACCCTTCCTGTGCTGTTTTGACTGTGCGTGCTCTCCCCTTACCACACACACACACACACACACACACACACACACACACACACACACACACACGCACGCGCGCACACACAAGTGAGCACTTATCTTTAACAGTTCTCTGTCTATAGTTGTGGGAAAGGCGCCAATCTGAGGCGCTGTCATTTTAACCAGCTGCGTTTATTCTGACCTGGTCCATGACATGAGGTCATAACTTACAGATTCACTAGTGAACAAACATGCGAGCTTGAAAACACCACTGGTTCTGTCTTAGTGATATAAAAAGAAATGAAAATTTAAGGTACCGAAGTCAGAGCGCCGCACCTAAAATTGCATCACGGCATTAGGTTCGATAAGCATCGTCCAACAAGTAAATTGATGACAGTGAATGTTCTTTTTTTAAACAGAGATAAGGCTCCTCATGTCCTGCCCTGCATTTTCATCTGTGCCTATTTGCATTATATGGATGCGTAGGACAAAGCGATGAGAGCCCCACACACCATGATGGAGAGAGAAAGAGAAGACATAAACACATACTTATCCAAATACAGAACATATTTACCAACCCATAATGATGAAAAAAATGGAATGTTGTGAGAGAAAACCCCAGCTAAAAAGAAGTGAGACACTCACCTCGGTCTCACATCAGTCAATGGTATCTGTCTGAGCGCTCGTGAGTCTCTCCTTCTTGCTCCAGAGTGCAGGAAGCAAAGGAAAGAACCACAGAGTGAGAGAAGAGACAAGTGCACACTGCCGAGTCGTTTCCCCTCCTTAAACTGAGCTGTCGCTTCTTTCTCTCCCTCCCTCTTTCTCTCTCTCTCTCTCTCTCTCTCTCTCTCTCTCTCTCTCTATTAAGAAGCAGAAACTCACTATCTCTCTCACTAATGAAACTAGAGCATGACTCACTATCACACACACACACACACACACACACACACACACACACACACACACACACACTTGCTGCCATCACAGGTAAAACTGTCCTCCTTTCCTGTTCCTCCAAAGTCCAGGATTTTTTGCTCCTTTTTATTATCAACTTGCGGCCCGATGATTCATTCGCTTGCACAACCAGGCCGAGAAAACACACTTTTACAAACAGCCAGCAGCGAGCGGGACAACAGGGCATCTTTACTCCCACACACACACACACACACACACACACACACACACACACACACACACACACACACAGACACACACTCAGAATGTAAGCATAAAGAATGGTGCAGTGAACAAGGGAACAACAACAAAATAAGCATTTTCACAGACAGTTACATCCCTTTTGTGCTTACTAAGCAAAACTGCTTTCTTTGTTACAGCTGTCAATTAAAAATAATCGCTGCATGGCACTGATCCGACCACACACACCCACACACAAGTCTTCACAACCCTTAAGCTACCATATAATACATTTGTTCATTATTAGCAGTGCTAAAAGCGTAAAAAGCTTTTTGTTCCAGGCACACAGGATGCATCGTAGCACTATCAGCACTAATCGGGGCTTGAAGACACCAGCGTGCGTGCATGCGCGCGCGCGCGTGTGTGTGTGTAAGCATGTGTGAGCCTGTGCATGAATGTGTAGGAAGGAATTTTGGCAAGGAAATCTCATTCTTAAGTCATACTAGACAACATGCCAAGTTTGAAGAACGATGATGATGGTGATGATGCAAAGTTGCAGTCTTACATCACACTTCAGCGCATCACCAACAACAACAGCATCGGCTCAGAAAAACAAAAAAAACCACACAAGCGCAGAGTGAGTCAGAAGGAACAGCAAACACTTTACTAAGATCTATCGTCCCTTTCCTTTATTCCTTCCCTTAATGTTATTGTATTCCTGGAAAGAGGCAGTGTGTTTGTTATAATAAATTTGCCCTTAAGATGCTACAGACACTTTAATAAAGTAGCTCATTTCAGTCGTGCTCCCAAAAGAATTATACAACTACTATACGAGCAGGTTGAAATCTCAGAATACTCTCGTCAGTAGTTTTCCGTCGAACGTTGCATAACTGGGTTTATACAATCAGTAAAATCTGAGCTTATTTCTACCACTTATTACAAACTGAAATACTGCAAACCGAAGAGGAGTTTTCAGATAAAATACATTCTTACTTCCTATTTTCACTTGTAGAAAAACCTCATTCTATCGGCAAAATTACAGTAATTGCTAGTCAAGAAAAAGGCTGTTTAAAAAAAATCATGAAAAAATAATTCCTGAATGTAATATTTAACAACAGGGGGAATATAAAACATTATTTATAAGCACTGTACACAGCAAAGACTTTCTACCTGTATTTCAGGTTGCTACTCGTATTCCTTTTAAAAATTATTAAATGGATTATTCCACTCTCTCTTTATTTAGATTTTAAAAAATTAACACATGGACTTAGTTTTGTGTCCCTGCAAATTAGTTCAGCTGATTAAAAGGGAAAAATATTAAAAGTTGTTTTACTGGATATTGTAAATATGCAGCTAATTAATGATGCTGTTACATGTACATTTCTTTTTATTACAGATATCTTAGAGATATTCGATTTTTTTAATTAT
>JBCNYH010000024.1:8057542-8077475 GCA_039654325.1 Tandanus tandanus
TCGAACATGGTGTTCGTGATGGACAAACCATGATGAGCACAGAAGTCCAACAACGAAACACCATTTGGGTTCAGATCAGAGAGGCCGTACCTACCAATCACACCCTTCCAGGTCACACTGTCATTGCCAACACAAGTTTCTAAAGTAGATAAAGAGAACCCAGTTAAATAAATGAGACAAAAATATTTACTTGGTCATTTATTTATTTATTGTGTAAAATTACCCAATATTTCATATCTGTGAGTGGCAAAAGTATGTGCACCTTTGATTTCAGTATCTGGTGTGACCCCCTTTTGCAATACTTTTTAACAACACACTTTTTCTTGAGATTCAGATCATGGACAGATGTCCTGACAGTTTCCTTTAGTATTTGCTTGTATAATTTCAGAATTCATTGTTCCATCAATGATGGCAAGCCGTCCTGGTCCAGATGCAGCAAAACAGGCCAAAACCATTATACTACCGCCACCACCATGTTTCACAGATGGCATAAGGTTCTTATGATGGAATTCAGTGTTTTCCTTTCTCCAAACATAACGCTTCTCCTTCAAACCAAAAAGTTCTATTTTATAGTCCCATCTGTCTGGTTTGTCCATGTGATCTTTTTGGAGAGCAGTGGCTTTCTTCTTGCAACCCTGCCATGTACACCATTGTTGTTCAGTGTTCTTCTGATGGTGAACTCATGAACATTAACATTAGCCAATGCGAGAGAAGCCTTCAGTTGCTTAGAAGTTACCCTGGGGTCCCTTGTGACCTTGCTGACTATTACACGCCTTTCTCTTGGAGTGATCTTAGTTGGTCGACGACTCCTGGTGAGGGTAACAATGATCTTAAATTTCCTCCATTTCTACACAATCTGACTTACTGTGGATTGGTGGAGTCCAAACCATTTAGAGATGGTTTTGTAACCTTTTCCAGCCTGGTGAGCATCAACAACCCTTTTTCTGAGGTCCTCAGAAATCTCCTTTGTTGATGCCATGATACACTTCCACAAACATGTGTTGACACTTTGATAGATCCGTGTTCTTTAAATTAAACAGGGTGCCCACTCACACCTGATTGTCATCCCACTGATTGAAAACACCTGACTCTAATTTCACCTTCAAATTACCTGCTAATCCTAGAGGTTCACAAACTTTTGCCACTCACAGATATCCTCTTGGATGATATCCTTTGCTCCATATGGTCACGAGCTTTGGGTAGTGAACGAAAGAAGAGATCGCGAATACAAGCGGCTGAAATGAGCTTCCTTCGCAGGGTGGCAGGTCTCTCCCTTAGAGATAGGGTGAGAAGTTCTGATATCTGGGAGGAACTCGGAGTAGAACCGCTGCTCCTTCGCGTTAGGAGGAGCCAGTTAAGGTGGCTCGGGCATCTGATTAGAATGCCTCCCGAACGACTCCCTGGTGTGGTGTTTCAGGCATGTCCAACCGGGAAGAGACCCTGGGGCCGACCCAGAACACGCTGGAGGGACTACGGCCTTGGCCTTGGCGTCCCCCCGGAAGAGCTGGAGGAAGTGGCTGGGGAAAGGGATGTCTGGACCTCACTGCTTAGGCTGCTGCCCCCGCGACCCGACCCCGGAAGAAGATGAAGATGAAGACGAATGAAGATCTACCTTTGCTCACAGATATTAAACAATGATAGAAGGAAAACGGACGCTAACATTTTCATAGTTCTTGAGTTCTGACATAGTTAATATACCTATCATATGTTTTTTTTTTCAGTATTACTGTGAACAAGTTTTATGGACAAAAATGTAGCAATACCGCGGAACTTAGCATATTTTGCGTATTATCTTGTAAAACGGCTGCCATATTGGATTCCTGAAAGGCCTGGAACTGTTCTCAAGTCAGTAATGTTATGGCAAAGAAACACAAAATTGATCTCAATAATATCTGTTGCAATAATAATAATAAGGGGGGCAGTGGTGGCCCGGTGGAAGGGTGCTGGATTACTGATCTCAAGGTCGTTGGTTCAAGCCCCACTATCAACGGGATGTCACTGTTGTCCCCCCAGTGCAGCTAACTGGGTTATCAAAGGCCGGCCATGTCTCTGACTGTCTGTGGTGAGAGGCATGTAAAAGAACCATTCAGTGTTCATCAGCGACTGAGTTGCCGTCAGCGTTTCTGCCCTGCGATGGCCTGGCGAGCTGTCCAGGGTGTACTCTGCCCTCGCCCAGAGTCGGCTGAGACGGGCGCCAGCCTTCCCGCGACCCTAATTGGGATTACACGGTTCAGAAAACGAACGAATGAATGAATAATAATAAGCTCAGGGAGATAATACAACAATAATAAATGTTGACATTTCTTTCATGATAAGCGTCATGTGGCGGCCATCTTGGAAAATGGCCGCCATATTTAAATTTCAAGTGGCTAGCACTTTTTTTTCTTAAAGTCTACCCAACAGTGAGTATTTCTGCCAAATTTCATGCTTGTATCATCAAATAAAAGATTGCTTGGCTTTTCTGCTCCACTAGCAGGCATCACATTCATACTGGCTTGTTATTGCTGCCACGCCCACATCAGCTAAAGGGTCATTAAAACATGTGTTTTTCCAGTTGCAATTAAACTCCGACCTTGTGTTAATTCTAACTGCGCTCACCTCAGCCCTGATGTGCGCGCTGCATTATTACTTTGTCCGGATGTGAATTTGTCGCGCGCGGTCCCTTTAAGACGCCGCCACGCCCACCGGAGGCTCGTGCACGCGACGCGCGGCTTGTTGTTTGTGCTCCAACAAGATGGCGGTGGCTCCCGAGAGCAGAGTGCTTTCCTACACTGTTTATAAATGGAGTTCATACTCCTCGACATACTTACCCGAGTGAGTAACACCACGAAACACTACTACGACCTTTTTTCTTCCTTCTCCCGCTGAGTCATGCTCTCAAACCGAGGCGGTGCTGGATAAATCGTGCTAACTGATGGATAACCTGGTTATTTGCAAGTCAGCCGGGCGGTTGGCTTAGCTTAGCACAGTCCCTGAGGCGCTAATGGAAATATATTTTTGTTGAATGTCTGTGTATGTGTTGAAAAACTGTCTTAAAACAGCCACGCTGCTGTGAAGATGCCAAGCAGTGTAGCTAACTGACTGGGTACAGCGTTAGCACGCGCAGTGCTTTAGCAGTCATTAGCTAGCTAACTTGCTAACTAGCCAACTTCTGTGGAAAAAACAAAACAAAACCAAAACAAGAAAATGTGAAGCACTTTCAACGCAGCTAGCTTATTAGCCAGCGTGTCTGGGGGTAATATTCGTAATGCATGACTTGCATTTTTTATGAAAAATCTGACAGTTGGCTAAGCTATCCGTTAGCATGTTTGCTAATTAACATGCAGGCTTTTTTTAATATTTAAACTGGAAGTTAGTGTTAACGTTTCGCTTTATTAACAGTGTAATGCTTGTATCGATAAATACAGCCTCCAGATAACTTCATTTTTATCTTTAATTTCTTCATAAACCTTTCTGACTACCTCATAACTCGAAACCAGACCCTTCATGAATGGTACACGCGTTTGTGTGCCTGTTTTTGTTTATGTTTAGAGACTGTTCACACTTTTACACACAACTAATGTATGAACTGAGAATCGCATTGATATGCCAATAGAAATGCATCTGGCCAGTGTTTGTGGGCCTTCACGCTTGAGCCATGATGTGTACGCATGTATATTAATACAGCTAACTGTAATACAGTATTCTGATGTACATTAACACTGTTTTGTGTGTGTGTGTGTGTGTGATTTCCCTCCTCTGATATGTAAAATTGTGTGTTAGACCGCCGTGCTCTGCCACTTTCTCTGATAAAATTCCTTGAGTTAATGTACTGAGACATACATGCACTTTAAAGCCAGGGTTGGCACATTTTCAGCTCTATACACAAGCTGCTATATCGGTTGAAATGGTTTTTACACCCGGCCAACAATCAATAAATTATGAGATCAAAAAAAAAAAACACAGTCCGAAAAAAATCTGTCGTCTGTGCCTACTGTAATCCTGTCGAAACACCGACCAATCAGTGCCTCATGGTCTGCTGGGAAATATCCAGTAAAATACTGTGGTTACCTGCATGTGCGTGACCCCACCGTGCACAAACCAGCAATCAGGGCGGAGCCCGTGTGTGACGATGGGAAGGGGACGTGGCGTTGGAAGGACCTTGAGGGGCAGGTGAGGGTTTAACCAGAGCCCCGCTTTCAAATTTCTCCAGATTACCAACCCTAGCTTTAAACATGTTGCAAGCCACCATTTTTACCCTTGAGGCTGAATTTCAAGTATGTGCACTGAATGTCATGTCATGCACTGTCTGGGTTGTTCAAGGTATTATATCCTAGGTAGAGCGCAAGAAACACGGGTCATTTGAAAAATAAAAACTGACACAATACACAATAAGCTTCTGAATGTTGGTGACTACTTGGAATGTGGAATTATTTTTATTGAAGTTAACTTGTTTGATGCAGAGCAATAGTTGATTGGAAATGTATGTCATGTATATATTTTGTTTATTACTTGCAGGAACATTTTGGTGGATAAACCCAATGACCAGTCTTCCAGATGGTCATCAGAAAGCAATTATCCTCCACAGGTAAGTGTTTATAATGCATTCAACACAGTGCTACGGGCTGGTTCATTTAAATTCCCATATACCTTGTAGATCAGTTTTGTACATATAGCAAGGGTATTTTTCTGTGTCACAATTGATGCTGTATGTTTGCCGGTTATAGTACGCTAACTCAATACTGGACTGATTTCAGTCATCTTTCTCTGTGGTTGAAAAATTGGCATGAAACAGATGGAAAAATGGGACTCAAGTAAAAAAAAAACAAAAAAAGTTCTTTTAAAGCCTGGTGTACATGATGAGATTTTGTGCTGTGCCTCATGAAAGATGTCCAATGGGAAACGAGGTGGTGATTTTTATTTACTTTTTATAAATAAATTTTTTTGGTTGTAGCGTTTGGCTCTAAATGGTGGTCCTACGTCATACTGGGAGAGAGGTTTAAAAACTCCTGTTGTTACGGTCTGGTGACCAAAGATAGCGTGTGATAATTTTCTCACAGTTTTAAAAATTTAAGATGATCTTCGCACAGTGTGTGTGCTGCAATCACCTATGTTCAATGACTAGTCAATAAAAATGTAAAATGAGGTAGCATGTTTCAACATGATGTAGTGCACAGAATCCAGATAGCGTGGAAGCGAAACGAAGGAATACAGGTATGAGGGATAGCAGTAAAGAAGAAAGTTTTGTGGAGATGTTGCAGCAAAGGTTTTGTTTATACAACGTCTTCTCCAGCATTTTTTAAACTCTACTTACTGCTACATGCAATTTCTTCCATGCTAACTTGCGTCCGTACCTACAATTCAATCGTTGTAATCATTGTACAGTCGGTCCTCATTCATACATGCCATCAGTTTACATACCTGTTGTATTTAAGTTTATTAGATCCTGGTGGAGCAGGGGTGGCTAGGTGGTTAAGGTGCTGGCTTACTGGTCGGGGGTTCAAGCACTATTATCTGCGAGGTGACAGTGCAGCTAACTGGGTTCTCAAAGGCCAGCCATGTTTCTCACTGTCCGTGGTGAGAGGCATGTAAAAGAACCACTGCTGTTGATCATAAAGAGTAGGCCACTGGGTCGCCATCAGTGTGTTTCTGCCCTGCGATGGCCTGGCGAGCTGTCCAGGGTGTACTCTGCCCTCGCCCAGAGTCGGCTGAGATGTGCACCAGCCTCCCCGTGTCAGTGTGATTTGAAATGATCTTATAAGGCTGCTGAAGGGGGCGGCCGTAGCCTAATGGTTAGAGAAGCAACTTTGAGACCGAAAGGTCGGTGGTTCGATTCCCCGAACCAGCAGGGGAAATTTGTGGTGGGGGGGAGTGAGCTGCACTTTCCCTTCCTCCACTTTCATGGCTGAAGTGCACTTGAGCAAGGCACCTAACCCCCAACTGCTCTCCTGGCGCCCCAGTGTGTGGCAGCCCACTGCTCCGAGTGTGTGTGTTCACTTTGGATGGGTTAAATGCAGAGGCAATAATTTCCATTGCATGATTAATACAGTATAGCAAAATCAAAAAAAAAAAAAAAAGAAATCACATGTTAAAGATCCATATTGCACATTTTTACATCTCAGTTATTATCACTGTTTAGAGTCAAGACCAGAACGAATTGCTCCCAGTGGTTTGTTATTTCCGCATTATGCTATTTATAGAGAGTAGCTAAAAATTCTAGCGTTGATTTCGAGTATGGCTTTTGCTCTTTACTTTTGTGTTAATTTCCGGTAGTTGTTCTACAAATAATTTACTAAATAATTTAATATTAATCTCTAAAATTGAGTCTTTTATGTTCAATGGCAATGGTGTGCTGGCTTGTTAGAGGTGCTATGCACCCCTGTTATCCTAACTTGCCTCTGGCTATATGAATTTTTTCATAAAATGTGATATTTTGGTTGTATATTATTTGGTTGTATATATTTAACTGTGATTTGTGTGGTGCTGTGCAACAAATATTTTATTCTAGTAATAATTATTAGTTTATTGTATCTGCCTGTGACAAAGTGAAATAAATAAATTGATGAAGTCCAAATAGTTGTTAATGTCAGTCCAGGTTTTCTCTGGGGCATTAAAGGTGATTAAATGGATTTAGTGAAAATTAATGTCCTAAATGGCATAAAAAAATGCATAAAATTTTATTCCCACAAGCATAAATGTTTAGATCGTCCTGAAGAAAAAACATCAAATTTATTTTGGATATATTGTGTATATATAATTATTAAGTTTGTTTTGCTGTCGCAAAGTATGTTACGTAGGTGTGATTAAAAAACGTGGAACCAGTTGATACGAATTGCCTGCACTACGGAAGACTACTGAAAACACCCTTCAGAGCCACCCAAAAAGTGCTGTTCTTCCTGCACTGCTCACCGGATTCGGTTGTAAATAAATTCAACTAGTTTAATTTAAACTCTTATATACTGTGGTAGATGATAATTTATCATGACTCATTTCAAACGTTTATGGAGTTTACTGTATAGAACCTTTTTGCAAAAGTTTTTTTGGTGCGGGGGTACCGCCTCTCAGTTTTGTGATGAATCAAATTTTTTTATGCGCCAAGGTGCCTGCTGGCTAGTTATGTTTATGTGACATTCACATACGGAGTTAGCGTGAGCACTTTGTATTTAAAAGTGACTTGCAGAATCAGCCAATGAAAATGCGTTTTAGTGTGCGGCCAGTTGCAGGGTTCGTTCTTGTTGCGCTGTTGGCCGTGAAAACCGTGCAGACAGTCTCAAAGAAATCTCCTTTCACCTGTAAGTGTTTTTTATTCTTTGGAAAACCGGAGTCATGCCGATATTTATGGATAATTGCGCAATATTCCAGGCGCAGGCGCTTAATACTATAGACTACAGCCGGCTTAAGGAAGTACAGACTGGTCTGCACCACACATAGTGTAGGGAGAAGCGAGCCAAGGTCTGCACTGCCAAGATTCTACAAGAGCTAGCAGTGCAGAAGAAACTGTCTGAAGATTTTGGGTCATTTTAAAAGATACTACCACGAGTGTGGTCGTAGCATGTGCTTATTTAGGAGTATTTAAGTTAAACGATTTTCTTTTATAGAAGTCTTTACTTGAGGGTTTTACCAAAAGCAGCTTATTGTTCACTTTTACAAATACAGAATAATTGTGTTTTTGGAGGTTAACAGACTCATGTATGAAGCTTTGCCGTAAGCTAGACTTGTATAGAAAATGATAATTTTAAGGTGTTGAAGAGTGTGGTTCCAATTTGCATGCAGACCTCCTGTCAAGGGAAAAAAAAACTAAGTACATATAATTCATTAATCTGAATTAACCGATAGACAAACTTGTTAAAAAAACCTTTCAAGGCCTAAGCTGGATTCTTTTAAGAACAGTGGATTGCAGTGTCTGTCTTGTGTTGTGATGATTTTTAATAAATTGCATCAGATGGTTGGAAGTTGCGTTATGCTCTTAAAATATAGGTGCCTGAAAAGTTTCTTGAGTGTAATGCACTTTTTTGTTCCTCAAAGAACTTATGGTCCGTAATCGTTCAGACTTTATTGTTGGCAGCAGAGATCCAATCTAAAGTCAGTGAATCTCTTGACACTGTGTGTAAAACGTATGGTAAAGGTAACCTCATTTTAATTGTACACGTAATAATTTCAGGAAAATCATGAAAAACATTTTAGTTATTCTTCCTGTACCCGTCCAAATTACCCCCAAAATTACACAAAACACCTATAAAAAGTTAGCTCTGCGGAAAGGGGGAAATGCTAGCTAGGGTGTTCTGATTCACTATGCAAAAAAAAAATTCCTTTTTTTGATATTTTTGTTGAATAAATTATTGAAAAAAACCTAATTTCTTATATACACTTATGAACTTATTTCTTATTTTTGATTAGATCACTTTAATCTGGAGGAACTGTATTAAAGAGAGTGAAGTGCTTGTGTGTACAAATGCCAAAATGTTTTCCCTCACATGACGATAGTGTTTGGAATTAAATCGCAGCCATTTCTTGAGCACTCATACGACTCGTCAAGAATCTATTGGCACTTTGTATTAGAATATAGTTCCCAAAAAAAAATAAAAAATCACTGGTTTAATCATTAATGGCGGCTTAATGACTTTTTCCATTTTACAAATAAGATATGGTGCATGTAGCTAAGTGATCAAGTGTTCTGGGTCTTACACGGGATCGCTGGCAGTGGCATTGCTTCTAATCCAGTCGCAAATCCTAAACCCTGACCGCCTTCACTCATTTCTAATCAGGATTTTGAAAACCTGACTCCGTAGTTCTAATGGCGCTCATGAAAACCCGCTGATGTAGACAGTGATTCTGGACCAGTTCAAATCCAAACTCCATAATGGTAAGGATCGCCATTTTTGCATTAAGAGGATATAACCACAGGTATCAGGCGTGGCTTTTGGGTCTGTGGTCTGAAAGATTTGTTTTGTCTGAAGATGAAACACTCTGGCTCGTACTCTGGCTAATCTTGAAATGGAAAGAGGAAGCAGGCAGCTGTGTTGGCACACACCAGGCAGTGCAGACGGTCTTGTGGTTAGGCAGAGAGGAAACCGAGAGCGTCATGTATGCGGTGCTTTTGAATCCACTTTCAACTTTTAACCCCTGATTTTGCAACACTCCTTCAAATTTGTGGTCTTGCTTTTACCTTGCCACGCAAGTTCCTTCATTAAGTAGCTCATTTCACACGTAACTAAAAGTTTACATGTATACACATACAGAGTAGGGAGATATTTGTGTGAGGTGTGCACCGGTGCTTGCTGCTGTTAACGCTGATGAAGGCACAGACTGTACATTCATTAAATATGCATTTTACATTAATAGTCATCTGGTGATGATTAGGAACCAATGAAGTGTATTAAACCTCACAGTAGTGCAGCATGCAAACATCTTTTCACCATGAGATTGCATATTTGATGCCAGAGAGCCGTTCCTGGTGAAAAGTCAAGATGGTATGTGTCCTTCTCATTTCTTTATTTATACTTCATTGCTCCCTTCCACACCCTTTACTCGGAGGATGTGAGGAGAAAGGATGAGACGCGAGGACAGAGGAACTGACTGCAAATACATTTTGCCAAATGAGACGTGTCTGCTCACTCAAGCGTTGTTTTAAAGCAGTGTTATTGTTATTATGACCCGCCTGTCTCTGGGCAAAGCACAGTGTGATTACACGCTGAATTAATGGTGATATGCATTGCATATATAAAGGCACGTCCTGCGCAAGGTTCCCTATGCATGGTCAACCCCACAGTTTTTGAAAAACATCGCTATTTAACACAACTAAGTATTCTCTCGCCAAAACAGAACTGTAGTTACTCATTTCTCAGTTTGACACCAATAACGGAGCACAAAAGTGTTTCGAGAACTTTCATTCGCAAAAACCCAAACAGTGCCGAAGTTTGTGTGCGCACAATTCAGTGACGTTCACTTTGGACGGGCTAAATGCAGAGGCAGTAATTTCCCCTGTGGGATTAATACAGTATATCAAAACAAAAAAGGAGAATTTTGTAAGTCACTCTGGATAAGAGCGTCTGCTAAATGCTGTAAATGTACTTATTATTCAAGCACAAATCCGGCTGTATCTGAATGCGTTTGAAGATTTCAGTCTTCCCGTCGTGCCTGCCACCTCCGCCAATGGGCCGGGATAGAAATCCTCATTTTCTGTCGTTCCTTATCGCGTTCACATCTTGCTCTTTTCCGCTCAGATTCAGTTTTGAATACTCGCCTTTTGCATGTTTGACTCTCTTGCTGCTGCAAATTTGCCACCTGATCCACTTTCTGAAAATGACGTCCCAGGTTTTTATGAATACAAAGCGCGAAATTCAAGTCAGTAAACCCTAGGTTTGTTTACGTTGCTTAGCTCTTATTTGGGGAGAAAAAGTCATGATATCTCGCACTTCAAAGTGTTTTGATTGGTAATAATTGTCAGAACTACACGTATTGAGTTGATTTTAATATATAAAATTTTGCACTTTTTTTTTCTTGTGCAGGACATGCCTTTAAGAGTGTTAAAAAATATATATATATATATGTATAAAGATTCCAGTTTGATCAATAGATGTTTATTATAAAATGTAATATTTATATTAGGTATACTGTAACTATATAAGTTTTATATTGTTCGGTACAGACTTTATAAAGCCCCTGTCGCACAGCAGGTATACAACAGAAAAATGGACAAATTTCCAGGACAGGTGTGGGTGTGTCATACGATGGAAAATGCCATTGTAAAACCCTTGTTGTGTAGTTTTGAACATGCTTAGAACAAACTTTTTCTTGTTTTGTAGGTTATACTCGATGTCAGATCCATTACCGAGGTTGTTGCGCTATACTGTGCAACGTCCCACAGCTGTGTTATAATAGAGAAACAAATTCCGTATGCTTTTTATCCCCCCACCAGGCGAAGGACTAAAACGGGGTTGTGTTGTGGCTCCGTCTGTCCTGTCCATCCTTCCTTCAATCTTTCCTTCTTGGATATAATGAATTTCTTCAAAATCTGCAGACATGTCGGACGCGTGCTAATCATATGGAATTTATCATATAAAGGTGATCAGGTGATTGGTGTTATAGTGTATTAAACTCATTTACACTCCTGAGTAAAGACCTTCCTCAAAGAAAGTCTCTACTTGGAAAAAGTAATAAGGTAAGATAAAAAAAATAAATCCCGGTTTCTCATCAGGACCTTTTGAAAACCTAAGTGAGGCACAATGTTTTTTTTTTTCTTAAATAGAGAAATGAGGTGACTGTCGAAGCCCAAAAGCTTTTAAAGCTCAGTGTAGGTAACTGAAGCTACGAACTTGAGGGGACTTCCAGCAATTTTTGCTTCACAATACATCCTAGATGACCAGTTTTTTTTTTGTTTTTTTTTACACGTTTTACATGGATTAAACTCTGAAACTCTGAACAGCTGTCTATAGAACAGCAGCCTTGCAGTTCCAAAAATCTTTAGAAAATAGAACTATTTCAAACAGAATCTCAGAATCGCAATCATGGCTTCTAACACGGAATTGCGTTCTGTGTCGCTATGTTGTCTGAGGCATTTTCTAAGGTTTTGAGTGCGGTTTAAAAAAAAAAAAAAAAATTGATGCAATGCCAATTTCCGGGTGCGGCACTTGATGAGAAACCAGGAATTTTTTAAATCCATAATATAATCAGGTAACATTATCGTAAAAAAAAAAAAAACAAATAAATAAAAATCTGCACTGTGATCCAGTTTCATAGGAAAAGCTTATTTGGCAGGGAATTGATATCCGAGAGGTATTTTTTGTCGTTCCGTCTGTTTTTGTCGTTTTTCTTACAATAGTTTTAAGATTGCACTGTGTTAAACCTACAGGACCTCCGCATATACTCACAGGTATGACATTTTCCCAACAGTGCATCTGTACATCGTGTAACGTGCATACAGCGGTCGTACATCAAACGAGTATCACAGGAAGATCCTACGGGTTTATTTCATACATATCACTTAAAAGCAATGTTCAGTTTGACTTGTGGAAAAATGGCAGGTTGTTTGTTAAAGGGGCTTTATGTGGACGGAGTGATTTTCAGGGATGGCAAAGGCAAGAAACATAAACAGGACCAACAGTGACCGTGAACAGGGATGCCCTTGTTTCAGTGTTTCTCTTGATTAGTACAATGATAGCTTGTTACAGACATCTATCTGTTCATGTAAACAGCTTTGTATTGCATTGTTTTAACCCAGAGTGTCAATTGTCACTTACTTTTCCCTCTGGACTGTGTTGGTATTTTTGTGTGTGCTCAGATGGCGATGGAATGCAAGGCTGGATCTCACAGGTTACAGCAGTAATATGTGTGGAGGCTTGGAACATGGTGAAATTGTATTATATAAGGTTTTTAAAAAAACACAGGAAATGTGTTTCTCTTTCGTATGGAACTCAGTCAGAGGGTTCAGTAACTACCAGAAATTAAAACAGCAGTGTATAGATTATCAAGCAGCTGCTGTTTGAGTTAATTTACCCGCAGTTTAATATGTAATGAATAAGACTTGTATATTACAGTCGAATAAAACAGCAATATGTCTTTGTCACCCTTCACTGAGTGTCTAAGATATTCAGAAGTCCAGTCATGCGGATCAAGATCAGGTTGCAAGGAGACCATTGGTTGTGTTATGGGATTGTTTGTTAATAAAGGGCAGCCAGAATCATTGTTTAGGTTATTTTACATACAATTTCTAATCATACAAATGTTTTCTTTTATTTACTTGTACAGAGTATTTATTATATACGCCTACCAGGTACATAATGGTGGTACATTTAGGCTGTTTTCATCTGTTGTGAAGGGTCAGTCTTCAGTATTGCTTATTTTGAATGTTGTTAATGTTGATATATTGCATCTTTGCCATGCGTTGTTACACTCACTGGTAACATACTGGTTTCTTCTTTCATTTGAAGGTTATTTGAAAGAGATCGGACTGGAGATTCCTCAGTTATTGCACGTTTCATAAAGATTGTTGTTTTGGAAGCATGATTTTAAGCCCTCATTTATTAGTTTGTTCATACCTGTAGAAGCCTATTTTAAATACTCGATAGCATACTGGTATACAAAGTGTAACGACCTTGATGTATTGTTGTGTTCAAAATAATAGCAGTGTGTATAAAAAATTGAGTAAAGCTTAAGACCCTTATTCTATCTTTTATTTCCATACATGCTATAATACATTGAGAACACTGCACATTCAATTCCAAATCAACACATGAAGAAAAATGAAGCCAATTTGTGTAATTCTTTACAAAAAGTCAAGAAAAATAATATTAGGTAGTTCAAAAAATAGCAGTGTTTGCATTTTTCTGTACAAACTCAAACATTTAATGAATAAACTGAAAAAAGCTTCAAGTTCAGTTTTCCTGGGAATCACTGAATGATTACACTTTACCCTCAGTTTCCCGGATTATTAGGAGGGATAGGCTGTCCGGGAACCTCAAAAGTCTGGCATTCGCTAATGTCAGTGGTCCCTTCCCTTTTCCCAGACATTTACCATAATCTGTCCGGCAATCGCCATCATTCAGCAGCAGTCCCAGACTTTTACAGCACTTATCCGACACTCAATACACAATATTGTGCTTCCACAAACTTAAGGAGCGAATCAGCACATTCATTTATCACATTCATTTTAAATGTGGGTTCCGGCTCGTCGTCACTGTCCTAACTTTCACGTTCACTCAGCTCTCCCGTCACTGATGCCACTATCTGTTTATCGGACATTATTTCGTGCCCCTCTGCTGCTTCATTTTCGTCCATCCACTCGGACCGGAACGGGCCGGACAGGAGGGAAGTTGGAAAATCATGACCGACCTGGACTTCCATCATGAATTCCCAGACTTGTCCGGGCATTTTTCCGGCAATACCTAATGATGTCCAGTGCCGGATTTTGTATGGCAAATCCGTAGTCCAGGATATAGGGGTACGGGAAATCGAGGGTGAAGTGTGTTTAGTTGTATAACCCCTGTTTCTGAGAACCGCTTCACATCTGTGCTGCATGGTTTCAACTTCTGGCACTTGTGAATCTGGTATGGTATTCCAGCACAGCATGATTGGTCTCAGCATTTCTTGGTTTTGCCCCAGAAACAGCAGTTTTGATGTCACCTCACAGGTTTTCGATTGGATTGAGGTCGGGAGACCTGGGCTGGCCACTCCATGACGTTAATCTTGTCGGTCTGGAACCAAGACGCCGCTCGCTTACTGGTGTGTTTTGGGTCATTGTCTTGTTGAAACACCCATTTCAGGCATTTCCTCTTCAGCATAAGGCAACATGATCTCTTCAAGTCATTCATTCATTCATTTTCTGAACCGCTTATTCCTAATTAGGGTCGCGGGGAGGCTGGCGCCCATCTCAGCCGACTCCGGGCGAGGGCAGACCACACCCTGGACAGCTCGCCAGGCCATCGCAGATCTCTTCAAGTATTTTGATGAATCCAAACTGATCCATGGTCCCTTGTATGCGATAAATAGGCCCAACACAATAGTAATAATAAAAGAACAATTTTGCTTTCATCAGTCCACAAACTGTTGTTCCATTTCAATGTGTTCTTTGGCAAATTGTAACCTCTTGAGTACATTTTTTTGCAACAATGGGACTTTGCGAGGGCTTCTTGCTGATAGCTGGGCTTCCCACAGGCGTCTTCTATTTGTTACAGTACTCACAGGTAAGTTTAGATCATCTTGGATCTCCTTTGAGCTGCTCATTGGCGGAGGCTTCACCAATCAGGCTATACTTCGATCCATTCGAATGGTAGTTTTCCATTTTCTGCCATGTCTTTCTGCCTTTGGTTGCCATTTTAAAGCATTTGAGATCATTTTTGCTGAGCAGCCTATAATTATCTGCACTTCTTTATATGTCTTCCCCTCTCCAGTCAACTTTTTAATCAAAGTACGCTGTTCTTCTGAACAATGTCTGGAACGACCCATTTTGCTCTGGTGTATACAGAGAGTAATGCACTATGACCAGCATGTACAACATTAGCTGCCTTTGTTTGTCCTTAAATAAGGGCCACTTGTTTGATATTGTTTTTCACAGACTGATTGCTCTCACTAATTGCACTACACAGTACCAACTGCTAGTATTTTGAACATGCCCCTTTCATTTAATCATTGAAAAACACACATTCAGGAGCATGCAGGTCATGATTGTTGGGTCTCTTGGTTTCCTATTACTCTACTGCAGCTACTTATCAATTATTTACCATACAGAAATATTTCTACCAAAAACACCGAGTGATCTGGTTAGTGATGTTTGACTGCTATTATTTTGAACACAACTGTATACACAAGGTTTATGGCGCTACAGCGCTACCTTCTCTACTAGTTCACGTCACTGAAATTTTTCAGTGTCTGCAACAGAAGGATTATTCTGTATGCCGCAGGCTCAAGACATTGGTTCATGGTTAACTATAGAGTATCAAGGGATGATAAATTATCACCAATAGCAAATGTGCACATAACTATCTAACCAAACATTTGGGCATTTCACGTTCTGTTTTCAGTGTCCGCAACGCTTTCAGCAAATCTTAACCTTGAAAATCAGAACGTCACAATGGCAACTTTCCTGTTTTTCCTCCTTACTCAGTTGCCTTTAACTGAAAAAAAAACAACAACCAACAACTCCTCATATTTTATGTTCATTACAGTTTTTTCTCAATGTAGATGTTATTCGGTGTTCGCAACATGCCCATTCTGTGCCAACTTCAGATAGGTGTAAAATCATTGTTTGGTATGATTACTCCCCAAAATTTTGGAATTTGAGAGACCAGCTATCATATGTCTTTTGAATATTAAAATCATCACAGATAATAATTTTTTACCATTTTTACCATTTGAGTGTTTGCACATAGATTTGCTTTATGTTTTTTAATTCCTGAGAGGAAAGAAAGAGTTTGATTCTTTTTGGAACTGATTCACAGCAGAATTACATCATAGAGATGGTATAATGACTTCATCTTCTTCTTGTAATACATCCAGCATTTACGTTACTCATCATGCACGGTGATGTGTTCTGACCGTCTGGTTCAATCAGTCGAGTTTATGACTTGTATTTTTCAATCCACATCTTCAGCAGCAGTTCTACAAACGGAAACCACGGCTGTGGATGTAGAAGGTCAGAGTCCAGCACAGCATGATGATTTCTGCCCACTCAAACACTCCCAACTATTCATGTTTTTTGACTGATGTGTTGAATCAGCAGTGTTTGTGCAGGGAAATTGTCGAGTCTGCTGGACTCTGATCAAGACCCGAGTTAACCCCTTTTGTAGGGTTGTATCATGTCTGATACCGGATCCCTCCCATATATTTGATAAAATTAATACTCTTCTTCATTTTTACAGTACTTGATCTTAAAACTGGAGAGACCAGCCATTGTACTAAGCATCACCTACGGCAAGTATGAGAAAACACACGTCTGCAACCTGAAGAAGTTCAAGGTGTTTGGAGGAATGAGTGAGGAGAACATGACCGAACTCTTGTCCAGGTGAGTCTTTGGGATGGGTCATGTTTACACCCTTGTAAATAAAGAATTAAACACTTGCAACTTCCTCCAGGAATTCGCATTGCCATGATTGCGTCAATTCACACAAATTTAACCCATCCTTGTGCATTCTGGGTGATTTTACAGTTTTAACCACTCACCACAACGGTTTTTGTTAATTTGGCTAATCGTCGTATTATACCACGATGATTTCACCGATCGTAACAGTCACCCTCACAAACTTTGAGTTAGGGCTGGGTGATATATTGATAAATTGTTGTATCGTGATATGACCAACCAACTGAATATCATTCAGAAATGAATAGTGTTTTAGCTGCATTGAACGGACTGCAGGTGAATGAATGAACAAGAATGCATGAATGCCCCCTGGCTAGATGTGAAGACTATATACCAACCAACAGTCTGCAAGTACAGTCACACACATTATTACCGGGAAAGTTCCAGAATGTATTGCAGTGTAATTTTCAGCTAATTTCACCCAGCCCTGCGTTGAGCCATAACATGCTAAATGTTGCTTCCTTGTTTATGGTAGAAAACTGGAAAACATTTTCACCATTGTAATTAGGTAATATGAAAACAATAGTGAATTGAGTCATGGTTTTTATTTTTGAAAAAAGTCGCTTTAGTTATAAGTGTTAAAGGTGCAGAATTCACAACAGGAAGCATTTACTTGGATTTACTACTGGACTTCTTAAGGAAAGAAAAGCATGATTTTCAATATTCTTTGCTGTGTGCATGTTTTTTCTTTCACTTCTACAAGCTTCAATCAAATAGTTGATAAAGAAAAAACAAACAAAAATGATTACTGCTTTTGTCAAAGCATCGATCAAAGCAATGTGACATCATTAGCCTATTTTTGTCGTTGAAATCAGAATGTAAACTCCAGTACATGTTTCATCAAAACAGTAAAATAAATTTTAAACGTCTGTTCTATACGTTCTATTTATCTGTTTTAATGTAATCTGTGGACTTGGAACGGATAAAAAGTGATAATCTTATTGTTATAAAATAAATAAATCCCGAGCTCCCCCTGTTCTCTCGGGGAGATTTCTTACGTGCATGCACACTATCACGGCTTTTCACGGTTTAGGTTTTTTATTTCGGACGTGGATGCTTAGGTTAAACAAAACTCACAAGTGTCTTTTAACATTGTTTAAACTTGGTTTTTACACTAGATCTACCGGTAAGGCGTCAAAGATAAAAATTTCTTCCTGTTCCATTATCTTCGCAATAACTTGTTCGCAATCCACCTTTCAGCTCGGCAGACAAGTGCAGGGAGAAATGCGTGCTGGAACTTCAGCACCGTTTTCCACAGCATAGTCACATGGTTTTTGCTTAGTTTTTATTCTTAGCAGTTTTCTCTTAAGTTAAAGATGCGTACTAGAAGTTACCTAGAGATAGAGTCTGGATTAGATCTAGATTACCATCCTGCGTTATTTATGGTGCATTATTATTATTAGTGTCATGATTAGGAAGTGGGTTTCCTGATTTCCTGCCCTTTCCTTTCACTAATTGTTGTACTAAGATCTATTATTATTTTTTAGATCTACATACTCACTCTTATACTTTCCTGTTATTTCATTTATTTATTTGACGTAACGCCTGTATTATGCAGGGCTTTCAAATTAATCGGCGGTCAGCTGGATTTCCATCTCATTTTTGTTTTCAAAAGAAAAAAATCCTCCTTTCCTACACACAACATGCCTCCCACCATCTTGCACACGTGTTGTATTATAAAAATATATTTGATCACTTGGTCATTATTGGTGATTATTACGATGTATTACGATTTGACACTAATCGTGATAGAACGCAGGAAGGGTGGAAGAGCGCAGTATAGCAGACCATTTATAGACCTTAACGCGCCATCGTAGGGGATCTTGATGTACTTGGAAACACGATTCCTTCAAGTTTCCTTTCCTAGATGAGGGCTGCCTCCTTTTTATACCCCAGTCGTGCTCATAAATCATGGAGTTTGCGTTTTTTCTAATCGCGGCGATCATGGACATCGTGACCCAGTGTAAAACCAGGTCTGGAGAGAATGACGCGCAGAGGGGAGAAAAAAGGAGAATATGGCCAGGAAATATATATGGGCTATGCAGTAATCTATTCAGTTTACTCAAGGAACTTTTATTTAAACTATGAAATGTGAGTTATTTACTTTTCCTGGAATCACTAGTTCAACTCGGATTTCCCACATAATCTCTCCGATGATATAATATGGGATTTTCCCTTAACAGCGCGAGTTGGAAAGCTGATCTAGTCTTTTACACATGTACAAAATTGATAAATCCCCAGGTTTCATTATTAAAAACCTTTTCCAGGTAATTATGCTCCGATCTGACATGGAATGAACGCATCCCGGAGGAAAACAATTTGAAAGCCCTGTATATATTATTATTAATAACAATATATAATTAGTAATTATTAAATAATTGTATCATTATCATCATCATAATTATCATTATCATTAATTTTATTATTGTAATTATTATTATTTAGCTATAGTTATGTATTTATTTTACATAGATTTTTAAAGCATAGATTTTTTTGCATTATCCCCCCTTGCGAATAAATCAGGTTCATCATCACTACCATCATCTTCCCCTTGATCCGGGGTCAGGTTGCGGGGGCAGCAGCCTAAATAAAACATGTAATATTTCATATAAATCAGGTTTTTTTTGGAAATATATTCCCTGTAATTTGTAAAGTGTTTTCAGTGAATTGGATTGTATTAATCATGTAAATCTTTGCCAAGTCAATCATTAGTTTAGGTTAAACTTTATTTAACCATGGGTAAGTGACCTTGACCTACTTTTTTCTTTTTGTAACAAGGCTCGTGCAAAAAATTTTAGGATCAGTCTCAATCCACGGCAAGATGGTTTTCTTTCTGTGTAATCCCGAAATGGCGAACGGCGGTCACGCGGCGGTTATTTGCGAGGAATGTTTTGACATCTAATGCAGGTGTGCTCCCGACCACGCCATTTTTATCGACTGAAGACAGTTGGGGTTGCCAGTATGGCTACCAACATACCTTAGCACCGCCTCTCCTGCCTCACTAAGTTTCATGTGTGCGAGTAGTTATTTGATGATCTTTCACTTTTTTTTCATTTTATCTTTGAAATGTGAGCGCTTGGGTCACCCTGAATATTCTGTAATGTTAATTTCACGGCTGTCAGAGGTGCTTGCATGAAAATTCATCAGTACCTTTTGTCCAATCAGATTGAAGAAATTTTTTTTTGCAGATCTATGCTTTAAAGGTCCAGTCTTACATAGGATATGAGTTTGCTTAAATATGTTAAATCTTACTTGCTAGGCATGTTGAAATCATTAGAACAAGAAAGTATGTAGATAAATATAGAAAGAAATAAATCCAGTTTTTTTGAGCGAGCAGCATTAGCTCTCCAAAACGCAGCAAATGTGGTGATGTGATCTGCT
>JBCNYH010000024.1:8091466-8104076 GCA_039654325.1 Tandanus tandanus
CTATATATCTCTATATATATATATACACACGCACATATATATATATATATATATATATATATATATATATGTGTGTGTGTGTGTGTGTATAAAAAGCATTTTAGTGTGTGGGTATAAATTGCATTTGAAGATATCTCAACTAATGGATTTTCATTTAAACTGTTAGAGAGAGATGTTACCCAAAAGTGTCCGAAACACTGCATTTTATTTCCATCTCATACAGGACAGGCAGTGAGTGTAATGCTTGCAACTAGTTTTTTGGCAAAGTGAAATAAATGGTCATGAGAGATCACCCTGTGTGTGTTAGCTACTCACCATTTCAGAAACTATTTTAAGATGAACTTTAATTATTGTTATTGCATATCAAAGTGCTATAATGTTATTTCTAGGCTTTTTACTATTCTTTTTTTTTTCTTCTAAGCGAATTTTTGCGTGCAGTTCAGCTTGATATAAAAACTTTGTTGCAACTTTCTTTTATTGATCTTGATTGTGACACCTGGCACTATGAGTTTTGGTTTTGGTATTCATCCCTCATCCCTCTTTTTTTTTTTTTTTTTAGTCCCTCCGTCCATCCATTTTCCCCACTGACTTTGAGTAGGAACATTTTTAAACTGTTTCTAAACAGTCATGTTTGGTGTCAATACTTGCAATTTTTCAGCATATGATCTGAGGAATACTACAAATTACTCAATTTCTTTATATAACTTTTATAAATGCTTTCTTCTTTTTTTTTTTTGCACTTTTTAAGTCTCAGTTGCTCCTAGAGATTAAATGCTATTAAATGCTTCTTTCCAAATAAAATGTTTGGGCAGTGGTGACTCAGTACTTAAGGATTATTATATATTGCTTAAGGTTACTAATCAGAAGGTTAGGGGTTCAAGCCCCAGTCCCACCAGTCTGCCACTGCTGGAACCTTGAGCAAGGCTCTTAACCCTCAACTGCTCAGCTGTATAAATGAGATAAAAAAATAAGTCTCTGTGGATAAGAGCTTCTGCCAAATGCTGTAAATTTAAATATTTTGTTGCTTCAGGAGAATTCTGCTTATCTTTTTATCCCTCTTTTTATTTATTGTTTGTGTGTTCACCCAGTATATACTGTAGGTTGAATGGGAACATTTTCAAATGTATTCCAGGCAACACCTCTCAGCAGTCCACCTCTTTATCTACCTTTATCTATCCTTCATTCTTTTTTCCCATCTCAACTTTCTCTTGTTAACCTCGGTTCATGTTTAAATCCGAATTGCGCCTAAACATTTTGCATCAGAAACGTCTTTCCAATGGTCAAATAAGTCCATTGAGGAGGAGTGTGTTCGCCGCCTTCTTTTCAGTGCTTTATCTGCCCATTTATCCCAGTATTTTAGACTGCTCCCATTCAGTCAGTGTTTAGCTCCAGCTCTTTTTATTCCCTCCATTATTCCTTTTTTCTGTTTGTCTTTCTGTCTATCTCTTTCTCATCTCTCCGTCCTCCCATTGGAAATCACTGATATTGTTACTTTTATGTGTAAGGTCATGAAAAAGTCATGAAATTTGGTGTATGGCTTCAACTGGAGAAGTACAATACTGAACTGCTTTTCACACTAATGATACTCATCTTTCTTACTCTTCTGTTATTTTTCATTCGTCCGCTCTGTTCCGTCGCAATTCATGGATTGATTTTCACTCTGACACTACCACTCTGTCTATCTGTATATCCCTCATGTTAATATCTAACTTCTATTTCATTTTATCTGACTGTTTCTTGCTCTCTCTCTCTCTCTCACTCTATTTATTTGTCTCTGTCTTGATAACTAATACATTCCTAATTTCTTTTGTGTCCAAACTCTGTACATCCTTCAATGTTAACATGGTACTGCCAACATGTGAATGCTAGCATGCTAACAGTCTTGTGCTTACATGATAATGCTCACATGCTAACCACTCTCTTTCTATCGTTTTATTTTTCACTTTGCTAGCACAAGTGCGCTTCTTGTGAGAGTGCGGTTTATATATAGAGTTTTTCACTGCATCAATATAAAAATGGAATAAAACCGTATGAGCTTCCCAAAATGTTTTAATTCACTTTGCCAATGCTAGCAGTTACTATAAGTAGCAAATTAGTCATGCAACACAGAAACTATTTTGTCGATAGTTTATAAAAGCTGTTCTCGTATAGATCTCGTGTAATGTGTACATTAGAATTTATTCCCAACGCCATTTCAGGAAATTTCCATTAGGTTGGGAAATGTTGCGTCACTATTCATACGGTCTGAATGAAACATCTAAAGGCAGATCATGGACTACAAGTTTATTACTTTTTCATTTTTAAAAGGATTCAGCTTTTCATCTTTAAACTGACATGGATAATCTGCACTCGGTTAGTATAAATAGCAGACACACATCAGGTGTCCTGCAGGGTCACACCAGGTTTTATCTGAGCTACAAGTGCAGATTCTGTCCAAGATTCTGTCTGAAGATCTGCAAAGGCGGTACGTAGAGAAGCACAAGGCAGGAGAAGGTTACAAATCAGTAAGTCAATCAACTGATTTTGATTTTCCTTGCTGGTGTGAATACTTATGCAGCCCACTGTGTGTTAAAGTGTCATCATGTTTTTATCAGTCACATTTAAAGAAATACAGTGGTTTATTTTTTTAATCCAGGCTTTATTGCAGTCAGGTTACGCTATCAAGTTAACTGGCATCCGCAAAACAGATTATACAGAGTAAAAAAACAGCACCTGTCTGGTTACTGACAGCATGGAAAAGTCCCTACCGACATACACTTCTATTTGTTTACCTAATTAACTGTAAATAAAGTCACTTTTCACCTTGAATTATTTTTTTTACCACAAATTCTGTATTCCTTCATAAACATCAACATCTGAACTGGTTGCAAACAGTGCATTCTGGGACACTTTCTAATACGATAGGTATATTGTATTGGAAGCTTGTGATAACCTGCATGTGTTCATGTTTCCTTTGTTTCTGTGTGTTCAGTGCCTCTGATGTCATGGGGCCCCAGTTTTAACTTCAGTATCTGGTACATTGAGCTGCACGGGATAGAAGATCCAGATGTAGTCCAGCCCTGCCTTAACTGGTACAGTAAGGTGAGTTGTATCCTCCTGCCGCAGATTTCAGATTAGTGAAGTCACTACCCTGACATGAAGTCAGACTCTTAGTAAAGTCTCGTTCATAACAGGAAGCAACAAGTGACCATGCAAAGTCAATGATTGTCAACGAGAGGCAACATTTTCTTGCGCAACAAAAAGTGGGCGGGCGCGGAGTTGAAGTCAGCTGAAGTTTCACGCGACAATAGTCCATCGATTACCAGTCAGAGCTTAAAAATGTTGTTGAATGACCGGTGTTTTTTCAGACACGGTGTTTGTCATAATGTTTCGGTGTGGAAACCATAAACACGAGTTTAAATGTCCCGCGCACATCACCGTGGAAGAGGAGGAGCTTATTATAGCCGTGTGCAAATATCCTGTGCTTTATGACTTCACCTACACATTTTGTAAGGATAATAACCTTATACGTGATGCCTGGGTCCACATTTCTGAAACGGCTGGCATTTCCTGTGAGTTTATACAAGTTCATTTAGAGCTTCATGAAATAATGAGTTATAAATGAGTTATGAATAAGGTAAACGATGAATGAATGAGTTATAAATAAGGTAAACGATGAATGAATGAGTTATAAATAAGGTAAACGATGAATGAATGAGTTATAAATGAGTTATGAATGAATGAGTTATGAATAAGGTAAACGATGAATGAATGAGTTATGAATAAGGTAAACGATGAATGAATGAGTTATGAATAAGGTAAACGATGAATGAATGAGTTATGAATAAGGTAAATGATGAATGAATAATATATTTAAGGATTAAAATGTTTATAACTTTGCATAGCATGCATTACATAGAGCAGAAGCATCACACATAAATACTGCCACTGTCTGTGTGGAGTTCTCCCAAAAGTCTTTCTTTCGATCTTGCTCGTCTTTGCTCTTTCATTTCGTTTTTTCTTTCATTTTCATTCACTTTTTTCTTTCACATTCTTTTCTTTCATTCTGCTCTTTCACTTTTTCCTTTCGCTTTTGCTTTTTCATTGCTTACTCCTTCCTCCATGTTGTATTTTACACTTTTGCTTTCTCTTTTGAAGCTTTCATTTATCAGTAATACAGTACAGTACTGTTTAGTGAGGGGGATTTAAGCACACCTCCATGTGCACCGACCTCAACACCCGCAGTGTGAACTCTTCTTTCATTCTTCTTTGCTCTTTGTTTCCTGCCTTTTTCTGTCCAGAGCTGAAGCCTAATGATGACAATTTCCTTTTTTATTACTTTAGTAGAGTCTTTTTTTAATGGAAATGATTTGTGTATGTGTTAAATCAGGCTTGTTCTATTCATATGAAATGTAAATAAGGGACTGATGTGGCTTTTTTTCATGAAGCTGATTCTCAGTCGCTGCTCATTTCACTGATGTTACTTCACGTCATTAATCAGAAGAACTCACGTGTCATTTCCTGCCTTTGATTCTGCAATTGGTTCTCTTAAATTTTAATGGACTAGAGTTACTGTGACGTTTGAATGCTTTTCAGTGGTAATTACATTGTGTTGATTGAAGATGTTATTTGATGAGATTCATCTGTGTATACTTTTCATCTTGAGGTGTATCATTACTGCTGTAACACGTCCGCAACTCTTTGACACAAAATTGTATCGTACACTGTTTCAGTGATCTGCTATTGATGGAGTTATCATTTTAGAAAACATTAGCCTATTGTTTATCTTCTATTTGTTCACCATTGCTGCATTTCATGTTACTATTACTAGACATTTGAGAATATATGGGAATTGTGCTAAAGTAAAGTAATAGCGGAGCCCCATTGTTAAGGAAAAAGCGTCTAACCACAGAGTTGCTTTTAGAATGTCAAGATGATCCTATAGTGTCCGTCTTTGTATTTTAGCCGGCAAAATAAACTATTACATTTACAGCATTTGGCAGACGCTCTTATCCAGAGCGACTTACAATTATCAATTTTTTTTTTTTTAATACAACTGAGCAATTGAGGGTTAAGGGCCTTGATCAAGGGCCCAACAGTGGTGATAGTGAGGATTGAACCGCTGACCTTCAGATTAGTAACCCATCACCTTAACCACTAAGCCACCACTGCCCTATTACTGCCGTGCAATGCATTACTCATTTGAATAGAAAGGCTTTTAACCCAATCACTGAAGCGCAATTCAATGAAGCGCATGACGATTCTGGAGTGTATAACGTGCTTACAGGAGGAAACCTATCCAGCAGAATGGCTACCCTGTGGTCATACTGGGTTTCTATAAAATAAATCATTTCTCAATTGCGTTTCAGAGAATATCAAAACTTTGAGGAGGGGGCAGTCATAACGTGATGGTTACATGACATCCCGTCATCGATGGCGTCATCAAAACGAATTCACATTGAAACCTTTTATCAGTAGAAGTTCATTTTTTCAGAGCTCCACTTTTAGGCAGTGCCGTAATCTTTATATTATCACGATAGTTGATGCCACGCAAAAGGTCAGTGAACACGTGTGTTCGCTCCACCAGTCATTTAGATAATAGTTAATCTAATACTGTGGGGCCGGTGGTGTAGTGGTTAGGGTGCTGCGCTCATGATTTGGAGGATGTGGGTTCAAATCTCGGTTAGACCCCCGCCGTGCTAAGACCCTTGGGCAAGGTCTCAATTACAAGTGTACCTCTGTCCACCTCCACCCAGCAGTATAAATGGGTACCAGTAAAAAATATTGGGGAGGTAACCCGTGATGGACTAGTATACCATCCATGAGGGGTTTAACTCCTAGTCGCTTTACAGAAACCGGGATAAGCTCCGGCTCGGGTGTAAAAGCCCAACAGACTTAATCTAATACCCCTGGGGAAAAAAAAGAAAAAAATCCTTGATTGCTGTCATATGTAATACAAGTCCTCTTTAAAGAGCCTGTGCCACCAGAGTTTATTCGAAAGATAAAGTTTTCAGGAAATCAAACACTTTTTATTTTCCTACCAGTCATGTTGCAGCTCAGTAGAGAAACAACATAAATGAGGTGGATGAGTGAATGAAGTGTGCTACTTCATGTCCAGTATGTGATATTTCACTGTCAGGATAATAGCTTTGCTCTGTAGCTAGAAATTATTTTTGGCTGTTTATCATAGCTAACGTTCTCTCTGGTAGCACAGAGACAATGCTCTGGTAGATTGTTCTCTGCTTACTTTGTACAAAATTATGAAAATAAATCTTAATGATAGAAATAATTGCTTAACTACCGTGGATTGGTAAGGTGATGTAATTTTATTCCTATCTGCCTTTTCTTGGTTGACAGTGTAAAGTGGATCAAGAGTGAAACCGAGCAGAATCTCATTCTCCCTGTCGTCTGGAGATTTCAAGTTCAAATCCATATAGTGACACAGTCATCATTATCCAGGAGCCAAGAGAGCAAAATTAGCCAAACTGACTGGGTGGGAGGGACAGCACCCTGTGTTGTCAAATACTGTGACACTAACCACCTGTGTCAGTCTGGGAGCTTATGTAAGATAATATTAAATAAGATGAACTTTATTCTCCCTTCAGAGACGTTTTTCTCGGTCTTAACATTTTAAATGACAGCCTACTTAATTGTTCACACAGCATATTCAATCGCACATTCACATACATACATCACTATTACTGATGCATCGTTTGAGTTAAAACGACAGTGTTTCACTGCCTGCCAGACTATCCAGGAGGTAGCAGCAGGTCGCTCCTTATTCTGGGTACGTTGCACTTCCCTGTGATGCAGCAGTTTAAAGAGATGTGATTGGTTGGATTCAATTCAGTTTTATTGTATAGCGCTTTTTATAATTGACGACGTCGCAAAGCTGCTTTATATAGTAAAAGTCATTAAAAAAGGAATTTTTTTTCTACCCTACCCATCCATAATGAGCAAGCCCGTGGCGACAGTGGCAAGGAAAAACTCCCTCAGTTGACACAAGGAAGAAACCTTGCGAGGAACCAGGCTCAAGAGGGAAACCCATCCTCATTTGGGTGAAACCATAAAAATACAAACCATATAAGAGAAACTTCAGTCCAACATGTAGTCCGGTTGGTTATACCACAACTGTAAGTCCTAAATCATTGTAGCAAGAGAGTTTATATCACCAGCAATGAAAAGTCATCCTCACAGTCTGAGTGCAGATCTAAGCCCATCTAGCTTAGCCCAGCTAGGGGCTTCCAAGATGAGAACTCCAGCCAGCATCAGCACACCAGGACAGACCACAGCACTCAGAAAGCAGGAGGGTCAGGAACACCGGTGTCCCAGAAGCAGCATGTGTACCTCAGCAAAAACACAGAGAAAGTTGTTAGGTATGCTTGTAACAGTGTTCTGGTAAAAGAAGAGTTTATTAGTGCTGGGTGCAAGCAGGGACTCCAGCATGACCAACTGCGGCAGCATAACTAAAAAAGAGAGAACCAGAAGGAAGGCTGACATCAGGGCACCCTGTAACATTGGGCAATCAGCCATTCCACGGCCATACTGTTCACATGTCTCAGTGGAAGCATGTGTTAGTATTAATTTTTCGTTCATCAATCTGTCCAGCGATTGTCTGTTACTCTCTCGACACGACCAGCCCAATTCCGTTTGAGTTTCCTTATCGCTTCCATGATGCCTTGTACTTTTTCCGCGGTTTTTCCCCCGGATCTCTTGAGCAGTTTTACGATCCTGCCACATGATGAACATGATTCTTTCGTGGCCTCTGCATAGTTCTGAGTTTCAAGGTTTGTTGTTTCTTCAGCTTCCAGGTCTCGGATTCACAGGTGACTGTTGCTCTGTAGGTGACTGTTGGTATTTATTAATTATGTGTTTGTTAGTGTAGTATTGTCTCGTCTGTTGTCGATGATGGCAAAGTAGTTACTTAAAAACACATACTTTCTATTTCAATACACTAGATTTATTATGTGACATTTTCTGTGTCTCTCGGATTAGATAATGTTTTACACATACAAATTTACTGGGCTCTTAAGCCACATTCACACAGGAAGCGTTGAGTGACATTCGAATCTATTCGCCGCTGAATTACACACGAAATCGCCATGCAAGGGAAGCGAATCGCTTCACTGCTGAAGTGTCATCAGCTCTTGTTGCCTAGGTAACTCCCTCGTTTGTTTCCTGCTTAAAAATGTTTACAAGTGATGCGGTGAGCAGCATCGAGCTAGTTCCATACAGCAGATCTGTGAGAGCTTTTATCATTATCTTGTATTATCTGAGTTTATTATAACTTGTATTATCAGAATAAATATCTTATTATTGTCATTGTGTGGCAAGTATAGATCAAATCATGAACCAGGAAAAGTTAAATGTAAATAAATATATACTCACAGGTAATGCACACCCGTTTCAGAGATGCGGACCCGAGCATGGTGGATATTATTCTTGTAAAATTTCTGTGTACATTCATAAAGCACAGGATATTTCGACACTACGCATATTTTGGGGGACCGGTGCCTGGTGGCATATGTCAATCAACTGTATCTTTAAGCTTTGATTGGTTATTGCTTGAATTGCATGACATGAATGTTCAGCTCGCTTGAACTCCCCTGCCCACATTTATGTGGTCGCTTCCTGTGCGAATGTAACTTTAGGTTTCTGCATTGTTCACATTGATGCATGCATGCTTTTTTCAGAGAGTGGCATCACTGATGATGTCATTAAACCCAAAATGAGTGTGTTCAGAAATCTCCGTCCTTTCCGAACAGGTGTTCTAATGTTTGCCCTTGTCTGTCTCCTGTGCAGTACCGTGAACAGGAGGCCATCCGTCTGTGTCTGAAGCACTTTCGGCAGCACAACTACACCGAGGCCTTCGAGTCACTGCAGAAGAAGACACGCATAGCGTTGGAGCACCCCATGCTCACACACCTCCACGAGCGCCTCGTCCTCAGGGGAGACTTTGATGCCTGTGAAGAGCTCATTGATAAAGCTGTGAGAGGTAATGCACTTTATCCGGCATCTGTTTGCTGAATTACGTGTATGTTTGTGTGGTGTATGAGCACGTTTGATAGTTTGGTGGTTTTAATGCAGGTTGGCTTGGAGCATCTTTTTTTTTTTTTAATTCCTAGTGCTGTTGAAAATAAAATTAAAATTAAATGGCGGTTTCCGTGTGGCGCATTGACAAGGTGCGTGACTATCAACCTGGAGAATGTCCAGTTCGAATCCAGCTGCTGACATCTGCGACCGGGCGTTCATGGGAGCTAATGAGCTGAGCTCTCACGGGAGGATCCTTTTCACTCACAGAGATCACCAGCTAATCATGGGCTTCTGGGAGCGGACAAGGGGGCGGATATCGCTTTCCCTTCGGATGCGTTAGGCCACCCCCAAATAAAAGAGACGGGTGGAAGCATCGTGTGTTACAGAGGAGGCATGTGCATGCTTACGCCCCTCCCTTATTGGTGGTGGTCGTATTATAGGGAAAGCAATACCTGACGGGAGGGAATTGTATATGACTCAAACTAGGAGGAAATAAATAAATAATAATGGCTTAGTGTCAGTGTAGTGCTGAGTGTGTAGGTTGAAAACGTTGGTCTGTCTTTTTCTGTTTCTTACCTCAGGTGTGTGTCATTCCTTCATGAAACTTGTAGACATAGAAGGATTGACATGCAGTACAAGCATTGTAGTATACAGTGAATAAACAAGGCAGTAGTACTTAGGTTTCCGTATAGTATCAGCTATAACTTGGAAGGAGTAAGCTGTAAACAGACCTTTAGGGTAAGTACCCCGGTCCGTGAGAAATATTTTATTATTAAAATGATTCGCCTCAAGCGCGGTGGGTGTTGCAACGTCCGCCTCCCCTTCACTGAATAATTGTTAATTAGCAATGAAATAATATTTTAAATTTGATGTAAAGATATAAATAGATCCTTGCACATTAAAGGACAAATTAAACAGATGCTGTATGTTAATTATTTTCCTGCTATAAGGTGGTTTTTGATGCTACTTTATTACCCTTATGTCTGTATGGTTTATGGTCATTAATGCACCCTCTGCATCAAACATTTCATCGTAATCCATTTAAAAGGTCTCGTGGCAAAAAGGAATGTGACACAATGAAAAATTAACTGACTTTTATTCCCTTGGTCCAAGTTTCAGTCCAGTAGCTGTCTCCAGGTTGAGAAGTATTTATAGCTTAGATTAAAATCCTAACTGGCTCGTGCATCTCCCTCCCTGGTTTGACTCCCTTGTCTCTTGTTTCCTGTGCTCGTTTTGTAGATGGCTTGTTTAATCAGTACATCAGCCAGCAGGAGTACAAGCCACGCTGGAGTCAGATCATCCCCAAATGCAGCAAAGGTAGTACCTCTGGTCCACCAAGCAGCCTTAATGCTAACAGGCAGCGCCTCTGAGAATACATGGCAGCCTATTAAATGTCTCACTTGGCTGAAAGATTAAAGGCTGTTTTCATATTCTCTTCTTCTGTACTGTCCCCACTCCATTCCTTTCTCTCTCACTCTCCCTCTCTCTCTCTCTCTCCTCTTCCTGTCTCTGCATCTGCTGATGATTATTTTTATTTATTTCAAAAATATTTTTCCACTTGTTCTCTCCCACTTACTTTCATTTATTTGTTTATATTATATTAAATATATTTATTTTAAATTACATTTCTGTTCATCCTCATTACATTTCTCGCCCTCTCTCTCTCTCTCTCTCTCTCTCTCTCTCTCTCTCTCTCTCTCTCTCTCTCTCTCTCTCTCTCTCTCTCTCTCTCGTGTGTGCCTCGGCTAGGTGATGGGGACGACAGTAGGCCCGGGATGAGAGGAGGTCATCAGATGGTGATAGATGTGCAGACAGGTAACACTGCACAAAATAGCTCTAGATGTGAGTTGTGTTTGTTTGTGTGTGTTTGTTTGTGTGTGTGTGTGTGTTCTAAGCAAGACAGAGCGCAGAGATTGAGCTTCGCCGCTGATTTATCCTCTGAGAGCAAGAAATCAATTTCAGCAACCTGATGCAGCCCCTCTGGCCAGAGTGGCTTTGAGTTACCCTGTTACGTCTGAGCTTAGTTTGCGTCAACACCTCGTTCCTATCACCATAGCAATGCTGCCATGGAGACCTGTCCTACACTCCACTGCTGCACTGCGCTGGCACTTTAAACAAGTTATTTCACCTTAAATGGCTTGTTGTTCAGTTATAGTTATTATATACAAGTTTGTGTACAGAAGGGATTTTTTGTTGTTGACAGTATTATTGTGTATGACGGTGTTATGTAACAAACACAACTACTGCAGCAATAGCAAAATAGTCCTTTTGTTGTCTGGTGCCTTTTATAACAAAAGAATAAAGCAGCACTGTGTGCTTGGGAGGTCAGGCATCAAAACATCTGGTTGCAAACAACTTCTCACGCAGGCTGACTGGAGGCTATAACTGTTCTGCCAAACCCAATCTCTCTCTCTCGCTCGCTCTCTCTTTCTCGCTCTCTCTCTCTCTCTCTCTCTCTCTCTCTCTCTCTCTCTCTCTCTCAGAGACTGTGTATCTGTTTGGTGGGTGGGATGGCACGCAGGACTTGGCAGATTTCTGGGCGTACAGCGTGCAGGAGAATCAGTGGGCCTGTATCTCCAGAGACACCGAGAAAGAGGTGAGGACAAACAGGAGCTTATGATGGTGACTCAGCTACAACTGGCGAACATTTTCTCTGCTGATGTAGCGGGAATCAGAATTTGATCCCCTCCCCCTCAGAGATATTCATGGGGCAGGGGAAGCGAAACTGGATCCCCTCAGTAGTGGTGCTTAAACGCTTCCCACCACACACCAGAAGAAAGAATGTACTCGGAGATTAGCTAATATCAGAGACCAGATTCTCCATTATAAGGGTGTGTTATGGGACGCCCTTAGTGATGGCTTGCGATTTGACTTCACAGGGTTCTTACGGGTCCTCAAAATCCTGGAAAGTCATAGAATTTTATAATAGTGTTTTCCAAGCACGGAAAGTCATAGGATATGATTTATTTATTTTTTAACAATGTGGTACAATTTCATGCATTTTTATTATGTTTAAGTGTAAATATGCATAGCCTAAATAAACCTAAACAGTCATGGGAACTATTTGGATTGTCTTGGAAAAAGTTCTGGAATTTTGTTGTAAGCAAAGATTAAGAACCCTGCATTAGTTTCACCGACCTCCATTAGTTTCCATTGTCTTTTAACCCACATGTAAACATTGTATAGTCAAGTGTTAGTGGGGAAAAAAGTTTAGGGAAGACCCACATATAGGAGTGATGATCAGGTGTCCACTAAGTATACAGGATGCCTTTGCATGCTACAACACTATAGTTTTTCATTCACTGGAACCAAGAGGCCTAAACATGTTCCAGCATGACTACGTGCAAAGCGAGCTCCATGTAGACATGGTTTGTTAAGGTTAGAGTACAATAACTCGAGAGTCATGTACAAAGCATTGACCTCAATTCCACTGAAACACCTTTGGGATGAACCAGAACGCTGGCAGCCCCTCCGACCTCTTCAACCTACATCGGTACCGGATCTCACTAAGGCTGTTCTGACTGAATGGGCACGGCTGGACTGGCCCAGAAAAATAATCACCATCATGTGACTGGTTTCCAGAATTCAGGAGTGCTGT
>JBCNYH010000024.1:8155164-8167624 GCA_039654325.1 Tandanus tandanus
CACACACACACACACACACACATTAAACACACTGCTGATCACACTGATACCACTGTAACACACACACACACACACACTAAACACACTGCTGATCACGCTGATTCCACTGTAACACACACACACACATTTGGCCTTGTTTTGTAAATATGGCAACATACACAATGGCCTGGATTTCGCAAAACAGTTATTTCATGAAATTCATTAATTCATTTTCTAAGCCGCTTAATCCTAAATAGGGTTGCGGGGAGGCTGGCGCCGATCTCAGCCGACTCTGGATGAGGGTGGGGTACACCCTGAATAGATCGCCAGACCATAGCAGGGCCAACACACACACACAACCATTCGCATTCACACCTAGGGGCGATTTGGAACAGCCAGTTAGCCTTCTGTGCATGTTTTTGGACTGTGGGAGGAAACCCATGCAAGCACATGGAGAACATGCAAACTCCACACAGAAACACCCGGGACCTTCTTGCTGTGAGGCGGACGTGCAAACCACTGTGCCGCCTAATTCAAAGGAGTTTGATCTGTAAATTTTTCCTTTTCCATATGGTGCTAATTAAGAAAGGTATAAAGATATACATCTAAAATATTCATATCATGATTTCAGATAGCTGGTTAGCTAGCTCACAATGATTTACGCATTCATGTTGATGCTGCGGGCAGCACGGCGGCGTAGTGCTTAGAAGGTCTGCCTCACAGCAAAAAGGTCCTGGGTTCTTGTCTTGGCCTCAGCGAGGGTGTTTCTGTGTGGATCTTGCATGTTCTCCCCATGCATGTGTGGGTTTCCTCCGAGTACTCCAGTTTCCTCCCACAGTCCAAGGCTAATTGGATGTTCCAGATTGCCCCTAGGTGTGATTGTAAGTGTGACTGGTTGTGTGTGTTGGCCCTGAGATAGATTGGTGAATTGTTCAAGATTTACTCACCCTTTGTTCAGAGACAGCTGAGAAAGGCCTTCCTGTGTCCCCAGTAGAATAAAGTGGTTTGGTGAATGAATGAATGAATGAATGTTTAAGGTGCCTCCAGTGAAATTGGCTTCCCTTCTTCCTTTTCACTATCATTTAAGTCAAAGATTAAAAAAACCCCATGCCTATTGGGCTAACTGGCTGTTCCAAATTGCACCTGAGTGTGAGTGGTTGTGTGTTGCCCTGCGATGGTCTGGTGAGTTGTTCAGGGCGTACCCACCTTCACCCAGTGTCAGCAGAGATAGCCTCCCCACGACACTCATAGGATTAAGCGGTTGAATGAATAAATTAATGAATGAATGAGTATTCATGAAAAACGTTGGCAGTAGTAACTGTAGCAACTTCAAACATGGAAGTGGAATTTTAAGTAGGAAATAACTGGATAAACTCTTACCTGTTGTGTGACTTGTTGTAGGTTTTACAGAAGGTGTGGAGGTAATGGATTTCTGAGTTGTTGAAGCAGGACTTGAGTTTTTGGGATTATCTGTGGCAGTGCTGGTGGTGGCTTGACTTTGAGAAGTGGTGATGCTGGGTTTGTTAGTCTCTGCACTACTGGGATTGATGGTGGTGCTTGAACTGTGTGGATTAACGGTGCTGGAAATGGTGGTAGAGCTGGAATCTGATGAACTCTCAGCCCTCATTTGTGTCGTTTTTGGGTTTTTACTACTGTTGGTTGAAGTAAATATTGTTGATGCTGCAGTGGTGATGGTGGTGGTGCTAATGCCTTCTTTATTACTTTGGGTAGAGATTGTTGTAGTCTGTGCTGCTGGAGTGAATGTGTTTGTGGATTTGAAGTTTGGTTGTTGAATAGTGGTTGATCCTGCAGGACTGCTTACAGTAGGTGTATTTGTTGGGGTTGTTGATGTTATTGATGGATTTGTTGGATTTTTTTTTTCTGTTGAATTTGTTGTTGTTGTAGATAGCACAGTTGGTAAATTTTTTGTTATTGATGGTGGGCTGGTAGAGTTGCTCATTTCAGTAGTTGCTGTTTTGCCCGTGGTAGCTGTAGTACTCAACGTGGTAGATGTGTCACTGTCGGCAGCATATGCACCTTGGAGGAGAGAACCTATGGAACACAAAGCATCACTTATGCACATAGCATAGTTTGTGACATGAAAAGTCAATCTGTGTCTCATCTATGTCATTATTGCTCTGGATGATCACTCGCATCACTATATATTGGTGATGCAAGACTCTTTGGCATTTTACACCCGAGCCCAGTGGCTCATTACAGCCGAAGTTTATCCCGGTTTCTGTAGCGTGAAGCGACTAGGAGTTCAACTCCTACTGGATGGAACGCTAGAGCATTGCACGTTACCTTCCCAGTATTTTTACTGGTACCCATTTATACTGCTGGTTAAGACCTTGCCAAACTCCACTCAAAAACACCCGAAACTGACTTGAACCCGACCTTCTTGTTGTGAGGTAGACATGCTAACCAGGGGATCTTAAACCAGAGGGTACAGGGGAATTGTTTAAATTTCACATGGAGCCAATGGGTACAAATCGCTGGCACCTAGAGACTCCTAAAATAAATGCTCTTCTTACCAGCTTTATACTTTAAAAATATTAACAATGGTATTAAATATCTATCCATCCATTCGCCAAACCTCTTAATCCTACTAGGGTCACGGAGAAGGCTGGAGCCTATGTCAGCCGATACTGGGAGATGGCAGGGTACACCCTGAACAGCTCGGCAGACCATTGCAGAGCCAACACACACAACCACTCACACTCACTTCCACACCTAGGGGCAATTTGGACCAGCCAATTAGCCTAATTCTTTGGAGATTGGGAGGAAACCAGAGTACCCAGAGGAAACCCATGCGAGCACAGAGGGGGGCATGCAAAGTCCACACAGAAACGCCCAAGCCTGGGGATTGAACCCAGGACCGTCTTGATGTGAGAAGGACATGGCGTGCTATCCAGGAGAATCTAAAGTAGGCTATATTTATATTATTTGATTTCTTTATGATGACTGTGTTGAGGTTGGATGGTGTACGCTAGCTGCCGTTGCAATTATATGATATGTAGGAAATAATGTAACAGTAATCATTAGGGATTTTAATAGTTGTATGAAAACATTTGGAATTATTTTTTTAATATAGCGATTGTCATGCCTCCCAGAGCTACTGAAACTAGAAATTAGATGTTAGTGTATATTATATTTCATTTTAAATGCAGTAGGAATGCCAGAAGCGTTTCGGGTATACAGTAAATATATCTGCTTGGAATCGCACTATCTAAAATGTCCGTGTTTTTTTTTTTTTTCTTCACACTTGGCCACATGAAACATCCTGTTTGTTTTTAAAAGCTTACCCCTTGCACTTATTTTTACCCAAATTCACGAAACCCATTATGTGGGTCAGAATGCACTGTGCTGTCCACCCGTTGGGTTTGTGAAGAAAATATTCATCACCAGCTTCACATCACGTCATCCAGGCCTTAGTTATTTATTTATTATAATTTTTGTATTAGCAGTTGCATTGTTGAGGTTTGAATTCCTCTATTGTTGGCTTTGGACTATGGTTTGTACTTTTTCTTTTTTTCTTTCTTCTTTTTTTCATTTAAAAGAATTTTGATAAGCAGCTGTGGCTCTTTGGGAGTCATCTCTATTTATACTCCATTATACTCATCTCTATTTATACGCATAGAGTGAGCGAAACAATAAGTTAGGAAGTAACACACCTATTCTAACTGGAGTGGCCTAAACAATGGTAGGCAGTCTCAAGCGACTAAGAAGAAAGTCATTTCCTTATCTTACACACGTAACATGATTCTTAATGCTGCATGCACAAGGGCATTGCATTGTACCCTCCGGGTACTCCGGTTTCCTCCAACAGTCCAAAAACATGCACGGTAGGCTAATTGGCTGTTCCAAATTGCCCCTAGGCGTGAGTGTGAATGGTTGTGTGTTTGTTGGCCCTGCCTGGCGAGCTGTCCAGGGTGTACTTTGCCCTTGTCCAGAGTTGGCTGAGATGGGTGCCAGCCTCCCCGCGACCCTAATTAGGATTAAGTGGCTTAGAAAATGAATGAATAAATGAAAATAAATAAATAAAATATATATATATGTGTACATGTGGAACAAGTAAGTGCACCTCGATAGTATACTGAAAAGGAAATTAAACCCAAACTTAAGATAAGTTTGCAAGCATAGTTTGTATGTTTCTATTAAATTGCGCTGTTTCATGAACTTTTTTTTTGTGTAGAAATTTAAAAAACAACAATGACTCTGCACACAGGGGGGCGACACTGTAATGCAAAAAATAGTGAAAAGTTATAGTGTAAGTATAGGTGCCTAGTTTTATTTTATTCAGAAGGTCACTGGTTTATATTTGATTTGTTAGTTTAATATCTGTATACTGTTATTAGTGCCATTATCTAGCCTTATATGAATTTTGCGTACTCACAAAAGAGAAACGGCTGTCTTTCACAGAGGATAATGCAAACTATTAAACAGATGTTAGAAGAATGCCACTTTGAGAATGTAAGTAAAAACCACCTGATGATGAAAATATATATGTTCATGTGTAACAAGAGAGTATGGAATGCTTGCCTTTCATTTTACTTTAAGTACATTACATTTAAAATGAATATTACTACACAAGGTTTATTTACATCCAATCAATTCTATATTACTAATCAATTCTATATTACTAATTAATTCTATATTTATTTTTCTATATTTTATAAACATATAAAGAATCTGTGAGTTATGTATTGTTATTGTGTGTCTGTGGTATTGTTCCACACCTCCTACATTCTACATTTACTCGTAGTAATGGTAATAAAAATGAATATACTTATTTATATGCATGTTTTTTAAACACATCCATCTGACTGACACAAAGACTGAAGACACATAAAACTCCATAGAAGATTACCTTAGAAGTCCTGACTACTGAAGTGTGTCTGCGTTTCTTTGTATCTCATGTTTCTCACTCTTTAGTTAACCCTTATTAACCCTCGCTATCATTAGCTCACAGGCCTGCTTGATTGTCAGCCTATCGGCAGGAACACGGTGTAGGAACAGTTCCCAGAGTCCTCCTGTTCCATAATAATCCCACCTGAGCCTTCTCACAAACGCTTTATTTTTATTTTCACCCCCTCTCTCTCTCTCTCTGTCTGTTTCTTTGTGGCACAGACTCCTACAGTGACACTCACAGATCACCCTTCTCACTGATAAGCAGAGCTCAGCCCAGTGGACAAGCCCCAGTAACTGCAGTTTGCAGATATGAAAGACAGGAAACAGATGCACTGACCTTCGTTTTATTCTTTATTCTTAAGCGCCGTGCTGCTTTTCCTGAATCTACAAGCTCCCAGCAGGCAATAGGGGAAAGACTCTCTTTAATAACTATGTCTTTTCCACAACCAAGGCTGAGAAATATAAAAAATGATATTTATATCAGGATCAATAATGGCATCACAGTAATACATAATATCACAGGCTTTGTTCTTTTCTTTCTATCTTATTTATCTATTTTACAATTCTGTCACTTGGCAGACACCCTTATTCAGACTGACTTAAAATTTTTTTGCACTCTCATTGATACAACTAAGCAGTTGAAGATTAATAGCCTTGCTCAAAGGCCCAACAGTAGTACTGGAGGTACTGAGGCTTGAACCCCCAACCTTCTGATCAGCACAGCTGCTCAAGTGAAATCTTTACGTTACTTTCCAGAGTGACTTAAATTTTATCACATTTATACAACTGGTTTGAACCCCCAACCTTTTGATGAGTAACCTGGAGCTTTAACCACTGAGCCACCAATGCCCCTCTATCTATCTCCTGTTGCCGTCACTTTCACTCGCAACACATTTGTAATATAAAGAAAAGTTCAGTATGTTTTATCAAGTTTTTTAAATTGTTACTTTAATAAAAATATAATTCCCTTCTTCTTCTTCTTCTTCTTCTTTTTGCTGTTAGTTTTTGTGTAGATGGCTCCCATTTTCCCTTTCAGTCTTAAATCATTCATTCATTTATAGTCCTTTATTATATATATTATTTTAGTTACAGATGGCCCCAGTGTAAGATTAGCTTCACTCACTTGGCTTCCATCTACAAATAAAGTGTATTACTATTCATTCATTTTCTAAGCTGCTTAATCATAATTAGGGTCACAGGGAGGCCAGTGCTCACCTCAGCCGACTCTGGGCGAACGCAGGGTACACCCTGAACAACTCGCCAGACCATTGCAGGGCAACACACATACAACCATCCGCATTCACACCGAGGGGCAATTTGGAACAGCCAGTTTGCTTAATGTGCATGTCTTTGGACTGTAGTAGGAAGCCGGAGTACCCGGAGGAAACCCATGCAGACTCCACACAGAAACACCCAGAGCCCAGGACTCGAACCCGGAACCTTCTTGCTGTGAGGCGAGCGTGCTAACCACTGCACCGCCGTGCCGCCCTCTTAAATCATTTCTTTAGTAAATATTAAATGAAATACTAAATATTAGAAATCCTTAAGATTTCTTTTCCTGTTTGTGTTAGTGTTAACTAATCACTTTTAGTAGAGAATAAATAAAAGAAAATTAAATACTCTATTTTAAAATGAAATATTATTTTTTGATGTAAAAATGATTTCTGTGATGAATAATATATGCACATTTTATCTATTTTTTATTGTTCATTCACTTTAATGTTAAGTATTTTTCATAGATATAAATTAAGAAGTAAAAAAAAAAAAAAAAATACAAAATCCCAGATGGTTTCCTCCTTTTCTGTGATAAATTATTTATATTTAATTTTTGAATTTAAATGTATCTTCATTTTTTGCTCTATAGACATTTTGCTAGCAGTTTTCTTGTGATATTTGTGTCATATTGTCCACCCTTAGCTGTTATAGCCACAAAGGATGTCCTTTGTGAGAAACCCAGATCATTTCCCCTCCGGGTCTTCCTGCCTGCTGTTGACCTCTAGTGAAACTGGATGTGTATTTCCTGTCTTTGGGTAACCTGTCATCATTCAGAGCAGCATTATGATTATATTGTTGTATTATTAGAAGTATTTATCTGCCATGCTTGTGCAGTGGATATAGTGTTAGTGTGTCACAGCTCCAGGGTCTCTGGTCTGTAGTTAATTATCAGAATATGAAAATGGAATATTTGAAAGATATATTGTCTCTGCTAGAAAAAGGCCACACACTCAGTCATAAAGAGTCATATTGTCAGGTCAGTCTGAATGCTCTCGTGTCACCCATACAGGACTTTGATTAAATAGCGAATGACAGTCAGATGTGAAGGTGGAGACCAGCTGAATAATGTTCCTGCCGCTGGTACGGTTGTAAAAATAACTACAGATGCCATAAAACAGACACACCCACACGCACAGAGACAGATAATAGAGTTGGGGTTATTAGGGAGAGCCACAGTTCAGTTCATTTGAATAAAGATTAATGAGTAATCAGTTGTTTATTTTTTGTACGAAATAAACCTTATCGCCTTAAAATTTTTCGGAACATTGCTATTTTCTCCGTGAATTTAGTTATTATTTTTGCAATTTTTAGTCGAGAAAAACACTTTTTCAGATGGCACGCTGGCGTAATAGTTAGCATGTCCACCTCACAGCAAGAGGGTCCTGGGTTCGATTCCTGGGCTCGGGCGTTTCCATGTGGAGTTTGCATGTTCTCCACGTGCTTGGGTGGGTTTCATCCGGGTACTCCGGTTTCCTTCCACAGTCCAAAGACATGCACATTGGACTAATTGGCTGTTCCAAACTCCCCCCAGGTGTCAATGTGAGTGCGAATGGTTGTGTGTTGGCCCTGTGATGGTCTGGCGAGCTGTTCAGGGTGTACCTTGCCTTCGCCCAGTGTTGGCTGAGATAAGCACCAGCCCCCCCATGACCATAGTAGGAATAAGTTGTTGAACATCCACTACGGACAACAATGTCCACAACATCTGAGTTTGACCTACAACCATTACAGCTCGCAACTTCCATTAGTGCACACGGACATCTTGTCTCCAGATTGCACTTTTTTTTGTGTGTGTTGTCTCACTTTCGCCTCCCTGCTGTGATGTGGGGTCCTCAGTTGCCCATGCACCTCCTCAACACCCCTCCCTTCTCCATCCTTCTCCCAGAAAGGTTGTTCTATTCAGGCTAACTGAAGAGGCCGGTAGGGAGGGAATTCCTTTATGGGGCTGAGTCACAGCTCAGCTCGTTCACCAAAGAGAGGAGGAATGAGAGAAGACGCTTGTGAATGTAAAGATGTTTGGTAGGAATAATGGGATAGTAGGAGAAAAGGGAGGAGGGTGCGAGGAAGGTTAGAGCAAGGCTGGATGGGGTCGCCGGGTGTTTGTATGCTTGACATGGAACACATTCCTCACCACACACACACCCTCCCCAAACACTAAAGCTCATCTTTGGAACATGCTAATGAAAGTTTAGAGCGAGACACTTTATCTTCCTCATAAGAGGAAGGTGTTAAAGGAATATCCCGGTGTTTTTCAACAAAATCTTTATCTGCATAGCTGAGATTTTCAAAGACGCAGGTTATTTATGTGGAATAAAGAATAGGAAGCTGGTTCACTTTGTTGTTTAGTTTATTAGCTGTCACTTTGTGGACCGTGTTTTTGCTGAAAGGTGCAAAATAACATTTTACACTCACTCACTCACTCTCACTCATATGCTGAGCCACTTACTCATATTAGGGTCACAGGGAGGCTGGAGCCTATCTCAGCCGACAATGAGCGAAGCCTGCAAGGCCAACACACACACACAAAACCATTCACACTCTCACCTAGGGCCAATTTGGAACAGCCAGTTAGCCTAATGTGCATGCCTTTAGAATGTGGGAGGAAACTGGAGGTCTTGGAGGAAACCCACACAAGCATAAGAAGATCATGCACACTGCACACAGAAACGCCCGCGACCTGAACCCAGGACCTTCTTACGCTCTATACTAGAACAGCAGAACTTTAATCAAAGTGATGTCAGGTGCGTACTGACTACGACTTTACATGACTTTGAATTTGATTGGAAAATTCTGAACACAACCAAACCCCAATTATAAGAGGGTGTGCACGCTTTGTCCCGTAAAAGAACGGTTTGTGTAGACATGTGTACAGTATATTAACAGTATATTGCATTTTATTAACACTGGTATGTGCAAATAATATTAAGTAATGATGTGGGGTTAAAATTCTGCTTCAGTTAAAGGGGCAGTGCCACGGTTGTTTGAATATCAGCAATGGTGTTCCCAAACAAGACCTAATCATTCATATAGATGGGAAGGTGGAGTACAAAGGATACTACACATGAATTGGATTCATATAATACGTTTCTTAGGGGTTTGCAATGCAATTTCGATCTTTGAAAACTGTTCAGCCCAACAGGATATCAAAAAGTCTATGATGCATTTAATTTCTATTCGTTCCATATCGGGCTGAAAATCTCTCGACTTCTTTTGATTGGTTAGCTGAAAGGTTATGCACCATATATAGGCAAGTATTTTGGACACTCATGGCATATTTAGACAACTTTTCAGCAACAAAATTTGGGTCAGAGTACAACCCCACTGTCTGACTGTCTGTCTGTCTGTCTGTCCGTCACACTTTAGTTTCCGGACGTTTACTTGCCGTGCGCTGAAGCTGGGGCTTTTAAACTTGCTATGATTGTTCTATATTGGCACATTATGAAGTGGTCCTTTCGGCGGGAGCGTCTGGACTCCTGTGGTCTATTTTTTTAGTGGGGCTGCTGGTGTAGTGGTTAGGGTGCTGGGCTCATGACCAAGAGGTTGTGGGTTCAAATCCTGGTTAAACCCCTATCATGCTAAGACAAGGTCTCAACCACAAGTGTGCCTCTTGCCACAAAGCAGTATAAATGGGTACCAGTAAAAAAAATACTGGGAAGGTAACCCGCGATGGACTAGAAGTTGAACTCCTAAGTCGCTTCATGCTACGGAACCCGGGGATAAGCTCTGGCTCTGATGAGCCAGTAGGCTCGGGTGTAAAAGCCCAACAAACTTTACCTTTTACAACCCCTTTTAATTCTTTTTTTTTTTTCCATTATCAGTATTTCTTGAGCTATTTATGAGCAGCTACTCTTATCAGCAATCTAGTTGCAGGAGTTGGGACAAGGCGAGCTAGGGAGCTGTTGGTAGTGCCAGCCTCAGGAGTAATTAATTACAAATATGGCCGAGGAAGAGAAAAATGGATGACGGTCTCTTCACCTCAGAAATTTGACCAAAGATAAGTGATTTCAGCACCATCGTGTACATACACACATAATCCCTTCTCTTTCCCCCCCTCTACATACCCCGTGATGTCTCAGAACCCTACAAAGTTGATTATTCACCAGCATGGCCTTGTTCCAGTCACATGTTTCATGCTGTCTTCATGTTATCATTTACCATTTCTCAGATATAAATAATCATTCCAATACCTCCTTTCCTTTTTCCTCTTTGTTGAAATAAAGACATGTGAAAAAGGAAAGTACAACAATTTTCCAGTTATTCCAGAGGTTCTGACTGCTATAAAACTCTGACATCGGAGACTCCTTCCATAACAAGCACGTTTCTGCTGTGAGAAAGCCGTGACCTTCAGCTCAGTGTCTGGATCGCTTATATTGGACTATTTGGACAAGACGCAGGAGTAGAAACACAGAGTATACTGTAGCACCATACCACACCTTCAGTGGAAAAAGGGGATGTTAACAGATAACTTTCCCATCCATTGTTTTCTGTTTTCGCAGGGTTTTATGCCAGACAGCCCTGCCAAAAGGATTTCAAAAATGAGCCTGTGTTGCTGGAACTGTTTATATTTTATTTAACTCTGAGATCTTTAATATTATATACCCCCTAGCTTACAGTTAGCCCATTTATATTCTAAAATCAATACTTATGATGCTCCCACTCTACCCAAAGCCTAAGAAAGCACAAAGAAGAGCGACTTATTGTTAAATTCCCTCTCTGAGCTATTCATGTAGTGGTCTGTCCCGAAGTGATTTCTGTATTGATATCCCACTCATCACAGCTGAGAAGTGATAATCACATCACATACGTAGGTCTAACCCTGCCTCAGGTGTGTTTTAAACTGGAACAAATCAAATCAGTCCATTACTTCTTGAGCACATGCAACCTTTTTTTTTTATAGGGTTTAACTCTGTACTCACCAAATAGATAAACACTCATTCAGAAATGTACAGCTTCATCAATGAGTCAAAGCTGGTGTTGTGCTGCTGCACCGCCTTGAGCACTTAGGTAAGGTATGAGATACTTCGCAGATTTGGTTTAGGAAAATAATAATTAAAGGGCTTGGATGATATGTGTATGATTTACATACGGAAAGCACAAACCGCTGGCATTTTGAAAAAATAACAAAGTACACAGCACCCCCTGCTGGCCTTGCTGCAATGACACACTTCCAAAAAACTGTCCAATCTCACAATGTTGAAAAATCTTTAAAAAATTCCTGGATCCAGAATTTGATCTGGATCATCTTCAAAATATAATGGAGACTTCCTTGCCCAAAGCCCCACCTCTTTTATAACTTTCATGAAAATTTGCATATAACTCTTTGTGTAATCCTGGTAACAACCAAACAGACTTAGGTAATAAGAGGATGGCAGCAATTGATTTTGATTCCTCTTATACTACAGCACTTGGTATATTGAAATGCCATACTTTGAACCATTTAATGTCACTAAACCACTTACTTCATATTATCACTTACAATATAGCAGTTGTAAACCAGCCTCTGTTTTTCATTTTCATTAATTTGTTCATTCATTCATTTTCTAAGCTGCTTAATCCTAATTAGGGTCGCAGGGAGGCTTTCACCTATCTCAGCCAACACTGGGCGAGGGCGGGGGTAAACCCTGAACAGCTCGCCAGACCATTGCAGGGCCAACACAGATACAACCATTCACACTCACACCTAGGCTCACACAGACTTGTCTCTTGATGTGGCATGTCTGGCATCCAAATTAAAAAACAGCAACGAATCTCAAAACTGTACCGTGTACACAATGCCACAAAGTCACATAATGCAATTTACAGAAAATCTGACTACACCACATTCCCTCATTAAGAATTTAATAGATATTTGTACATTATTTGTATTATTATTATTATTATTATTAGTAGTAGTAGTAGTAGTAGTAGTAGTAGTATTTTATTAACCACCTTTGATTACTTAGGAATATGACCTGGCTGACGTGGACAGTGGCTATGACTAAGAATACCCATCTTATTTACTGTTAGTCCTTTCACAGACACTCTGACGCAGATTACAGTACAAACAGATTTACAGCTCTTAGTAATAGACCTCACACTGACAAATGTGGGATTTAAACCCAGAACTGTCATTATCTGACTGCTCACAAAATCCCGATCTCATCAAGACTAAAGTGCCCACAATGCCCAGGAAACATAAACAGTGTTTTTTTGATGACGATGGCTAAGTGGCAGGTGCAGTTTGTGTAATTAAGAATAGCGGGAGGGGGGGGGGGGGGGGGGAGGAGGGGAGGGGGGGGGGGGGGTGGGGGTGGGGGGG
>JBCNYH010000024.1:8223792-8234883 GCA_039654325.1 Tandanus tandanus
ACACACACACACACACACACACACACACACACACACACACACACACACACACACACACACACACACACACACTAGATCATCATACAGTCTATTTCGGTTCTTGAAATCCCTATTCTCAATCACACTGCTGCTGTTCCAGAGTCTCCAAATGTACTGCAGTTTCTGATTGTCCAGCAGCTCCTGAGCCTTAGAGAGCGTGTACATGCTTTTCAGCTATCCTGGAGCAGGTCATACGAGCCTCCATCAACTACCTGGTGCTTGTCATCCCTCTACAAATGTTAGTACAATCAAATATTAATACTGCTTATAAGGGGTTAACATGACAAGATGCTGTTATGTTATAGATAACCAAAATTATAGAGCCATTAATGTAGTACTGTGCAATGTTATTATTTTCTTTTACTTACATCTTCCACAGGGACGTCTGGGGCACTAGGGGCAGCTATAGTCTCATACATGGGGTTAGTGATATATGGGGTAGATTCAGGTGAGCTTGTATCTTCCTTGTCATCCTCCTGAAAGCAAATGCATATGGAGGTTAAAGTAGAGCTCAAAAGCAGGAAATCAGCCATGGATTTAATCCTGGTGAAATTCTCTTTCAGCATGAAAAGTTGAATGTGATGGTTTAGGCAACAATAAAAAATATAGAATTACCAGATAATCAAATAGCTTAAAACAAGAGCATTAGGGGAGTGCAAACCTCTGCCAAGCTATAATAATTAAATACACAGCACCCACTGCTGGGTCTGCTGTATTACCATGCTTCCAATAGAACCAATGGGATTTATAATATTACATTTAAATCAGATGTGTTTTGAAGGAGATATAATTAGAAAAATTGGAAGTTTGTAAAAATTGTAATAATTTTCTGTGATGTCTGCATCAACCCATATTTCATGACTATGGTGCACTGCTCCCTATAAACTTTTGCTTTTGACTCTACTTACAAACATTATTGCAACCTGGGTAATTTCCTTTCCGTCATTCGGTCTTTGTTTAGTGGTTACATATAGTTTTACTGTCATTTAAATAAAAAAAAGTAAAAATAAATAAATAATATTCATTTGCTGGACCACTTTATCCTATTAGGGCTTTGTAGCGGCAGGAGACTATCTCAGCCGACTCTGGGAGAATGCGGGGTACACCCTGGACAGATCGCCATTCCATTGCACGGTCAACACACACAGAACCATTCTCACGCTCACCTAGGGGCAATTTGGAAGAGCCGACTTGCGTATTGTGCCTGTCTGTGGACTGTGGGAGGAAACTAAAATACCTGGAGGAAACGCATGTAAGCAGGAACATGCAAGCTGCACACAGAAACACCCTCGCTGAGCACGGAACTCGAACCAGGACCTTGTTGATGTCAGCCGGACTTGATAAGCACTATGCCACCGTGCCTTCATTCTTCTTCTTCTTATTTAGTAATGTTACATAAATTTTTTCCATAACTCTGGGGACCAGTTGTGACTAAGACACCCACACCCACACACTCACACACGACACACAAACACACACACACCTACCCTGAAGTAGTGGAACTGGAATGGCTTGGTTTGGCGGTTGTAGAAGTGATAGGCCACGAATACTGCAGCGACAATTAGAATGATTAGCAATATGACACCGATTCCCATTCCTGCTGTATGTGCCTGAGCATTGTGCAAGGGTGCAGGTGGGGCTTTCAGTGGTCCCTGCAGTATATGGATGATCCCATTGGATGCAAGAATATCAGACTCGATGATGTAACGGTCATTCACATATCCCGAAGAAGCCTGAAGAAAGGAAGAGTATTTGTTTTTTGCAATAGTATGAATTGATATAAATATCCATCCTATGATCATCTTATGATAATTTAAAGTGCATTCTTTCATGCATATAGTAAGCATCATGCGGTGGTCTTTAGGTCCAGTCCATTTTTACCTCTGACTGGGGGTTTTGGAGACTAGGAACCCGTTTGACATTCAGGGTGTGTCCTAGATATGATTTAACATGACTGATGTTGAGGAGATCCTGCAGCAAGAGAGCTTTCCCATCTAACAGGTGGAACTCTAAATCTCGGTAGGATAGCGTCTTATTCGAGAGAGAGAGAGAGAGACAGAGAGAGTGAGAGAGAGAGAATTTATTATTGTATTATAAAGGAAGTGTATGTCTGTGTGGTACAGAAACAGTACCTAAGATTAAGTACCTGGTTCTCATAGAGGCCACTGTTATCAGGGACAAACAGAGTGGACCGTGTCGTTATATTGCTGAGGCGGTTCAGAAACACTTGCCCTTTTGATCCAGCTCTGGAATAATTCAGGATTTGCTGGAGAAGACACAAATGTGTGAAATGCAAACCATAGATTTCATCACAGATTTCATGTTTATTTATATTCTGAACCCACTGACTGGAAAAAGGTTGGACTGTGTATCCTTCTGTGGTGTGACCTCATACATAGACCTCATACACTTCATCTCATTCCTACTGGTCATAACATGAATTATATGGAAAAAATTGAGTAAATGTACTTTTAAAGTGAAATTAAACCCAAAGTTAATAAAAACTTGCTTGCATACATACAGTAGTATATGGCCTCATCAAGATCGAGTAATAAACCATCACACACGGGGTGCCACTGTTCTGCGAAAAGTGGGATGGAAGTGATGTCGAAGCAACAGTTGCCACTGAAGTGTTGTCTACTACGAGTAACGTGCCATTAAACTGTGAGGTACACGCTACACCTAACACACTGGTATAAACCCTGTGCTCTTCCCAGATGTCCATAAAGCTTTGTTCATCAACTTTTTGATGTGGAAGAGGTCCGGCAAAAAAGCACTACATTACTAACAACTAACAAAGCACTACAACTCACAAATCAGTAAGTTGAATGTGCATTGTATGTACATGTATTGCATGTACCCGTGTATGTACCACACTATCATATAAATGAGTAGACGCCTGTCTGAGTGATGTAAATGTAATGTAGTATTATGTGCAGATGTGCATAGCCTTGTTTTAGTCAGAGGATCACTAGTTTATATCTGATTTGTTAGTTTAATATCTGTATACTGTTACTTTTGCTGGCATTTTGCCTTTTTGAAACTGATGTGTCTACGTTATTTTCTCCTGATTTCACACGCTTTCACTCATTTACTTGCTGAACCACTTACTCCTACTAGGGTAACAACTTACCAGTCCATTGTAGGGCCAACACACACTCACACCTAGGGGCAATTTGGAATAGTCAGTTCTAATGTGCGTGTCTTTGGACTGTTGGAGGAAACAGGAATACCTGAAACCCAGAAACCCACGCAAACACACAGAAACACCCAAACCTGGGAATGGAACTTAGGACCCTCTTGCTGTGAGGCGGACATGCTAACTACTACACCACCCTGCTGTCGATTTTATACTCTTGCAAGAGTGAAATGAAGTACAAATGGTGGTCTTTGCACACAGGATAATGCAGATTTTCTAATGCATTTTAGCAAACTGCAACTTCATTGATGTAAGTAAAAACCACCTGATGATGAAAATATACATATTTTAAGTGTAACAGGAGAGCTTGGAAGGAATAATCTTTCATTTCACTTAAAGAACAAGTTGCAGTGTTACTGCATGGTATTTAGGTTCCATGATTCGGATTTCAAAAGTTTTCAGGAGACTTTTTTTTTTTTTGCATAACCTGCAGTATTTAGTATTCCATGCAGCAGTAAACCCATGAACCTTTTTTTTTTTTAGAAGTTGAAAAGGTGTGTAGATTTGTGGAGAGCTATTATACTCACTGAAAGAAAGTTGGAAAAGTTGGGCTTGGTGGTGAGAACCTGCAGGATGTTGCCAGTACATGAGTATCCATCACCAATGTAGCCGATTTTACACTCACACTTTATGTCTGAAAAACAACCATGTGCAGTTAGGTGGATATGTGGACAAATGCTGTATTATAACACGCTTCATCCCAAAATTTAAAAAAGACATTGACTAACCCTAATTACCTAAACTCACCCCAGAAATACTGAAAATCAACACCATACCCAAATACTAATCCCCACGCCATGTGCTGGAGAAGACTTTATGGAGTAGTTACATTTTTCTGTAATCAGTTCAAGACGTCGGTGAGAAATGAACCCGACACTGGATGTAAATAAACGTTATGTTGCTTAAGTTTGTTGAAACATTGACATGATGATTACATGCTGTAAGCAAGGATAAAGGCGGAACAACAACATATTCGTGTGTGCACCTTTTGTTTGGCTGGGCAGTGGATTAAACAGTCTATGTATGCTGATCAAAAACGTGTGTGTGGATGCTTTAGCTTATTACATACCATATTCTAACATAACTACCAGGACTAAGCTACACAAAGGTAAACAACATACAAAAAAAAAAAAAAACAACATTTAATACACATTAATATTCAAGATAATGAGTCCCCATCTGTTGTAAGGATTATTAAAATGAACTCAATCTAAAACCAAAGTACACACTGCCTTTAAGATGTTACACATTGAAGGTAGGGTGTAATGAGAGATTTATTTGATGTGTAATAAGTCAAACGGACATACCTTTGATCCGGTAACAGAATGTGTCCCAGGTTTTACTCAGATTTTTCTCAGTGCCATAGTCCACTATGCCCACATGGCCAGATCCACAGTTAGGATTGGAGTAGCTCATGGGATAAGCCACTCGATTCTGTGCAAGCCACCCAGCTGAACACATGGTATAACCTGCCTGCAGAACATCCAAACAGGATCACACACACCTCAATGCATAATAACATGAATGTGCTTGCTTGAATTTATACATACCTGCTGTGCATATGAGAGCTGTGTATAGGTAGCAATGACGCCTCCTGCCTCCTTACAGGCCTCTTGAGCCTCTGTGTAATTCAGTTTGTATACCCCCAGTGGAGAACGGTGGTGGAAGACGCCAACAGTTTTATCTGAAATGAAGCCGACCAAGACTAGCCATTAGAAATCAGAAAAAACCCCAGTATGTTGGACTAAATGGCAGTATGTTGACATCTTGGTGAGTTTGTAAAAGATACATAGTGAAATAGTGAAAACACCCACCCTCGTAGTGCAGGTCAGTGCACTGGGCGTCTAAATGACACTGGCCATTATCCACCATACAACGGTTCACTGGAAGCGCCTTGAGTTCACATGTCAGCCCGTCACCTACGAAGTTCGTTTTACATTGACACTTTCTTTTCCCCTGTAGTTAAAATAAATAAATAAATAAATAAAAATAGATACAGTTGAATTTCTTACAGTCTGGAGAAAATAGTACTGGTCACATGTTAAAACTATACACTCCTGTATTGCAAGTGTTAACTCTTCAGGAGTAGCTACTTGAACTTAGCCACATTTTCAAGACAATATTATAAAATACATTGAACCATGTGCTTAAAACCAACAACTCACAAACCAGTCTACTGAAGTCAAAAATCTAATGTACCAATGAACTAATGTTGTTGTAGAGATGTGGTGATGAGGTTTGCTCACACCCCTCATTGTTCAGCAGCAGCTGAACACGGAGTCATAATTATCCATGCACAAAAATCAGAAGCTGTCTAATTTATGACAGTCTGTGGATAAAATTATGATTTTTTTTATACTGATAAGATGAGTTCTATTCCAAGAGCAGCATGCAATGCCTGTCTACTTGGATAAAGGGTTAAAGTGATCATCATAAGTTCATTCATGGTTCATTTTCTGAACCGCTTATTCCTAATTAGGGTCGTGGGGAGGCTGGCGCCCATCTCAGTCGACTCTGGGCGAGGGCAGAGTACACCCTGGACAGCTCGCCAGGCCATCGCAGGGCATCATCATTAGTGCCACCACTATATACCTTGATCAGGTACTGGTGGCTCAGTGGTTAGGGCTCTGGATAACTGATCCAAAGGTTAGGGGGTTCAAGCCCCAGTACCACCAAGCTGCCACTGTTGGGGCCTTGCTTAAGGACCCAACAGTGGCAGCTTGGTGGTACTGGGGCTTGAAATGGAAATGGACCTGACATCATGAAGTACCTACAAGATAGGTTTTCCCCCCAACATGAATGAAAACTGCACGACAAGGGTCTATGATGGCATTTTTCCAAATTTGCCAAATCAGTGAGGGCAGTGTTGGCTCAGTGGTTAAAACTTTGGCTTACTGATCCGAAGGTCAGGTGTTCAAGCCCCACTACTACCAAGCTGCCATTGTTGGGCCCTTGAGCAAGGCCCTCAACTCTCAATTGCTCAACTGTATAAAAAATTATAGATGAGTCGCTCTGGATAAGGAAACCTAGCAAATGCCGTAAATGTAAAAGTTCTGTCATGGATATATTGTGTACCTCTTGTGTGAGGTATGTAGTAGGGGCTTAAGTCAGTAGCTAGCATGTGTTAGCTCTGATAGGTAATTTCCATCTTTGACTAGAGAAATCATACAAGTCCGTGTATGCAACAATAATGTCTCGTGTGTGTATGTGAACACTTCATTACAAGCCTTAAAATAAGAGAAAGAAATCTGCTCACGGGTCCAGTCATGGTGCAGGTGGCATGCTCACTGCAGCCACCGTTGTCTTTTTTGACGCACAGGTCCACTGGCGAACAGACAAATCCGTCTCCTGAAAAGTCTTTAAGACACGTGCAGTTCACTTTATCTCCTTTCTGGGTGCATTTGGCATTTTTTGAGCAGCCACCATTCCAGAACTGGCACATATCCATTACTGGAGGAGAGAGAACACGGGTAGAAATGAGGCGATGTTGTGATTAACAGGAATGTTCAGATGAAGATCATGCTTTGTTTCTAAAGAACGAGAAGAAGAAACCAGAACAAAGCAAAATGTTCACCTGTACAGGTGATTCCATCTCCCTCATAAAATGGCTTACACACACAGGTGTTGTTCTTAGTACACACTGCCTTCATGTGGCATGAAGGTAAACACAAAGGACCATCAGCTACAGAAACAGAAACAAAACCAGCAGTTGATGAACATCAATGCGGACATCTCAAACAGCATTTTTATATGAATACAGGCTCCGGCTGCCAAACATGCACACCGCCTAATTTACATACTTAATTTATGTTCACATTGTGGACCAGTCCAGCCCTCCTCACAGAAACAGGAGCCTGTTCCTTCTCGAGTCTCATCACATGTTCCATGCTCGGTGCAGTTACAGGCTACGGGGAAAGAAAGTAAATGATGCTCCCATGCTAGAATTATTTTAACATGAATGATTCATCATAAACATCTCTAAATTCAAAGTGCAAAAGTTTACACCCCTGCAGTCTCTAAGGGACTAATCCAAAAATTAGTACATTCTTCACAGGAACGGTGCAATCTGATCTGATCTAATAGTGCTGTTAGGGTTGCGGGGAGGCTGGGTGAAATCGGGGTACACCCCAAACAGCTAGCCAGACCATCGCAGGGCCAACACACACAACCATTCACACTCACATTCACGCCTACAGGCAATCAACCACCCAGCCTAATATGCATGTCTTTGACTGTGGGAGGAAACCGGAGTGCCTGGAGGAAACCCACACAAGCACGGGGAGAACATGCAAACACCGCACAGTAACAGCTGAGCCCAGGAATCAAACCCTGGACCTTCTTGCTGCGAGGCGGACATGCTAACCACCACACCACAGCTCACTCATAACTCTATTAATACAATTATTTGAAGAGTTTGCAAAAACAGATAAGTGCAATTATTTTAAATATGAGAAAAACAACTTTTTTTTAAAGCTACTGAAAAAAAGTTTTTGAAAGCTACTGGAAAAAGTTTTTTTTTTGTAAAGCTACTTAAAAATAGTTTTTCTCATAATTAAAAGAATTGGACATATCTGTTTTTGAAACAAACTCTTCATTCGTTCTTTTATCTATCTTCACTAAGCACTTTTCTGTAGTCAGGGTTGCTGTGGATCCAGAGTCCATCCAGGGAACACTGGGTGAAAGCCACGAATACACCTGGTGATAAGACCCCACACACATGCAATATGTACACATGCATTCATAACTAGGGGCAATTTCGTTTAATTATTAGCCATCCCAGCTACCCACATGTGTTTGCAAGCTGAGAGCCCAGAGGACATGGATATGTGGAGAATATAGAGCAAACTCTCCACACACAGGACTCTGGAGTTGTCGGATTGGTAAATCTACCACCCCCTTCCCCAGGTTGATCATTTTTATGCAAACTTCAGCACTCAGTATGATTTACAAGTGGTGCATGCTTGGAAGTGTTCGAAAAGCACACCTTTACAGTCAGGTCCATAGTGGCCTTCAGTGCACAGCTCACAGGCCACACCCTGAAACCCTGCATCACATGTACAGGTGCCGTTTCCTAAATGATCGTCATCACACCGCCCATGGTTACTGCATGGAGATTTAGGCCCTCCAGGACAGGCTGGAGAAAATGTATTTATGTTAATATCACAAAAGAATTATTATTATTATTATTATTATTATTATATACAAAACTATTCAAATGTTATAATGTGAAATAGCTAAGAATAGCCTGAAAAATAATTGAATTTTTTTTTTTTTTGTGATGTACAGCTTACCGAGACAGTCCCTGCCATAGTAGCCTGGGCAGCACTTGGGTTTCCATATCACCATGGAGCACACAGACTGGCATCCAGAGTTCACAGTCAAGTAACGTTTTGGAAGGTCGCAGCTCAGTTTTGTCTGTGTTGAAATCAGATCTTCATAAATCGCCAATGAACTGATGCTTACTCTGGAGATTAGCATATTAGTACTAGTACTACACAAATGTTTATGAATGTATTGTCATTGTTATTTATTTATTAATTTGCTGAATCACTTGATCCTACTTTGGGACTCAGGAAGGCTCAGCCGACTCTGGGTGAAGGCGGAGTACGCCCTGAACAGCTCTCCAATCCACACACACACACACACACACACACACACACACACACACACACACACACACACACCCATTCACTATCACACGCACACTTAGGGGCAATTTGGAACAGCCAATTAGATAATGTGCATGTCTTTGGTCTGTGGGAGGAAACTGGAGCATCCAGAGGAAACCCACGCAGGAGAACAAGCAAACTCCACACAGAAACGACCTCAGTGATCCTGAGACTTGAACTCAAGACCTTCTTGCTGTGAGGCAGATGTGCTAACCACTCTGCCACATTCCATCATGTGTACCGGTGGCCGGTCCGTTCCCCTGACCTCACCCCTTGTGATATTTTACTGTGGTGCGACCTTAAATCACGAGTGTATATCCATCAACCCCCAAACTCTCAAAGCCCTTAAGGTTGCTATTCGGTAGGAGATCACCGCTGTTCCACCCTACATGACCCGTCGAGCTCTGGTAGGCTTCAGAAGAGTGTGTAGACAATTTTTTAAATTTCACTTTGAAATGTGGAAGGTATTTTTTTGGGTCACCCTGAGTCTATGCAAGTAATATAGACCAAAAGAATCATAACTTACCTTTGGTTTGGTTACAGAAGGGCAATCAGTGACTGTGTAAGCACAACTTCTGCAGGGCATCTGACAACAACAAGGAAAATGGAGAACAAATTTAATTGCTCAACAATCAAAAACGGCTGTTATCTATAGGTAAAAAGCTAAGATAATAAGCTAAGCAACTGAACTCTGTAATGAAGCTGATGTCGATGTAGCAGGTTTTTAGACTGTTTTTCCTTAGATGGAATTGAGGCTTTAGTCATAGTGGAGGGAATTATAAACAGTTCCATATACCAAGATACCAATTTTGGCACAGAGCCTACAGGCCTCTGTTAAAGATCTGAAGATGAAAAGGAATTTCAGCTTTCAGCCTGACAACAACAACCCAAAGCACGCCTTTCGACAAAAGAATCTCTTACTCTCACTCATTTGCCGAACCGCTTAATCCTAATATCGTTGCATGGAGGCTTCTGACTACCCCAGCTGACACTGGGCGAAGGCGGGGTACACCCTGAACAACTCACCAGACCATTGCAGAGCCAAAACACACACAACCACTCACAGATTCACTCGCACCTAGGGGCAATTTGGAACAGAATAACGGCTTCACTGGAAAAATATTTCAATGTCCCTGTCGGAGCCCAGTCCTGAATCCAAAGGAAAATCTGTGGGGTGACCTGAAGAAAGCTGTGCACAGATGATACCCTTACAATCTGAAAGATTTGGAGGGATTTTGCAAGGAAGAATGGGCAAAGATCGCTAACTTAGGGGGTAGCTGTGGCCTAATGGTTGGAGAAGCCGGTTTGGGATCGAAAGGTTGCAGGTTTGATTCCTGAACCGGCAGGAAAAATGAGTGGCACTGGCGGGGGAGTGAACAGCACTTTCCCCTTCTTCTACCTTCATGGCTAAAGTGCCCTTGAGCAAGGCACCGAACCCACAACTGTTCCCTGGGTGCTGCAACGTGGATTGTGTGCGCTCACTTTGGATGGGTTAAATGGAGAGGCAAATTTCCCTCGCAGGATTAATACACTATATCAAAATCAAAATAAAAAAAGATTAAGTCAAAAAGACTGAATACTGTTTAAGGGTGCCTCAACAAACGATCAGTTTACAGGTGTGTATATTTATTCAAACAGGTCATGTATGACGTTATTTCAAAGAGGAAAGACTTCTATTATGGCATATTTTTGCATTCTAGCCTACTCCCATATTAAAGCGTGGTACTACTACACAAAATGAATAAAGCCTCACCCCTCATCTGCACCCCATAATTACCCCTATAACCCTCTACACTTCTACTGTAATGGGTTTTAGTTTGCACTATCAGCAATTCTGAACTGAACTACATATCAGCACTATGCCAAGAACCAATAGACAGAAGACTTACAGTAATGTCTACAACGTCCTTCTCATCACAGCGTCCTCCCAGGCTCGGTGGTGTCAGCAAACAATCAATACCATAAACGAGGCCTTCTTTGAAATTCAGATTCCTCTTTACAATCCGACAACTTTTATCATTGACATACAGCTCCCCCTAGAGGAGTAAGAGAAAAGTATTAATATTATGCAGAGTAGGAACCTGTAAACAGTTCCTCTAAGCAAGTACTTCCTGGCATTTTTCCAGCATATCTACCTATCGGTCTGTCTATCTATCTAACGATTTATCTATAGGTATTATATAT
>JBCNYH010000024.1:8290798-8301771 GCA_039654325.1 Tandanus tandanus
CAATGTTGTTGCACATCAAGACGGGTCGTGGGTTTCCTCTGGGTACTCTGGTTTTCTCACACAGTCCAAGCCCACATTAGGCTGAGTGGCTACTCTTAATTAGGTGAAAATGTGAGTGTGAGTAGTTGTTTGTGTTAGCCCTGAGATAGAGCTTGGCAAGCTGTATGTACAGCTTCCCCAGTGACCCTGACAGATAAGCAGTGTAGATAACGGATGAATGAATGATGAATGCATGTGACGACTTCTATACCCAAACACTAGGTGTCCTGGTTTGCCTCTGCAGTTTGCCACACCTGGGTCTGGTGTGTGCTCCTGATTAGAGAACCTTCATTCTGGGATCTGACAATCACTGGGAAGAGTTCCTGTTCCTGGATGATCTCCTTTCATTATCTTTGGATGCGTTGGGTTGTTTTTGTTGAGATTAATGTATTAATTTTGAATGTTGTAAAGAAAAAATAATTGTTTTTGTAAATGCTTACTCATGTTGTTTCTCTTCTCATTCACAGTTCCTGAAGCGTGCTGTGACAGCTTAATGCTTCACAATAATGTTAATGCTTTATTTGATATATTAAATAATGAAACATTTACAAACAAATAAACCCGATTATTTCCCCAGGAACTGGTGGGGATGCAAATGTTGGTAGATATCTATGTGTGTGTGTGTGTGTGTGTGTGAGTGTGTGTGTGAGTGTGTGTGTGTTTCTGTAAGTAAACTCACTGCTTGTGCTGATTTGAAAGCCCTGTTCTTTGGCACAAACACAGTGAATGGTCCAAGTGAGGTCAGAGGCCAGGACATGACGCCCTCTGAAACCAGAACATAGCAAAGTTGTGAAACTCCGACCAAAAAAACAACAAGAAAAAACCCCAAAATCTGCTGACCATTGTAGAGCCCAACTCTAAAATGACTTGATCTCCAATAGCTTTCATGTCCTTACCAAACAGACTGATGGCACTGGACAGCTCAGCGTATGAGTTGCTTGTGGGGTCTGTGTTCAGCTCTCGAAGACGCTGGATTATGTTGCCAAAGCAGATTTTTCCGTTGCCAAGGAAACCGTCATGACATTTACACCTGTCGGGGAATATGTCCAAAAGTAAATGTTTGTTTGTTTACTATAGGGTTATATTAGTGGGAACACACACTCGCACATCCATGCACCAGCTTCAAGTAAACCTACTCCACAGTTTCTGGCGCCACTGTCGCACAATCTGCATACTTATGGCAGGAATCTGGTTTACACGCATCTCTCAGACTGCAGCCTACTCCTGTGACCATCTTCTCAAACCCTTGTAGACATTCACAATGAGCCTAAAACAAACCCCACACACATAATGATGTGTTTTTGTATGTACAGCTAACGCAATTAATGACAACTAATATATTAAAGTAAACATATTACAATAAACAATTACCTTTCCAGGTCCATCATATACACATTGCGAGGAGTTGCTTTGGCAGCCTCCGTAGTCGCTTTGGCAGGGATCAATGGGCATACACACCAGCCCATCTCCCTGATACCCTTCTGCACATGTGCATGTGTGTTGGTTGGGCCCGGTATGCCCACACATTGCATGTTCGTGGCACACACGCCTCTGGCATGGATTAATTGCTGTAAATAGTACCAGCCGTTAACAAGGAAGAAATAAAACACTTTAAGGTGTGCTGTTTTAGGAATATAATCAAAAGCAAGTGATATGATGCAAGCTGCAACAGGGGAGGTACTTTTACACCCCCAAAAAGTGGTCTCTTATACGTAATATGCTGCTTTCTTTACTGACATACTGTACAAACTTTTTTTATGTAACATTTCATTTTGTGCTGGAAAACTAATGTTTGGAAATCTAAAGAGTGTTTGTATTAACTTGCTAATTTACGAGTTCTAAAATAAAAATCTATAGCAAACTTTATACTAAAAAAACGTCAGGACCTCACTGCTTAGACTGCTTAGACCCAACCCCGGATCAAGCGGAAGAAGACGATGATGATGATGATAATGATGATGATGATACTAAAAAAAAAAAAAATAGGGTGCCTAAGACTTTTGCACATTACTGTAACTGTACATTAATGTATAAAATAAAGAATGTCACACTGTCACAGTCCTGTTCACAATGTACACCTCGGGCCTCCAGTACAACTCGGAGTACTGCTACGTGCAGACGTTTGTAGACGACACTGCTATTGTGGGACGTATCAGGAGCAGACAGGAAGAGGAGTACAAAAAAGTAATCCAGGACTTTGTTTATGGTGCGACTCCAACCACCTTCATCTCAACACCACAAAAACAAAGGAGATGGTGGGGGACTTCAGAAGACCCAGACCTCACCCTGAGCCAGTGACAATCAGAGGTGAATTTGTGGAGATTGTACAGACGGACAAATACCTGGATGACCAACTGGACTTGACTGTCAACACTGATGCTCTGTGCAGGAAAGGACAGAGCCGTTTGTACCTTTTTCAGAAGGCTAGCATCCTTCAACATCTGCAAAAAACTGCAGCAGATGTTTTACCAGACGTTGTGGCGTGCGCCGTCCTGTACGCGGTGGTTTGCTGGGGGGCAGCATTAAGAAGAAGGACACTTCACAACTGGACAAACTGGTGAGGAAGGCTGGTTCAGTAGTTGGCATGGAGCTAGACAGCAAAACATCTGTGGCTGAGCGACAGGGCGCTGAGTAGTGTCAATCATGGACAATCCACTACATCCACTGCACAACATCGTCTCCAGACAGAGGAATTTTAAATGTAATTGTAAATGTAAATGTAATTTTTGGAGGCAGAAAATCAGCGAATAAAGTAAAACAAAAATGCTGCTGTTAAAGTTAGATGTCATCATCCACAGAAAAACCCTTAAGGCTGCCATGTCACAAAAAATAGATTAAAAAGTTAGAGGCTCATACGCCACTGCTCAGATTCGCACAGAATAAAAAAACACCACACAATCTTACTCTTTCACTGGGCAAAACAACACCAGGCATTAATGGAAACATGGAACATGAACTTGTTAAACAGATAATTTAACTATTAAGACAGGTGATACAAATGAACCCGGAAATCAGCTTGTGAATGGCACTGGCAGTGAAAAGAAAACGCATTGGTAACTTGTCCTGTTTTCGCTCTTGACTGTGGTCAGGGAATGCAGGGGAGAATTATTTATTTATTTCCTCCTGGGCTGAAGTGGTTTCAGCCCTGAAAGGAGCTGCTCTTCTCTTATAACACCAACCTTGAGCACTTATCAATAGAGATATCTATCAGAGCGCTGCCTTTAGGCCGTGCCTAACTCTATATATTATGATATGTGCAAATCTTTTTTCTCGTTACTTTTTTGGGGTGTAGAGATTAATTCCTTGCAGATCCATCACAAGAATACTTACAGGTACACTGAACTCCATCCCCGAAGTAACCAGGTTGACATTTGCACATCAGCTTTCCAGAAGTTATGTCTTCAAAGCAGCGTGAATTAGAACCACAGCGCAGAGCAGCACAACCTGGGAGCTCTGTAGGAGTACCACAGACACTTATATAGATGATTTTTACAAAAGACATTGCTGCGAACTAGCATTACAGAGCAAACAGATTTGTTTATGAATTTAAAGACATGATTTAAAAAATTTTGTTATAAGTACTATAAACCCCATACAGGCCTAACGAGCAAGGCTGTGGTGATGGTGGTCAGCTAAAACTCCCTGAGAGCTATGATTTTGGTGCTTTTGTTACGTTATTTGAACATTTTTACAGAGGGCATAGTGGTTGGCATGTCCGCCACACTGCAAGAAGGTCCTGGGTTCAAGTCCCGGGCTCAGCGAAGATGTTTCTGTGTGGACTTGGTCCTCCCTGTGCTTGTTTGGGTTTCCTCCCACAGTCCAAAGACATGAGCATTAGGCTAATTGGCTATTCCAAATTGCTCCTAGGTGTGAGTGTGAATGCTTGTGTGTTGACTGTGCGATGGTATGGTGAGCCATTCAGGGTGTTTCCCACCTTCACGCAGTATCGGCTGAGCTAGGCTCCAGCCTTCTCACTACCCTAGTAGGGTTAAGCGGTTCAGCAAATGAGTAGTTAAGTGAGTTTTATTGAGATGTGTATTTTTAGTAGATCTGGCAACCCTGGCACTTAATTGAAAAGGAACTCTTCCAAGTGAAACATACCCTGGTCACAGTCTGTCCCTGTGTATCCTGAAAAGCAGGTGCACTGTCCATTCCCTGTCACACCACTGTTACAGAGGCCATGCTTACAGGTGCACACTAAACAACACACACACACACACACACACACACACACACACACACACACACACACACACACACACACACAGTAGTTAAGCTTTAAGAACAGCAACCACTCCTGGATTATTAAAGTAGGATGGATGGCTTTAGGTTACCGTTGCTGCACGTGGGTCCGTACCGGTTCTCTTCACATTTCTCACACGCCGTTCCCACAAATCCGGCCTGCACAACAGGAAATGCATGGATGCCACGAATCAATCAGCTGCACTCTGATACTCAGCCTGTGTGTGTGTGTGGGGGGGGGGGGGGGATACTTACTTTACAAGTGCAATTCCCGGAGCCCCCGATACCGTCAGAGCAAACCCCGTTATTATTACATGGAGTAGCCGCTGACCCTGGACACTCTACAACATCACAAACATTTATTCAGGGATAATAAATATAGTACATGTATATTACATACTACAAGCTGGATATATGGTACACCGTTATGTATAACACACAGTGACAAATATTTTCAATATTGATGAAATAATTTGATTTCCAAAAGGGACCATAATCCTAGATAGACCACCCAAGGTGCAACACCTTACTCCTCACAGCATAAACACCTGTGTATGTGTGTGTGTGTGTGTGTGTTCTATACTGACCCCCTCTTTTCCTACACTTCCCACTATTATTTCTGTCAACAGTTATCTTTCTGCACCACCATGTTTTGTCTTCCTGTCTCTCTCGCTCTCTCTCTCTCTCTCTCTCTCTCACACACACAAACACACACACACAAACACACACACTTTCATCTAAATGGCTATATTTAATTTCTTAGAGAGAATTTAGCACAGCATGAACACAATTGCTTAGTGAAAAACTGCTTATTAAAAGTAGAAGTCTTATAAAAACATTGACCATGAAAACCATGAAATAAAGCAACCTCAAAAAAGAATACGCAAATAATACTGAATCAAAAAACCTGAATTAGATTATCCTAAATCAAAAGCTCACCGGTCAAAGATCCTGAACCAGAAAATAAATAAAGAAAAAAGAAAAAAGGAAAAAGGATTAAAAATAGTGTAAAAATAGAATTAAATAATTCTAAATAAGAAAAATCCTTCATTAAAAAAATCCTGAATAAACGATACTGAGTTAATGAATCCACAGTTTTAAAAAGCCTGAATTCGGAATAGGGGGAAAAAATCTAGAATAAAAAAATTACTTAATCACTGAACCTTAAATACAATAATAATAATAATAATAATAATAATAATAATAATAATAATAATAATAATAATAAAGGAATAAAATATTTCTTAATAAAACTATCTTAAATCAAAGGATCATCACTTAAAGAACTCTTTTTTTTCATTTTTTAATTGAAGAAATCTGAATGTAAGAATAATAAAATATTATAAATCAAATAATTCTAAATCCTACAAGTCCAAAACCTGGACTCAAAAATAAATAAATAAATAAAATAAAATAAAATCAGATAATTTTAACCAAATCATTTTTACCAAATAATGAATCAAAATGTAATCTATCCGATTTTTTTCTCCACATGATTCATTTATTCATACATGCATGTCGTGCAGCTAATTTTTTCCCCATGTTGGTCTATTATCTCATACGATCATGTTACATGTGGGTCCATGTCTGTGTTCCCCAGTACCTATGTTTCCTAACCCTAACCCTAACCCTATTAATATTGAAAATGTGAAATCACTAATATTCCATAAATCGTTACTTTGAAGATCCATTAATTTGATAAGGACCGGAGAACATAGGGATTGGGGAACATGGGAACTGGGGAACATGGGAACTGGGGAACATGGGGACTGGGGAACATAGGGACTGGGGAACATGGGAGCTGGGGAACATAGGGATTGGGGAACATGGGGACTGGGGAACATAGGGACTGGGGAACATGGGAACTGGGGAACATGGGGACTGGGGAACATGGGGATTGGGGAACATGGGGACTGGGGAACATAGGGATTGGGGAACATGGGGACTGGGGAACATGGGGACTGGGGAACATGGGGACTGGGGAACATGGGAACTGGGGAACATGGGGACTGGGGAACATAGGGACTGGGGAACATGGGAGCTGGGGAACATAGGGATTGGGGAACATGGGGACTGGGGAACATAGGGACTGGGGAACATGGGAACTGGGGAACATGGGGACTGGGGAACATGGGGATTGGGGAACATGGGGACTGGGGAACATAGGGATTGGGGAACATGGGGACTGGGGAACATGGGGACTGGGGAACATGGGGACTGGGGAACATGGGAGCTGGGGAACATAGGGATTGGGGAACATGGGGACTGGGGAACATGGGGACTGGGGAACATAGGGACTGGGGAACATGGGGACTGGGGAACATAGGGCTGATCCCGTTACATGTATGGGGTTTTTCTAGAAGGGAAACTTTGAAAAAGCAACATCACAGAATCACACAGGAAATCTGATCTATTTCCTGGAAGGCTCTACTAAACCTTAAAACACATGACACTCACAACATTTACCTCCCTGTGATTTATGAGAAGCTGATATGAGAGAAAAGGAGCGTGACCAAGTGATCTTTCTATACACCGACAGGAAGTGTTGGAAACGAGAGTTTTACACTGAGACTGTCAGCACATTTTTTTTTATTACTGAGGACATTTTCTTATTTTGTACAGAGTGACTTAGCACTTAGCACACTCTCTCTCCCTCACTTTTACACACACTCTCTCTCCCTCACTTTTACACACACTCTCTCTCCCTCACTTTTACGCACACTCTCTCTCCCTCACTTTTACACACACACACACACACACACACACACACACACACACACACACACACACACACACACACACACACAGAAAGAGAGCAAGAGAGAGAGACGGAGGGAGAGAGAATTTTTTGAAATGCTAAACATAACTATTTTTGTACGACAAACTATCTTTTTTTCCTCCTGCTCAAAGGGAACTGGCTCTTCCTTGTTTTGTGTGCCATCAGCTGTTAGCTATCTTGTGCTTCCTGTCAAAATATTCCCTCAGTGTCCTCCAAAGTGGAGAACAAGAAGGAAATGCCATCTCCAATCAACAGAGATAACAAGACAGAGGAAAGACATTTTTTTTTTTTAACTGAGAGCCCAAACATATCCCTATGGGTGGAAGCGATAAATGTGAACTGTAGATATTATTAGTGGATATTACACTCATATAAAATATTATAAAATGATGAATGAATTAGTCAGCACACAAACGTAGGATAATTTGAAAATGTTACCGAGACAGCTGTAGCCCCAGTACCCTGAACAGCACTGTTCTTCCACCACATCTTTGAAACATTTGTGTGAGCAGCCAGGGAGGGTGAGCGTAAACGATGGCGATGTTTTTATTTGGTACCTTGAAGTATAAAAGAACAAAAAATACCTCTTTAAAGCCATTCAAGTGACAGTAATATTATGAGTCGTACATCTTAAATCCTGTGAAAAAATATGACATTTAAAAAAAAATCATAGTATCATTTTGAGGGTCTTTCATTAACATAATTAATTATAATGCAGCTAATTGATACTTCTTCTACACTCAAATCTACTATCACTCACTTATTTGACGAACCCCTTAATCCTACTAGGGTCACGGGAAGGCTGGAGCCTATCCCAGCCGATGCTTGGCGAAGGCCAGATTCACCCTGAACAGCTCACCAGACCATCACCATCCAACACACACAACCATTCACACTCACTCTCACACCTAGGGGCAATATGGAACAGCCAGTTAGCCTAATGTGTGTGTCTATATATGGGAGGAAACCGGAGTTCCCAGAGGAAACCCACACAAGCACAAGGAGAACATGCAAACTCCACCCAGGACTCAAACCCAGGAATTTCTGGCTGTGAGGTGGACTTGCTAACCCCTACACCACCGTGCCGCCCCACTTAAATCTCATTCTAATCTAATATTACAGAAAGAGGAAACCTCTGAACTCTTTCAACTCTGAACTGTTTCCTTTCTATCTGTACATTACACTCATTCACTCACTCGTTCGCCAAACCTCTTAATCCTGGGCGAAGGCGCACAGGCCATGGGCGAAGGCGGGATATAGCCTGAACAGCTCGCCAGACCATCGCAGGACAAAACACATAACCATTCACACTCACACCTAGGGGCAATTTGGATCAGTCTATTAGCCAATCGTGCATTTCTTTGGTTTGTGGAAAGGAAACTGAGGAGAACATGCAATCCCCACACCGAAATGCCCAGGAATTGAACCCAGGACCTGCTTGCTGTGAGGCAGACATGCTCACCACTACGCAACCATGCCGCCCCCTGTACACAGTTAAATTCTTTTCTTCACACATCTGAAGTTGTTAGGATCGGCTGTTTGGGATCAAAGTACATGTTCCTCCGTGATGCAGGTCCCCTGGAGCAGAGATGATTAAGGGGCCTTGCTTAAGGGCCCAACAGAGGCAGCTTGGAAGTGCTGGGGTTTGAAGTGCTAACTTTCTTATCAGTAACTCAGATCCTTTACTGTTGACACATCATACTAACACACGCACACACACACACACACACACCACACTGTATATTTATTTATTTATTTTTTGAATTTATATTTTACATTTTATATACGAATTTATATTGTTCACCAATGAACACCAATGATGTCTCTGACATCGCCTTACTAAAATGTTAGATCATTCTTCCTTTATTTGCACATACTTTAATAGCAAGGATGATACATTCTAGATGGTAACTTTAAATAAGACAGATTTCACCCGCAGGGAAATATAATCAGTGCTGCCTACACTGAAACACTTGATTCTAATTTTGTGGATTTTTTCTATGTAACTGATCTGTTTTTCATATTTAAATAATAAAAGTTAATACAAAATGACATGTTTTATTCATCATGTGTCAAATTATATCACCTTTATTTGTAGGCACTTAACAGGGAGGATGAAATGAGTGTTTGCTTAAAAATGTTGAACAATTTCCATGAAATGTACTTTATTCATTTATTTATTTATTTATTTACTTACTTATTTTTTAACTGTACATGATTCTTTACATATTCTCCACATGATATCATAGTTTAATTCACCTGTGACATTTTAGGACATAGTTTTTCACAGGAAACATTTTCACATACTATTTGTGCAGTGATATATGTATTATTGTTTTCTGTGTCTATATACATGTCTTCAAATATTAGTTAGTTAGGAAAAAAATTTCAAAGCATAAAAATGCTACATAATTTTCACCCAAACAGATTTAGTATGAGAGATTAAAAGCATTTTATTTTCATAAGATCCTTAAAACTAGCCTTCTAGACTATAAATCTGAAGAAATTACTCTTCTACTGTATTAAGTTTCACAACCTTTTTAGATAAAATGTCTGTGGTCTGTTTGAAAGGAAAAAAGGTTTTGGAGAAATGGGAGAAATCCTTCAGTAGAAAAGGTCAAACTAAATACATTTTTGTTCCATACGATTAAATCTCTTGCCCGCTCGGTTCAGCTGAGTGTGTTTTTCTAGCTAAATGATGCCAGATAGCATCACAATCATAGTTTCTTTTTTATTTTCTCTTCACACAGATTTCTAATTCTCACACCACTTCTAATTTCTCTTTGTAAATGGCACTGTACCAATGGACTAAAAACAACACTTTTCACTAAATACCTGTCATCCTTACTAGTCATCATTCACTAGTCACTACCAGCCATTTTTCTAGTTTTCCACTTCCATTTTGGTGCTTGACATTTCCTCATTTGCACTGATGATGTGTATCTCATGGGTGCATGTATATTTATGAGCATCAGCATGGGACGTGATAATTAAAGGTCTCGTTGCGAGGCTACACTGGATTTTATTAACATAAACAGGTAATCATGAAGAAGTGAGGTTATATCTATCTGTGGGGGCATCAGAATGTAGCCTTTCGGAGGACGTGCCTCAGGTTACAAAACCTTGATTAGCAGCCAGTTTGTATGCACAAGGGAGCTAAAGATATTTATTCAAGAAGCCTGAAGGAATCAAAGGTATCAATGTTTGATCAATAATAATCTTTGGTGGCATTATGTAGGCATCACAGTGTTGTCTCACAGCTTTAAGGTTTTGTTCGTCCTGAACTTCGAAGAGTTTTGAATGTTCTTTCTGTAAATGTGTGGGTTGCTCTGGTTTTCTCCCATTTACCAAAAACTATCTGTATTCTAAATTTGTATTCCCACCTTGTCTCTAGTGCACTGGATCCACCTAGACTTTATTGAATTTGATAATTCAGTTTAATAAAGAGTTCATGAATAAATCACCTTTATATTCAAAATATTGTTAAATGTAGATCCTACAGCTGAGATTAAATGTAATGGCCACTGACAGAATACTGACATTTATACTTTATGTTGAAAAAACATCGAATGCAGTATACATACTATTTTGATGTTCTTGTTTGCAGTATATCTTGAACATTTACAGATTTGAGGTATAATAGTAAATATGCACAAAGAGGAACAAATAATTTATTTGTTTTTTGTTTGTTTGTTTGGGGTTTTTTACATGCAAACCGTAAAAAATACTAAAAATTAATACCAGTAATACTGTTGAGTAAAGATAAAGTACTGTCTTTATTTTTGGGGGGTTGGGGAACCAGTTTCTATATATTTAACATAATATATTGCCCTATAGGCCTGGCGAGCTGTCCAGGGTGTACTCTGCCCTCGCCCGGAGTCGGCTGAGATGGGCGCCAGCCTCCCCGCGACCC
>JBCNYH010000024.1:8321534-8332926 GCA_039654325.1 Tandanus tandanus
GAGAGCCAGATTTATTTTTTCCTCATTCTGTTCAGCAGCCAAGCGCAATACATGGTTGGTCAGTTGTTTGGATGGCACATGGTTCTATATTTCAAAATCTGATTAGAACCACTTCTAGAGGGTTACCTTAACGGTTCTTTCTCCTTGCTAAATGGCTAAACATACAATGTTTGAGGGTTCTACAAGAAAACAAGACAGAAGAACCCTATACCATGATAGATGTGGTTGTTTAGACAGTTAATGAAGCTAGCTTTCTGAAGACAGAAGCATTCCTCAAAAGGATAAGCTGGAGGACTTAGTTTTCTTTAACCATGAAAATAAAAAGTTCTTTAATAGTTCTTTGGTTTGTAGACTGCTCTGACTTTCTAAAGGAGATCTACGTGGAATCCTTTACAAAAGGGAAACCCATTGCTCTAGAGTTCTACTTAGAAGCTTTAAGGGTTACAATAGAAGTAGCAATAGTACTGATAAAGCAATGCTATTTAAAAGACTACTTACATCATATTAGCATTTCAAACTACTTCAAACTAGAGGTGCGATAGTAAAGCGGATCAGGATACTTTATTGATCCCGGAGGAAATTGTGTAAAATTGTAAGTGTGTGTTTTCGTTCTCAAAATGTTCCCAAATTTGTCTCATGACATCCGTAGCATCGCATTTTTGTCGCCTGGTTCGTGAACTCATCGCAAAAAATTTCAAACATGACTGAAATTTCCCTGAATGTCGCAAAATGAGGCTCTGACGCGGAGCAGTTTCAAACTCTTCTTAAACAGGCCAAACATGTCGCGAGAAGGTCGCAAAGTTGTTGTTTTGCTCTCAAATTATTCATTCTTTGCAAGGAAAAGCGACAAGTTGGAGACTTTCATGTTGAGACTTGCTGGTATCCACCATATTCCATGTATTTTGTCATCATTTATATTTTATTCACACGCAAATAAAATGTGAATGGTTTGAGGACAAACAATGAATAAAACGCGAATGATTTACGGCAGGGGATTTGCTTTTTTTTTCTTTTGGCCAAACATCCGCAAACCAATCGCAAATTACTCGCAAATCAGTCACAAATCAGTTGCAAATCGTTGCGCGACTTTCATGCAATATATACGTGTTTAAGCCACAAAATATTCACTTGCATGTGGTGTCGCAAAGAATTTTATTCTTTTTAATTTTATATAATCCAAGGCTGAATTAATATCTGGGGTGAAAATTAAAAAAAAACAAAATAATAATAATAATAATAATAATAATTGACCATAATCTGTATTCAATCAGACTTGATCCCATTTTAGAATCCAATCCACACTGGATCCCAGAAATCTTTTCTTTGGATTCCTGATTGACTTAGTTATGTTGCCCATGATCTTGTGTTGCATTTGTGACCAAGTCATATGCATAAAAGTTTTAATTAGAAGAGGATGAAGTTATCCGTTTATCACAAAGCTGACTCAGTCATCAGTTCCATTAGTACCACTCAGTACTTGAGTAGTACTTCAGTACTTGGTACTCAGTACTTAGGTTTTACTTCATCAACTTCCTGAGAATCCATCCAACTACTCAAGCAAGTGAAGGCATCACTGAACAAATCTTTCGAGACAACATACACCTCTTCCCATGTCTCATTATATCTCCTTATTGTCGGCTCATCTGTCTATTTGCATGTATGAATGTCATTCACCGTCTCGCAGCGCTGGCAGCGCACGTAGCAGCACCAGATGAACTTGCACTCGCAGCGCTCCACATGACGCACCACATGAGTGTTGTATCCGCGGCCGCAGCACAGCAGGTTGCAGCCATCCGGCCCGGCAGAGGTACGGTTACAGCGGCGCCCCCGGGTCCCAGCCACACCCATCCGTCGGTCCTCCACACAGTAATTGGGTGACTTGTTGATAAAGATGAGCTCCTCCCGGCTAATGGGGACATGTCTCTTTTCCTTTTCCTTGCGACGGAACTTGCGCTTGGTGCGGTCTAACACCTGGACGCTATTCTCATAACGGTCCTTTAGGTAGTTGCCTACACGCTCAAAGGATGCCATGGTCTTCCAGCAGGTCTTTACAGCACAGGAGCCTGAGACGCCATGACACCGGCAATCCGTCCACATTGTTTTGGCTACAGCCTACATTAAAAAAAAGAGGACATGATTGATGTCAGTGGATCAGAGTAACCCGGAATTCACACCAGACAGATGTTTTCCCATGTTGCTATAAAATTATAGTGTACAGGCATGTTGTTAGCATCTCAGGTACCCAAGACCTTCTTTCTGTGAGACGGTTGTGCTAACCACTTCGGTACCATGCCACCCACTTTACACAATACACAAAACTCTCCTCTTTATAGCATCTTTTTCCTACTTTCTTTTTATTGCATCTTTTTTCCTTTTTCTTTTATGTTGGGACAGTGCGTCAATTATTTGTGACATGACTTTCAGAGCAACATGCCCTTCCCAATACCAACCCTCTAGGATAAATACCCATTCACATTCACACCTTGGGGCAATTTGGAATATCTAATTAGCCTAATGTGCATGTCCTTGGACTGTGGGAGGAAACCAGAGTACCCAGAGAAAACCCATGCAAGCACTAGGAGAACATGCAAACTCCACACAGAAGCATATTTGCAAACCCAAGACTTTCTTACAGTGAGGCAACAATCCAAACCACTACGCCACAGTGCCCCCGATGTAAGTGGAAAGTAATCCAAGGAAAACTAATAAAGCAGCGTGTACGTGTGAGCTTGCCATGAGGCATCCGGTTCAAATTGACCTTTATTCAGCTTATGGATATATCGAAAATAGAAATGACAACACATGCACCAACAGAAGGAGACCTTATGCCAAATCTTACACATCACATTGTGCTGAACAGACATCCTGCACTTCAATATCTATCAATCACCAGACGGACACACACACACACACACACACACACACACACACACACACACACACACACACACACACACGTTCTTTTTCTGAACTATAACCCCAGCAGGCACTAGAGAGCAAGGAAGCTGTGAAGTTTCAAATCATATGTGGGTTGACAGACAAGGATACTAAAGTAAAAGTTCCCAATAAATCATCTGAACAAATCCTCTGCAAAGTACATGACACATTTGATTTTTGATAGAGTATAAAGCCGACACTGGGTGAAGGTAGGGTACTGGGTGAACCCTGAACAGCCTGGAAGACCAAACGCAGGGCAACACACACAACCATTCACACTCACATCCACAACGAAGGGCAATCTGGAACAGCCAAATTAGTCTTAATGTGCATGTCTTTGGACTGTAGGAAGAAATAGGAGTACCCAGAGGAAACCCATGCAAACACCTGGAGAACATGCAAACCCCACACAGAAACACCCGAGCCCGGGACTCAAACCCAGCACCTTCTTGCTGTGAGGCAGATGTGCTATCCACTGTGCCGCCCTATTTGTACTTGTTAGGCCACTGTGCCGCCCTAACAAGTTTTATCCCTAGTTTCTTTAAGCTAGCATAATAAGTGATCACACAACCTAGCTAAATGCTAATAACAACAACAACAGCAACAACAACAACAAAATGAACACAGAGGGCGGGTAGTTCAGTAGCGTTAGGTCATATTAGGTCACTAGCCACATTAGGTGAGGAGTTGTGAGGAGTTGTGAGGAGTTGCTAATTAGCTCGTAAAAGTTGCCTAAGACTTTATTATTGTTAAGAAATATACTAATGTAGTGTTTAAAAAAGTGATTAGAAAGTAGTGGATTTAGTTTATGTTGTAATGATTCTTTTAACATTCCTGGCGGCGTAGTGATTAGCACGTCCTCCTCACAGCATGAAGGTCCTGGGCTCAAATCCCGGGCTAGGTGAGGGAATTTCAGTGTAGAGTTTGCATGTTCTCCCCGTGCTTGTGTGGGCTTCCTCCAGGTACTCTGGCTTCCTCCCACAGTCCAAAGGCATGCACATTAGACTAGCTGGTTGTTCAAAAAAAAAAATAAGGCGGGTTTGGCAGCCATAGCCTAATGGTTAGAGAAGTGGCTTTGGGACCAAAAGGCCACTGGTTCGATTCCCGAACCAGCAGGAAAAATGTGTGGTGGTGGTGGGGGAGTAAGCTGCACTTTCTCTTCCTCCGCAATCATGGCTGAAGTGCCCTTGAGCAAGGCACCTACCCCCCAACTGCTCTCCGGGCGCCTTCAGTGTGTGTGTCAGCCCACTGCTCCGAATGTGTGTGCTCACTGTTTACGTGTGTGTGCTCACTTTGGATGGGCTAAATACAGAGGCAATAATTTAACTTGCGGAATCAATACAGTATAGTAAAATAAAAATAAAAAATAATAATAAATAAAAATCCCCAGGTGTGAGTGTGAGTGTGACTGGTTGTGTTTGTTGGCCCTGCAATTGCAAATGAGTGAGTAAGTGAGTCATTCCAAACCAAAAACGTCTTACTGGTCAACTGCTTTTTTTTTTAGAACACGGACATAAAAAACAATGAATTGCTAAAGGTAAAGTAATCTGTATTTATTATAGTTTTTAATGCTGATCCATTACAGTGGTTTCTTTTTTCGTTTTAACTTGTGTCCAAGACACCTGTACAGATGTTCTGTAAGATTTCTGAAATGTATTCATACTGGGGCAGTAGTGGCCCGGTGGTAGGGTGCTGGATTACTGATCCCAAGGTTTAAGCCCCACTATCAACGGGACGTCACTGCTGTCCCCTCAGTGCAGCTAACTGGGTTATCAAATGCCGGCCATGTCTCTAACTGTCTGTGGTGAGAGGCATGTAAAAGAACCATTGCTGATTTTTGTCAAGAGCAGGCTGCATAGCGGTTAGCGTGTTTCTGCCCTGCGATGGCCTGGCGAGCTGTCCAGGGTGTACTCTGCCCTCGCCCCGAGTCGGCTGAGATAGGCGCCAGCCTCCCCACGACACTAATTAGGATTAAGCGCTTCAGAAAATGAATGAATGAATGTATCCATACTAGGGTTGGGATTAAGGTTAGGATTAGGGTCAGGACTGTAAGGACCAAATAAATTAGAAATGACTAGCTAGATTTTCACAGTAAAAGGCTAGCAAAACATACGAGCAAATTGTTCTTAAGAGTTTCTCAGCTGATAAAGAACATTTAAAGCTGGGGTCGGTAATCTGGAATACTAGCAAAATCTCTTCAGGGCTCCGGCTAAAACTTCCACCTTTCCTAGTGGACTGCGAGGCAGTGATTGGTTGGAGATTATACAAGATTACAGGTGTAAAGACCATTTAAATAAATATAACAGACAAAAGATACCAACCCCAGCCTTATTCAACCAGATTTAAGCAGAAAAATAGGGATGTTATGTAATGTTATGTAATATTAGTTTGCTCCAGAAACAAATTTGAATACAGGCTCAGAATTTAAACATCAGAAACTATTAAAAAATAATACAAATAAAAAAAATTATTAATTAATTAATCAATTACTAAAACCTGAAAGTATTCCCTGAACCATAGTATTAAAAATATATTTACTCATATTAATAAAACTACACAACAAGGATGAAGGGATGAGAGCCACAGTGGTCTAACCCACAAAATATAAAAATGAGATACGTTGATATTTTGACAGATGTCATGAATGGTCCCTTCATCTTTTTTATGACCTTGAATCATATCATGAGCATTATCCCTGATTTTTTTTTACATTGCAAAAATTTTCATGTCATTTTTCTCAAACACAGCTTTCTGTTGGTTACACCACCCTGGTTCTAAGCCCTTCATATCCAACGCCACTTAGTCTAATTAATAAATAATTAAAGTAAATAATATTTCTTATATCATTTTAAAATCTACACTTGCCTGGTTAATCATCTTAACATTCTGTTATGTCTGTCTCTCACCTGTCTCCCTGCCTCACTGTTATGCTGGTTCATAATAAGCAGGGCCTCGTCTCCATGTGCAGAACTGTTCTTTGTTGCGTGGTCAATAAAACGGCGGCTGAACCACGTCCCGTAGCCGATGTCATCCGAGCAGCCGCCCCAGTGCCAGCCCTCGGTTTGTGAGCCGCTGCCGGTTAGTGTGGTGTCACACGAGCACTCGGTCATGTTCCCTGCACTGCAGGACCGGGTGACTGAGTGGACCAGCCCTGCTGCCATGATCGCATAGATGAAAGCTGTCTCTTTTGTTCCTGAAAGTGATAAGAGGAGAAGGTGAAGAGGAAACACATCAGGGCTACTTTTTAAACTTAAACACGTTTTCAGGTAAAACACTTCTACAGCATGGACCCATTTTTAACACACTTACTTGCTGTAATGATACTTATTTTTATTAAAGAATGTTTACAGTTGTCTGAGAGTAAAACTATATCAATTTTGCTGTTTAAAAAAATTACTAAATCACCCATGACACCTTCAGCTAGTGTTGGGTTTCCAAATGTGCCAGGAAAAGGGAGGGAAAAGCTAAATACATTAAAAATATAAATAAAAATAAATAAAAGCTTTAATCTGTGTAAGAAAGAATACCCTTTTACACAAAAGGAGCAATAATGTGCTTACATTCCCTGATTTTATTTTATTTATTTGTAGGGAAAAGAATGCAAGAGGAAGCAATCCACCTTTTCTCATTCCTTCAGCTCCCTTCTCCATCACTGCTGATGGTGCATGGACACGTCAGCGAAGTGTACTAAAAAGACTCTCAGCTCAAATGGAGATTAAATCTAGTAAGAGGTTCACTCTGTGTAATTATCGAACATAACTGTCACTGATAGGTTGCTTGCCTATACACTCTAGGTTGGAAAGAAATCAGCCCTAGCCTCTCTTCTTTGTAGTATTGCGAGGATTTAAAAAAAAAAAAAACATTTGCAGTTTAAAATTAAAAAGTAAAGATGTTTGCTGGTCAGAAATAATCAAATGTGGACGCCAAAAATAGTTATCGTAACTTTTGTGAACATGAGCATTAAGACAATTTGGCTTTGAATAACATTATCAGTTATATGCCTAGGGACTTGCATTCCTATGTATGTACAGTGCAATACAACAATTCAAAGTTCAACTACATTAATATATATATATATATGTGTGTGTGTGTGTGTGTGTGTGTGTGCGTGTGTGTGTGTGTGTGTGTGTGTGTGAATGTATACATATATTTCTTGCTCACAGCTACTGAAAAAGCAATAGTTTTACCCTCCTCTATAAAACTATGGAGATGCATGAATATCATATATTGGTATCTACAAAATAATATTTTTAAGTACTTATTGGGACATCTGATCTAACTGTATAAACCTGTCATATATCATATTGCTCAAAACATCAATCGTTTAGCTAGAAAGATGGTTCCGGCTTTCAGAAATCCTGCAGGAGAATCCCAACTTTCATTTTATTTGAAGAATTTCTTACACCGATATACAGTAACATAGAACAAAGAAAGAAACCAGTGGCTACAAAAATAGAAATCACTGCTGTTTACGTTTATGTCAGTGAGAGAGAATTATGAATCTGACTGAAAGACTAGGATGAGACGACTGCAATAAACAGCACTTTTTCAAAGTAGCACACACAACCTCAGGCCTAGCTGTGCCAACCATTGGTGGGGTGTTATTTTGATAGTGATAGTCATTTTTTTTTTCTTCCTGGAAGATCTTGATTAAAAAAAAAAAACTATGGTGGATTTTAAGACAAGGCTTTAGCAACAGTGTATTAAGTCACCCAATAAACCCATTTGGATACCCGTCCCCAATAAAACCATTCTGGGGACGGGGCTTCACAAACATGAGCAGAGGACAAATGTTGAAGCCACCCAGAAACTATCAGAAACCTAATACTGACAAATAATTCATTTGTACGATGCAACCTTAAATGATCTGAGAAGTACTTGGATTGAAAACAAGAGACATTTAGATGGAATGATGTTTGCCGGCTGAAAGAGGGAAATCACTGCTGATTATCTTTTAGTACAACGCTGTTTTAAAAAAAAAAAAAGATACAGTAAGAAAATCAGGGTATATTAAAATAATAATTAAAAAACACAGGCTGCAACCTTATTTAATAATAATAATAATAATAATAATAATAATAATTATTATTATTATTATTATTATTATTATTATAATTATTATTATTATTATAATAGGAAGATGAAGAAGAAGGAACAGAAATGAATACTTTGTGGTATGTGTGTAAATATTTTAATATTTTGATTTTTTTTTTTAAATTTTATTAATGTCCTTTTGATGCTATGATATAGCCTGGATATTGTAGTATATCATATCAACCCATCAGACAGCATCATTCATGTGAGGTTAATAAAATGCTTTCAGAACAAGGTGTTTTAATTTGATGCTGGTTTGGTACCAGGTTCTGTACCTTCATTTTATATTTACATTTACAGCATTTGGCAGACGTTCTTATCCAGAGCGACTTACAATTAATATTTCTTTTTTTTTTATACAACTGAGCAATTAAGGGTTAAGAGCCTTGCTCAAGGGCCCAACAGTGCTGATAGACCCGCTGACCTTCGGATCAGTAACCCATCGCCTTAACCACTAAGCCACCCACTGCCCTTCACTGTGCATTTTTCACCAGGAAACCTAAACAGAGTCCCTCTGACACTAATTTCATTGAAAAATCAAAGAAAATAGATTAACTTGCACCTTATACACCTTCCCAGGATTAAAAACAAAACAAAAACTATCCTGTTAAAGGGCACCATGGAATAAAAGCAGTACCTAAGTTGGTAGCATTATTTCTGAGAGTGTAGTGGTTGTGAATCGTGTGATGATAAGAATGAAAGGATGGGTGTGTGGTGGATGCCCTCACCGCTGGTGAGCTCGTGGCCGAAAACAGCTGGATGTTTGCTGGTGCTGCAGTTCCAGCGCTCGTGTCGGAACTGGGACTGACACTCTGCGATACCCAGACGCGCTCCGTCCTTAATGCTGGGCAGCAGGTAGGGTTTCCGCTTACACACGTCCTTCTGCTTGCTGGACAGAGGCAGGTTCGAGCAGCCCATCTTCTCCACTACTCCCACAGACGTGATGCCCAGCCACCTGTGCAATAAAAGCCTGGAGATTAAAACAAACAGACAAAGGATGCACTCTTGTACAATATACCCAGGAAGCAACAAAGAAACAGGATCATAATAAGGATGCTCGACTACTTACATCCAGCTTCCCTGACAGCATAACGGGTAAACCGAGAGCAACACGAGGAAGAAGTGCTGGAATAAACAGCTGCTGCTCTTCTCCATGACCGCCTCATTCACCAGGACGACTGCAGCTCCATGGAGCAACTCCTACCCATCACAACTCCATCAGACACCTCATCAACAATCCTCTCTCCTTCTAAGAGTTCTTGTTTTGTTTGATTTTTTTTTTCTTCTTCTTTTTTTTCTTTGATGTTACACTTCTCCATTCAATCCAATCGGCTGTCAGATCCTGTTTCTTCTGTCAGGCGCGTGCAGAGATGTGCGCACACGCTACTGCTCTTCAAAGCGCTTTGAACTTTTTCCTCCCTCTCTACTACGCGCTGCCGCCCCCTGATTGGATCAAAGAAACGTGCATATTCATGAGACGCTCTGATTCTGTGCGCTGGTTGGATGGCGGGGGTTAATCCCGTTTGTCCAAGCACGTAGTTAGAGTCAAGCGACTTTTATTGCACTTCCAGCAACAAGAGAAATAAAAAGAATTACTTCACTAATGAGCTGGCATGTGTCTTTTACTTTAGGAGAGATAAATAAGGAATTATGTCCTGAAAAACTGAATAGAGAAAATAATAATAATAATAATATTAATAATAATAATTTTTTTATATAATAATATATAATAATAATATTATTATGCTTATGCAATATGCTTATGATTATGGTGAAAAGGTGAATTAAATTTAACCACATAATTTAGTATTATTGAGAGTAAATTATACCTGGAATCAGTATATAGATTAGACATCAGTTCGTGGAGATTTTTTTTCCATTTCCATAAAATAAATCAATAATTATTATATTATATTGTGAAATACTTATTTAAAACAGTTTTGAAATGGTATAAATGTAAATAAATTATAATTTCTTATATTAAAAAACACCGAATGCCCTGTTCTGATTAAAAGACTCTATACATTTAACTTTATAAAATAATTTTATAATAAAAAATATACAAAGGAAAGAATTAATCATAGAATTCAAAAAGAAACACCCACACCACCACCTCTCTCTCTCTCTCTCTCTCTCTCTCTCTCTCTCTCTCTCTCTCTCAATGCGTTTATGTTTCAAAACGGGTCTGATTTAATTTATAAGCACTGATACACATTAAATACATCGTAATACCAGAAATTATAAATTACATAACTTGCCAGATGTGAACCAATAAAAAAAACCCAACAGTAAACAAAAAAACAACAACAACAACAACCCTGGCTTGATTCTTCAGTAATTCAAAAAGGTCAAATAACTTTTGTTTTTGTCCTAAATGTACACACATTTCCTAAAATAAAATAATCACAAAAGTAAAATAAAATAAAATCCTGTTTGGAAATACTGGCTACACTATAACAAAATAAATCCGTATTTATAACATTGTCAAAAAGTGTCATATTGAGAAATTACTTTGAATTCTGAATATATTTACACCATATATATATATATATATTTGCACTTCCTTATTTGAGAATATTTGAATTGTGCATTTATTAAAAACAAAAATGATAATAAATGTCAGTTTAAATCTTAAACAACAACAACAACAACAAAAAGAGCCACATCACAGCATCTGGCTATTAAAGGATTTAACCATATTTAGACATAATCTTCATGGTCTAGAATAGCTACTAGATGGGATAGGAATAATTTATGCCATGTTTAATCTCATTGCAATCGCTGTAGAGACCAGTAAAGTTAATGTTCCTTAATGTGAAAATATAAATGCGAGGAAATTAAAATCAGCATGCCAGCATTCCTGGACTAAGTACAAATAAACATCAGTAACCTGAAACAATACAGCTATTTCATACATATAGTCAGCATGTGCAAAATACTTTACACTGATTATATTACATCAACCATTAAAGGCATGGAAATAGAAGACATCTGTAGAAAAATATATGGGCTATAGAAATGTGAGGTATACATAATCTTCATAAGACCTTTGGCATGAACGCAGCTCAGCACTTGTGAGGGAAGCTTCACAGAGTCACCCGAGCTTCCATAAAAGTGACAATCCGATGCCGTGCGACATCAAAGGCACTCCTGAAAAACCATGAAACCTTTCCAGAAACATCATGGGAACGTTACGTGGACGTTGTGGAAAGGTTTCACAGTTGGCTTCAGCCAGTGTCACAGTCTGGAACTGAGGTGCAGCTGCTGAAGTCGTTTGGGAAGACTCAACTCACACACACACACACACACACACACACACACACACACACACACACACACACACACACACACACACACACAC
>JBCNYH010000024.1:8369649-8384835 GCA_039654325.1 Tandanus tandanus
TTGAAGTGGAAGAAGTGCAACAGGGTGCTGGGTTGTGGTTTATACTTGTTTTATTCGATCTCCCCCCCCCCCCACCCCCCCACCCCTCTCTTTCTCACTCTCTCACTTTCTCTCAGCTTCCCTCTCTCTCTCTCTCTCTCTCTCACTCTCTTTCTCACTCTCTTTCTTTCTCTCTCTCTCTCTTTCCCTCTCTCTCTCTCTTACTCTCTCTCTCTCACTCTCTCTCTCCCTCTCCCCCCTCTCTCTTTTTGTCTCTCTCTTTACCCCCCGACCTAATCTTGAGGTTGAGGTCCCTGTAACCTCTATATTCTGAACAGGCTTGTTTCTTTACAGTCCCGTTCAGTCACGTCAGTCATTACAAGGCACCAGTGATAGAATGAGCTTTTTATAAAAACTGAGTTCTATGATTACTGCGTTGTTTGATTGCTTCGTGTATTAACACATATTCAACTTATTCAGCCTTTTTGGGTTTTTTTTGTAAGCATGCATCAGTGGTGTACTTTGTGTCAGTATTTATGTGCTGAGTGTCAGTCTACAAATCAGAAGTACTGTTGTGACACTGATTTCTCCTTGTTTAGAAGGGGACAAGTAACATTTACAGCATTTAGCAGACATTCTTATCCAGAGGGCCTTAAAGAAGTGCCTTAAAGTCACTATCAATCATGAAAGTATAGTAGCATGAAGCAACTAAGAGTTCAACTTCTCCTGGATGGGATGCTAGTCCATCACACGTTTTCTTCCCATTATTTTTACTGGGATGGTTGTGGTTAAGACCTTGCCCAGGGCTCTTACGATGGTGGCCTAACATATTTGAACCCAGAACCTCTTTATGCATTACACCACCGGCTCCAACAGTGCAGGAAGTGGAATAAAAAAGGCTGTCATTTAACCTTGTTGAATAAGTGGCAGGTAGCTTTCAGCTTGTTTCTTCCCATGGAAGTTATTTAAGGTCATAGTACACAGTGCAGCTTGCTTGCAGGGCAGTAGGCATTGTACTGCCCACATGTCGACCAATCAGATTGCGCGTACTGTTTTTGCCATCAAAATCATTGATATAATCATTAGAATCAGTTCGATTTTGAAATCGATCCAAAGGTCAAATCGTGTCTAAAACACCTGTAGTTTTCTTCAGTAGCTGCGCTGCTGCTTAAAGGGAGGGATTTCAGGCGACATCATTGGTGAAGGCTTCTGTCAACTCCTTCTCAATTCTGTCAACTAAGTACATCTTCGATGGTGTAATAGGTAATGTTGCATATTCACAGTCCAGCTCCAGTTACTGTCTATGTGGAGTGCATTGCATTTTCTCCCTGTATTTGCTTGGGTTTCCTCCAGGATCTCTGGTCAGGTAGGCAAATTACACTAAATTGTCCGTAGGCTTGGATTTATACGAGATTCCATGTGTGCGATTGATAGCATCCAATCTGGAGTGAATTCTCCCCCTTCGCGCCAAGTTTTCCTGGGATGCACTCCAGCGACACGGAGTAAGATAGAGCTATTAGTGTAGATCCATGATTGAGTACATCTCTGTTCCGCACTCTGTCTTTGAACCGAGTCGCACTGCTGTCACACTCCGAGAGACAAAATTGCTTTTGGGAGGAAAACAATAAATTTTTAGTACTTTTAGCCTTAAACAGTTTTGTATATTTTCTCTTACTGATGTGCACATGTGCCAAGATTTGCGAAGGCATGAAGGGTCTTCAGGGAATACAAGACACGAAGATGAATTCTTTCCTTCTGTCCTGTGTGATTGCTCTGATTGCCTCATATTCACATTGTGTGTTTCCAGCTGTGCTACAGACATCCTTTCTCCGCTATCCAAACACGGAGAAGTTTCATGGCTGCAGTCAGATATTCATCGTTTTAACAGTATAGAGACATTAAAAATCATGACTCAAACCCTGATCAGAATTAGTACACACGGAACACAGGTGCCACAGTGGCAGAACTGTGGAATTCTTTTGAAGCCAGATCTCAGCGACCTTCCCGTCCTCTCTTGGCTCTCTCACTCCACCTCTCCTCCTCTGATCTTTCTATAAGTCTGCCGTTGCAGGTTTCCATCAAAGCGGCACAGCAGGAAACAAACATCCCATCGCCTAACCCTATGGTCCATATGTGATTGGACTAACCAGCATTGTCGTTAGCCTCCAGCAGCTGTGAGAATCTCATTGCCTCATTTAGAAGCTGAAAGCTTTCCCATCTCTGATTCTTTTGAGTGCAGCCAGAACCCACGTATGGTGTAGTCATTAGTCAAACGACCCTCACTTCCCCAACCTCTTCCCTCATCTGTGCAGTCTATAATAAGAGAGGAAACTATTGTGTATCAGCTTGGCACCGTGAAGACCCAGATGAGGTCCTGTTATATCAATAGAATCATGTCGCCAAAACTTATACAACTACTCAAGGCCTCCAAGATGTAATGGTCCATTAGGATTTGGGATTTTCTCTGCATGGCAACTGACATTTGCTTGATGTGCTGACAAATGGCTGACTCCTCAAACCTGGTTTGTTTGACCTTAACTGCAAGGACACCGAGGAGAAGACGAGAAAGGGACACGAGTTTCATGTTACCATCAGCAAACTGTAATATTATCTAAACTTCCCTTTGCTCACATGGTTGTATGATGAAACTCTGATTAGTTAACGGAGAACATGGCAACCGCAAAGCAAACACTGAACATCCCAATGTTCCGATTCCACAAATTCCAAAACAAAAGCTCTATGTGATCTTTGTCATTAGTGTCTCTCAACACACCAGTTTGGCCAGTGAATGTTTTAAGCAACCGTCCAGCGTACAAAGCAAATTTTACAGATTCATCGGGCTTGATTCGTTATTAATCCAAAAGTAATATTTAAGCAGGGAAATGCTCATGGATTCACCACTGGGTTACTCACATGCTTAAATCCATGTTCTCTCCCTACTCAGATTGTGGAAGGTATAAGTATATACTATGTGTAGTTTAAAGCATACCCAGCTCAGAAGAGTAGACCTGCCGGAATGTTTTTTCCTACAGTGTTTAGAATATGAAAGTATTTCCTTTAAACCCAGGGGAAAAACAGGGAGAGAAAATACAGACTGAAGAAGGAAACTTTATTTTGTCTTCTTTGCTGTCGGCTATTATATACTGAAACATAAAAGCAGGTGGCAGCACCGTCATGTAGTAGTTGGCATGTTCACCATGCTCACAGCAAGAAGGCACTGGGTTTGATTCCCATGTGTTTCTTTGTGGAGTTTGTATGTTCTACCTGTGCTTGCATGGGTTTCCTCTGGGTACTCAGGTTTCCTCTCACAGTCTAAAACCATGCACATTAGGCTAATTGGCTATTACAAATTGACACTAGGGGTGTGTGTGTGTGGGTGTGGGTGTGTGTGAATGTTCATGTGTGTGTTGCCCTGCGGTGGTCTGGTGAGCTGTTCATGGTGTACCCCACCTTCACCCAGTATCGGCTAAGATGGACGCCTGCCTTGCAGCGATTTAAAAAAAACGAAAAGTAAAATATAAAAGTCTAATATGATGATGTATGGTTGAGAAGATGACAAGTAGCAAACTGAACATCCAGGAGTCGATGAGATTACACAAATATTATTGTATGACTAATTGTTGTTAGTTAATATTATACAGGAGATTAAAAAACAATATTCTGAGTGGATAATGCTTAAATCAAAACAACAGGCATTCACAGATTGCCACGGTCACTTGGACTAGGTGCCATCATCATTATCCAACTTTAAAAGTTGTTTTACTTTTTCGTTGCTGGTGTTTCCATGTAGGAAATACTAAAACTGAGTGGGGGTGAAAGCACAACTTTACAGAGTGCGGTTTGCTGGTGTTTCTGTGTAGTATATACTTTGAGTTCGCAAGGCTCACCTGACCCGTCTCTGTCATGGTTAAAATATGTAAAATTATGCTGTAAAAATCTCGTTTCAGTTTCCTCATTGTATATACTAGAACTCTGAAAGGGGTTTTAGTAGAAACCATTATTCAGCTCTTATGCGTCTGTGCATGAATGTGGAAAAGTGTAAAAAATAAACAATAAAAATTTGCAACACCCAGTAACACAGGATAGAGGGGTATAAATTGTTACATTATACGTATGGGCAAGAGTAAACCCAAACAGTACTAAGTGTTTTGAAAGGATTGTGAAAATATTTTTTTTTCCTTTTATGATTGCAACGGCTGTTGTTACATGCACATTCACCAAAAACACCTGTGCATTTTTCCCTCCCCACCAGCTTTTGTCATCTGGTCTCTTCTCCTTCTCTTTTCTCCATCCATGGGTCAGTGAGATGCCCAGTCTGGGTTCATTTAGATGAGGAGGGGAGAAGTCGGACCACCAGGGGCCCCCTAAAAACACTAAGTCCATTCACCCCAGTGTTCTTTGAAGTGTTCTCATGTGTCTGGGAGCCTGGCCGAGGAAATTGTAAGGCTAATGGAGAAAGCTTGCTGGGATGTTGGGGGCAATTAGATTTTTTTTTTAATAAGCTGAACAAGCATGGTATAGAGTGGCACGCATGCAAACTCTTTTAACTCTCAGCCACAAGGTGCTGAAACGCATATGCATTCTCAATAAGCTTTCATATATCCAAGTCCCTTTATATATCCATACAGGAGTTAATGTGATTAACAAATCCCCCTTCCTCGGTGCTTTCACCCCTTGTACAAACACATGCACAGATGCTGCCCCTGTGTTAATGCCTTTACCCTATGGAGATATTAGTGCATATGGAGTAGAAGGTTTAAGCAGCAGGACCCAGTGGAGGAGAGTGTGTGAATGTAACATATAAACCACCTCCTGTGGGGTTTGTAGAACAAACACAGCACCTGCTGTGTACTTTTTCCAGGCCTTGTTGCACCTTCAGGTGTTTTGGTATGACAGTAAAGATCTCCCTGAAACAAAGAAACGAGAAGCTACTGTGTCGAACAACAGAAACAGTGATTTCTGGAAGTGTTCCTGAACCCATGCAGTGATTTCCATGATCGGATCATGACTGTTTATAATGCAGTTATAAATGCAGCAGGATTTTGTTTATACCCAGTCATGTAACAGACCTGCAGCCAATTAACCAGATCAACTGCAAAATGTTCCTCCAGCTGTTTATCAGACTTTCTTAGACTTTGACAACTTTACTGTCATTCAGTATACAGCGAGTGTACAAAGAACGGAATTCCGTTGCAGTTGAAATATAGAAACTGTAGATATAGATAGCAGCAAAAATACTATAAAGTGACCTGTGGAATTTACAATAGGGCAAAACACTATGAAAAGGTGACCTGCGGAATTCCAGTAGTGCAAAATGCACAAATAATTTAAAGAAGATTGTTCGTATGTGATACGAAGTAAATTAACAAGCTGTGAAGGAGTGCACAAAGGACATGGTGACCAGTATAGGAACGTGTGTCCAGTATGAGCAGCAATTTTAGTTCAGCAGTCTGATGGCATATGGAAAAAAGGTACTACAGGACCCGGTGGTTCTGCACCAAATTCTTTTAGTACCACTTACTTTTCCAGCCTTTTGTTGACCCCGTCGCAACGTTTTTTTTAAGACTGTTGCTGTTAATAAATTCAAAATAAGCTAATATTTTGCATGAAATATTAAGTAAAATGTCTCACTTTCAACATCTGACATTTTTTCTTTGTTCTACTGTGAATAAAATATATTTTTGTTAAATTTGCAGATCATTGCATTTTATGCCATGTCGCATTTTTTTTTTAATTATTAGCGGTGTATTACCTATTATTGGCAATAATGCATTTTTGTTAGAATGTGTTACAACTGATGGGTGCCAGCTTCCCCTCGACACTAATTAGGATTAAGCGGCTTAGAAAATGAATGAATAAATGGATGAATGTGTTAAAGCTACTATTTATTTATTTATTTGTTTGTTTTTATTATTATTATTATTATTATTATTATTATTATTCTGTATTTTATTTATTTATTTATTTTGTAGCCTGTTAGCTTATGAATGCTTCATGAGATATTGTCACGTGTCATAACGTTTTACCGAGTAATAATTTTCTTTGTCGGGTAAAACACTCAGAAATATACACAGGCTCAGCATTCAGGATCTTCACCAAAGTGCTGTGTTTCTCCTCACACTGATATGTCAGTGTCTCTGTGCTGTTCTGTGTGGCTGCTTTGCAGATGTCAGCGATCATAATTCATTTCACTGTTTTTTAAATGAAGCCAACTTTGTGACAGCTTCAAATTTCTCAGCTAATCTTCAACGTGTGTGTGTGTGTGTGAGTGTGTGTGCATGTGCGTGCATGCAGTAACGTGGTGACGGGGTGTAACTTCTTCACATTATTGGGAGGATTTAGGTCCTCTCAGTAAAGTCCACTCAGTGCAGCTTTGAAGTGCGACAGATGGGAATTCCTCATCAGGCGGTGATGAAAACGACTGCTGTGTCCTGTCATGGGTACGAGTGCCACCGTTAATGCTCCCTCAAAAACACTCTATCACAGACATTCCTTCTGTTCTCTTCAGTTCAGAGAGCCAAGGCTAGAGAACAGGCATCCATAGTGTTGGTTCATTAGCGGTTAAAACGTAACAGAAAATGTGATGCGGTGTGCCACCGATTAAATCACCCCAATCTGGGTGTCTTTCTATCTAGGATCAATTCCCACTTATCTTAAATTTCTCCCCCCAACAAATTATCTGATCTGATCACACAGACCCATTGCTCAGCAGCTTTTCTTGTTTTTCCTGGTCTTAAAGCATGTGAAACAGGAACCTTCCATCGCCACTAGTCGCTGGTCTTTGTCTTCCAGGCTTTACAGTAGATGCCACACATCACACCTGCTGGCTCGCTGTGTAAACACCCAAACACACCCAAGTGTGGCTTTCATTTGTTTCAGTGTAACTAACCACAGCCAGCAAAACGAGGTTTACAGGAATATTGCTGGATCTCTAAGAAGAGCTTATGTCCGCTTAAAGTTCTTAGTAATCCTAACTACGTAACTGCGTTGTTATTTATATAAGGTTTTTTTTTATTATTTAAACAATGATCTCATTGCAAATTTCAAGTGAACACATGAACAGAATTTAAGAGAAATTAAGTCATAGTTCTAAATTTTGTCCTTTGTTAAAAAAAATGTAAAAAATTATTTTTGCGAATTTTGGTTTGCGGATGTTTGCCAGAAAAAAACGAAATTCTTGTCGTAAATCAGTCGCATTTTGTTCGCTTTTTGTTCTCAAACCATTCGCTTTTTATTCACACGAACAAAATTCGAATAAAATGTCTCAAACTTTTCTCAAACTTTCCACGTGGAAGTCTCCAACTTGCTTTTCCTTGCGAATGAAAAACAAATAATTTGCGAGCAAATCGACAACGTTGTGACCTTCTCACAACATGTGCGGACTGTTTGAGAAGAGTTTCAGACTCCTCCACCTCACAGCCTCGTTTTGCGACATTTGCGGAAATTTTAAACGTTTGAAATTTTTTGCAATGAGTTCACAAACCAGGCCACCAAAACGCAATACAGCGAATGTCACACGACAAATTTGAGAATGAAGAGCAAGAGCCACGAATTGCCATTTGAGTCATTAGCTTTTCTACCAGACCTCTTGTGTGATCACCCCCTAATTGTTTGTAGCTAGCAGTTGGCGTTTGTATGCTAACTAATTTGGTTGTTGTAAGTCTAGCTTACAAACAAAAACACAGAGATGTATATCCCCTTAAAAATTCCAGTAGTTGATTGTTTGTTATCCTTACATAGATTTTGACCAATGGAATGTGCCAATGATTTTACAGTTTCACTTAAAAAAAACAAATCTGTTTTTTTCCAAGTCCTCTCATTTGCACCTTTCCTTTACATATAACAACATTTATATATTGAATTAAAATATATATATATCTATAATACTTGAAACAGCACAATTAAAATATATTGGAATGAAGGCATAATTGTTACTTTTTAATTTTGTTTCATTCATTTCTTTTTTTTTCTTTTGACAAACTGCTTAATTCTACTAGTGTTGTGGGGAGTCTGGAGCCTATCTCAGCCGACTCTGTGCAAAGGCGGGTTCACACCCTGAACAGCTCACCAGACCATCACAGGGCCAAGACACACACGACAATTCACTCTCACACTTTGTTACTTAAAACAGTGAATTTGCGTAATCTGCATGTCTTTGGACTGTGAGAGGAAACCGGGGTACCCAGAGGAAACCCACACAAGCACAGGGAAAACATGCAAACTCCACACAGAAACATTTACATTTTTATTTACAGCATTTAGCAGACGTTCTTATCCAGAGCAACTTACAATTATCATTTTTATACAACTGAGCAATTGAGGGTTAAGGGCCTTGCTCAAGGGCCCAACAGTGGTGATAGTGGGGATTAAACCGCTGACCTTTGGATCAGTAACCCATCCCCTTAACCACTAGGCCACCACTGCCCATACCACTAGGCCAAACGCCCATGCCAAGTCTGGGACTCGAACCCAGGACCTTCTTGCTGTGAGGTGGACATGCTAAGCACTATGCCACTGTGCCGCCATCATGTTGTGGAAATAATTACTGAAAAGAAATCAACACCAAGGGCAGTGGTGGCTTAGTGGTTAAGGTGATGGGTTACTTATTGGAAGGTCAGTGGTTCAATCCCCACTATCACCATTTTTGGCCCTTGACCCTCAATTGCTCAGTTGTATAAAAAAATGATAATTGTAAGTCACTCTGGATGAGAGCGTCTGCCAAATGCTGTAAATGTAAACGCCAAGTATCTGACTGAGTGTATTGTAAGAAGTTTTAATTAGCTGACTTGCTAGCAGGCAGAATTATTATTATTTTTAGAATTATTATTGCACAGTATTATTGTTTTCTTGCTCCCCATTCGGCTTCAGTTCTGGGTAATTGGATAATCAATGGTTTGAGGTAAAACAGACTGTGGCTTGCTCTGGTTTTTCAGTAGTAGAGGTTCTCACCTCATTTCCTTCAATGTGTCTCCTTTCTATTAGAGCTGCTAAGCATTTTGCACACAGATGGACCTACATTTTTGCTTTCACAGCCAGTCTTAGGCTGATGCGTGCATGTTGGTGCGCATTTCTTTGCACCACTTTTGCTGCTTTCTGGGAAAATTTCTATTTTTTTTAGACAGGTGTTGACAGGGCAACTTTAGCTACATGATTAATGTGCATGCAGAAAGTGGCATGTGGTCTTTTCACTTCAAGTCTCTTTTGCATTCTCCCTCTCTGCCAATCACACACACAGACACACACACACATGCACACACAATCCTCTCAAAAACACGTGACTGCCCCTGCTGTGCATTTCAAATCCCAAATGGAAATGGACACAAAATACAGGATGAAAGGGTAAAAGATGGTCAAGTAGACGAACAAGCGAACACAGCACACTGACTCCAACTTATTCCTGTCTTTCCCATACACTTACATTTTGACTCATGACAAATGAAAGAAAGAAGCAACATAACAGTTGAGTGTTGGCCCTGTGATGGTCTGGCAAGCTGTTCAGGGAGCACCCCGCCTTCTCCCATTGTGGGTTGAGATAGGCTCCAGCCTTCCAGCGACCCTTATAGGTTTTAGTGGTTCAGCAAATGAGAGAGTGAGTGAATGATGAGTATTGGATTCATGAATATCATTTCCCCCGAATAAATTCTCACGGTCAGTGTACTTAGCATGCTGTCTAACATATCACTCAAACGTCTCTCAGAGGTGTTCAACTGAGTCGAGTTCTGGAAACTGTGAAGGCCACAGTGTACAATTTAGATAATTCTCACCCCAATCAATCATCCTGTGAGCATTTATGAACTGTGGACAGGGGCGGAGTTATCCTGGAAGTGACCACACCCATTGGTGATTTTCTGTGTTGCACAACAGGAAGAAGACGATCAATCAGAAGCACTTTGTATTGATTTGTACTGACAAGCGGAGTCAGAGCACGCCGGCCAAAATAAATATATATCCCCTACAGTATAACAGAGCTACCAGATTTTCCTTGCCTTGTCCTGCAGCTGTATATAAACACATGCAGTCTGGTCTTTGTTGTGGCTCTCTGGTCTCTCAGGATGGTGGATGGAATTGTGAGCAGATTGCGAGCTGAGCCAGAGAGTACATTCGATCTGGGGCTCGGTGCCTGAAGTCTATCAGATCTGATCTGTGTGTAAGTCGGGATCAGAGTAAGAAATAACGAGAGCTAAAATCATGAAAAAGATGTTTGCCACCCACAGTCCAAAATTCGTCACGCACAACAGATGTTTGCCTGCTAAATGACTAAATAAATAAACAGGGTTCAGCACGGTGGCACAGTGGTTAGCACGTCTGCCTCACAGCAAGGAGGACCTGGGTTCAAGTCCTGGGCTCAGTGAGGGCATTTCTTGTGCGGGGTTCCTCTGGGTACTGTTGGTCTTGTTGATGAAGCCATTTGTTGGTCAATCTACTGGTGTTTTTGTTTTTGTTAGTAGTGTCATAGTTGTTGTTGTTGTTGTTGTTGTTGTTGTTGGTGGTGGTGGTAGTGATGAAACTGTGTTTATGTTTTAAGTAGTGTTAGTCTTGTTGTTGTTGGTGGTGTCATGGTTGTTGTTGAAGCTGTGTTTGTTCTCCTTGTTGTTGGTGTTTTTGATGTTGTTGATGGTGGTTGCATGGTTGTTGGTTATGATATGCATGTTGATGTTGGTGCTAACCCTGTATTTATGTTTTTGGTGTTGTTGGTGTTTTTGGTGTCATTGTTATTGGTGTTAGTCTTGTTGTTGGTGGTGGTTGCAATGTTGGTGGTGAAGACGTTAATGTTGTTGTTGCTGAACCTGTATTTTTTTGGCCTTCTTGTTGGTGTTTTTGGCCTTGTTGTTGGTGTTAGTCTTGTTGTTTGTGGTGGTAGCATGGTAATGATGTTAATGTTGTTATTGAAGCTGTGTTTGTTGGCCTTGTTGTTGGTGCTTTTGATGTTGTTGATGGTGGTGGCATGGTTTTAGGTTATGATGTTAATGTTGTTTTTGTTGCTGAACCTGTGTTTGTTGGCCTTCTTGCTGGTGTTTTTGTTGTTGTTGTTGTCGGTGGTGTTTTGGTGTTGTTACTCTTGTTGTTAGTGTTAATGTGTTAATATTGTTGACATTTTTAATGTAGCTGTCGATGGTGGTGCTGGTGTTGGGGTTTTGGTATTGGGATTGGTGTTGTTGACGGTGGTGTCGAGTAGCATTTTCTGTGGTGGTGGTGTTGTTATTGTTGTTGTTATGCCGTGGAACTTTCCATTCATTTTCGTCCATGTGCGTAATCTTCTTACATTTCCTAAACACTGCATGTCTGATTGGAGGCCAGGTCCAAGCCAGGTCTAGAATTGGAGAACAAGTTGGCAAGCTTGACACATCTGGAATCAGTGCAGAGAGCTAGAGCTGTAGAGGATGATGGAGGGGAAATGGAACATATTTTACACATGCAGAGGTTCATTCTGTTATTCAACTCCACAGATCTTCATGCTATCATGATATCCACTCTGGTGGCTTTGTAAACACACGTGAAGGTGTGTGTGTGTGTGTGTGTGTGTGTGTGTGTGTGTGTGTGTGTGTGTGTGTGTATGTGTTACAGTGACTCATAATTAGGATTATCATCTAAACAGATCATCTCTTGACATTGTCTTGCTGTTGACAAGAACTGTACAGTACAGTAGATTTTATATTAACAGTATTATTATGGTTTAAAAAAAAAAAAAAAATCCCTGTGTGTGTGTGGGTGTGTGTGTGTGTGTGTGTGTGTGTGTGTGTGTGTGTGTGTGTGTGTGTGTGTTGGGATATGAAATCAATATGTTACGCTATTTGGCAGTCTGGCTCTTGTTCAGTCTGAACTAATCAGCCTTCCTGTATCAGATTTAGCCAAAATAACTCTGTTTTTTTTTCCTATTCCTTTCCTCAATAAGTAGAGCATTTAACAATCTTCACTCAGACATGGAATTATTTCTGTTCTGTCAATCAGGTTTTCTCTCTTCGACAGTATTTCATGGTATAATAGGTTTTGAGTTTTATTTGAAATGTTTAAAATGAAAAGTCACTTACATAATATTAATAATATTAATAATAAAACCAAGTTCTCAATTCTGTAAGCCAAGAGAATCATGAGGAGACCAAATCATAATTCTAGAATAAGCTTCTTATAAAATAAGGTTTTTATATAGAAGTAATTGAACACAGCATTACGTTGGAATTTTAGCTTTAAATTATCAGCTTGAAATTATTTTGATGGTACACTGACTTTTCTAGGGAGAAGGGCTTGTCTTCCATCCCAGTTTGCCATTTACAGCAGAATGTAACCCTGATAGAGTACCCCAGACAACTCTCTGGAGAACGGCGTAATCCCTCGTCACACTCAGACGAAGACCATGAAGACCACACTGCATCCTGAAAATGTGTGGGTGTAGTCAAAACGTAAAACGTTTATACGACGTCCATGCCAGGTTCTCACTGCGTCCACACTGCACCATGTGCTTCACCTTTTCTTTCGTTATACATGTTTATTTGTATCCACATCTACATTCATCAAGTCCATGCCTTACTAATACTACGCCATTGAAGTCCCCACTAGGTTTTAATTACATAATGTCTTTATTAACTCATGTCCTTATAAACATTATTATTTTTTTAAATGTCTAAAGTTCAACCACATCCTCCAGGTCCATAGAGACCATACCATGTCCTTTTCAGTTTCTGCTCCGTTCCTAATACATTGCAGAAATACCTACTGCGCCCACCAAATTTTTTGAGAATGCAGTTGGAATGTGATTGATTGTGATGGGAGTTTAATGCTTTATGGCACCACGTGGCACATCAATCACTCTGGTTTAATATGTGCTTTTGTGTCATTCATGTGTAGCTTTTTTGGCTAGCTTGCATCACTTCGTGACGGGGCAGCGATGTTTAGTAAGGTTAACTAGCTGTTTTTTGTTTGTTAGCATCCCACAGCATTAGATTATGCTAGTGTTAGTAGCATATTGTCTATAGTTCTTTAGCTTAGGGGGTGATCACACTAGAGGTGTGATAGAAAAGCGACTGACGCAAATGGCAATTCGCGGCCGTCACTTTTTATTCTCAAATTTGTCATGTGACATTCATTTGAAAAATTGTTGCAAATCGAGGCTCTGATGCGGAGTAGTCTCAAACTCTCCTCAAACAGTCCACACGTGTCGTGAGAAGGTCGCAGAGTTACCGTTTTGCTCGCAAATTATTCGTATTTCTTTCTCAAGGAAAAGCGACAAGTTGGAGACTTCCACGCGAAAAGTTTGAGACCTCCAAAATTCCTTTCAAAATTCGCAAAAAAACGATTCGCATCAGTCACTTTTCAGTCGCACCTCTAGTGTGACCACCCCTAAGCATACTACTATTCTGAGTTGTTTGCAATACTTGTGTGAGGTTTAAATGCTGCGAGGCAGAAAATATGTGAGCATGCATGTTTACTTCAAGTATATAAAGTTTTAAGAAATAAGTTTGTGTTTCGAGTTTCGTTTGTGGTTAGTACAAATACATCTGATTAGATTTGTACAGGAACCCTGGATTCCGTCTTGCCAGTCTAGTTTCACTCTCATGTTATTGTTGCACACTTAATTTCACGCATGCTGGTAGAAGCGGTAAGTAACATCTAATCTCAGCAAAGATGCTTGCACAACTTTATGGACTCGTTTTTTTAAAAAGCCTGTGTTATTACTCTGCCCTGTCAGTCAACATGTTTTATATTTCTTCGGCTTCTGACATTGTCTTTATCCTTCAGCTTGTCAATAAATGCATGCGTACAGCTGTCCATGAGGGGTGCTTGAAGCATGATTTGTATTTACGATGGTGGTGTAAAAATGAATTACAAGCCCAAAACTATAGGAGCAGCCAAGGGGCAAAAAATATATATAATCACATGAGTGGGCTTTAATATTAGTTTCTGAACCTGTTTATCCTTTATTAGGGTGGCTGGAGCCCATCCCAGCTGACACTGGGTGAAGATGGGCTGCACCCTGAACAGCTCGCCAGACTATCACAGGGTTAACAAAAAAAATAGTCTAATGTGCAAATCTTTGGGCTGCGTAAGGAAACTGGAGCACCCGGATGAAACCCACACAAGCACGGGGAGAACATGCAAACTCCGCACAGAAACACCCTCGCCATGGCACTGGGGCTCAAATTCAGGACCTTCTTGCTGTGGGGCAGACGTCCTAACCAGAACACCACCACACTGGCAGCTTTTAACATAATTACATAATAGTAATTTGCACTTTAGGGCGACATGGTGGCGTAGTGGTTAGCACGTCTGCCTCACAGCAGGAAGGTCCTGGGATGAAGTCCCGGGCTCGGGCGTTCCTGTGTGTAGTTTGCATTCTCTCCTCATGCTTGCGTGGGTTTCCTCGGGGTATTCTGGTTTCCTCCCACAGTCCAAATTCATGTACATTAGGCTCATTGGCTGTTCCAAATTGCCTCTAGGTGTGAGTGTGAGTGTGACTGGGTGTGTGTGTGTGTTGGCTGTGCTATGATCTGGTGAGCTGTTCAGGGTGTCCCCCGTGTAACTTCAAGATGTGGAGTGGAATCACATACGCGTACTTTCATGCATATAAATACTGCATAATCATCCATATACTGTGTACATTCATATAATAACTGTTGTTTGTCTTTACCTACTACCCACTTTGTCTAATACAACTCGACAGAGACGTCATAAAATTATTGGTTCTCTGAAGTAATCAGGTCATATAGTATTGACACAGAACTGCATGCGTGCTTCCAGGAACTGCATTGAGGACCTAATCTGGAGTGATCTCAGTCCTCATCAACACAGCTGTGGTTCAGTAAGGAAACAGGACTCTGTCATTAATTCTCCAGTCTGTCATCAACTGAGAACTAATGATTTTATAGGCTAAAAAGTCTGAATGATGTCATCTATGCTCTCTCAAATCAGAGTGCAGGTGGTTACAGATCGGATGTGGTACAAGGCTGAGTCCAATGAAACGTGTGTGGTTTTGGTCTCAGTAGTGTAGTTGCAGTGTGGATGAACTCCTGGATGTCCTGCATGTCCCCGTGACTACATAAAAATGTCACCATGCATTCCAGAGCGACAAATGTTTGCTTTTATGTGCGTCGTCCGTGGAGAATCTAACAGAGTGTACTGATGGCTGAAGTGTGTGTGTTTATGTGTGTGTGTGTGTGTGGGGGGGGGGGTTTGAAGAGAGATCATTAAACAGCTGAGATTATGTGTGGGGGG
>JBCNYH010000024.1:8394653-8410214 GCA_039654325.1 Tandanus tandanus
CCCAGAGTCGGCTGAGATGGGCGCCAGCCTCCCCGCGACCCTAATTAGGAATAAGCGGTTCAGAAAATGAATGAAAGTTGACTGTGTAACTACAGCTTAATAAAGCGATAGTGACAAGTATTGAATGTGGCATAGTGTATTATATACATTATAACTTGAATTAAATCAAATTCATATGTTGGAGTTTACTTCTTTTCTTGAGGGGGGGTTTATCCCAATTTTCTCTCCTAATTTAGTTGTATCCAGTTCCCACCCTACAAGTATTGCCTTCTGTAGTATACGACCAGCACCATCCAGGAAAGGGCGTAAGCATGCACATGCCTCCTCCGTGACACGCGACGCTGACACCTGCCTCTTTACGAACTGCTGCATATGCATATTTGGGGCAGCCTAACACACTCGCAGGGAAAGCACAATCCGCCCCCTTTTCCGAATGAGCTCACAGATGCTCATGATTGCGTGGTGAGTGACAGGGAAGCGAGCCTATGTCATCCCTTTGTCCTGTGAGAGCTCGGCCAATTTGCTCCCATGGACTCCAGGTCGCGGATGGCTGCGGCATCAACCTGGAATTGATAGTCGCACGCCTTGTCGATGCGGCACCCGGGAGCTGGATTTTATTTGTTGTAAGCTTCGGTGATGTCACGTACCACATGAAAGCTTCCGGATCTCTTGAGCTGCTGATGAAACTGAAGGAGGAACTGCATTTTATCTGGTGTTAAGCACAAACTGTTTCTCTGCTCACAGCCACTGACCTGTAAACAGAAATACAGACAAGAAGTCACATATACTGTACACTACTTTTACAGCTATAACTAAAGGGTGACAAAATATACACAGAGAGAATGTGAACTGTATAAAGTATTACTTTAATCAGTAATTACAATGACTTATTCAGTAACTACAGTAAAAATAATAGGAACAGTATACAGTGGGGAATCAGTACTCTGACCTGAAGGTCTCTGCGGAGCTAAATTCTCTTATGTAACTTATTATAATGCACCGATTTCAAAATCTCTTTATACTGTAACTGTATTTTTTTAACAATCTAATCATACTGTCTTCAGTGCATGGTACATGCAGGGTGTGTCCAAATCCTCTTTTGCTAGTTAAACAGCCGAAAACATTATCGCCATACCAGCTGCATAGTTCAAAAGGGTTGTACTTCATCTCTTAATTAATTATGGGTGTGTTCTGGGTGTAACATGCAATAAAACAATCAGCGTGCCATCTCACATTCCCTTTAAGAGCCAGCTGGGCTTGCCCCTTGAAGGATTGCTATTATAATGGCGGATTTGGCAGGCAGTAGGACAGAAAATGAATCCGCACAAATTGAAGGTACCCAAAGCAAGTAGACCCTCTCACTCTACCATGAGTAGCACCTTCCCCTTCCTCCACTTTCACGGCTGCAGTGCTCTTGAACAAGGCACCTAACCCCCCCGACTGCTCTCTGGGTGCCGCTGTGTGGCAGCCCACTGCTCCAAGTATGTGTGTGTGCTCATTGTTTACGTGTGTGTCTGTGTGTGTGCTCATTTTGGATGGGTTAAATGCAGAGCCAAATTTCCCTTGTGGGATTAATACAGTATATTAAAAGTAAAAATAATTATCATCATCATCATCATCATCATCATCATTAGGATTTTTTCGTACATCTTGATGATGTACACAAGTGTAATCTTCTCACTCACTCATGTGTCAGACCACTTAACCCTACTAGGGTCGAAGGGAGACTGGAGCCTATCTTAGCCAACACTGAGTGAAGGCGTGGTATACACACACACACACACGCACACGCACACACGCTCACAAAGCCATTCACACTCACACCTGGGGCAATTTGCTGTGCAGCACCACTACGCCACTGTGCTGCCCACAAGCTTAATTTTTCATATCGTAATCTTTTTATTTTTAATCTTTTGCACGTGTGCATGGTGTTGCACATCCCTGTGCACATTGTGCACCCATCCACAGTATATAGACTCACATTATTATCATGTGGCCTGAAATACTGCACCATGGCATCCAGGTTTTCACTGATCAGTAACTTCCTGCTGCTTCAAAATCCAACAATGCACCAATGACTAGACTTTATTTTAATTCCTGCACAAACGCTGGCGATCAGATCAATGCAAATACTATTTATACAATTTGGGCATTGTATGGGGAAAAGAATGACAACTGTGTTGGTCTCCAGCTTGCCCTGCGTTGGTGTTGCTTTGTGCCGGATGTAAGACAGGACCCTAAATGTTCATGGAATTTATGGCATGTGTAGGAATGTGTATACAGTATCATATACTATTTTTAAAAAATGATGAAATGGTAGACCGAGCATCACTTTAAACACTCCCTCACCCCTCCAAATGGTAGCATTACTATGTTTTCAAATCACTAGGACTTCAACAATTATTTATTTCTCTAGGTACGCAGACATATTCTGCTTCTAGTAAATAAATGCACGAGCGGCACAGTGGAGTAGTGGTTAGCATGTCCGCCTCACAGCAAGAAGGTCCTGGGTTTGAGTCCCCGGCTCAGCGTTTCTGTGTGGAGTTTGCATGTTCTCCCTGTAGTACTCTGGTTTTCTCCCACAGTCCAAAGACATGCACATTAGGCTAACTGGCTGTTTCAAATTGCCCCTAGGTGTCAATGTGTGTGTGTGTGTGTGTGTGTGTGTGTTGCCGTGCAATGGTCTGGTGAGCTGTTCAGGGTGTACTTCAGTCTCCCTGCGACCCTAATAAAAGGATTACACAGTTCAGCAAATGAGTGAGTAAATAAGTGAGTAATTAAAATAAAGGAAATGTTTTAGATATGGTCTAAGTTTTTTAAAGATTAAAAATAAATAATCGTTCCAGCTATTAAATCAGTTTATGGCATTAAAATCATAACGAATATTAAAAAGAGACATCTTGTAGATTAGTGGGTTTATACCTACTTTTATTCCTGTATAATTTTTTATTTTTGCTATACTGTATTAATCCCGCAAGGGAAATTATTGCCTCTGCATTTAACCCATCCAAAGCACACACACACACGTAAACAATGAGCACACACACACTCGGAGCAGTTGGCTGCCACACATGGGGCGCCCGGAGAGCAGTTGGGGGTTAGGTGCCTTGATCAAGGGCACTTCAGCCATGAAGGTGGAGGAAGGGAAGGGAAGGGAAGGGAAGGTGCCGCTCACTCCCCCACCACCACACATTTTTCCTGCTGGTTCGGGAATCGAACCAGCGACCTTTTGGTCCCAAAGCCACTTCTCTAACCATTAGGCTACGGCTGCCCCCTATACTATGTCTATTACTTTTATAGTTGTTACTAAATAATGTACTTTAGAATTAAATGCATAAGCTGAGACTTCATGAGTCTATCAGTCACATTGTACCAGTTCCGCCGCGTCCTGAGTACTGTGAGGAGATCTGTCCTCGTTGCCACATGCCGGGAAGAGGAGCTTCAACATGTCTTCTAATATGTACTCTTTGGTGATCTGCCCATCAAAGCCTGGATCTTTAATACCGTCAAAGTTCAAGTCAGTCTGCACCTAACAGGAAGGATGAAGGAAATGAGTCGAACAGCTGTAGTGAATGAGTGTGAGGTTTTGCTGCCATCTAGCATCTGTCTTTCAGTATTGATGTTAGCGGATGTAAATGGATGGCACATGCATGACATTATATTTCAGCAAACCAAAAGGAGCATGATAAACATGCTAAGTTTTTGTACTATGAAAGAGCATAAAGAATAGCACTGTGATACTGTCTAGGGTCGGGGGATCTAAACTTTTGGTTTAACCCTTAAACAGGCAACATGCGCCAGAAGAAACTACAGATTTTTGCTGTTTATTACCTTATACTGTTAGATACAACTCATAAAATCCAAAATATACAAGATATTTAAAAAATAATAATGAGTATGTTTTCGTAAATAGAAGAATAATTATTATAATAATCATTTCTTACAATTTATTTTCCACTTGTGCCTGTTTAAGGGATAAAATACCTAAGACCAGGTTAGCATATAGACTGGTTAGATATTTTCAAAACAGCATCAGCAATACAGTACAGCTAACTGGTAACTGAATCACTGGGCATAAACACGACATGAACAAAAATTCTGTTTTAATCAGCACTCGCCTGTATTATTTTTAACATGAAATATTGGTTTTATTTTTATAGCTACTGCTAATCAAACTACTACACTACGCATTTATCAGAAATGATTGCTAGCAGTCTCTCTTGATTTAAGTGCACTACATTTAAATAACTTGGGTAGCCATGCTTACTAGAAGGTAAACTATTTTTCTAAGAAGTTATTTGGGTAAATATAATTCATATTACCATTTTGCCTACAGTTCATACCTTGACCACTACAGGACGCACAGAAGCATTGTAATGCAATGTGAAGGTCATCAGTTGAAAACACAGTGAACACCTAGGAGGAAAAATGATACGTACAGTAATGCCACATTAATATCATCCCTGTATTATAGTGCCGACATGTCTGGCATTGTGCGTGTGTGTGTCTATGAGAGAGAAAGAGAGAGAGAGAGAGAGAGAGAGAGAGAGAGACAGAGACAGAGAGAGAGAGAGAGAGAGAGAGAGAGAGAGAGAGACCTCGGTGGAGAGCTCGAGTCGGCTGTGAATAACACAGCAGCTGTTAGAACCTCACTGATGACCTTCTTCATGAGTTCAGAAGCCTGAAGAGCCGCTCCAGGATCCAGCATCTCTGTAAAGAACGACTGCAGCTGAAACACAAACACACACCGTTAGAAAAATACAAGACGTTCTTACAATCCAATTATAAATTCATTCTTGACTCTTGTAACACAAAGACAGAGACAGGACCAAAAGCTAGAAAACACTCATTTGCCAAATCGCTTAATCCACTAGGGTCGCGGAGAGGCTGATGCCCATCTCAGCCGACGCTGAGTGAAGGCGGGGTACAACCTGAACAGCTCAACAGACCATCGCAGAGCCAACACACACCCATTCACACTCACACCTAGGGACAGCTAATTAGCCTAATGTAGATGTCTTTAGACTGTAGGAAGAAACCGGAGTACCTGGAGGAAACCCATGCAGGCACGGGGAGAACATGCAAATTCCACACAGAAACACCTGAGCCCAGGCTGGTGAGGAAATGAAACTTTATTAACGTCATAGCGAACACGATAACTAGCTTCCACCATATTAAATAAACTTAAATATAAACAGATTTAAAAAAATATGTATATATCACAACAGCTGGAGCAAGGTAGCATAGTGGCTAGCACATCCACCTCACAGCAAGAAGGTCCTGGGTTCCATTCCCGGGCTCAGGCATGTCTGTGTGAAGTTTGCATGTCCTACCCGTGCTTGCGTGGGTTTCCTCGAGGTGCTCCGGTTTCCTCCCACAATCCAAAGACATGCATATTAGGCTAACTTGTTGTATCAAGTTGACCCTAGCTGTGAGTGTGAATGGTTGTGTGTGTTTTGCCCTGCGATGGGAGCTGTTTAAGGTGTACCCCGCCTTCGCTTAGCGTCAGCTGAGATAGGCACCAGCCTCCCCACGACCCTAGGAGGATTAAGCAGTCCAGCAAATGAGTGAGTGAGAGATATAGCACAACATTTGATAAATAGAATTTTAATCCTTGGCTGCACAGCATTTAGCTCTGCTTGGAACATACAGACCTCACCTGCCCCACCTCTGTAATGGTTAAAATATGTAAAAATAACCTATAAATATTCTTCTTTTAGTTTCCTATTATGTTACCGTGTAGTATATACTAATACAGTGTCGCTGAATGGAATGGTCCTCTTGATGTTCCATCTTGGGGACCATTTGGTGGTAATCAACTTTGCCGTGTAATTGATCATTATCGAGCCTCTACGTGAACACTCACTCACTCAGCTCACCGGAATACCCGGAGGAAACACACGCAAGCATGGGGAGTACCTGCAAACTCCACACAGAAACACCCAAGGCCGGGACCCTGCTTGTTGTGAGGCAGACGTAGCTAACCACTACGCCACCGTGCCGCAATATGTTAACACTAATAGGTAGTCAAGAAAGCAAGGAATATTATATTGGATCCACCGATGGATGGTCCTCGAGATTAAAAAAGTTCAATTCTCAACAATGAAATCCTTGAAGAGAAGACTGTTACCAGTGTTGACTTCTGTGGAGCTCCATACTTATGCTACATACAAGTGTCGTAAAGCTGTGAGCTCGATTTTGTTGCCACATCCATGCTCACGTGCCTACACAAGCAACCCAACGCATGGGTTCCCCCACCGCTGTCGGCGCTGCATGCACTTGCACTTTGCAGGAAATGTTCTTGTTTAGTGAATGGTTTTTCTTTTTGTGGAGAAATCAGGTTTCGAAATGCAACTGAAATGACAGTAAGTTATATTATGGCTCGGACGGGTGGTCGGCTTCTAAACCGGCTCCCCCAACAGCATGCGCTGGTGAAGAGAATGGCATGTTACCCAGCAGGATGAAAAACAAGATCTGTCAAAGGGCGGATGTGCTCCATTGCAAGCCAACGCCCAACATGCAATCAGCGGTAAGGAATCAGTTCCAGTGCCTAGCAACGAGATGTCCCTGCGGCTATCTCAGCTACGCTGTGTCGCCGATTAAAAGGGCTTCTCGCCAAGGGATGCTACCTTGTGCTGAGTAGCGTCGTCAACATTGGTGCAGCCTCAGCCATATTACGACTAAAAATAAATACACACATAAATACAAACATTTTCAGAACTCCGCTTTTAGGCTGTTTTTCTATTTATTATTATTTATTTAATAATTTGTTTTATGTCTATATCTCAAGAACCGTTGACCTATCACTGGTAAATTTTCAGGGTAGCAACTTGGCATCAATTGGAATTATTAAAAGGTCAATGTAGGTCAAGTTCAAGGTCAGCAAAATGGCTGCAAATTGTTTATAATTGCTAGGTAGCGATTTTTTGTGATTCCCTCATCGGGAGCCTCTAGTAAATTTTAGAATTTATTTATAATTTAGATTTAAATTTATAGAATTTATAAGGCAACAGAATCGACTGATCAGAACACAGAGACGAGTCTGAATACCATAATATTGTTTTAACTAAGCATTTTACATTACATCTCAATTAAGCATGGTACAAAAATTACTCGAATAAAAATGCACTTTTTAGTTAAGTACACACTTGGCAATATTAGAAACACAGGCTTGAGTAAATATGAAAGGCAGTTGTGCAGAGAAACCAGTCAGTTGTACATTATGCGCCATGAAAGGAAAACGTCAAACACTTCAGAATCTTGGTAATGGCACAATCATCTCAGTAGGTGGCAGGAGCGTGTAAAGTGTGTTTGAATGAGAGACTGAAATGAGATGGAGATGAGATGTGCTGGCTCGCTTGTTTTCCCACGCACACACTTAAGAGAGTTTATTGACTTCTGAATAACCCACAAATAAACTGGCGAGCATTAATACAAATGAGCACGCACACACACACACACACACACACTCACACACACTCACACACACACACACACACACACACACACACACACACACACACGAAATGCTGACGTGAATTGGTACACATCAACACGTGAACTCAGATCATTGTAAAGTAATGAGTGGTTTGTTTTAATATGCTGCATGTTGTTCTCATTGGCTTGGAGTGAAGCATCCAGTACAATAATCTCCAGTCTGTATCTTCAACATCCACAAACATGCACAAATGTCCCGTCTCTTCCCCACTTGTGATGAGAGCATCTGCACTCACTAGTACACAACTAATGCACATCCCATGTCAAATCTTCACTCCATCCAGACATTCACCCCTTCTGTTGTCTCACAAAAATGCCTCATGATAAACCCACAATTTCCACATATATGCTTTAGGTTTTTTCACTTTTGCTGCTGGTGGCAGATGTGAAGCAGCTGCACTCGACTTCCTTCCTTTGGAGCTTTCAAAGGGAATGAATAGTGCAAGTCCTTGGGTTGGATGTGCATGGGCTAGGGTATTAAGATGGATTTTTTTTTAAGGGTATTTACTGATTTTAAAATATAATGTGCTAAGTGATCACCCTTTCATCCCAAATGTATTATATTGTCAATATTTCCACATGTTTACACTACAAATCACATGTGGTAAAATACGTCTTCGCCCAACTCAGCAAGTGGTGGGAGCGAATGCAACTTGAATGTGTCATGGAGGTCATTTACACTTGTATTTATTGCTGTCCACTTATGATTCAATCAGCCAAGAATCATTCTAAATCCAAATATAGATATAGATTTACGTGTTCAAGGGCTTTCGGTTGGCCACAAGAAACTTCTGGCCAACTGTCCGGTGGCTTTGAACGGGAAAGCAGGGCCCGTCCCAATGGATGGATGGATGGATGGATGGATGGATGTTCAAAGCTCGACAGGAATCTATGACGCCATTTTCCTCTGCACAACACATGAATTTCATACGACACACCCACAACGGTCTTAGGAATTTGCCCAGTTTTTTGTCACGGACCTGCTTCATATCTGTTGTGCATCGTATATGACAAAGGCTTAAAATGGATTATTACTTTTGAAGATAATAAAGCCGAATATATGGGGTAAAATTTCCAGAACAGCTTCACAGTATGGTTTTGCTCGTTTTTGATAAGACTGGGTAATTTAGCCAGCTATCTCATTACCAATATCCCTATGGAGAGAATATACACAATAAGTCGCCCTGCAGTTCTGTATAAGCAACTCACATGTATCAGATCTTGGAATAATGGTATAATGCATGTATCCAAGTATTGTTGAAAAAAAAAAACCTTGTGATTTACTCATGATGTTGAATTATATCAACAATTTAAAAAAATTCTAATATAGATAGATAGCTTTTCATTCAGATCTAAGATAAGGATAAGGAAGCTACACTACCTGAGTAATATAACTGTGTGTGTCTAGATGAGCTCTGACCAAGCCCGAACGATGCAGGAATGCGGTGAGGGGTGTCGCTGATGTGACCAAGACATATACATTCACTAAGGCTACCAGACCCTGATTAGCCGGAGAGACTGATCGGATGGCTTGGCTCCTAACAGACATAAAAGCAAAGACAGTACATGTTAAAAAAAGGAGTGACACGTGATTTTTTTTGTTTGTTTGTTTGTTTGTTTAAACATTGTTAAAGATACAGTATGGTATCTAACCAGATATGTTCAATGTGGCTTTGTCCCAGCTCTGGTCCAGAGGAGGTGCAGGCCGATGGAATTATGGGTAATAACGTGCCTGAAAATTAAAAGAAATGTAAAAAATGATCATAAGTTCTGAAATGCTTATAATTGCATCTGCAGGTAAACCACTCACTCAATCACTCACTCATTTGCTGAAACATTTATTCCATCTAGGGTGGAGCCTGTCTCAGCTGACACTGGGCGAAGGCGGGGTACACCCTGAACATCTCACAAGACTATCACAGTGCCGATACACACACAACAACAATTCACACAGGGTCAATTTAGAACAGCCAATTAGCTTAATGTGCATATCTTTGGACTGGGGGAGGAAACTGGAGAACCAGGGAATACCTCTCTTGTTTAGAGAACCTTTAAGGGACATCCATTTAAGGTGGTAGGTGGATGTTGGTCCAAATGGTTGTGATCAAATACAAAAGCTGTATTTTATAATCTTTATGCATATACAGCTTGGGAACGGCATTGGGATGGGATCTGATTGGTCCACTATCTAGGGATTATTAAACATTATCCCAAGTGGATAATGCTTGTATCAAAATCACGGTCACTCATAGTTTTTCACGGTCCCTTGCAGCAGGCGGCGTCTTCATGATCACGCTTTGAAAATGAAAAAAATAGTCAACATTCCAAGGTGTGGTTTGCTTACGTTTCTGTGTAGTATATACTACAACTCTAAATGGGTTTAAAAAGATGTTTGCTTAGCAAACCTGACTTTGTGTCCATGGGAGGCACAACTTAGAACATTTTGTCCCCCTTCTCCAGAATGCTTATTGGCTGACCTGGTTGGTCATGTAGTAAAGATGGTGGCCAACTTAAAGGCGCATCCTTTAAGTATGCATCTTATGGAGCTTTGTGCATGTGGACTCTAATCAAGAATTTCCTCTCTTCATCTTTGGACACAAAGAGTGATTGACTGATTGTGCATTGTTTGAAACTGTAAATAAGTTTATTTATATTAAGTATATATATAAAAAATAAAATAAAATAGATAAATGTAAGTCGCTTTGGACAAAAGGCGTCTGCCAAATGCCGTAAATGTAAATAAAAGTTCATCCAGAAACAGGCAACACAGCAGCTGGAACGCTATTAATTTTGGTTTTGTAGTCAGCAAATGTCTGAATTCCATGATCCAAGTTATTTAGAAACAAATTTTCAACTTGCAGTTTGTAATTGTTTTCGCAGCCTTGCTGCCATAAACGCTTCTCATTGGCTGGACATGAACCCGACACTTCAGTGTTTGATTAGGGAGTCTTTTGAGAGCCAGTATGATCAAGTTTACCGGCAAAAGATGACTTCAGGGTCACGAGAGTAGATTGAGTGCATCTCTACTTGGAACGATGTTAACTCGTATTGTGGAAGTCAAGAAGAGTAGTCTTACATCTAAGCTTGATGGTTGGCATCGTCACTTTGTCTGCTTGGTTTCTCGGTCTATGGTGGGAATGACAAAACGACTAATGCAGAGTGGGTCTGGAAATAGTTTTCACAGATTCGTTTTCTTCTAGGCCACAGTTTCTGTGCACCAAGAATTGGTGGCTCAAGAACCTAGAAGAACGTTTTTGGTCCAATGGTGGTGTGGGGTTCTGTTCTGAATAGGGTCGTGTGTGAAAGTCATTCATTCCCTGGGGTGGACACCAAATACTGCGATTTAGTTTTATTTGACATGTCACTTCCTGTTTTATATTCCAACATGGAAGTAAGCCCAAAGGCAAAGTGTGAAAACAACCATCTAGAACATTTGCAATCTTTGTGAGATTTGGCAATAATTTGTGCAAAGTTGTCCTGATATGATGGCAGAGTGATTAACACGTCCGCCTCACAGCAAGAACGTCCTTGGTTTGATTCCTGGGTGCAGAGTGAACATTTTTGTGTGGAGTTTGTACGTTCTTCCTGTGCTTGCGTGGGAACTCTGGTTTCCTCCGCAGTCCAAAGACATGCACATTAGGCTAACTGGCTGTTCCGAATTGACTGTAGGTGTGAGTGTAAGTGAGAATGGTTGTGTGTGTGCCGCCCATGATGGATTGGCGAGCTGTTCAGGGTGTGCCCTGCCTTCGTCCAGTGCATGTAGATGGACCTTCTGGAAATATGTGATGATATGCAAATGAATGAAGGTGTTTATCGGGAATCGAACCCAGGACCTTCTTGCTGTGAGACGGATGTGCTAAGCACTATGCCATCGTGCCGCCCTTTAAGGAATTTATGAATAATATAAATGCATTGTCAGTGATTTACTTCATTCTGTGTATGTGAATAAAATGTTTATTCCATCAGCACATCTTGTCCGGCATAAAGAGGCTGTCTCTATTTACAATCAGACTTTAATATACGACCAATAGAAACTACACATACAGCATGATATACGATATTGACTCAAACATTTTACTCCCCAAAGCCTTGGGAAAACAGTGGCCCCATTTCACGGAAAAACCATAAATATCGCCATAAACCACTTGAATGTGAGAGAGGTCCTGTAACTGCATTCTGCCCAATCAGTCACCAAACAGAAACCTCATGTATGTTTGTGTGTGTTCTGTGCCTTCAGATGTTATCATGAAAAGGACACAACCTTTCCCAGCTGCCCCTTCAAGCATCCAGGACTCAATCGGCCATCGTTTGTGTGGGAGGCATGCCAAGAGGAAAGACAATATTGTTCCAGACCTGGAGACAATAACCTTCTTTCACAAGTTAGAGTACGGCTACACAGCCGCAGGCCAAGGAGCAAAATCAATCACAACTGTCCTGAAACGGACAAGCAGTTATCTCCATCCAGCAGCGATAACCATAATTAGCTTGAAGAATCAAACACAAATAGGCATCATGATCTTCAAAGCCCTCCTCTGAATGCCTGCTTTTTATAAGCTGTTCTGCTTATTTAGAAAAGGATGAGACTTTTATAATGGATGTATATTATAAAACAGGCTTAATGGGCAATAATGAAGATTATATGGCATTTGAATTGTATATTTACCCTCTAAAACAGTTACTGAGGCAAGGACGTCTGGGTAAATATCATCAAAGATGCTGACCTTTCTCAGTAATTACGCCCTCGGGAGAGATCTAGGGTGCACTCCACTTTCATAACTAGGCTCCACAAATGCTAAAATTGGAAGTGTGTGTTATTAAACGGCTTTACCACTACATTGGGATCGTCAATGCTCCAGGTTACATTAGATATGAACGTTTTCAGCAACACTATAATGCAGTTTGCCACTATTTCCCATGAAACATACCTGAGAAAAAGCTGTCCATTAGAAATCGACAGACTCCGCCCATGTCCATGAAAGCTCCTACAAAGGCTGGTATAATGTTGACCTAAGAAAAGACAGGGCTGTTGCTTAAAGACTAACAAACATTACATGGCTGGATGTTAAAAATAATATTATAGCACGGCACTGACGAATACTCAAATATGATTGGTTGGGAAATGTTAAATAATTTACTGTACAGTAGGTAGAAATGCATAAAAATCCTGCTGCGACAAAAAATAAATAAAAAGGACTGTATTCCATTTCAAATTGATCTAAAAGAGGATGGGTACACTGTTTTACATTGGGACACATCATAACACCCCATCATTGAATATTTAACAATTATTCACCAAAAGTAAGGTGGATGTTGCTAAATAGTCCTGAATAATAATATCATTCATTCATTCATTATCTAAACCGCTTATTCCTAATTAGGGTCGCGGGGAGGCTGGCGCCGGAATAATAATATGTATAATATTATTAATAATAAATGTATTAACACAGTGCTGCATATTAACACAGGTCTTCTAAACACAAGAGTGATGATGATAATGTGATACCCAGAAACTTCAGCCATCAAATTGCAAGCTAAGATGGCTAGTCAGCTGACTGTGCTCGCTGTTTTACTAGCAGTTATGTGGCAAGATACCTAAGGTGGTAAAAAAAATTTGTGTAATGCTGCTCCCAAGCTAAAGCTAGTAATCTCTCTAGACTCTTTCAAACTGGTTTGAATAGTGTTCAATATATTAATCAGACGGTATGTCTAGATTCAAGTATTGAAAATGGACCACAGGGGTCCAGATGCTTCGGCCGAAGAAATTATTTAATAATATTTGCCAAAATATTATGTTTGTATCCAATATATATATAGTTGGTGAACCTTTGTCATTTCCTTTTAAAGTTATCGCACTAACAAGCCTTGAGAAGCCCAATATTGCAATGTTAAAGAATTCACCAACTTGACTGCTGTGACCCTGAAACAAGTTCAAGGACACCCATATACAACTCCAATCAATACCTTCCTGAGGGGAACCCTTCCACCAAATTTGGTGACCCTATGTCATTTTCTTGCAAAGTTATTGCACTAACAGTCCTTGGCAAGCCGAATAAAGAAAAAGTGACCATGAAACAAGGTCAAGGTGACCCATATACAATCCCATCCTATTCGCCCTTGAGGGAACCCACACTCGAAATTTGGTGATCTTATATGATCTTATGTGATCCTTCGGTGACGGTGGGAGCTAAAAGTTTAACACATTTAAGCAACTGTAAACAATTGTAAACAATTTTAAGCAGTTTATTTTGGTATATGTTTGGGATTCTGAGAACTTGAGAGTCTATAATCCACTAATACTCGCACCAGTAAACAACAGTTGTCCATGGATGTTGAGAAAGTTATAACTGACTCGCCAGCTTGGATACAATAGTATGGTACGATAGGTTAGCTGTGTGTTGGCTTTATTTGGACGGTTTATTTGGACAGGGAGCTGAGATCACAGCATGAAAGAGTGTTCTTTCCCTTCTCTGGGGTTGAGCCATACTGAGGTCTGCCTTCTATAAATATTTTCAGACTCCCAATCTCTGGCTAGATCTGATTTCACATCCTTTTCCAACAACACCAAACAGGAAGACATGCAATTTCATGAAATTGTTTTCATATCAGACTATACTACTACTACATGTGAGAATTCGTCTATACAGTACTGGGCCTAAGTGTGATGCGTACAACTGGTGTTCTTACCCTCTGGTATGGCTGAGAATGGGCAAAGTTGATTTTGCGGAGGCAACTTTTTTCTGTTCCTTTGAGACATATTAACAGAGACCATTCCTGACCATCTGTGGATAGAACGGAGAAGAAAATAATGAAATGAGAAGGAGAAAATAAGATGGAAATATATGTGAGAGGAAACCAGAAGGACAATAAAAGTAGATATAAACCTAAGCAACAAATACCGAAAGAAAGGGAGACAAGACAGAATGAACAGAGGTCAAATTCTTCATGGTCATAGGATTAATGTTTAATCCCCCCATTTAAAGCTCAGGGCTTTATGTTCCTAATGAAGCTGCCGGAGCAAACCTGTAGCTCCAAATAAAACTTGAAGAGTAGGGTTACCCAGAATCCAATGCTGACCTTCTAATTCATCGGCGCAATTTACCATGGAAAATGCCTGGATCTCCAGGAGATAACAGACTCGTGATCAAGCTTAGAGTCTCAAACAAACAGAGGAGAAGAAACATTTAAAAATCTCCTGTTTTAGGGGGTGGGAAAGTGGTAGAGATTGAAACGCGACACATCTGGGAGTAATTGTGGGGATAGCAGAGCTGAAGAAAATGGGCTGTGTGCACTTAGGGCTGAATTCAGGCACTGGTGTGTGTGTGTGTGTGTGTGTGTGTGTGTGTGTGTGTGTGTGTGTGTGTGTGTGTGTGTTGTGTGCTAGATATTAAGGACCAGAATACATTTTTATCCAACAAAGTGAGTACATTCTGAAAAAGTGGGGACATTTTGGCTGGTCCTCACCTTTTTAAACTGTTGTTTGAGACTTGGTTTTAGGGTTCAGGATTAGGCTTTTGTGATGGTTAAGGTTAGCATAAGAGGCTAGAGAGTTAATGAATGAATGTCCCTGAATGTCCCACAAAGATTGAAATACAAGATCGTGTGCGTGTGCGTGTGTGTGTGTGTGCGTGTGTGATTCTGAATGCCAGGAAGTACCATGCAGGACCTGAGGGCACTGTCGGAAATCTGCTCTATTCAACTCATCTAATAAATCTTACAATAGATAACAGTGGATATTTTTGCCGGTGCGCTAGAACATGAAAATAATCCACAGCATGAACGTGTGATGCGTCATGAGTTGAAATAGGTTTAAGGGTACCACTTTAAGTTCATTATATTTTAATAACAGCATGTCAATATGTTTATTACTCTACCATTACTACTTTTAATGAACAATGTGTCATGAATTTAAACCTCCACACACTTAAACACACAACACCTTTTCTGTCACTATTTAAAGCCTGGGATATTACTTCTACAGTTGACGTAGTGCTGTTTGTGTGTGTGTGTGTGTGTGTGTGTGTGTGTGTGTGTGTGTGTGTGTGTGTGTGTGTGTGTGTGTGTGTG
>JBCNYH010000024.1:8482347-8493136 GCA_039654325.1 Tandanus tandanus
TGCCCTGCGATGGCCTGGCGAGCTGTCCAGGGTGTACTCTGCCCTCGCCCAGAGTCGGCTGAGATGGGCGCCATCCTGCCCTAATTAGGATTAAGCGCTTCAGAAAATGAATGAATGAATGTTTTTCTTACTGCTAGTTATGCTTTCATGTGTCATAAAAATGTGTTTTTATATCCAAGATTATGATTTTGCTACTGCATTAGCATCATTAGGTGGTGTGATGATTTAGTCTTAGACAACTTTATTGTCATTCAGTATACAGCGAGTGTACAAAGAAAGAAATTTCGTTGCAATTGGCTCGGCACAGGATTGAAATGTAGAAACTGTAAATGTGGATAGACAGCAGCAAAAGTACTATACAGTACAGTAGTAAAGTGACCTGTGGAATTTACAACAGTGCAAAATACAAATATATATATAATATGTGTGTGTGTGTGTGTGTGTGTGTGTGTGTGTGTGTGTGTGTGTGTGTATGTATGTATATTCATTCATTCATTTTCTAAGCTGCTTAATCCTAATTAGGGTCGCGAGGAGGTTGGCGTCCATCTCAGCCAACTCGGCGGAGGCAGGGTATACCCTGGACAGTTCGCCAGAGCGTTGCAGGGCCTATATATGTATATATGTATATATATATATATTATAGATGAAGGGTATGCTGAAAAGGACAGCCATTTAAAAATTTAACAGCTTCAATATATAAAAAGTGACCTTGTCACCTTGAAACAAGATCAGACGCATAAACAGTCCCACCCTATTCACCTGTGAGGGGGACCCACACACCAAACTTGGTGATTCTGTGTCATTTTCTTCCAAAGTTTGCACTAACAATTCATACGGACAGACGGAGGGATGGAACTCATTTCTATAGCTCCCTCTCCACTCACCTTCGGTAACGGCGGGAGCTAACAAGGAACTGCTTCATGATTTTTCTGGAAAAAAAAAAGTTGGACGTGCTCAGAGTATAATGAATGGTGTGACTGATATTTAATCTATTAGAGGTAAAACCTATAGAAAATAATTGAGCTCATATTACGATGTGACGATGTAAATTAATAAAAAACATCTACTTATAGAAAAGCAGATTCCTGATAATAAATTTGTCTTGGTGTTATAATAAAACATTTTTGCTATAGATTGCTGAATGGACTGTTATTTTCACCTTCTGATTTGTCAAACTCAAGAATTCAGCAGTGCCGTGGTATAGATTATCTACCATCGCAGGGCCAATACATGCACAAAACCATTCCCACTCACACCTAGGGGCAATTTGGAACAGCCAATAAGCCTAATGTACTTTGGACTGTGGAGGAAACCCATGCAAGCACGGGGAGAACATGCAAACTCCACACAGAAATGTCCTCGCCGAGCCCGGGACCCAGGACCTTCTTGCTGTAAGGCGGATGTGCTATCCATAATCCCACCGTGCCACCCAAAATTAAAGCATGTAACATTTATTTAAAAAAGCACAAATCACTAAATCAGATGGTTTTTTTTTACCGAATGGAATTTAACCGCATTGATAAGAATTTACCAAAAAAAAACAAAGAAATTTGAATCGAATCAAATTCCAGTGACTCATGAGTCAAAATGATTCACAGTCAACCCAACGGTTCACACTCTTAAAAAAGACTGAACAGATTCCTAACGCGATATGCTAAATTAAGTGCCGGAGTTGGCACTTATCTCTTTTGCTTCTTCTGTCGGAGGTGTAATTTAGCACCGTGAGACACTATTTAGTCGGCACGCAATCTTGCAGCGGGTTCCACAAATAAACGGAAAGCAGAATGTGTTAAGACATGATTGCAATATGGCAAGATGAGCTTTCCAGAGCTGCGACTTCCTGACTTGCTGACTCAGTTCCATTTTGCAGCAATAAAAATCTCATCTGCCCTGAACGGATGCCACATAATGAGATAACAGCTGAGTTGAGGACTTCAGTTTCACACTGTTGTGTATCCATTGTGGGTATGGGTGATGTGTGTGTGTGTGTGTGTGTGTGTGTGTGTGTGTGTGTGTGTGTGTGTGTTATATGTCTCTAGAGAGAAAAGACATCCTATGGTGCAAAATATGATATTTCTGTTTAGCGAAAGGTGTGTGTGTGTGTGTGTGTGTGTGTGTGTGTGTGTGTGTGTGTGTGAAGGGAATCAGTGGTGGTTCACAATCATCCAAAATTAGCTAGGCTACACTTCTAGGCTTTCCCGTGTCCTTTTCTGGCTATGTATCTTTGAGACATGAGGACAGAAGGAGCGAGAGAGGGAGTGAGGGGTTGGAGACTTACATTCCAACAGAGTGCAATAATTGTTTACTTGTAACTGGTGGATTAATAAAAAAGCAGCTCTGTGAGAGTGGATGATGCACTGAGCAGGATGGAAAGGGACCTGGGGGATTGAGGGAGCAGGATGGATTGATAAATAAACAAAAAGTTTGCCAATGAATGACTTTCCAGTTCCGCTCTCTCCTTTCTGTGTCTGTGTTATAGGCTGGAAGAAGCAGCGGTCCTCACATACTCCCCTGCAGTCCACCCCGTTGTCATCGCTGTGTGCTGTTTCTTAATCATCGTGGCCATGGTGGGCTACTGTGGCACGCTGAAATGCAATCTGCTCCTCCTCTCCTGGGTATGTCTCCATGTGCAGTTTAACTGTCTGTGTGTGTGTGTGTGTGTGTGTGTGTGTGTGGATACTATGCGTGCATATATGTGCATGTGTAACAAAAAAAAAGAATCTTCTCTGCTTTAACTTATAAAAACATTCAAGTATAATTTTCTGAACATTTTTTTAATTCAGGGCATCACAGTGGCGTAGTGGTTAGCACATCCACCTCACAGTGAGAAGGTCCTAGGTTCAAGTCCTGTTCCAGGCGAAGGCATTTCTTTGTGGAGTTTGCATGTTATCCCCGTGGTTCCCCCTGGTGCTCCGGTTTCCTCCCACAGTCCAAAGACACATTAGGCTAATCGGCTGCTCCAACTTTCTCCTAGGTGTGAATGTGAGTGTTAATGGTTGTTTGTGTGTTAGCCTTGCGGTGGTCTGGTGAGCTGGTTAGCGAGGACCCCACTTTCACCCAGAATCCGTTTGAAAGCAAAAGCGGTTCAGGAAATGAAATGGAATTTAGAATATCCAGTTGAAAAGCATCTTCTCATCACAGGATGCTCCCAACACCATGCTTTACTGCGGAGAAAATGTTCTTAAGCCGGATTCACACAGGACGCGATGAGAGACAAGCAACCATGTAAAGTCAGTGATCACCAACAAAATAAGCAACGCGAAGTGAGTTGGTGCGAAGTTCTACTGAGCTGACCTTTCATGCAAGCGTTTCGAATGATTACCAATCAGAGCTTAAAGATACTATTGATTGACAGATGTTGCCAAGCACTGGGTTGAAACATGGATTTGCTGTCATAGGCCGTGCAAAATAAGCGATTTTGCATGCAATTCTGTGGCAAAGCGATTGGATTGTCGCTCGTCGCTTCCTGTGTGACTGTGGCTCTAATGGAGCGGTGTTGGGTGCTCACCAGCTGATAATGTTTTGCATCCAAACCAATAAGATACATTTTGTGAACCAAATTCTGGGGCCTTCCAGAAGCATGTGTATTTACATTGAAATCATGTTACACTTTCATTGCATAAAGGTAGATTTCATTCAATGAATTATGTTACATCATGACTAATTGAGGAGTTTCTTAATATTGGAGTTGCATACTTATGCAGTATTTAAAATTTTCATTAAATCTAAATTGACTTCTTCCACTTTAGCATTAGTAGCTGTTTAGTGTAAATTCATGGCTTACAGTATAATCTCTGTTAAGTCTATTGCAATTACAGTTTGTAACAGTATGAAATATGGAGAACTTTTCTTCTTCACTACATGCCCACTAGACGACTGTATGTAATAACCTTGATATACATCACTAGTGCTACATTGTTAAAAAACACTCAAACTCAAAAATTGATTTTAAATGTCATCAAATAAAAAGAAAGTCAAAAAGTGTCCACATGGGTTTATAGTGGGAGGATGAGAAATTATTTCATTAACAGTTAAATTTGTTCTGTCGGCAGGCGTCCACATATATACATGCCACCGGTTCATTTTTAGTGCAGCTTTGCAACCAGAGTTAGTCCACCATCTGAGTTTGCACTTCCTAACTAAGAGGACCCTTTAGATAGTCATGCCTTCTAATCATTTATGTTGTAAATCTTTGTACAAGCTCAGTCTTGCCCATTTTCCTGAGGCCACTCTGTGGAAATAGGATGGACAGAATGCATGATGTGTTAGTAGAAACCTCTTTGATAGCTTGTAGTGGTTTACTCCCGCTATTTAAAATGGCCATAAAGCATGCGAATAGCCAAGAGGAAGAGTTATGGCCCACGTTACGGCAATTTAGAGCAAGGAGGTGCAAGCTCCAGCCTCAGGGCTCTACATCAATTAAAGCGATGGACAGGTGAAGAATGCCAAAACAGAGTCTTGCCCACAAATTCATTCGGAGTGTTGTGGATTAGCGTTTTGCGGTTCACTGATGGTATTTTAAGATTGTTATGGGCCATTACCAGAGAGAGAGGCAGAGACAAAAATTAGAAAACAGGCCAAAAATACTAAAGTAATCCGCAAACTATGCCAATTATGAGGCTTTTCCACTGATAAGATTTTAAGCAGCTGGGGTAATGATGCCATCACCTTAAGGTTCAGATTAAAATCTGAACACATTTCTTGTAGGTTACATGCCATATTGTGGCATAGCTTGCTGTGTATACTTTACATTTTCTCTCTGTCAGCATACTTTACAGAAATTGGCCCTGTGGTGGTTAAAAAATTCTTCTATAGTGTATAATAAGCCTTAAAATTGGTGCATCCGGTACCTGGTTTACTATGGTCAAGTCCTGTACCAATCATATATGTAGTAGGTAACAAAAGGTGGGCAGTGAGGGGGGCGGGGTCGTCAAGTCTGGTCCATACAGAGTGTCTCCTCGCCCCATGTAAGGCAGTGGAAGTTTAGTGGTCAAGGCGCTGGGCTCCTGAAGGCATTGGGCTCCCGATTGTCAAGTCAAGTCAACTTTAGTTATATAATTTATTTAAAACCACGAAAGATGACCAGAGTGCTTCACAAAGTGAAAATGGTACGATAGGAAAATACCACTAAATAACACAATATGAATATGAATAGAAATATATGATTGGATGATCATAAGCTCAAATCCCAGAGACACCAAGTTTTTACTTTTAGACCCTCAACTGCTCTGTTGTTCATTAGAATCCTGTCTCAATTGTAAGACACTTTTTAAAAACGTCCGCCATATGAGGTAAATGCAGAGGTGTCCCTAAAGGCTCAGAACTGGGGCCTCTTCACTATTTTCAAATGGCCTAATCTATCAGATATACAATACATGATGTATAATAGGGCCACCCTACTTATCCTTTGCACATCAGATACGCACACTGATACTTATGTCTTGTCACATCTGGCAGACGTATCATGGATGGCAGCTCATCAGCTACGGCCCAGTTCCAGCAGGACTGCATTTCTAAGTATACCTGGAAATGCATACTTGTGATTTGATTTTTCTGCCTTGATATTCTGTTTAGGTGAAGCATCAGTGCCCACTCTAGGGATTATCAGTTGTTCCATGACTTGGATATGCAGGATTCTATAAAACATCAGGAGGCTTCAACCATTTCTATTCTATGAGGCTGCTCAGGTGCCTTAATATCTTGATACTTGACTGCTGCAACTCATTTCTTGCAGGTCTTTCTGCACTTGCTATTTCTTCTTATCTGATCTACAATAGAGCAGCCTAGCTTGTGTCATTCTACTTCTATCTTTAATGGCCTCCTATAGCTTCCAGCATTAGATTTTATACTCTGATGATGTCTACCTGCAGAGCCAGAAATGGACCCATTTCCCTGTATATAATGGCATTGGTCCAATCGTCCAGTGCATCTCAAGCTGGAAGGATCTGCCTTCCATGTTAGCAAGAATTTTTTCCAATCTTTAGCAAGAGTGTCCACTATATACATTAAGTATTATTCACTCAAAGAAACTTTGCCTGTGCAGGTAAGATGATGATCTATTCATCCAGAACTACAACTGCAGGTGCCATCAACCATTATGGAGTCTGGTTACAATAACATAAGAAAATAGTTCTGAAAAGGGTGATATTGGTAGAAAAAGAGGCTTGCCAAGTACAAGGAAGTCTCCCTTCTTAGTGTCACTGTGACAGTAGAGACCCAGCTGTTCATTCAAGCCAGGCTATTAAGAGGCGAGAGTGTAGAAGAATTACACCGTGGCTGTGATTATAAGGGCCGACTCCTGTTCAGATGAGAAGCCTGATTTCTCGAACGTCTTTCCCAGTTGCCTTGCTCGTCCCCTTTTCTGGATGACTCCATTCATCCCTTTATTCACTACCTCTCCTCTTTTCTCCTCTTTGGCCTGTCTGGGTTTGGGTTACAGCAAACCTGCATTACTATCTTGTTTCAATAGGAAAGGCAATCCAGGCATGGAGCAAAAAGAGAGGTGCTTGAGTTTCCCTGCGCCTCATTTCACCAGCCGGCATTGCACACAGAGAGAACAGGGACAGACACATCCTCAGGCAGGAACTTATAAACAGAATATACACTGGTTATATAAAGCACACAGAACTTTGGTAATGTGGGTCACTCGGGTATCTCATCACCTGTTCACATGTTTATAACCAAATCCATAATTAGTCAATAACCAAACTGTTGAATGAGCACGCAGCCCCCACCACACCGCCGCTATTATAGTGTTTATTTTTATTCGTTTTTATTTTTTATTTAACCTGTCAGGTTTTTTCAGTTTAGTTAAACAACAAGAAGGTCCTGGGTTCGAGTCCCGGGCTCGGGCATTTCTCTGTGGAGTTTGCATGGTCTCCCCGTGCTTGTATGGGTTTCCTCTGTTTCCTCCAGTTTCCTTCTACAGTCCAAAGACATGCACAGTAGGCTAATTGACTGTTCCAAATTGCCCCAGGTGTGGATGTGAGTGTGAATAGATGGGTGTGTGTTTGCCCTGCGATGGTCTGTCAAGCTGTTCAGGGTGCACCCCACCTTCACTCATTGTCAGCTAAGCTCCTGCCTCATCTTCATCTTTAAAGTTTTTTTTTTTGTACGTGTGTAAAAAAAATTATGATTTAACCCATTAACCAAACAGTGAGCACACACACTCAGAGAGCAGTTTGGGGGTTAAGTACCTTGCTCAAGCGCACTTCAGCTGTTAAGGTGGAGGCGGGGGGAAGGTGCAGTTCACACATTTTTCATATTGTTTTCTAATTCTTTTTAATAATAAAAAAAAAAAGTACAAAAAAACTGCTAGTGAAAAAAGTAAAATGATTTCCTTAATTATATTAACTTTACCACACAAAAACAGATTGTTCAGAAGAAAGGAGGGTCTAAGAACTAAGAACTCTGCTGTGTCTCTGTGGGACACTTCTCACACAAAGAGAAGAGGGTCAGTGAACAAGCGTGCGCTAATAACATGAGCGTAAGCAAGCGTAACACTAGTAAGCACTCATTTACCTACTCACTTACTCACTCACTCACTCACTCACTTACTCACTCATTTGCCAAACTGCTTAATCCTACTTGGGGCTAAAAAATTGGGGCTAAATTAGAAAACCTAATTTAGTCATGGGGCAGTGACGGCTCAGTGGTTAAGGCTCTGACATACTGATCCAATGGTTGGTGGATCAAGCCCTAGTACTACCACTGTTGGGCCCTTGAGCAAGACCCTTAACCTTTAAATATGCGTAAGCTGCTATGGATAGGAGTGTCTGCCAAATGCCATAGTTATACTCCAAAGTGCCACTGGATTTAAATGAGTTTAGGTTTTCTTCCTGCTTACTACAACACAGTCACCTCATTAATTAACATATTGTGAGATAAGATGCTAAGCAGTGGCTTACGTACTGTAGGATCATTCCTCCCCTCGTTATTAATGCATAGCATGATGTCTGTGCATTGTAAGAATATGCTAGCAACCATGATTATGTTTGTTAGATAAGTTTCTCCTAACGTACCTGCTAAGGAGGGAAACAATGTTATCTCCACATTGCTTTGTGTGTGTGTGAAATGATTAGCAGGTTAAAAGTTCACATCATCTAGAATCAGAGAAGTGAGATAATTGGATGGAAGAGTCTTGTAGCCTCCACTTTATATGCTCGAGTGTATATGTGTGTAGTGCTTGACACTATGACTATGCATGTGTGTGGGTGGATGACTAGCAAATGGATCATAGCGCTAATACGAACATCTGTTTAACACAAATATTTAGAGTTTCCAAATAAACAGAGTCAGCCAAACCCGCGCCACTAGCTCGCTGCCAAGTCCTCTTCCTGACATGAACATTCATCTTAATAAGGCCTCACGGTGCGTTCAGTTGACAGTTTAAGTGTTAAGTCGGATGTGCGGGCCAAAAGGATGTGCAACAGTGTGTGTCCGTGCGTGTCCATGCTATCTCAGGTGTGTTCTCATCATGAAGGGGTTTTGTTGTTCGTGCACCATCAGACTTTTCTCGAAAAAGGATAATACAGGATTATTTAAAGGAGTGCAGGGAATTAAACATGGCACGAGATGCTGTCTTAGGAAAATAATCAACAACCGGTGGTGGGATATGGCTGAGCATGAAGCAGAGCTACTGTTCCCGCACAAAGTTTATCTCCCTAAAATACATCCGAACAGTTTTATTCCCCTGGGCAGTAAGTGGAGTAGTGGTTAGCAGATATAGCATAGAAGGTCATGGGTTCGATTCTCAGGCTCAGGCATTTCTCTGTGGAGAGATTTTAGCATGTTGCTCAACGTGCTTGTGTGGGTTTCCTCCGCGTGCTCTGGTTTCCTCCCACACCCCAAAAGACATTCGAACTGTCTGGTCCAAACTGACCCAGGTGTGAGTGTGAATGGTTGTGTGTGAGTGTGTGTTGCCCTGCAATGGTCTGGGGAGGTGTTCGGGACAGCTTTCACTCAGTGCCGGCCAAGATTAAGCGTTCAAGCAAAGGAGTGAGTGAGTTTTATTCCCCTTATAGGTGAGTCTGTTGGGCTTTTTACACCTGAGCCTACCGGCTCATCAGGCCGGAGCTTATCCCCGGTTTCCTTAGCATGAAGCAACGAGGAGTTTAACTCCTCCTGGATGGAACGCTAGTTCATCGCAGGTTACCTTCCCAGTATTTTTACTGGCACCCATTTGTACTGCGCGGCACACCCTGGACAGCTCGTCAGTCCATCGCAGGGCCTGGAAACTTATTAGAAAACCCAAAGCCTTCCTTCCTTCCAAATATGCAAAATACTATAAATGTCACCATATTTTTAATGTATAAATTATATATAATATATAAATTATAATATATAAGATATACCTATATATCTATATATAATATAAGTTATAAATGGCTCTTTGCTAAACAGCATTTCTCTTTATTACTAGTTCTTGATTTAAAGGAATGTCTCCCATACTATCCCAGTGATTGAGGAGTTATTATAGAAACAACAATGCATTTCAACAAGTGCATTAATATAAACCTGGGGTTCGTCTTATAGCCAGTGCTACCCGCAGAGCTACCGTTAAGTATGAGACAGTGTACAGCGAGATACTTTTATCATGAAATACCATGAAGCAGAGAAGTACTGCATTACCCTGGAGGGGTTTATTTCACTCTAATGACTGACTCGCTGTACGGTATCCTGTTTATTATGTGGCTACTGTGGTGGAAATTGTACAAAACCTGAAACTGAACAACAAAGATACACATCTGGTAACAGCAAGCAATACTTTATTTATCTTTGCAAAGAGACACCCGTCAGACCCACAACAGAGTATGCACATGAGAGGTGTATTTCCCTCGTCTCACAGTCCCTCTCTTATACTGCACTAAGGTCTGTGGTATCACAACACTCACTTGACTTGAGCCAGGCACTGAGTCAGCCATTACTTGGTTGGTTGGACCAGCACGCTCTCCAGACTCAAACCCCGTTGACCTGGTTTGGGATGAGTTGGACAGAAGGATGAAGGCAAGTGTGCTCAGCTAAGGGGTGGCACAGTGGCACAGTGGTATGCATATCCACCCCACAGCAAGAAGGCTCTCGGTTTGAGGTTGTGTTGCTGTGTGGAGTTTGCATGTTCTTCACCATGCTTGCGTGGGATTTCTCCAGGTACTCCAGTTTCCTCCCACAGTCCAAAGAGATGCACATGAGGCTAATTGGCTGTTCCAAATTGCCCGTAGGTGTAAATGTGAGGGTGAAGGTTTGTGTGTGTTAGCCTCGCGATGGTCTGGCGAGCGGTTCACGTTTTACCCCGCCTTCGACCTGTTTTGGCAGAGATAGGCTCAGCCTTCCTGCGACCGTAATAGGATTTCACGAGTAGACGCAGTAGGCGGAGCTAGAGATAAAAAAAATATTGGGGTATTCTTTTAATATCTTTGTGAGAAATATTCATATTTCTGTGTTTGTGTACTCTGTAGTACTTTGGCAGCCTGTTGGTGATCTTCTGTGTGGAGTTGGCGAGTGGCGTCTGGACATATGAGGAGGTGAGTAATGCCATAAATCCAGGAATTCTGACCTCTTATCTACCTCTGCTACCTCTCATCTCTCTTTCTGTCTCTCTCACTCTCTCACGCACACACAATCAAACTCATCAAGATAAACAACTTAACTGTGTGTTTAAGAGTGTGGGTCAGGTTTCTATGCTCACTTCACTCAGGCTAACCTTAAATAAAATGATCATTCATCATTCATTTTCTGAACCGCTTATTCCTAATTAGGGTCGCGGGGAGGCTGGCGCCCATCTCAGCCGACT
>JBCNYH010000024.1:8582820-8605995 GCA_039654325.1 Tandanus tandanus
GTGTGTGTGTGTGTGTGTGTGTGTGTGTGTGTGTGTGTGTGTGTGTGTGTGTGTGTGTGTGCGTGTGTGTGTGCGTGGGTGTGCAGCAGACCTCTTTATGTCTTGGCTCGCTTGGACTCCAGTTGGGGTATCCAGTCTTGTGTGTGTGTGTGTGTGTGTGTGTGTGTGTGTGACCCAGTTCACAGTGGAGGCCCAGACGAAAGGACTAATTCCAGAGTCTGGCCTCATTCAGTGTTTCTCCACCATCAGGAATGAAGAAACACGAGCACATGGAACAGCACAGAGCTGACTGACTCCCTGTAGAGGAACTGAAAGGGCACATTTTTAATAGTACAGCAGAAACAATGTGCCAAATATACTGCTACATGATCAACTGTGGAATCCTGGATGTGTCCTAAAATAAACCCAGAACCCATTCCTTTCTTGCTAAAAGTTTAAACACTAATTAAATTAACTATTCATTTCTGATCGACTGGGGCGGTGCAGTAACGTAGTGGTTAGCACGCCTGCCTCACAGCAAGAAGGTCCTGGAGTTGAGTTACACAGTACAAAATCATGGACAGTAGGCTAATTGGCTGATCCAAATCGCCCCTAGCTGTGAGTGCGAATGGCTGTATGTGTGTTAGTTCTGCAGTGGCCTGGTGAGCTGCTTAGGGTGTTCCCCGCCTTCACCCAGTGTCGGCTGAGATGGGCGCCAGCCTCCCCGTGACCCTAATTAGGATTAAGCGGCTTAGAAAATGAATGAATGAATGAATGAATGTTTTATGATTGAGATGAAACCATGATGACAGGCATGGGTACAGATTACACATTTAAAATAATATGCTAATTTCAATAAATGTTTTTTTTTATTGTAACACAATATTAGTATAGTTATTGAGAGGGACTTGTGGTGTTAGGACTCTGGTGGTCATTCTACATGATTGAGGAGAAATAACGAACATTAAAAATATGTTATTATTGAACAAATAAAAAAACTTAACCTATTGTTAATATGGCAAAGCTTTTACCCTGTTTTATTTGATTTCTTCCTTCTAATTATTTATTTATTTGAGTACATGACTGGACAGTGCTGAATTTGAGAGCAGTAGCAGGTGGAGAATGTTAGAAAATCTTAACAGATGCTACAGCTAGAACATGCTGTCCTCGATCTGGCAGCAATATTTTTATTAGCAATCTGCTTAACCTGAGCTTGGAGAAAGCAGCAATGCAAATAAATAAAAAAATATACAAAAAAATTAAATTATTTTTAATAATAATAATAATAATAACAATAACAATAATGATAATAATAATAATAATAATAATAATAATGATAATGATAATAGTAATAATAATAATAACAATAGTGATGATAATAATAATAATAATAATAATAATAATAATAATAATAATGATAATAATAATAATAATAATAATAATAATAATAATAATGATAATCTGCAAGTTTTTTTAAACTTGAGAATGAGATAATTAGCCCAAACACACTGCTTGTCAATTTCTCTGGTAACTTCAACACAAAGTCTCACATGCTCAATGCTATAGTGTCTTGAAAAAATGAGTCTGGTTGGCCATTTGGAGAAGCCAATCCAACAAAAATGTTTATGGTATTATTATCGTAACAGAAATTTAAGTTTGTAGTAAATCATACGATGTGTCAGTTAAAATTATTGCATAGCACACATTTATTGGGTGCGGGCAGTGGCCTGGTGGTTAAGGTGCTGGTTTACTGATCCGAAGATCCGGGGTTCAAGCCCCACCGAGTTGTTACTGCTGTCCCCCCAGTGCAGCTAACTGGGTTATCAAAGGCCAGCCATGTCTCTCACTGTCTGTGGTGAGAGGCATGTAAAAGAACCATCGCTGTTGTCGCCAGCATGTTTCTGCTCTGCGATGGCCTGGTGAGCTGTCCAGGGTGTACTCTGCCCTCACCCAGAGTCGGCTGAGATTGCCTCCCCCGACCCTAATTAAGATTAAGCGGTTTACAAAATGAATGACTTTTATTGGTTTAATATTTGACACAATGTCATTTTAAACTCATTTCAAGGTGACCCGTCCCATATTATGAATGTTGTAAGTGTTTCTAATTGTGTCGTCTCTGGTAAAATGGCGACAGTAAGCTGTGGTTAAAAGAGCCTTTGTTTAGGGTTATTGTCAAGACCACCATTGCCAAGTCAAAATTGAGTTGTACTCCTCATACAGGGACATCATATTTCCTCCCAATTATATTGTGTGTATGTCCCTGCAAGATTCTCATATCAGGACAACTGGGTATTACTTTTTTACCCAGTTCTTCCTGTTTGAAGTCGCTGATGAAGTTTAGTAATTATTTGGTGGTAAGTAACAGAGGCGTGGATAAGGCATTAGAGGATAAGGAGGATAAGGCATTCAATTCCGAATTAACATTGGAATCTAAATATCAGAGCTCAATTTCAAAAACAAAAACCATCAAATTCATTTATAATTTCAAGTCTTTGACTTAAGTTAAATTTACACTAATTTGCCGAACCACTTAATCCAAATAGGCTCAAGAGGAACCTATCTCAGCCGACACTGGGCGAAGGCAGGGTACACCCTGAACAACTCGCCAGACCACCCCAGGGTCAACACACACCCATTCACACTCAGACTTGCACCTAGGGGTAATTTGGCGGCCTCGCCAAGCCCGGGACTCGAACCCAGGACCTTCCTGCTGTGAGGCGGACATTCTAACCACTAAGACAGGACATATCCTAACATTTCCAAGACAAGTCCAAGTCAATACAGAAAACTTCAGGGCAGGGGTAGGCACAGTGGTTAAGGCTCTAGCTTACTGATCTAAAGGCTGAGGGTTCAAGCTCCAGTACCACCAAGCTGCCAATGTTGGGCCTTAAGCAAGGCCCTAAACCCTCAATTGAACAGTTGAATTAAAAAAATGTACTTCCAACATTCCATGAACTGTGATGGAAGCGAATGTGTTGTTTTAATAGAACTGAGACTATATGTGATGTAGTCTAGCCGTAGCACGTAAAACAGTTACGCAAAAATCACTCGGGTCTTTCGCTTAGCAGCAGGAAGAAGGAAAAGTGGACTGACAGTAAATGTGTCACCCTGCAGTGTCTTCCTGACAGCGGCTGCAGATGCACGTCGATAACATAAGCCTCAGGGGGTTTTCTCAGCCAAAGGTGTGCAGCAATTATCCGTTATTAAAGATTCAGGATGTTCGCACATGTCCACTTTACCTGCTGTTCACTGCTTGAGCAACAAGTCTATTCTTCAACTCTGTGACTTTTTGACATCAATTTTCATTCACGGCAGTGAACACTTTGTGTTTTGAAAAAATATATTTTTTTAAACCTTATTTCATTATTAATTAGATAATGCAAGGGAACTTCCAGGTGTTACTTCATTATTATTATTATTATTATTATTATTAATAATATTTTTTCCAAGTCGCTTTATTCATTATTAGGGTCACAGGAGGGCTTTAGCCAATCCCAGCCAATGCCTGGAGAATGCAGGGTACACCCTGAACAGCTCACCAGACCAACACACATACACACACACACACACACACACACACATGCACGCACGCACACACACACAAACACACACACAGCCATTCACATTCACACAATCGAGAATATCCAATTCACCTGTCTTTGGACTGTGAGAGGAAACCGGAGTACCTGGATGAAACCCATGCAAGCACAGGAAGAACATGCAAACTCCACACAGAAACACCCTCGCTGAGCCCAGGGCTTGATTCCAGGACCTTCTTGCTGTGAAGTGGAATAGTGTTATTACCACTCGATTAAAATGCACTACATTATTTTTTTGATATACTGTATTAATCACCCAAGGGGATTATTTTTTTTTGGGATCCAACAACTCCAAAATGAGGACACACACTCAGAGCAGTGGGCAGTCATATTACGGTGCCTGGAGAGCAGTTTGGGGTTAGGTACCATGCTTAAAGGCGCTTTAGGGCACAGTAATAAAGGGGAGGTGCTGCTCACTTTCCCATACAGTTTTCCTGCCTTTTCTGGAATCGAACCGGTGACCTTTTAGTCCCAACCCGCCTTCTCTAATCATTACGCCATGGCTGCCCCAATGTACAGGTTAATGAGGCAGAGTGCAAGTGAGCAAACTTTTTTGTGTATTTTTATTATGTGCAATACAAAAATCAGAGCACTCATTGGTTGGGTCAAAAACAAACAAACAAAAACATCACACATAAGGGAAATTCATGTGGGGATCTAACACAGGGGGAACAGTGTTTTTAAAAAATACACACCACTTATACTCAACTTATGATGACATTCTAATTAAGGCGGTGATCACACTAGAGGTGCGATAGAAAAGTAACTGATGCGGATGGCAATTCGCGGCTGTCGCTTTTCATTCTCAAAGTTTTCTCAAATTTGTCTCACGACATTCGTGGCATCGCATTTTGTTCGCCTGGTTCGTGAACTTTTTTCTTTCGCCAAACTTCCACCAACCAATCGCAAATTACTCGCAAATCAGTCGCAAATTACTTTCTCACGACTTTCACGCGATATATGTATTTAAGTCACTTTTCGATCGCACCTCTAGTGTGATCACCCCCTAAGGCTTAATGCAGAAAAGCCAAACACATTAGGGTAAGAAACCCATCATCTCTCGTACATTATGAAGAGAAATTCATGAGATTTGTGATAATGACATTTTGAAATTGGATTCTCACTCACTCTCACTCATTTGCCTTGCCTGTTCCTATACCTTCGTGTTATTCTTTGTGATTTTTGGACACCTCTGCCTCATACTCTGTTTTTGACTTCTTGGATATCTCTGACCTTTGCCTGCCATTTTGGATTGTCTGCCTATCTATTAAACTTTGTGCTCTCCCCACTTCCTCCAGCTCTTTCGTGGGGACACCGAGGCATTCCCAAACCAGCTGAGGGAAATAGTCCCTACAGCGTGTTCTGGGTCGACCCCGGGGTCTCTTTCCGGCTGGAGATGCACCACACCAGGTTACCGTTCAGGAGGCATTCTGATCAGATACACAAGCCACTTAAACTTGTTCCTCTCAACGCGGGGAGCAGCGGTTCTACTCCGAGTTCCTCCTGGATGACCAAACTTCTCACCCTATCTCTAAGGGAGAGCCCTGCCACCCTGTGAAGGAAGCTCGTTTCAGCCGCCTGTATTCGCGATCTTGTTCTTTCAGTCACTACCCAAAGCTCGTGACCATAGGTGAGGGTAGTAACGTAAATCGACTGGTAAATTGAGAGCTTTGCCTTCTGGCTCAGCTCCCTCTTCACCACGATGGACCGGTACAATCTCCGCTTTACAGCAGAGGCTGCACAGATCCACCTGTCAATCTCCCGCTCCATCCTTCCCTCACTCGTGAACAAGACCCCGAGATACTTGAACTCCTCCACTAGGGGCAAGACCTTATTCCAGACCCGGAGGGTGCATTCCACCCTTTTCCAGCTGAGAACCATGACCTCAGACTTGGAGGTGCTGATTCTCATCCGGGCCGCTTCACACTCAGCTGTGAATCGCTCCAGCGAGAGCTTGAGGTCCCGGTTCGATGAAGCCAAAAGGACAACGTCATCCACAAAAAGCAGAGGTGAGATCCAATGGCCACCAAACCAGAACCCCTCAACGCGGTGGCTGCGCCTAGAAATTCTAAACATAAATATTATGAACAGAACCGGTGACAAAGGACAGCCTTGGTGGAGTCCAACCCTCACTGGAAACAAATTTGACATGTTGTTACCAATGCGGCCCAAGCTCTGGCTCCGGCAGTACAGAGACCAAATGGCCCATAGCAACGGGTCAGGTATACCATATTCCCGGAGCACAGCCCACAAGATAGCCCAAGGCTAAACCACTCATTTGTCAAACCGCTTAAATCTATTAGGCTGGAACCTATCTCAGCTGACTCTGGGCAAAGATGCCAGACCATTGCAGGGCCAACACACACACAAACACAACCATTCACACTCATACCTAGGGGCAATTTTGGTACAGCCAATTAGCCTAATATGCATGTTTTTGGACTGTGGGAGGAAACCAGAGTACCCAGATCAAGCCCACACTCACACTGGGAGAACATCCACTCCACTCAGCAACTTTCTCCATCACGGTGCCGCTTTCAAACCACGGTGTCGCCGAGTTTGGATACATGACTGTTTTTATCGATCATTAAGCTGTGGACATGGCAACCCCTGCTCATTTTCACAGTGTTTATCCAGTGTTGCTATTGATTTGATTCTTTCCCTCATTCAGCCTTGAGTCTTCTTGCTTTGTGCTGCATTAACCAACTCAGTGGACATTAGTGATGCGTGTAAACAATGACAACGTTAACTTCTGTCTTCGGGATAAACAAAACACTCCCAGGGAGAATGGAAGCACTGTCTTAACACATTATGATTGAAGCTTTCATTTTTATTTAATTAGTAGTCTGACAAACAAGCATAAAGCCCTGTCTGTGATATGCATGCAAACTCCTTTCGTTTTCAAACGAAACATGATAGTTCCAGGCCGAACGCTGATACAAATGAATGCTAATACTCTCTTCTCTCTCTCTCCTCTAGGTTAACATTATCCTCACTGAAATGCAGCTTCTCCCTGTCAGAGCCGCATGTCATTAAAAGATAATCGTGATCGAATGCCGGCTTGAGCTAATGTGCTTTTGTTCATTTTCCAAAAGTGTCCTGTACACAAACGACTCACAGCTGAGTTTACCGATGGCAAACTTTTCAATTAAATCTGACCTTGGACTAGAAGGGGAAGGCCAGGAACAGGATACACTTGGGTGATTCCAATATGAAAAGTAATCTGTTAGATGATCAGATGCTCTTGATGGTCTCTATGCAAACCCTTTTGTCAATGGTGTTCAATCAAATCTCCTCAAGCATTAATCAGTTAGGTGTGGTGCAATAGCAAGTTGAGGAAATGAATGGGGGAAAATTAAGAAATTCATCTTTTTTTAAGAATAACTGTGTGCATAATGAAGGAATAAAACACGTAGTGGAGCGCAGTTACAGGAACATAACCCTGGGTTTACACTGGGGCCACAATGTCTACGATCTCCACCATTCAAAAAAGCACGATCTTCATGATTCATGAGCATGCTTGGAGCATGATTGGGGTATAAAAAGGAGGCAGGGATCATTCAAGAGATGAAACTTGAAGGAATCGTGTATCCAGTTTCATCAAGATCCCCTACAATGGCGCATCAAGGTCTGTTAGGTTCTGTTAAGGTCTGCAAAGCTCTACTGCGCTCTACTACTATTCCTACGTTCTATCATGATTGGCGTCAAATCATAATACATCGGAATAATCGTGAACATTTTTGACAGCCAAAGATTTTCTCACGATCATCACAAATCCACCGAGTTCCCTCAATATCATCACGATTCGATCCCACGACCCCCCAACACTCATCATGATTCAGAGATAGTGAACATCATGGCCCCAGTGTAAACCCAGGGTTAATCAACGACAAGGGGGTGCAATGTGGCCTGGCACCAAGCGGAGTTACTGTTTCCACCAAAAACTTTAATCCTTTTCAAAAAGCATGTCTTGAACTGGGTAGCACGGTAGCGTAATGGTTAGCACGTCGGCCTCACAGCAAGAAGGTCCTGGGTTCAAGTCCCGGGCTTGACGAGGGCGTTTCTGTGTGGAGTTTGCATGTTCTCCCTATGTTTGTGTCGGTTTCTTCAGGGTACTCTGGTTTCCTCCCACAGTCCAAAGACATGCACATTAGGCTAATTGGTTGTTCCAAATTGCTCCTAGGTGTGAGTATGAATGGTTGAGTGTGTATGTGACAGCTGATTAGGGAGTACCCTGTCTTTGCCCAGTGACGGCTGATAGTGAGGTACCGATCAGTAGGTCAGCGGTTCAATCGCCACTGTTGGGCTTTTGAGCCAGGCCCTTAACCCTTAATTGCTCAGTTGTATAAAAATGATAATTGTAAGTCGCTCTGGATAAGAGTGTCTGCCAAATGCTGTAAATGTAAATATAGGCTCCAGTCTCCCCGCCACCTTAGTAGGATTAAGCAGTTTGGCAAATGAATGAATGAAAAAAAACCCACTTGTTTTAGTGGGGTTTTTTTTATTTTTTTTGCTTGTATGTGTAGTATATACTAAAACAATTATGCACATCATGATTGGTGGATGTTGCTGAATTGAAATATTGACTATTCATGCGGACTATTCAGCTAACCGGTAGAGCTATCCAGTGCAGCTAACTGGGTTATCAAAGGCCAGCCATGTCTCTCACTGTCTGTGGTGGGAGGCCTGTAAAAGAACCATTGCTGTCGTTTGTTAAGAGTAGACCACTGGATTGCCATCAGCGTGTTTCTGCCCTGCGATGGCCTGGCGAGCTGTCCAGTGTGTACTCTGCCCTTGCCCAGACTCGGCTGAGATGAGCGCCAGCCTCCCTGCGACCCTAATTAGGATTAAGCGGTTCAGAAAATGAATGAATTAATTATAGCAGTTGTAAACAGTCACTTCACTAATCTCTCTTTTTTTTTTGGGTAACATTTCTTAAGACGATAATAAATAAATAAATAAATCTTAGAATGAAGATTGTAAAAGAGCAGGACAAACTGCCTCACTGTTGAAATGCCTTTGACCCTGAAGATTCTTTCCCCAAAACGCTTAATAAATGTATCCTCCCTCGGAAATGTTTTATTAAACAGTACAAGCTGCTGTGAATGTCAGTGTAATAGAACAATAATATTTCAGAATGAATGTGTACTTGTATGCAATCCTTGCTTACTATTAAACCATACAGATGTTTTTGTTTTTTTTTCCTCTGCCTTGTGTGTTGTATGGACTTAATTTTTTTTTTCTTGCTCTCGGCACGGTTGCCCTTCAAAAGAGGTTTCAAATTTCATTGAAACTCAATTAAATGAACAAGGATTCGAAATTAAAACTAACAGAACTCTTTTGTTCAGTCGTTTTGGTAACACAAATGAAAACATTTGGAAATGGCTTATATAATGATGGGTTTTGTATGTTCCCATTTAAATTTTGTGCCCAGTACCTGAACATGTAAACGCCATACTCTTTCTGGCTTAATGTTTGTGGACACCTGCCCATCAAACCCAAAAACTACCATAAATATGGAAGCACACACACACACACACTTGTACAGGACATCTTTGTAGGCTGTCGCATTACAGTTTCCTTTCACTGGAGCAAAGTGATGTGTTCATAGTTTGGTATGGTTAAGTGGAAGAACTTGAGTGTTCTGCAGACAGCTCTGATCTTAACCCCACTGAACACCACTGGGATGAAATGGAACAACAACTGCACCCCAGGCATCATTAAGGACCTCTACACAGCTGGAGCGCTGAGGAAAGCAAAGCTTTTTCAAATAAACTACTATTTTTTCCCTTACAGATCAAATATTATACTCATTTTATAGCATTTATTTTTCATTTCATTTGGGAGACAGACTGAGACGGGCAGAGCTACCATAGTGCAAGGGGTGTGGGGTGGGGGTCGGTGGGGTGTTAGCTAATCAAAAGACTGGAACGCACTAGTGTGCCAAAAAAAAAAAAAAGGCAAAATCCCTTTTTAAAGATGAATAAAATCCAGTTAACCAGGTAACGAATATAGTAAGGGCAGCACGGTGGCGCAGTGGTTAGCCTGTCTGCCTCACAGCAAGAAGGTCCTGGGTCTGATTCTTGGACTCTGGTGTTTCTGTGTGGAGTTTGCATGTTCGCCCCCGTGCTTGTGTGAGTTTCCTCCAGGTACTCTGGTTTCCTCCCACAGTCCAGAGGCATGCACATTAGGTTAATTAAGTGCATGTGTGAAGGATACATACATTACAATGCACTTACCTCATTATTTGACACTTTGGCATCGTCTAATACGGCTACTCAACACTGTAATAACATTTAGGCCATTCTTTTTTCATTCCTTGATTTGCAGATCCGCCAATACTTTCCCATTGGAAGTGTCGTCTCGGACACCCAGCTGCTCGAATTCAGCGATCTATGCGGTACATGCGCGTACAAACGTCTGACATGCGAGTGATACTATTGATGTGTGTCAGAACTGGTCAAAACAGGTTTTTTGTTTTTTTCATTTGTGAAAGAAATTTCAGATTTGATTCTCCATGCAGACATTCCCCATTCTGAGCTGATGGTAGCAGCATCAAAAGCTACCTGGGGCTCGAGTCACAGAGGCGAGGTGGCGAGGTGAAAGGGGAGGTGTATGGAAGTATTTTTACGGCAACCTCCTGTTTGAATGGTATGGAAAACGTTGTGACAGTGTGCGTCACTGGTCTGTTTAAAGCAGGAGTTTCAACAGGATATACAGAGTATGAAAAGTACTACATGTACGCCATCAGCTCAGGACCGACTCCTGTATTCAAATTATTAAATATTTAAATCAAAGCACCAGTTCAGGCTTCTTTAAGAATACAAGAAAGGGCAAAATAAAAATATTTAATCCTAATTAGGTTCGCGGGGAGACTGGCGCCCATCTCAGCTGACTCTGGGTGAGGGCGGGGTACACCTTGAACAGTTTGCTGGATCATTGCAGGGCCAACACATATACAACCATTCACAGTCACTCTCACACCTAGAGGCAATTTGAAAAAGCCAATTAGCCTACTGTGCATATTTTGGGACTGTGGAAGGAAACCAGAGTACCTGGAAGAAACCCACACAAGCACGCGGAGAACATGTGTGTAAACTCCACACAGAAACGCCTGAGCCCTAGAATCGAACCCAGGCCTTCTTGCTATCAGGCGAATGTGCTAACCACTGCGCCAACGTACCATGCAAATATATACTTATATATATATATATATATATATATATATATATCCTCCCCGTCTCTGTCTTGGGTTTATATAATAGAAATCTGCCAGACAAGGAATACAAAAAGAATAGATTTAGGGGTCAATCAAAAACAACCATCATATCTCCCCTTTAAATATCACACTCCAATTAAACCATCCATCTTTCTATAGCACAACTCCATTCCTCCATTGCTCATGGGTAAATCTCATAATGAGGATTTTAAATATTTCTGGTCTGCACTGCTCCTTCTGACTCTCACAAATGGACAATAACAAGAAACACTAATAAGAGCTAAAGGCTAACTGTGAGTTGTTGATCTTTCTGTAATTTGGTAATCATTTATCTGTGATGGTTGGCAATGGGCCATGATGCTTCAATTTGTGAATAAAGTCAATTCAAGATATAACTTTAGCCAGAACCTTTTTTGAAAAGTTTCAAGTTTTACTGAAGTCGAACAAAAACGTAAAGGCACATAATAAAAATGGACTCTGACCATGTGATTCACTATCAAAACAACTTCGTTTTCCCATTAAACTGACATTTGAAGGAATGTCACAACTATAAAAATATGTTTTTGCAGCACTATTCACCAAGCCTACAGTTTCTTGCCAACATAATACAGACAACACCCCCCCCCCCTCTCATTTTTACAAAAACACAGAGGAAGCTGAACAAATCAAAGAAGAACCAAATGAAAAGGTTTCTGAGGAAAGCAAAACACAGACATTTTATGAGACTACAAGTCTCATCCTTGTGTTTTTCTTTTCAAAAAGGTTACGAGAGATACAAATAGAGATGTAATGAAGCTCTGAGTGTACTGAAATATTTCTGAACAAGCACCTGCAAATTCTTAAGACTTTGAAAATTTATGAAAGTTATGATTAGGACTGGGGATTGACTTTTCCTTCTTTCATGACTTTATTCACATCAAATCCAATAAAATTTGATATATACTTCATAAAATATGAATACATTTCTCATTTAAACTTCTTATTTTGTCCAAGTTTCTTAAATGTGAACATTTTTCTGGTACATGAGTGTTTGACATGATGCCAATGGCCAGAGACACCGCTAGCCAACAGACAAGGCAGGCAACTGCTTAGGATCCCAGGCCAGTTGAGGTCTCCCGAAGGCTAATAAAGCTTGTGTGTCCTACCTAGTCCAATTCAGAAGTAGTAATGATGCTTCTGGAGCCACACGCGTCACCGCGTACACTCTGGCCACACTGAGAGTGCTCGCTCTCAGACTGTCATTCATCATCTACTTTATATGCCTCAGCTGTTTCAAAACTCCCTCAAATCATCCGATACTATACAATGCCCATTGATAGGCTGGCGAAAACACTTATATTTTAAAGAATTTTATGTTCAAGGGTTTTTTATGTGAGTCATTGCATGACATACTGTCAGGGAAGCCAAATGTCCAATGTTTACATTTCGGAATTATTATTTACAGGTTAGGCGGCACAATGGTGCAGTGGTTAGCACGGCCGCCTCACTGCAAGAAGGTCCTGGGTTTGATTCCCGGGCTTGGGCGTTTCTGTGTAGAGTTTGCATGTTCTCCCCGTGCTTGTGTGGGTTTCCTCCGGGTACTCCGGTTTCCTCCGACAGTCCAAAAGCATGCACAGTAGGCTAATTGGCTGTTCCAAATTGCCCCTAGGTGTCAGTGCGAATAGTTGTGTGTGAGTGTTTGCCCTGCGATTGCCTGGCAAGCTGTCCAGGGTGTACTTTGCCCTCGCCCAGAGTCAGCTGAGATGGACACCAGCCTCCCCATGACCCTAATTAGGATTAAGCAGCTTAGAAAATGAATAAATGAATGAATGAATTTACAGGTTATTTACAACATAATGGTGATGAGCACTGTTTGCAGGGGCCCCAGTGTTTATTTGCCTAGGGCAAATATACGTACTCTGGAATCTCCACTGCTGATGGCTGGTTGAGATAGTGGATATTAGATCAGTCTATCCTTTTTTAAATTTTTCTCTAAAGACATTTTAGAGATTGAAAAAAAAAGGTTGGAAACCTTTTGGAGAACAGCTTGATAGATTAAAGAGTCCACCTCATTCATATTCATTAGACCTCGGAGTGTATTTCACATGCACTGTTACACACTTGGGCGGCACGGTGGCTCAGTGGTTAGGACTGTTGCCTCACAGCAAGAAGGTTTCTGGTTTATATCTTGTGGTTGACTTGGGCCTTTGTGTGTGGCATTTGTATGTTGTCCATTTGATGGTAAGAGTACTCCTCTGTGTACTCTGGTTTCCTCCCAAAGTCCAAAGACATTTACATTAGGTCAAATGGTTACTCTGAATTGCCTCAAAGTGAATGTAAATGTGAATGTGTCTTTGTGTATGTGTTAACCCTGCAATAGACTGGCGACCTGCCCAGGAAGTCCGAAGTCATCCAGGACTGGCTCCAACTTGGAAGGATAATGGATGGATGGACATAGCACACTTGGAGGAATGTGCTATTTACCCTGTTCTACATACATGAGCTCACAGGTGCCCATGATTGTTTATTATCGCAGTGATTGATAAGGGAGTGTACCACCATCCGTCCCATCCTGAAACTGCAGCTAATTTTGGATTGGTGTGGCATTACCAGGATTTGAACTCATGATCTCCTAATGATAGATAAATCTGTCAGGCTTTCAACACCCACGCCATTTGTCTCCTCCCGGTTTCTGTAGCGTCAAGCGACTAGGAGTTCAGTGGGATACTAGGCTAGGTTACCTTCCCAGTATTTTTACTGGTACCCATTTATACTGCTGTGTGGACAGAGGCACACCTTGCCCAGGGGTCTTAGCACAGTAGGGGTCTAATGGGGATTCAGACCGTAACCTCTCAATGATGAGCCCAGCACCCTAACCACTACACCACCGGCCCCACACCTGATGATAGGGAAAACTACAATTCTATCTGGAAAAGCCATATTGGAATTTGGGGCTGGGGGAGGGGCTAATGATCATCCAACAAAATATCTATTTTTGTTTACATATCTATAAATTCTGTATAAAATTGGGTAGGAAGGTTATCACAAAGTACTTGTATGTGTGTGCTCGGATGTGTGCTGCTGGGATACAGATGATTGCGTGCCATGTGACTTGGAGAGAAGACACTTCAGAAATAGATGCAAGGCATGGTGTTAATGGATCCACAGTCTTCACTCTAATTATCATTAAAACCCAAAAACTCCACAGTGAAGTGCGTGCAGTACACTCTTCTGTAATTCAAGCACGCATCCTCGCAAAGATCAGAGAACCTGCACGAGAATGCAGCAAAGCTGAACGCTGCCCTGTTACCTTGATCCATGAGCTGTGACCGCCCTGCTGCTTCACACTAATTCATTCAACCCACACTACTGCCTCCAGTCTATCATCTCACCAACCAGTGCTCTGACAAATACATTTATCTGACACTCCCTACTCTGCTGCCAAACCTACTCCAAAATGTTGATGATCCAAAATCCGAGACTGTTTATGTTCGTTCAATCTCGCATTAAGGCTTTCAAAATGTTGTCAAGTGCAGAAGAAGGGGTTGTTTGATTGAGCGGTGTTCTCACTAGGCTAAGGACACAGGATGAATAATGGATGAGTGTGTGCCTGTTATTGAGCACTCCCCTATATAATGAAGGTAGGCTGGAGTTGGGTGGGGGGTTGTGGGGTACACCAATCATTTACACAGTATGTAAGCAGTATGTATTGTTACCTGCGAAATGCAACAATATTACTATAGAAATCAAATTATTAACCAGGCTGAGACTATAATAGGACATGATGGTGTAGGGGTTATCATGTCCGCCTCACAGCAAGAAGGTCCTGGGTTCAATTCCTAGGCTTGGGTATTTCTGTGTAGCATTTGCACGTTCTCCTGGTGCTTGTGCGGGTTTTCTCTGGGTACTCTGGTTTCCTCCCACAGTCATAGACCTGAGTTGTGAATGTGAGTGTGAATGGTTGTGTGTGTGTTGCCTTGCAATGGTCTGGCAAGCTGTTCAAGGTGTACCCCGCCTTTGACCAGTGTCGGCTGAGATAGGCGCAGCCTCCCTGCGACCCTCCTAGTATTAAGCGGTTCGGCAAATGAGTGAGATTCACATTTTCCATAGTTAACAAAAACTGAGTTTTTGCAGTTGTTACTATCTAAAAATGCATATTCTATAAATGGAGTCTTTTTTTTTTTTTTTTTTACCTTTATAAGATAAGGTATTAAATATAGATCTGGACTACATCTAGCTGACCTGATTATGCAACATTTACGTCATTGTGAGACTACACGGCATTTACTACAGTATATTCAGCTCCCTGCAGAAGCCTTTGCGTTTCTTATATGCCCCTTTCTGAGCCTTTATAAAGCACGCTAACAAAAATAGCTTTTCTATCCTCTCGTTGTAATCTTTAGCATATACTTTCTAATATTTATATATTTGTATGTTTCGGCTTGTTTCTTTTTCCCGGAATCAGTGTAATAATAGTGCCACACATTCCCTTTTTTCACTTCCATTCCAATGGGGAGGACAAACTTTTGCACTGAACTGAATAACCCATTTAGACAGTGTATTTAGCCATATGGGGAAACAATGGGCACAGGAGCCAGATATGAGTGGTGTGACAGATGGTAAAACGGTTGGCAGTAATGGGTCTAAATGGGCTCAAAACACAAAAGAAAAGGAGGGAGAGCATCGTGTCATACTGTTTGTGGTGGGTCAGAAGCGACGCAGCAGGGGGACATCAGAGAGAGACAAAAATGTGAGGGAAAAAGAAAAAGAGTAAGAGCACCTATGAGAAGTTTTTAAAATGCCAGTGAGGCATGCTTGACTTTTAAGAAACTTGGCTGGTGGTGACTAGCATACTGTATGAGGGTGTACTGCTGCTGACATAGTAAAATTCCCATTTAAAAATAAAACGGATGTGAGTGAAATCTTTATATTAAGTGAAGGATTTATTATTTTTTTTAATAAAGAATCAACAGTTAAAAACGACTGGAGGAGCCATAACACAAACCAAACACACACCAAGATACACGCATGAGAGGTTTAGCTGCTAAACAGAGAACACACCAAACTTAAACAGGGACAGGGTGAAACACAAAAAAGGTGAATGTGATTGAGAGCATGTGACAGGGGTCATGTGATCCTCTGTAATCTGATGCCGCTTGCTCCAAGTGACTGTGACAATCTGTGAGAGTCCATCACCTTTATTTAATTATTAGCCAATAATGTCTCTTAACCTTTATTTATTATTATTATTATAAATATTATTGTTGATTTTATACTGTATTAATTCCACATGGGAAACTTTGACTTCTGCATTTTGCCCATCCAAAGTCAGCACACACGCACACAGTGCACGCTCGGAGAGCAGTTGGGGGTTTGGTGCCTTGCTCATGGGCACTTCAGCCATGAATGTAGAGGAAGGAAGGTGCCGCTTCCCCGACATCACACACTTTTCCTGCTGGTTCGGGAATCGAACCAGTGACCTGTGGGTCCAAAAACCGCTTCTCTAACCACTAGGCCACAGCTGCCTCCTCCAGAAAGCAAACCAACCAGATTGTGTGCTTGTGTGGGTTTTCTCCGGGTACTCCGGTTTTCTTTTTTGTGCACTCCAAAGACGTTCACAGTCCCTAGGTGTGAGTGTGAATGGTTGTGTGTGTTTTTTGGCCCTGTGATGGTCTGGGGAGCGGTTGAGTTTGTGTACCCTGCTGTCGCCCAGTGTTTGCTGAGATACGCTTCAGTCTCCCTCTGATGGAGGGGATAGAATGAAGCAGTTTGGCATATGAGTGAGTGAGAGCGATAAATATTAATCGATGCAGGTGTATTTCATATGTTTTTTAAACAAATGACTCACCGCAGGCATCACCCTGCCGATTGACCCGGGCCTTCCTGTGCGGAGTTACGTGCTCCTCCTACACCTGTGTGGGATTTGTCCAGGTGCTTCGGCTACCTCCCACAGTCCAAAAACATCTGGATTAGGTCAGCTGGCTACTCTAAATTGCGTATTGTGAGTGCGAGTGACTGTCTGTCTCTCTCTGTGTTGGCGTGGTGACAGATTGGCGACTTGAACAGAGTGTATCCCACCTTTCATCTAATGTTGGCTTCGATCCCACAACCCACAATGGATAAGTGGGACAGAAAATAAATAAAAGAATACATTTTCTGCTATTAAAAACAAACTTAACTAATTCCAAATGACCATTAGAGCTTTATGGCTAGTTAGTGGTAACAGGTCAAACATTGCCAATTTTGTGTCTTTGATTTGTGGAAATCCTGGACTTTTACACAGTGCAGGCACAGTTTAAAAGATTTATTTAATTTAGCATTCCATCATGACAACAGCCTTTCAATGTTCCTTTTAATGTCTCTTTATGCTCTGTTGGTTTTGGTGACATGTTAACATTACATTTCTGCTTCCAGAGTTCAATAATTGCCCAGTAGAATGGATTTCACACTTCCATGATTGAATGTTAAAGTGTGTATACTTGAGTAAGTTATTGAGGATTTATTCTTCATGCATGAACCATCTCTTTTATTTGATTTTATTCTTCTGCAGTGCACTATGTGTATAACGCAGCAGCTGTGTATTATTATTATTATTATTATTATTATTATTATTATTATTATTATTATTATACAGTACAGATCAATAACAAGTATGTTCCACATTTCATCACCCAAAAATGTCACGTGGTGCAACCACACATGAATAAATCATCTTCTATAATAAAAGCTGATTATTCCTACAGAAAATGTCAGTACAATAAATAATTCTTTATAATGTCTGCATTGCACAAGAGCATGTGTTCGATCAAGGCTGTTGTACAGTGTACAGGCATGGCAGTTAAATGCACGAGAAATGAGTAAATTTGAAGTTGTATGGTATGGCCTCCTCTGTAAAATGGTAAAAGGTGGATTTAAGCGCAAAAATGCTTCCGAAAGAAATAATCAAGACATTGAGGGATAGACTGGAGCTTTGAAATATCAAATGCAGGACTACAAAAAAAGCCAAAAAAAACCCCCAAAGACAATTCCCATTAAACTATTGCATTCATATGCCGCAGGGGCGACATATCCCCAAAGCCATTTGTGATCTTAATTCTAATGCGATACCTGGCCAATTGGTTCTTTCCCCGTTGCATGTAAGGAACATAGACCACAGGGGTCCAGACGCTCCTGCTGAAAGGACCATTTCATAATATGCCAATATATAACAAGCTTAGCAAGTTTGAAAGCCCCAGCTTCAGCGCGTGGCAAGTAAATATCCAGAAATCTAATAGACAGTTTTGCCTCTGTGACCTTGAAAAGTAGGTCAAGGTCACTGACACACAAACTCATCCTAGCACTCATAGTAGTGAGCCAGTATACCAAGTTTGAAAGCCCCAGCCTCAGTGTCTGGCAAGTAAATATCCGGAAACCTAATATTATACACTTTTGCCTCTGTGACCTGAAACCTAATATACAGTTTTGCCTCTGTGACCTTGAAAAGTAGGTCAAGGTCACTGACACACAAACTCATCCTAGCACTCATAGTAGTGAGCCAACACACCAAGTTTGACAGCGCCAGCTTTAAAATTATATCTTAGTTTGCTTAATCTGCACAACAGTCCGTACACATAACCTAAAAAACTGTTAACCAGTAACACAGCGGAACACGTTTATTACAATGATGATGGAACACAGGCGTTTATTATTGCTGTGTGTCTTTTCCGGTTGTATTCTGAATATGTAAAAGCGTGGAAATAAAACCTTTTTGGAAGATAGATTAAGCATTCATCCATCATTTTTATTTTAGTATTCTGCTCAGCATGACTCGACCCCTTCATCATGTCAGTTCTGGCACTGTGTTGGCATGAAACGCAGAGGTTTCTTGAGTTAAAACACACACTTCATGTGCCCATACATGTCACTAATAACTGCCTGGAAGCACAAGACCACATGCTACATGAGTGAAATGAGGGAACTAATTAGAGCTTAGTACCTCACATGATCAGCTCAGCCCTGCTCCTGTCTATCTCCAGCACCCAGCACGTTCATTCCCAATGAATCTTCCATGATCCTCACACCCCCTCTAAAATACTATTAAACTCCTTCTCAGATCGTTGACCTTAAGGCACATCACGTGTCTGTCTCCTAGATCACCCATCTTCTTGCTCAGCAGAGCTAGAGCGATCCATTCGAGGGTTAATCACGGGTAACCATCCGAGTGGAACGCACTGCCATTGCAGGAACCTTCCTAGCTAATTAAGTTTCTCTCACAGGTCAGCAGCTGTTAGATACACCATCCTTCCTCAGTATTTCCTGAGCAGTGGTCTGCGAGCGAGACTTCAATGTGTGAGCGAATAGAGTTTAAAAAAAAAAGACACTATACATATTACAGGTTGTGGTAAGAAAGGGAAATAATTAATGATATGGTGTGTCTGATACCACGCAGAACAACACAGTCTCACTCACTCACTCATTTGCTGAACCGCTTAATCCTAATAGGGTCACGGGGAGGCTGGTGCCTATCGTAGCCAACACTGGGCGAATGCAGGGTACACCGGGAACAGCTCTCCAGACTATTGCACGGCAACACACACTCAACCATTCACACTCACACCCACATCTAAGCCCGAAGAGCAGGCTCAAGGGCACTTCAGCCATGAATGTGAAGGAAGGGAAGGTGCAGCTCACTCTCCCACCGCCACACATTTTTCCTGCTGGTTCGGGAATCGCACCAGCGACCTTTAGGTCCCAAACCCACTTTTCTAACCATTAGGCCACAGCTGCCCCAATCTTCATATTCTTCATCCAGGGTCAGCTGTTACCATTCAAAACAACTTCAGTCTAGTTCACAAAATGCTCAAAATGGCCTCAATGGAAGACATCCAGCCCAGTAAAATCCCACATTCAGAGACAGGCTTAAGTGGAACTACTTCTTCAAGCAGTATTTTCCTAAGCATAATAGTAAAGGTGCACTCACATGATACCTATCATGATGTTACAACAGCGGAGAACACTGGTACCCTTCGGTATACATCAGAGAACATCGGAGGACATTTCGGGGAAAACTTTGGGGAGGATTGAAATATGTATTTTTTGTGTTTAAAAATTTGATGGGTTTTTTTTTGCATTTGGAGTACTTCGGGGGAAACAGAAAAAAACTGGAGTAACATCGGTACACATCGGTAGTGATCAGTGTAACATCCAGAGACATTCTGGTCACATTTTTGGTAAATTTACGTGTTTTTATACAATATGGGAGACACATCAGAGCAACATTGGTACAAATTTGAGTGACGTTGCTATAGATCATAATAACATTGGATGAAACATCAGAATTACATTGGATAACAATCGGAGAACATTGATACATATCTGAACAAAATCAGCTGAAACACTGGACTGACATCGGAATAACATCCGAATATGATTGCCTCAATAGGGGATCATACGACAGCATGGTGGCGCAGTGGTTAGCACGTCCGCACCACAGCAAGAAGGTCTCGGGTTTGTTTACCGGGCTCGACGAGGGCGTTTCTGTGTGGAGTTTGCATATTCTCCCCGTACTTGCGTGGGTTTCCTCCAGGTACTCCGGTTTCCTCCTACTGTCCAAAAACATGCTCAATAAGCTGATTGGCTGTTCCAAATAGCCCCTAGGCTAAAATCAAAAGAGTGTGAATGGATGTATTTGTGTTGGTCCTGCAATGACCTGGTGAGCTGTTCAGGGTGTACCCTGCTGCTGCGTACACTGTCAACTTCCAGTGACTATTTTCTGCATAGCAATGTGCTGGAATTGTCATTAGTTGACCCAACAGGTGAAACACCAGATTACTTATTCATCATTTCGCACTGCAAGTTTCTGGATCCAAATCAAAAACTCACAATGTGTTGCTGAGTCCAAGTCGTGCAGAAAATTGTTCCAGGAGACTTGTTACGTTGCACAGAAAATCGTCATTGCAGGCTGATCGTGTAACACCAGCTTAAGACATTTCAGACCCAGGTCGGAAAACCTGAAATCTGAGAAGACATTAGAGACACCTTCAATAAACCTTAAATAAACGTCTTCAGACCGTCTCAATGGAAATACATGCTTAAGCACATGATTACTTTATAAACCTGTGATCTGCTTCACACTTTGGATCAGATTTGAGAACCGAACATTGCTGTGGTATAACATCAATATAAGAAAGAGGTGACATGGTTATATCCAAATCATGTCTGGGAGAGATGACGCGAGACACAGAAGACGTCTCGGCTCATTTGGTTTCGCCTCATTCTTCCTTCCATCTATCACTGTGGGGAAGGTTTCTGGGCACATGACCATGATGGAAAGATGAAAGGATGACGGCGGAGATGGAAGGGGTGCTAAATTGAGACGATCGCATGATGTGATTGGTGTCATTTTATGTGATCGTTCACTTTGACTGACAGCCTCATTCGGACAAGCTCAGAGAGAGAGAGAGAGAGAGAGAGAGAGAGAGTTTGGAGTTTCAACTCACGTGACTGGAGTTATTTTTAAGAAATATTTCTTACAGGGTTGATGACTGCCTTTAGTGGCTATAATACATTTTTGAGGCACACCAAGCTGCCAGTCACCCGCTGTAGCTCTGGTGTTAGAAACTTCTGAGTGGTAAAAGAAATACTTTATAACCGGCTGACACGTTACTCCCAACTGAATGATCTTTAAAACTAGAGGGACATTCACAGAGTGCAAGGTACGTCAGCCGCACTGCATGGATAGTGTAGCAAATAGGACCTATATGGGTATAACTTTTATTTAATCATGTGCTTGTCTTATGATAGACACTATAGTATGTAGACATGACCAAATAAGGGGAAAAAAAGCCTTTCGTTTGAAGATTTTTTAAAAGGGCTGGGGTTTGACCTATCAAGGTCACTCAAGGTCAAAGGTAACTGTCTAATTTGAAAGTCCATATACGGTTTCCGATTAGTGTTCCATAGTAACAGCATGTCTGTTGACACTTATAAGTGCATCATCCTCAAAATTACGTGACCTTGCTCTGACCTTCACTCTTGACCTTGACATTCAAAAGTCAGATCATTTCTGGTACTCAGGTAGGGTAGTCTCCCCACCACGTTTGGTGTATGGGTGTGGTCAGGACTGTGTTGGGTGGAGTTTAAAAAAGATACAGCTGAACATTAAGGGTCTTGCTCTCAGATCTCACACTGGCAAATTTGGTGATTCTGGGACTTGAACTCATAACCTCCTGTGCAGTAGCCCAAAGCTTCAGTGCAAGGTCATGACTCATCCAGGCCACTGACTGGTTGTTTAGCTTAGTGAATTGATGTGAAGAAAAAACAAACAAACCCTGAAGCAAGCAAACAACATTCTCCAGAGAACACACACACACACACACACACACACACACACACAAAGGAACAAGACGTCACTTCTTAAGTACTCATCGGTCTTTGACATCACATCTATTAAATGGTACAATTATTACAGGTGAACTAAAATGCAACACGAGAGAATTCAACTGACAGATTTGGTTAAAAAGAGAAATGATTTACCCGAATATAAAGAGAGACGCACCCCGGCACGATACAACGGTCTCTGCTTGGTGATGTACTGTATATCAGGTAAAGATGGCATGCATGAGCAAAGACACATAAATCCCCAGAGTTCGCTCTACTACCACAAATCCCATCAATTTATTTTCCACCTCTTAACACACAACTGATTTACACTCGGGGTTCTGCCTGCTTCCTGCTCCACCCTGCTGCAGTTTCAATAAACAGACTTTACTATTCTCTTTATAATCAAAACTCCAATCCCTATCAAGGTATTTACAACAACAACAACAACAGTAAGACTGACTCATGATGAATCGAATGTGTTTTCTCCATCAGTCACTGAAACTGCCTTCCATCCCCCATACACACGCTTACAACACACACACACACACACACACACACACACACACACACACACACACACACACACACACACACACACATACAAATTTATTTCTACCGCACTTTTCCTCACTTGGAAATCTCAAAGTGCTAATCTCAAAGTGCTAATCACACCCACACCCACACCCACTTCTAATAATTAGTATAAAGTACAATATAGATATACAGATAAAAACACACACACACAAAAAACAAAGTGACCTTCACTCTGAGTTATAGAGTTACACTCTCAAAGCACAGAGCAGCTATCATTCAGCTCACACACACACACACACACACACACACACACACACACAGACACTGAGAGAGAGACAGAGAGAGAGAGAGACAGAGAGAGAGAGACAGAGAGAGAGAGAGAGCATGTGTGTAAGTGCAATAAGTTGGAGAAGAAGAAACAGACAGACAGACAGACAAATAGATAGATAGATAGATAGATAGATAGATAGATAGATAGATAGATAGATAGATAGATAGATAGAT